>OY728153.1:1772831614-1774081614 GCA_963277665.1 Viscum album | reverse complement strand
CCATTGGGTGTGTTAGAGTTATTCAATTTAGTTTCTATGATATATGGTTCAGGTTGTACATTACATAATTCCTAGTTCTAAACTGGTATAAATAAATGAATTCAAAATACACAACGTAACCTCATTGTTTTTATGATGGACCAATTTTGGTTAATTTAATATGGGATTTGGTATGGTTTTGGATGAGTAGGTCCTTTTTAGAATGATTACTTCCCAAACAAGGTGTACCTTTCCCTAGAATGTTGAGGTACACTAGAATGCTTATATGGAGGATATGCCATTGTATAGATGTACATGATACTATTTGGGGGAGGAAACATTGTATTCTTCATCATGGATGTTGGGTTCATCGGGGAAATGTTTTTGAAAACTTGACCATGTCATATATCTCTATATATATTAATTATTGTTGTTTTAGCCTAGTGGTCATTGGTGTTTGGGTGTTAGTTCTTTTATAACATTAAATAAATTAAGTTTAAATATTTAAATAATGGAATAAATTTCACTAATTAAATGTGTTAAATGAAGAGACACAAGCCAAATGATCCAAAATGACAACCTAAAAATTTAAACCTCCCAATTTTTTTATGAGAATCCATATCTCCAAATGTTTGTGATGATGAATCCATATTGATATGAACCCCACTAAATATTGGAGAAATACTCTCCACAATATCTACACAAAATATTACATGTTCTCTTCTATAGTGGCACTTTGAATAGTGGATCCACACCACAACCATACACTTAGTACTATGGAGAATTATTCTAGATTCTCTTTCATTGTACCAATGAACCTATATACCATGGTTGGTTATTTATAGTTCACCCATATATTGTATTATGCTTCATGTTTCTTGGCTGTCTTCTTCAACACACCTCCATGCTATAGAAGAACTTTTTCACCATGAAGACGAATGATTTTACATGAATCCCTTTCTTATTACCTTTATAGACCAAGCTAGTAGATCTCCACTAATGATGATCGAAACCCAGAGAACATGATGGGTGATCTTGTTATGGTTTTTGTGATAACGTGGCTATATTATCGAAACATTTTATGTAAAATTACCATGATGTCATTGAATTTAGGTATGCAGTTAATTACACTCATTGGCTAATATTTACACATTTTTCTATGATATCATTATTTTTGATAGAAAAACTGATGGACACGCATGATGGTGATAAAATTTGGGTTTTTTAAAACCATGAGACACATTTTGGTATTTGATTCCATTTGTGACACTAGATTATCAGGTTCCATGTTTTATATAGATCACATGATATAATGTGCTACTAGTTTTCTCATGTTGATATACTTTCCATGTATTCTACATCATGTATATATGTTTCCTTATTGGGATGTACCATTATTGTTAATTGTTAGAGGTGGGATATCATGATACTTTTATCCCTTGGAGGGGGAGTGTTTAGGATTTACGACAATGGAGATGAGGGGCCTGATTATAGGGTGGATGTGTGAGGTAACCATGATGACCATGTTGAGGATGCACATGAGGTGGCCTAGTGTTTCTCAGTACCATGTTCCTCAAGATAGACTGGTTGATACGAGTACATAGTTTTTCTAAACTAGAATACATCAAGAATTGTTTCATAATTTATAAATAGTGGATTATAGGTCTCATGTTCATGACATAGTTTGAGGATATCAAATAATAGATTTTTTTTGTTATTTATAACATCTTACATTGTCCATCTGACATGGATCCGATGTAGGTATAATTGGGAGGTTTGTGGAAGCTGGGTTTGTACATTACCACTCAGTTTTTTATTGTATGATTAAATAAATACACATTTTTATTAATATTTAATAATCATTAATGAAATCAAAATCTTGATTAAGAATGCCTTGGTGGTTTCCTACGGATTCTTGTACTCTCGTCCTACTAGGTAATTTCATTACACATGATGATTTATTTAGAGATATAGTGAACGAAAATGAAACTATAGTGGATATAAAATTATATGTGCATAGAGAAGGTGAAAAACCGGGATAGACACTATGGGATCCACTGTTTTTCTTTTATTTTCTATATACATAGAAATAATGAGGACATTGGGAACCAATTTTATTTAAATTAAATGTATTTCATTAAATTATTTCAAGATATTTACATTGATTGACACTAAATAATTGTCATTCATTATCGATCCTATGAAGTGATGCAGAACGTATATCCTCCCCACTAATGGAATCAGTCCCCTGATGCTAGGGAGAGCCTCTTACTTATGGGGCGATTTGTATAAGGTCATGTGAGATTCATGTCGGACCAGGTGGTTTGGGTCAGTATGTCAAAAAAATTTATTAAATCAGAAATAATTTTTAGATTGTATCTTAAATTTTCCATGATTTGGTAAATGGTATACATGATATAGGATTACTGAGACTCTGGTAGGGAAACTATGACAGTGCCTAGAAAGAACTATATAATGGTCCTCCATGTTTCTATAAAGTTTAGAAATTATGATTTCTTATAAACATTCATTGTATTGACATTGGGTTATTCCCATGATGTTTTTATGATATTTTTGATATTTTAGGTGCATTCATACAACATGAGTCAAAAAATATGCTAACATTCCATATATATATATAAACAAGTTGATCTGATTCATAGTAGTTCTTTAATTAAATTCCTTGGATGTTCTATTTTTTAGAATAGTTTATATTGTATGAGATATCTATGATGTCAAGTTGTTATGATATATTGTTATTGGAATTAATTATTTGAAATGATAATGTTTTTGTGTTAGTTGTTCATATGATGACAATGAATATCGCGTAGGGGTGGAGACTAGGGTTACTAGAATGAGGGGTATACTTGGTATATGTTTAGAATCCAAGTAAAAAAACTTATATGATCTCATCGGGTTCATATGATAAATTTCTATTCTTGATGTTTATTTTATTGCAAACTATTGTGGCTCAAAAATATTTATTAGGACTACCAACACAACAGACTCCTCTATAGAATGTTCTTGCACCTTCGCCAATAGTACAGGTAGTGGTTCATTAAATATTCCCAATGATATATATGGTTGACTATGATGAAAAATTTATATTCATCATCCACGATCCTTTCAGGGAACTATAGGACCACATGATACTATGGATAGGGTGGGCATCTTTGAGATAATTTTTTACCTTATCTATGTCATAAGAGAACTGATAGTTAATTTAATAGATATCATGATAAAGGGAACCACATAAATTTTTGGGATTTTATGTTTTGGTTTGGATGATATAATGGTATAAATTGGGAGTATTTAAAGAGATTTTTTTGGAGTGTTCTTCCATAACATGCTAATGTTTGACCAATTGTTGGACTTAATTGAATTGTACTATGTATCCATTAAAGTATCAACATACTAGGTAAAGTTTACTAAAAAAATATATTTCAAACCATTCATAGCCAAAATTATAGCTATAAGGCTAGAATGTTCAAAAATGGACATCGACCAGACCATAATCACCAGTTACTGATATTTTCCCAAGATTCATATAGTGAGGATCTTTAGAAGTCCATGGATATTAATTGGATTGTTGATAGAATTTTTTTTCCTACCTTTACCAACCTAGATGGATGAACCTACTACTACTTACATTAGTACCTGTTATATTTGATATGGAGTTGAAGTGTAGAGACACACAGTAGAACAGTGTCATAGAAGTGCAGTAGATCTTAGTCTCTTTAGTTCCTTATGGATGTCAACCATGTTTATCCAACTATAATAAGTACATACACTATATTTGGGTATGGAAATCGCCCCAAATATAGTGTTGGAAATGTAGTATGATATGAAAACTCTAATAGTTTTTCACTAGATCATTTTCTAGTAGGTGGATCCAGTGAAGGCTAATGAGTAATAAGTACGCCTGAGGTTCTCAGTAGTGGATTCTGATTGGACATAAACTCAATGATATTGTCTTTTGGCTATATATGGTCACTTTTATATAGTGGATCCTAATATAGCATGTGGGGGAGGTAGGAATTATTTTTATTAAACAATATAATATACCACATTCAATCCCATACAGGTTTTTATTCCCCCTTTCATGGTTCGTTCATACCATCCACCCTCTACCTTGCATGCACGGTTTGGGTGGACAATTACTACTTACCATCCGCCAATACTGAAACACATACAAGACATCCATTTTCCATTTATTATGAGTCTCTAAACCCTAGAACACAAATGATACTACTAAAATATTCAAAAAATATTTATTTAACCCAAACAATAAGAGATGAACCTGAAAATAAATATATTTGTACCTTATGAAATTCCTTATATCCAATATTCTCCCCACCTTTTAATGGCTCATCCTTGAGCCACATTTCCAATATTCATTATGAAACCCAAGAAAATTGGACAGGCCACTGACCTCACATATATTTTTCCCTCTCCCATTTTTCTTCATGAATAATACCATGCTACCACAAAACTAAAACACAAGGAATAAACATTCCACACAAAACATTGTCACTATGATCCACAATATGTACAAGATTATCTTCAAAGGATGTGTCTTCCTCAAGATCAATATCATCGACACAAATTACCTAATAAGGATCTGAGTGATACTATTGAATATGTGAAACATGAAAATCATCATTCATACTATTAAACCGCTATGAAAGAGATAATAAGTACACCACCAGTGTGATACTCTCTAATATCTAGAATGTTCCAATGTACCTATGATCCAAGATTCTCTAATTTCAAATCTGATGTTGACCAGTCATTTATTACACATGATGGAACATATTATCAGCCACCAACAAATAAATAGGTCTACATTTACATTATGCATACAACATCTACTGACTCTGAGTCATGGGCATACATTTATTAATGAACTAAAACTTTTCCAAAATCTCCTATACAGAATGACATCCCAATAACTCTGATTTCACATCCTCTATCAAACATAACAAGGATATAAAATTCTACCAATAGATCACCTCATATGGTGCAATCTGAATCATCACCTGATAACTATTTTTATATGTGAACTAAACAAGAACGAAGTGCGTCACGTAAGATCAATAGGAATATAAGATTGAAGACCTCCAAATTTAATCCAACCAAAAAATATTATTCTTTTATTTCCCAGCGTCTATAGTGTGTAAATCCATATTGAAAAAACCTTAGGTACCAATAGTTTATGGCAACCCATTCTAGAACCATGCAGTGAAATGTGGGGCATGATGTAAAATTATCATTCTTGGCACCCGTTGTAACTTCACTATCTGTCTAACATACAACACACCCAAATGATAAAATTTTAAGGTCTCTCAAATCAATAATAAATGTTCCTATTTGGTAAACTATTCCACCACTATCTAGAACACATCATTATTATGAGGCATCCTCAAAAGTAACACTTTGAAATCTATCATCACATCATCTGATTTCCATTTCAGAATATGAAATGGCTTTAACAACCCACCTCGTCACTGATGCTCAACCTTCACAAACTGAAAATTCTATACATTCAATAGAAAATCAGAATATTAATTATTTTCCACAATCCACCAATATTTCCTAAGAAGATCCTGATAAATTTTGGTCAAACTATGATGTACATCCCACATCGATGCAAGAAACATTGACATCAATTCTTCCCATATACATGTTGATATGACAACACAACCACAAACATAACATATATCATCATTACAAAACATCCAATTGGAAGGTATATCCCCATATTCAATGCATTTCTTCATGCCCTTGCTCTCTAAATCATCATACTGCATTTCCCAGATTAGTCTCAGAAGAGTCAACAAAACTACCAAGGATGGAAGGTTCATCATTCCATGCCCATATTGTAGCTCTATTTTCATCTCAACAAAAAATTATATCACACTCCACTCGGAACTATATTGTTATGTGGCCATATATTGATTCTTTTGACTCAGTGTATCTACAACACTATTTCCCTTTCCCAGTGTGGAAACTAGCTCAAAATCAATGGAATGAATGTATTCAATACATCTTTACTAATGAAAGATTGAATAAAATTGGGATAAGATGTACTTAAGGATCTTATGATTGGTATACACAATAAATCTCTCCACTAACAAGTAATTCCACCGAACATTTAATGAATAAAACACTATATCTAATTCAATGTCATGTGTGGTTTAATTTCATTCATTCGGCCTCAGCTTCATTGACCACTGTGGCACAAATCAATCATTCAACATTAACACTCCCCAATCCAAACACTAGGTGCATCAAAACACAAGGTATACTCCTTACCTACTTGGTTAAGTTCAAAATTGGAGCAGTTTTAATCCAATTATTTAACTCCAGAAGAGTATTATCACATGATTTATATCATTCAAACATGATTACCATATTGGTTATGAAAAAAATTAGTGCTAAAAATTAGGAACATTCATTGAAAAACCTTCATTAATATACTTCCAAACTCATAAAATATTATTCACCAAACAGATTCTTGTGTTTCTCCCAAGACACAATTGCTTCCACTATATCTGGGTCCACAAACATGTATCCTTTTGCGATGATCTACCCTAAGTAATGTACCTTTTAAATTAATAAATGAAACTTGTATAGATTAAAGTATAGTATATTCTCTCTTGGTGTACTTTGGATAATGTAATGATGTTTGACACGATCATCATACGCCTTCTAGTACATGAAGATGTCATCATCAAAGACATCTACAAACTGATCCAGTTATGGGATAAAGATTTTGTTCATTAGGCTCATAAACATAGATTTCAAATTTTAAAACATGAATGGAATCAAAATAACCTCATGAAATCCATACATTCTCTTGATGGAGGTCCACGGTGCATCAGAATATATCACCCATAGATAATGGTATCATGATCTTACGTTGATCATATAGTGCATGGATGCACCCCTTATCTTTTCAATAAGATCAAAAATTTGTGGAAGAGGGTGTATGTAATAAACTATCCTATGATTTAGATTCATATAATCAACACCAAAATACAAGGATCCATTAGTATTATTGGAATCAAAACAATGGAGATACCCAAGGATACATGCATATAAGGATAAAATCCTTGTTACCAAGTTTCTCCAACTATGTTTTATGTTACTAGAGTTCTTCTGGTTTTATTATATATTGGCTAAAGTAATCTGATTCTTCCCAAGGAAGAATCTTGATTTTGAACTCAACCTCTCTCTTGGGTGGCAGTCCTAAAAATTCTTTATGAAACACATCTTCATAGTAATCCAATGTAGGAGGAAAGAAAAGTCTCTCCACTTCCCCATCATCCTGCACAAGAAAATATACGTGGGAAAATTTGATTCCCTATTGCTGAAAGACTGACCCAGTATATAACACTTTGATATCTCATTCCCCATAGTGAACATATTTACTCCCCTATTGGGACATAAACATTACTAGAGGAGGGTAATAGTCAATATGGACTTGATAAGACACTAACCAGTCCATGTCCAAGAGTAGATCAAAACCTAACATATGTAACACAAAAAATTCCCAAAAAAATCGTAACCTCCAAATTCATGGTAAATCCCATTCCAGTACCTTATATTTTCTATTCATACATCCAATGGGGTATCAGTAGAAATAACATAACACATATACTCCATATTTATACCCAAGAGGCTCAAAAAAATGAGTACAGATAAAATAATGAGAGGCACCAGTATCAAAAAAGCACTAAAAAGAGTGAAAGATAAAAGAATCATACCTCAAACTATTGATAGCGTGTTATAACCACCTCCAAGTGACGACTATATTTAATGAAGCAGACCTTAACCTCTACCTAGATATGGAGACTGTATGTCAAAAATATTTGTACTTACATCCGATTATTGTTAGATTAGTAATATGTAGACCTCCCCCTCTAACCTATGATCTAGATTGAGTTTCTGGTGTTTCAATACCCAACTAATATGGACACTCCCATCTTAGAGTACCACATCTATTATCTATCTCGATGTGGCCAGTAGAGCTCCAACATCATGTCTAAGATGGGGTAACCAACCCCATGTGTACCCTCTACATCGAACATGATCCTCCATCTCTACCCATCTATCGAGTGTTCCTACATAACCTCTTCACATTCCCCATCATTACGCATGATCATCTCAGAATTTGTGGCTTTGAAATTTAACCCCACATGTGTCCCCGCCTTCTACACTAATAGAAATAAACATGATCACTGTCCCAGGAGGATGGTTCCTTCTTTTTAATACTCTTTCCATCACAACCCATTTGTAACATTTTGAATAATCACTTCATGATATTAGAATCCACAGCAATGGGTCACCCAACATGATCTACACATCCACTACTAGAAGCCTACTTGTGATTTTTTTATTAAATAATGACATGATTTATGACTTGGTAAAACCTCATTAAATTAAATATATTCACCTAGGATATAATATCATCTAATTTCCCATACTAGAAACATATAAATGTAACTTTTTCATCCCATACCAATGAAAGAACAATGGTTATAAATTCAGTGAAGCGGTTGACATAATCCATCTCTGACATAAACCCTTGGGTAATCCTCAAAAAAATTATAGCCTTCTCCATTATCATAGTCTATAAAATATAAATTTTCTATAATTATTCCCTAAAAAACATTCCATATCATTCCATCAAATGTTTGGTTCTGAACCATAACATCCCCCAACATTTTCCCTTTCATTAAAACATATAGTCATCCAATACAAATCTTTTCTTAGGACGTGTCTCTAATTTATCAAGAATTATCTAGATGGAATCTATCTAGAACATGGATAACTTAGGTCTACCATCTCAAGGAAAATTATGAGGGTGTTTCATTTGAAACACTGTAAAAATGACAAAACAATTTCGAAGAACCTTCTCCATTTCTTATTCCATCATCTTCATAAATATAGTGAAGTTATCATTGAACAACACCTCTCCCCGCTTACCTAGGACCCCTCGATTATGTTTCTATGCTTCTATTGGATAATTATAAAATACAATCTATTTAACCCCACTATAAGATGATTCCATGGGGGAATATTCCTATAATTACCCACACACATCTCCTTGATTACAATAGAAAGTATACACGGTTTCACAAATAAGGCGCCACTAGAAAGAAACAACCCATTCGATATACATTACACCGACAAATATCATCATGACTTTATCACTAACTTTGGAAATCTCTAGAAAGGATCATGGACAACATGGATAAACTAACTCACAATACCATAAATGTTTTATTTAAATACCCATTTTTAACCAATTTAATCACCTTAAGGTAAATATTTCTTTTTTAAGAAACATTCCACCATTACCACTTATTACTACCAAGATTTTAACAACTTTATTACTTCTCATTAGGAACCAACCACTAACCATTCATTCAAAATATTTTTTTTTATCCAATTTCATTATCATTATTAGACACCACTTATTTAATATTATCAGAGAAAATATAATTCATTCTATCTCTCAAATTCCCCTATAGTTACACCCAAGTGTGACTACCATAACGCATGCCACCTATATCCCCAGGTTCATAAAATGATGCAAGAATAAAGGATATCATAACATTATTTCCATGAGTAAAATACCATAAAATACCCACACCATAAATCATGGTAATAAACAAATAGTTAAATATCATTAACTAAAACATCACACATCATGAACAAGAATCCCACCCTATATACTTGGGGTTTTCCCTATATATGGGTCAGCTACTCCCAATAAAGAGCTCATTTCTCAGAATGGACACATCCTAATCTCTCATATACCACCCTCAATTAGTCAATCAAAAGAAAAGAACCTCATATGATATGAATTTTTAATGTACCCAACCTGAAGGAAACTAAACGGGTGCCATGAGTTGGGTCTCCACATAACCTTAGGCGCTTATAACCATATTCCAGAGGCTACCGACATGTATAGAAGGTCTAATAGATCACATGGGGAGACTATAACTCATTTATTAGAGTGATAATTAGTAGGTAAACATGAAATAAATAAATCAAAGAGTAATAACATAATAAACATGCATTACCAAGCATAACTTAGAAATAGGTAAATCCTAATAAATAATGTGTAAATATACCATGTTACGTCATATAGTACCATGTGTGTAGAAAAATTAAAATTTGTAAAAAGAAGAAGAATCCCTAATATTGATCCCAATTCTAATTCCTGGTCCCTTAACCATGAAAATACATTTCCGAACTCAACTATCTAACATGGGGACCATACCATTTTTCTAACCTGCAACCATGAAGTCTTCTCAGGTACATAATGACATCTTGATTAGGGTGTGAGTAAAACTCACTAAGAAACAACCAATGGTTTCTAAAACTTATCTAGTCTAATATTTATTTTATGTATTTACTAAAAAAATAACATGGTAAATCATAGATAAAATTTAGTCCCCAGTTAACAATATTAAATTATTCAAATTACATCATTTATTTAAAGGTTTAGTCAAATAATTTATAACACAAACCCCTAACCCTATAAACTATTATTCATAATAGTATAAAAAAGTTTCCTAACTCCCTCGTGAACCCATATCACAATAAATACATCACATTTGACTTGGTCCCCCAGTCAAGGTATTCATAACCAATGAAATCATTAATGGACTAGATCCTCAGTCTGAAACCCTAACTTGTACATTCAAGGGGTGGGTTTTAGAGCCTCAGTATAACCCAACGTGTGGGATATACCTCATTCCATCACCCCACAATCCACCAGCCCATGAGCACATGCTTTGTTAAATACTCCATGCATAAAACATTTCAATAATCCATAATCACCCAATACACATAAAAATCACAATACATAATTCATTTCCTACATATGTCATATTCATTCCATACTCACAAGAAAAATTATCATTTTCACCATTAAGTCAATTAACACACTCACATTTATTCATTTAAGTCATTCATGATCTGCCCAAAACCCCCTTAGTCCATGTCAACGACTAAGAACAAAAAATAATGAATATGTATTAAAAATTCAATAAAATGTGTCATTTTATTTATTTCATTTTCTTTACAACATCATAATAAATTCAATGATTAAATTATGATTTTCCATGTTTGGGGGATGGTACAACCCATGTGTTACCCCATATCTAGTTTGATAAACATCAATGAATACCATGAGTATCACAAGGGGGATTTAATTCTTTATTTAGCCAAACAATTTACCAAGACTAACAAAATCCATCATGTGCATAATGACAAGGAGGAAAAATAACAACTGGTTACTCAACGAAAAACATCAAGACTTTTGGATATAACTTTTATACCACCTACCATGATTCATTAGATGATCACATTCTTAACCTAGGTATTTTACATTGATTAAAACACAATTCGAAGACCCAACCTATGATCTTCTAGAAAAATTGTGTTTTAGGGAATCATATGAAGAAGAAAACAACACAATACCTAATCTAGAAAATAGAGCGTATAGGAGGATTATACTAACATGGATTATAAATTTACATCCAATGGTGCCTCAAACATCTTTGGATCAAAAAACGAATTTTCCTTAATCAGCCTGGGGATTTTTGGTCTATCACTGGGGTTGTAGGAGGTAGAAATGAGATAAATCTTGAGTATGAACACGTAAGGTTTGAGGGGGGAAAGTGGAAAATTAACATTTTTAATGAGGTACATGGTTTTTTCAAGTCTTTGGACAAGTCATGTGCCAACCATGAATCACCACTTATCAAAGAGAGTTATAGTAAGAACAATTACCTGGGGAGACCGCATTGTTTGAAAACCCATGATTAGGCTACGTGGGATGGACCTTTCCATGCCCACATTGTTTTTTCTTCCCCCTTTCATGATTTTTTCAAATCGTTCACCCATCCTCCATGCATTCATGGATTGGGTGCATGGTTACAAATAACCATGAACCAACCATGCAATAAGAATTAGAAGTAAAGGTTCCATTATTCTATACCCTTAACACCTAAGACACTTCCAAGTCTCCATAAAAATTAAGAAAACATTACTTTAACTAAAATAAAGAGACATAAACAAAAACATAAAAAACATACCTTGATAAAAATACTATATCTTATAGTATTACTTCATGATTCTATAGGTGATGTTCCAAGGACATGTGTTGTATGAGATGGGTATATCCATGGAACCAACGAATATTGAGGTAGTCATGTCTGGGAAATATCCATAAAACACTTTCCATATAAGGAGATTTTTGGAGTCTACATAGTATTACTGGTGTTTTATGTAGGAATTATCCCATATATCAACACACATTATTGTGATCAAAAATAACAGAGTAACATTTCAGTGGTTAGAATAATTTGAAAAGGCATTCCTTGATCTAAAGAGAAGTTTAACAACTAATCTTGTAATTATACACCATGATCTGGGGATTGTTTATGTAGTTTACATTCATGTATCATGTGTGGGTCTGGGATCAGTGTTGATGGAGAAAGTGAGGTTATTATTATATGGGTCATGTCATCTCTGAACCCACCAGAGGAACAACCTAACTTATAATATAGATATAATAATGTATTTTTTTCATAATAAAGTTATAGTGAAACTCTATCATTGGATAGAGATTCATTATTTTCACAGAATAAGATATAATTCTTCATCTATTCATATAGAGATACATGAACATAAGTCATAGGTTATAGGTTGTGTATCTATAGGCCATAAAATTTGAGATAACATATACACTTCTTAAGGGTAACATCATTATATATTCTATTATCCATAAGAAATGAGATGAGAAGTATCATGGTTAGAGGCCTTCAGAGGAGTATTGACACTTGAAAATCTTGTTGTTTGATTGGAGGATGGATTCTTCATTGTACCAGGGTGTTATGAATTTTTCTAGCTCAGTGTTCAAATAATCACATATAAAATACATAGTGACTATATGGGAGTAATACATAGAGTGTGATATCATAATTGAACAAATAATAGGAGATGATCTGATACTCAGGTGGTATTTGGGTGATGGCGATGTGATCATGGTACATGGGATAGTTTTAGTCCATACATATATAAGAGAGTAATTGATGAAGGATTTACATATGTCTTGTTGGTATTTAAACCATGTATTAATGAAGGTGTACCATGACATTAGGTAGTAGTTCTGGTGTCTAGGGATTCAGAAGGACAATAGAAATTAAACTCCGCATACATTAAGAATAATATG
The DNA here is from genome assembly GCA_963277665.1 of Viscum album. NCBI lineage: Eukaryota > Viridiplantae > Streptophyta > Magnoliopsida > Santalales > Viscaceae > Viscum > Viscum album. Next base: position 1,774,068,380 of record OY728153.1, on the reverse strand, counting down.
GTTAAGGCTGAGTATTGGTTCACTAGTGATATTTTGCATCTAATTTATATGCCCTTGTGGAAATGGTTTGATTTCATTATGGAATTAGTCACATGGTTCCTCAGAATCCCAAGGAGCTATGACACAGTCTCAATAGCTATCCATCATTTGATAAATGTTTTCTCCTTTTAACCGATTCAAAATAAACATTCATAAGAGGTTCCATGAAATATCTTTGTTCCTGATATTGTACATAGACCTGATTTTTCCTTGAGAATTTTTTTCTATAGAGAATAATGTTTAACATTAGTATTTTGGAAATAAAATAAGAGTACCCTAGGAAATCATGTGATATTGATCACAACATACCATCCTAAAAATGAAAGATTGTCCAGGAATACCGTATTCATATCCTAGGATATGTTTGGAGCTTTAATTTTAGGATTTAGTGGATCTTGGTATAATAACACGGAAATATTTGATTTCAACTAAATAATTAACTACTACGCATTAATCCAAATGGAATATTATGAGGATTTGTATGGGTGGTGGTGTCTTCTAATCAATTTCCATGAAGTAGGTGTGGTTGAAACTGTTGGGCCCTTCTGGTTTAGGATAACTTTGAGAGAGTGTACCTAATTTAGAATAGTTTGATAACTACTATGAGTAAATATGGTTGATCTGAACATTTCAGGATTCCACCATTGTAATTTTATATATTAAACACTATTTTTATGAAATTGAATCATCTGTTGGATAATAAACAAATAATGATGTTGAAAAAGATAACACCACGTATTGTGGTACCCTTTAAGATCATTGAGTTGGATGGGATTGTGGTGTACCCATGAACATTATTTCTCATTACCATGTTTTTTAGGACATGTTCGATGTGTCACATCTTGGGATATACATGTATGACCCTGAACATGATGTTTATTATAATGATGATGAGCTATAGACTAATGAATTTTATAAGGATAATATCATGGATATTATAGAATACTGTGAGACAGTACTATGATGTAATATGGTACTACTATTTGGATTCAGTGGTATCCGATGTTGGAGCAAAAGAAGGATTATGGATGGGATGATAATGTTGATGTCCAGTATCATGTGTTTTTATAATAGGGACGGTAGTGATAATTTTATAGGATGAAAAGTTTTTAGTGGAGTATAATTGTAACTCCATGAATATTTGGTGTCATAAATGGGAATCTGTTTCCCCTACTTTATCTCATTAGATTTGTTTTTGACCATGTTTGTTAATATTACAAAGGGATCAGGGATATTTTTGGATGATTATGTTGAAATTGGGAAACTTACATAGAAAACATAGAACACCACACCATGTACTATTTTTATGTTCGACAACACGTTCATGAAGTATAGTCCAAATGATATCATAAGGTGATGTTCTATAATGGATCTATAATAGATAGAGTGTACATCAGTATTCATCATCGAGGATTTCATTGTCAAGGTTATGCTGTATTGACCTAGACCATTCAACAGAGAACCCTCCAAGTTAGTTTCATTCAGCTATGCCAAGTGGTCATTAGCCATTGGGAATTCTTTCTTTAAGAACATTAACTAATTTATTTAATAATTCTTTAATAAAGGAATTTATACTGTTAATTAAGAGAGTAAAATAAAGAGTTTCATGAAAAATGAACCCAAATGATTCTATAAAATATCAATCAACTCTAATGTCTAATGAGAAGAATAGATCTAAAAGACTACAATAATGATTCCTCAATTATGTCAACCCAACATTATTATAGAGTCTAACCCTTAAAACTAGAACTTTTTGCAGAACCTATTATGAACTATAGTGGTTCTCTACATTTTGGATCAATGTTGAAACTATATTCCGTGCCCCATGGATTCCTTCTTCTCGAATCCCTTATTCCATAGTCACAAACCTCTACAGTAAGGTGGGTTATTTCTAGTGCACCCATACACCTTAGTGTGTTTCCTACACTATGTCGATTGGTTTCAACTCACCTCCACATTGAAGAAACTTCTTTGTGTTGTAGACACCGTAAATTTTCTTAGAAGACTATTCATCCTCTCGTCTTATATAGAGGTTTCATATCTGATTTTATGTCAATTAACTCTTATATACAATAAATGGTGATTGTTTTCTCATTGGTGTGAGAATTGTTTTCAATTATTGACACGTCTGACAAACCACAATGTAGACATCAATGGCATAAGGTAGGATGTTCCATACTCTATTTGGATCCATTTTTACTCATATTTAAATGTTATGAATGATTGTGTTTCTATATTGAGAATTTTGATATATTTTTGTCTCATGTGGGGGTGTGTATAACCCATGAGACCAATTGTGATATTTAATTTGATGAGTTATATTAGAGTAACATGTTTCTATATTGGATTATGGTCATATTTTATATGTGTTTCTTTTTCTTCCAATGATTATATTATATCTACGGATTCATAAACAAGTATATTTTCTACCTTGAATGGATATATCATTCATCATTCTCATAATAGGTGGGATGTCATAACATATGTATACCTTAGAGGGTGATCATTCATGATTTGTGGGGATGGAAACAAGGGGGTGAGTGTAGGATGGCTGAATGAGGTATGCATTGTGACAGTGTTGATGATTCACTAGAGGTATCATAGAGATTTTCAGTACCACTTTTCTCAAGGGATCATCGTATCTCTGAGTACATTATTATTCTCAAATATTTGATGATAGGGATAATGACATAAAAGATGACTAGAGGATGTTGGGAAGCATGTTCAAATGAAATTGTGAGGAAATCATTCTATGGATTTTTCATATACTTCTAACATCTTATTTTATCAGTTTTGAATGGATCGAAATCACATATAACAGAGGTTTTTTCGAATCATGGATAGTGCATGGATGCTCAATTATCGATTTTATGTTCATTTCATTATTAATTTTTAATTATTGTGACATAAAATTGTTATACTTTAGAACTCTTATTTGAGGACAGATTGGTGGAATACTAATGATTAAAGCAATCTGACCATACTCAGTATTTCTAAAGCGCATTTAGATTTATTGTGGGATTGAGTTAAGAGAAAGGTTATTATGATAGATAGTTGACCATAGGAGAATGGATCAAGTTGAAGACCAGAGAAGACTTTGGGGGACCTATTCATAGCTATATTGTTTTACTACTATATACACAATATAGTCATTCCACATCAACATCTATCTTTATTTGTATGATAAGTGTTGAGTATAATTTTTTCTATATGTTTACACAGATTATTATTATATTTTGATCATTTTTAATTGATAATATTATTTTGTTATAAGGGAATTGTTTCTGGACTAATGAAATCGTACCCTCACTACTAGTTGAAAACATCTTGTGTATGGGGAGGCTCCATGTGGTCATGTGGAATCCAACATGAACCCTTTTTTGGGTTCAGATGTTAAATAAATACAAATATATACACATATAGTATTCAAGGTCTCCTAATAGTTCCAAATAAGTATTAATACTCACACTATTCATATACACCAAATTTTATACGATTATTCACAATTAATATTTCATGAATGAGTAGGTATTTGAATTATTATTTAAATTATATATGGATTATCAATGTTATTATGTCATATTAGCATGTCATGACCCCATGGGGTGTCAGGGAAAGTGTATCCATCTATAGTAGGATGATTTTTATAAATAATTTCCAAATTAACATGATTAATATTTTATTCAATCAATCTATTTATAATATTGTTTATATTTTGGGAATACTATAACTTTATTTTTTATACATTTAGATATTTTCATTACATGATAAATCAAATCATAAAAATTTACACAACATTGTTTTGTTTATAATATTTTGGAACATCAGAATTATTGAATATAATGATGAATATTTTATTGAACCTTATTTTGAACTCTATTATTTCAAAAGTGAAGGTAAATCATTACCAAATGATTAAATTGTAGTCTTAAAATTAGTCTCTGGACTTTGGAAATCAAGGAACACACATGGGAAAATGGAACTAATTTTTTAAGGAATTAAAGAGATGATTTTGTTTTTAAAAATCATTATATGAGAGATTTTATGATTTTATGATTTTTTATGAATAGAGATTGGATATTGTGGCATTGTAGTTTACCCCTTTTTATTTCCAACCCATTTAGAAACCATAGAGAGAATTTTTACTTAGGATTACTGGGTGAGCATTCTTGAAACCATAAGTACAATTGATCTTTCAATTGAACTATATGATATATTGAATATATAAAAAATAGTCAAGGTTATCATTCTCATCTAAATGAAAATTTATTAATATTAATTTGTATCATTTGGTTAGTTGAATGAAGGATATGTCCCTAATATAAATTTTTTGACCAGTTATATGAAATAATAATAATTATTTTCCCCATAAATACCTTATTACAGTTTGAAATATGTTATTAAAATGACTCAAATATATTTTTCTTATATTATTGATGATACATTTACAATAATTGATATACTTTATAAGAAATTTGATAATCCTAATTATCATGTAGTTAAGGGAAAAATCATTTAAATGTAATGAAATTGATTATTTTGTAATGAAATAATTTTAATGAAATGAGTTCTAAATTGTGATTTAGATTTTATTAGAATATTATCTCATAATATAAATTGTTAAATTTTTCCTACATATATGTTTTTGGAAAGTTTTTTTTCTAAAATTAGAAGATTTTAAAATTAATTTCAAAATTAATTTCTAAACATAATCTCAACATTATTTTTAACTTTTTAAATAGACAGAGTGTTCTTTGTTTATGAAAATAAAGTGGTAGAATGGTAAATTAAAAAACATTAGGGATTCATCTCCTGGGTACCTTTATAAGAATATGATTATATTTAATGTTAATATTTTATATAACATTAGTATGTTTAAATTCCAGTTTTGATATTAAATGCATGAGAATTTAATTTTCTATTTTGTATATCGTAATTATATAAAAAAAGATTTCATTTTTATATGAATTTGTGTATAAGATGTGAATTGGTTTTTATTAGAGATAAAATTATTAGTTAATAGACTGGTTTTTAGTGATGAAAAATTTTATGATGGGGACCTAAAAATGACCAACTTATATGAAAAATATTTCATAAATATATTTCATTTTATATTGAATGCATAAACAGATAAAACAGTAACTCATTTGAATTTTTTTATCTCAATCAAGAGAGTGGTTACTAAAGGTATTTTGGTAATCATATAAATAGAGTTCTATGATATTGATGTAATTAGAGAAACCTATAGTTGATGTTTTTGAAAAAAAATTAATTGAAAACACAAGGGATTATGGAAATAATATGCTAGGCACTTGATAGCATACCACTAAGGACCAATTGATCAATCATGTGGATATGTTCTAAGTAAACAAACATTGGGAAATTGGTTTCACTCCCACAAGTACCATGTGGTGCCTAGATTAATTGTTGAAGAGACCCATTAATTACATTAACTATAAATATAACATTATGTGATGATAAAAACGAATTTTATATTGTGTAATATATTAAATGACATGAAATTTCCTAACCAGATATAAGAAAATGGAAACTCCTGCATATCATTGACAATCTTCTGATCTCAGACCACCCAAAAGAGCCATTGAACACATGTTTTACCCATGGGATCAAATTACTGAAATGATATCTTATAATTAAAAATTAAAACCATGGGATTTAGGGATTCCATTTCTAGAGGATAGTGTCGTCTATTGGAAGCCTACTTCAGGGTTCTGACCCAGATTTCATCATAGATAGATTTTTGACTTGTTTTCTCAATCCTTTCATTAATGTAATTTTTTGATGATTTATAGTTTTAATTACAAATTATTTATATTCATCATTCAAATATCATTATCTCATTATTAATATCTCTCCTATGGATTATTTTTTAGTCATCATTTGAGGACAATAGATGATTTTTGGCAATAACCCATGGGGGAGAGTGGAATCATTTAAAGGGGGTGTGTACCAAAAAATAGCAATTTTACATTTCTTGTAAATATGTGTTTATTAGATAATATAGTGGTTTGATTTATAAACTATTCAATTCATCATTGAATCATTGAACATATGTTTTCAATAATTAATGAACCCCAACATGATTGAGATTGTTTTTTCGTGGTCAATGAATGTAGTTATTCATCTCCATTTCAAAATTTGAACTTAATACACATAATCGTTTTTGATTAGTTTGAATGCGAATAATTGGAAATATAGGGTATTTTGAGATATAATGGAAATTTATTTTATTAATAAATGTATTTGGTTGCACATTTTTTTTATATAATTATTTTTCAAGGAAATATGAAATAAATTTTTTTAGCAAGTCATACCCTACAAACTTATTCCCATGTCTTCTGTTTTTCTATTTTATATAATTCAGTTTAATTATAATCATTAGTTTAATAAAATATAATATAAATTTGAGTGACCTATAATTTATTTATGATTATTCATTTTCGTATTACTCAATCTCTATGGGTTCAACCTTGTACTTCTTCTATGTTGTGCCATTGTATCAACTATTGTTATGGTTAATATAAATTTCTAATTTCTACCACATCTGGTGGAAATAATAAACTATTTTCAAACATCTATTGTTTTTATAACTAATTTTCATGTATTTAATTTTCATATAATATTGTGAACCTATTTTCAGGTTCCTTCAGTTCAATTTCTTCCAGTCAGTCAATTCACCAGAGAGATAACTCAGTTTTCATGGTTTCTTCCTCCGTCAATGCATATTTATATATGGTTTATGGTGTTGATTCGAATCAACCAATAAATTAACTCAATTTACTATATTTCTACTCCACTCTTCTCCATAATCTTTCTTCACTATCTCTTGTCTAGGATTGGTAACTATAAATTCTATTTCACCAAAGCAAAGAGAAGTCGCTCGAATAAATGAGGTTTTAAAATGAAGGTAATAAAGGAATAATATAAATATTTATTATATTATATTTCTTTTGATATATATTACCTTTTGGTGGATTTTTCTATGGATTTCGTTTTTTCAGGTTTTTGACTTTCATAAATTTTTGGAATTAGGTGTTTCTGATTGGTTGTTTATGAAATATTATTCATGTTATTTACAAGGTATTTTTAATATTTTTTTGTTTTCATAATGAGTATTTCATGATTTTATATTTTTACTTAATTATGGAACATTTTTTATTATGGAACATTATTTTTTGTTAATTATGACGAGATAATTTTGGGTTTTTTTGGTAGTTGGTCACAATCGCTATTGCGTTTATTTAGGTAATGCATATAATGTGTCCACCATTTTACTTTCAAAACATTAACAAATTTAATTGATGATTTTAGAACATTAGACAAGTAATATTCTTATGAATATATCCACATTAAAATATCCTATAATTATATTGATATCTTCCAATGATATATATTTATTATTGATATAATTATTGTTTCTAATCTTGGAAATTTCACCTTTAAAATTTTTAACTAGTGTATTTAGTCAATATGAATAATTTTATTATTCATCTATAGTACTATTATAAAATAATTAGTTATACATATTTGATTTAATGTGAGGGATTATTTATGTGTGATAATGATTATATTAAATTATATTTCAATTGATCTTTATGGAACGTTGTATTACTAAAATGGTTTCTTTTCTTATTTTCATTATCATATCCTTTATTCATGAAAATAATTTTTCCCTTATCTGTTATTATGAATATTGTGGGTGTGAACTGTCTTTATTTCATTGAAAACATAATTGATTTAAAGTAAATAATTCACAATTTACATTTTGTTAATATGTTGTGTGAGTAAATATATAATATTGGTGTTAGAATACTAGATGAAATATGATTTAACAATATGATAAATAAATATTTTTTATTAAATATAAAATTTTTAATCTAAAAAATTATATAATATAAAGTAATATTCATCTAGAAATTGGTAATTGAATAATTTTTTTATGGGTGTCTGCTTAGTAACCCAACATTATAACTTCAGTACATCATTCGATTTATATTTTTTTTCTTCTGATTTACATCTTTTATTATGCTGTTATTTATTTATTATACATAATTTTCTTATTAATTAAATTTATAATTAAAAAATATAAATATATCTTTTTCATATCATTTCCATTTCAAAAAAATTATATCTCACAAGTAATCACAAAATACAGTGGAAGGATGGCTTAATATCCTTATGGACCAGTTACATGTTCGTATAATTTTATTTAACTTGTGGTCTTTTATCCATGATCAAACCACATTACATCCCTTCTCATCCTTAAATAATTTTCCCTCATATTGCAAAACTGGTGGATGGAAACATATGAATGGTGTGGTCACATATTATTGGAAGGGGAAAATAGTGATAACAATCAAATATTATCTGTGAGAATAATATTAAAATTTGAGTAAAACAAAGATAAATATAAAGGTTATGACCAAAAAGGAAAATAAAAAAATCCATGAGATATGGTATAATCATTAGTATAACATAATATAAGAAATTACGGATTGAGGAAATGTATGAAAATAAATATGATCTATCAGAGCATAAAATTTTCATTAATATAATCATTTTCATGAACAAGGATAGGTACCCCAGTAACTCGATAAACTAATAGGACTAGAAATATCCTTAAGGGTGATCCCAATTCCCATAGGTTAGATACTATCACCTCTCATCATACAACATGTAAATTGTAATGATTTTTGCAATAAAAATGCAAAAATAAAAGATGCATGATAGTTTTCATATCAAAAGAAAACACGACTATGAATAAAGTACCAGAATATATTAAGGCACAAACAAGCCCAAATTAATAAAACCCAAGTACTAAAATAGAAAAAATAGAACCTAGGTACCTATGGACACAACTCAACAAGACCATGGATCAGTATTTGGATCCACCTCCAAGTGATCTTCCCCCTTTGATCATACCTAGAAGAAGATAATCTAAAAAACTCCCAATGGAACAAGTTGGGTGTGAGATAAGATTCCTAGTAGGGTCTCACCAAGGATTCCATAATAGATGGAAACAATTAATTAACCAACGGAATGATTTGAGTTTTCCAAATAATAATATGGTGCATTTAAAGCATTATTAAAAAAATCATGCTATATAGTTCAAATGATGGAAAATACATTAAGAAAAGACTTTAACACTAGAGAAATATTTTTTTAAAATGTATTAAATAAAATAGTTTCATAAAAAAATTTATGTAAATTTAATAGGCATGTACAGAAATTTAAATGAATTTCCATACATTTATTTCTCAAATATAAATAACAAGCGAGAAACATGGACATCTCCTAAATATGTATGATAGTATTTCTAGCTATAGGACTCTGAAATCTCTAAGTGATCATGAAAATATGTGTAACCATATGTCCTCTAAACACGGGTAAATGAGGAGTTATCACCATCACCTAAGGGATGTGACCTGCTGCATGTATGTTTTAGAACATTGTAATGGCATAGAATGTGTACAAATAACTCACCAACCACCAAAGGATTTCCTGTTCTCTTACACAATTAGTGATGAGAAATTTATTTTAATACTACTTAAAATACAATTAAGTCCCGTTTTTTCCTTTTCAATTCCAATTTTTCTTTTATAAGCAAAATAGGTATAATAAAAAAACATTCAAATTTAACAAGATAAAACCACTGGGTTTCTATTAAATAATTTAAATCCATTTTTACTATATTTAAATCCCTTCAAAACATATTCTATCATTTCACCAATCATTTCCACAATTAATTTCAACAATTTAATATAAATAATTTTCAACATATCCCCTATTTAGTTTAATGAATTTAAATTAACAAATGTCTATAAACAAGCCTCTATTCAATGGAATTGGGGGTTTTCCAAATCTCATGAAAAAACCATTTCAAATATATCAACTATGTGGAATAAGATTTTACTATGTCAATTAAAATAGAGTTTATGAAAATGAATTTAAATAAATAATTTAAATAAATCAAATAATTCAAGTTTAATCAATTTGGATAATTAGGAACGAACCACCTACCTTAAGGTCATCGATGTCAGAGTCATTGATAAACCACCTTACGTGGTTCGATAAACCTCCTCATGATGTTAATATCATAAGTGTGGACACACCAATGGTCAATGTTCATCAACGGATCATAGAACCAATACCTGCAATATTATTTACAAATGAAATAAAATATGTCAAGTGATGATACTTTATCTCTCATAGACAACTTTCAAATTATCGATTAAAATATTACATGTGATAATATTTTAACTCTTTTAAATAATGTCAAAATACAATTTAATATATTTCATGTGATAATATTTTATCTCTCATTGATAATTTAAAATTATCCATTATAAAATTACATGATATAATATTTTATCACTCATTGATAATTTCAATTTTTTGATTAAAATATTAAAAGAGATAATATTTTATCTATCATGGATACATCACCATTATCATTTTATGTAATGAAATGTGTTTGAAATTATCCTTCAATAGTTATTCCAATTACACATTAATAAATATATATTTATTAAAATTATCTATTGTTATTTATTTTTATTATCAATATATATATGGCATTATAGTTCTCTTTCTGTTGAGACATGGGAGAGGGAGGGATTGATGAGAGAGTAGTGACATCTTTTTTTGATAAGGAGAATTATTCAAAGGATTTATAGGGATAGAATGTTTCTATGGTGGGGAGGTTCTAACATCTCATTACTGTATCTGGTTTTGATAAACCCCCTTGAGATAAATTATTAACATCTTAAGTAGAAAAAATGATTTATCAGCCAATTTTTGGATAGATGTGTTAAAGGCCTTAACTAAAAGTTTAAATATTCCAGTATTCAATTGAATATTTTTGGAGTTTGGCACTAAGTTAGTGTGATATTTGGAGACCCTCATGGTCTTTGTGAAGACCGAATAAAAATATTAAATATAATATATTGTTTGGAAATGTTTTATTAAAAATAATTAAATAACTCCAAAATGCTGCATCGAATGAGAAATCCAAGAACACATTTGTGTCTGAAATACTATTTTTACCCTTTGAAGAGTATAAAATTCGATGTTGTCGGGCATTTGGATACCACTATCTTGAGATAAAGTTATTGAATAATATTTTACATATTATTTATCAAAAATAATTAAATATCTTCCAAATGGTTTGTCGTATGTGAAATTTAAAGCCACCGATGGGTTCAGAATGAGGGGTTTACCCTATATGGGGCATATCATTTTTATGTATTGGGTGTTTGGACATATTTCTCTTAAAAATAACTGTTTATATTTTAATTAATTAATTATTATGATTTTTAATTAATAAATCATTAATATATCTCAAAATGGTATGTCGTGTGAGAAATTTGGGACAACAGATGGGTTCATAATAGAGGTTTTACTCAAGATAGGGCATAACATCTATGTGTAATATACATTTGTTGTTATTTAATTTCTTTATGCTAAATAATTAATTTTAATTAAAAAATGATATGAAAAACTTATAAAATGATAACATTTCTTATTTATTCAGAAAACAAAATCCATAGCCACACTGTGAGTTTTGAAAACATTCTGTTTCTTCACCATTTCAATAACTTTCTATGGAAACACCATAAATGAGATAAATAAATGATTCCAAAATGATTGTTGGGTTTAATAGTGGATTAAATAGGTTATTTGAAAATTTGAATTTAAATGACCCGTCAATAGGGCTCCTAAGTCACTGAACAGTTTGATCCTCCCATTGGTAGATATTATCCTATCTGAAAAATTATGGAAGACCTCTATGCATGATCCATGAACCATCACCATGTCGTCATTAGATTTAGGCACACCAAGTCCATAAACACCCATGCTATGCGTTGTGCTCCGAGAAAAAAAATATGAAATGTTATTTTCATTTATTTATTATAGTCTTCCTTTTATTTTCAGATATAATAAACCTAATGATAATAATAGTGGATTTTAAATAAAATTATAAAGACCTAAATTATCAAATTATAATCCAAAAATTATCAATTGATAATTTAAATAGGATTTGGATTATCAAAATATAATTTTAAATTTATTTACAAGGAACAATTGTGTCAAATTATTGAATGGTAATTATGATTTTCTATAAAATGGTAATTTCATCAAATTAACAAAAGATGATTATATTATTTATAAAATGATAAACATATATTTATCAATGAAAATCTAGATGTAAATTACCAAGGGTTAAATGCCAAAAATTATTGATGATAACTAGATCAGAAAGTAGTTTTTCAAAATTAACCTTATATAATTACACAGATGAACAAATGATGGTTATTAATATTATCAACTGATAATTTCTTGAAATTATCAAATGTATGTTATGGAAGAATTTATCACTAGAATGATGAAAAGTTTTAATAAACAGTAATTCTATTTGTTGAAGGATATATTGATATATGTATATACATACATATATATAGATATATATTAAAAAAGTGAAGAATAATTATGTGAAATACCACCTCTATTATCATCTTATTTTTTGGATACAATTATCTAATGAGTTATATAATTATTTTTATGGATATATCTTGTGATTGTATGCATTAACATAAAATAATTATCTATAGATTATCTAGGAGAGATAAAATGCAATTGTATCTATTATTTTATTTCTGTATGAAATAAAATAGAGGGATACAATTATCGAATGAGATTTATAATTATTATTTTGGATATATATTGGGATAACATTCATTGACATAAAACAATAATCTATATATTATCCAGGAGAGAGAAAATGTAATCGCGTGTAATATTTTCCTTCCACATGAAATAAATATATGTTTTGGTTCTAGGAACCACTGATGAACATCGAGCATTTTTTTGTCAATGCTTATGATAATAATGTCACAATGAGGTTTATTGAACCACACTGAGTGGATTATCGTTGGTGATGACAGCAGTGAAGTTGAGGTTGGCAGTTCCTCCCCACTCTTGCCAAATTTATTAACCACGTATTTATTGATTTATTTCAAATTCTGATTTAACTTCATTTTCTTAAATTTCATATGATAGATGTAATGAAATCCAAATCCTTTATATTTGATGATTTGAATTGTTTTTGACATGAGAATTTGGAAAACCCCCAATTCCATTGAATCGAGGTGTGTGTTTATGGAAATTGGTTGATTTAAATTGTTAAATATAAAATAAGGATTTGATGGAAATTATTTCATTTAAAATTTTGAATTTAAATGAGGAAATGAATTTTGAAATGATGGAATTGGTTTTGAATGGATTTAAAACTGTGTAAAATGGCTAAAAATGTGTTGATAGAAACCCAATGGCTTTATATTGTGAAAGAATCTTGTTTTTTATTAAAAAAATGTTTTGGTTTTAAATGGGAAAATTGGCATTTAACATAAGAAATAGGGCTTAATTGTATTTTGACAATTCTTGAAATATGTTTCATATTATGATGGAGAACATTGATTCCTTAAGTATTTGGTGAGTTATTTGGATATAATCTACGCTATTACAACATTCAAAAATATGTGAAACTCATCACATCCCCAACTAGTTGGTGATAATTATTTATTTGCCAATATCATTGGGAAGTGTGTACAAATATTTGCTGAGTTCACATAGAGATTGTGGGATCCAATATTGTTTAATACTCTAGTACCAATTGTGATGATGGTCATGTTTCTTTCTTGTGATTTATATTTGAGATATAAATTTATTCCATTGATGTAAAAAAAATTCATGCCTGTTGAATTTACATAAATTGTTTTACATAACAATTTTATTTAGACATTGTTTAAGAAATATTCCATCATTTTTAAAGCCTTTTCTTAAATTATTTTTCTATCATTTTAACAATAGTGTATGATTTATTAATTATGCTTTAAAATTCAAAACATGTTTATCTTTAAAAATTGAAACCATTACTTTGGTCAATAAATTGGTGGAATTGGTTATGGAATCAGTGGTGATACCATATTGGGATTTTTAGATCAATCCCTACATTTGAATTTCTGTGTTTGTAGATTATCTTCTTCCAGGTACGAGAAAAGAGGAATTATCACTTGGACGTGGATTCAACTACTGAACCATGGACATGGTGGATTGTATCCTTAGAGACCTGGGTTGTGTTTCCTCTATTTTAGTACTTGGGTCGTAGTATATTGGGCTTGTTTATGCCTTATTTTATTCTGGTATGTTACTCCCTATGTAGTTTCATTTTATATGAATATTGTATTTATTATATTTCTTCCACAATGTTAGTGAAAAATTATTCCCACTTACATGTTGAATGATGCTAGGTTCTAGTAGTCAATATGTGGCAATCAAGATCACCCTTCATGTTATGTCCTGAGATGTCTTGGTTATCGGCTTACTAAGGTACCTGGGCTAGTTCATGACAAGAATAAACATTTGAAACATTAAACATTGAGATAAAAAAATTAATAGAAATCATAAGTAAAGGCTACAATCCTAGAAATTCAGCACATTGTTTTCTTGGGATAATGAGATATATACCTTCTTGGGATTGGGATAGCCATTTTATGTACTCTTGGGCTAGTTATAAATAATCCAATGTCCCCTTTATCTTGGTATAATGTAGCGACACACTCCTAAAAACCTGATGCCATTGATTACTACAGTTATATTATCATGATATAAGGAATAAAATCCATAATGATTAAAGTGTTTTGTAATATTGGTAATCCATATACACACATTAGTATTTTTTTACAAATAAATACACTATTTACTGCATAATTATTTATTTAAAGGATAATAAAATTATTCCATATATCATGTCCTTTCATATTAGTCTTAGTAAACTTTTTATATTCTTAGGTGAGGGAAGAAATAAGGGTGGGATCAAATTCTCAGTAAGGGTATTGTACAATGGAAGAAATAATTTCCCAATGAAATTAAATCCACATGTAAAGGTAAATAACTGATAACACATGTCATTGATATAACTAGGTAATGACTAATAAATATGGAAGGATAAGAAATTGAAAACATATATAATTTAATCAAAAAACTGATAATGAAATGCATCCATATATTTTTTCATATAAAAACCTCATGGATAAATATAATGACAACGTAAATGTTTGTGAAGAAAATGCTTAATAATTGGATGTCATGTGTAAGGAACCTGAAAACCTACACTATCAAGATCCATCTGCTAGAAAATTAAAAACTATAGATAATAAAATTATTTTCCCAATTGTTGTTTCTCATGATAACCTATCAATGTATCAAGGGGATATGTAATATTTGGGTCACACCCGTCCAGGTATAATGAAAGAATTCCTCATATCGAGTAATCAATATAATTAAAAAACTCAATGGATTTTCAAATATCTGCATTTCATAAAGGATTCAGATTTAGCTATATTTCCACAAATAAGAAAATAACATCCAACCTAAACATCGTACAAAAAATGGTGTATAATTCAGGAAATAATAATATCGATAAAAAATCACATGTCTAGTTGGGGGAATTTCAAGGTCATGTTATCAAAGAAAATATTATTTTACAAGTGCAAAAAAAGGAATCAAGGAAGTGAATGGGAATATTATCCTTGTCCAAAAATATCATAAACCATTTAGAGTAAGAAAAATTCTCGTGTCAATAACACATATACCATGCAGAGTATAAATAACGATTTTTTATTGATAAGGAATATAAATACTATATATTATATTTTAAAAACAAATTTGAGAAAAATATTGTTTGTATTTTGAAAAACAATTTGGAGATAGTTTTCATTGAAAATCAATGTTGATGAAATAATCATATAGAATTAACCATTTAAAATTAAAAAAGGAGTATTTTATAAAATGATGGTGGATAAATATGTACATAATATATAAGGAGATAATTATATTCCTTTTACATGGTAAAATTTTAAAAAATATCCTTTTTCAAAAACAGACAAAAATATTCCATTGAAAACATGGGTAAAAGACAAAAAAATTTAAAATTACCTTAATAAATCATTTGTGATATTTGCAATAATTTTTTAGGAAATGTGTTTTTTATGAAGAAAATTGTTTCTCCGTCTAAATACGGAATGGATTCATATTTTATTAAAAACATTTTCAAAAACAAATTCACATTACCGATGTGTGGAATCATGGTACTATTATATAAAAAATGACATTATTAAAATGAGGAGAATAAAATGAGAGGTTTTATTAGGTAATGTTAAATTAATTTCATCTAATGGAATTCGGTTATTAACAATGCCGAACCAAATGAAATTTGAAAGTAAACCCTTGAAACCAATATAATGTTAGAGTGATAATCCATCAATTAGTATATTATGCGAATTAAATGTAAATACACATGGGATGTTCAAATAAATAAATAGATATTTAAAGTAAATATATATATAATCATATAATATTAATGGAAATGAGGATGTAATATAACCCTATGAAAAATAATTGGGATATTAAATTTCATTTCCACTTGGAAAACTATTAACTCAAATCACTTTAGTGGATATAATTCCAATTTAAATTCATTATATCATAAAAACTGAATGAATAATGATATTATATGACAAATTGAATGTATTTAAACCATATATAATAAATTTGGTGAACAAAAATAAAATGAATGTTTCAAGATAACGTTAAAACCCACTAAAGTATGTGATATTGAAAAGTTTATCATTAAACACATTCTCGAGAAAAATACTATTTAAACAATCTAATGTTTCCCATAGCCCATTGAAACATTAGAATAATACTCCCTATGAAATAATTACATTTAATGAAACTTTTAAAAACATGAGAATAAATATATTCGTGTTAAAAACATGTCAAATGGATGTATATACACCATATAAAAAAACTATGTTTATTACAACAAATATGAATCAATGAAATACAAATTGAGATGAAATGTACTTGGATTTACATTTGTTTGACAAGTCTATAACTATTGAATAATGGTTTTTAGAGTTTTAGTAAATTATTAAAAAAATAATAATCATGATTATCCAATGTCTTCCTATAATATCTTATTATCTGTTTGATAACAATCATTTATTCTTTTTGCTATTTCCACTGTTAATTGCATAGTGACTCCATTTTATTTTACCTTTTTATTTTTTGTTTCTAAATTGGGTTCATCATATCATGAATGTAAAACATGATGTAAATATAACTTATATCTAGTATAGAATTTATTTATAATAATCTATAATATTTATTGATAGGTAATGGAATGCAGTGTTTATGTAGACAAAATGTCGTACATATGCATGAACACTACATTTATTTATTTATTTTATTAAAAGAATAAAATGTAAATGATATATATGTATATTAAAATATTATTATCATATATATTTCATATATATTACATAATTTAATTAAATCCATCCATTATGTGTTGTATCTATAGTGGGAATGAATCACATCAATATTCGGAGGTAGTTTTCCCCACTTCCAAAAACATTGTTATTATATTTACACAAAATGGGAATCATAATGATATGTTATTTATAAAAATATTTAATGATAATGATATTATAAAAAAAATATCATATATAAATATATTTATCATCACCATTCTCACCATGAGAGGTGGTAAAGAAACAAGGAACTATCGTTGTTTCGTGATGCGGTAGTTCATCGTACAAATAAAATGTAAGTTTTTTACCCATTAGATGGAAGTGTGTATAAGTATATGTAAGAACATGATAAAAATTCTAATTAAATTTATTATAATTTAAGTATTATATAATCATGTCATAATAAGAATTTAGATAGTGGATAAAAAAAATAAAACTAATGATCTTGAGGAATGATGATGCCTCTTAATCTGGAAAATCCTTTTGGGTTACACCAATGGGATTCATTGTATGGATGTATAAAAAAGGTTTGATTATTTTATTATGGAAGGAATGTTGAGGACTTATTTTTTTAGATCATTTTTGACCCAAAAATGTTTGAGATTTGTGAGGAAGTGGGAGCCTTGAGTGCCATTTTATAGTGGAGGAAGAGTGGCACTCTTGTAAATTTTGGAAAAGGGAATTATAGCCACGTTTTTTCCATTGAAATTGTCTCTAATAGTGAAATATATTCTAAAAAATGGGGTATAGGTTTGATGTATGGGGAGACAATGCATTTTGAACGATTTTCTAGGTCATTTTGGCCTTTAAGATTGATGTGTCATTGCATATATGCTTAACTTCACCTTAATTGTTGTAATTAATTTCTATCACCTTTACTATTATTTTTGGTAAAAAATAAAATGAAATTAATTTTAATTACAAATTATTATTATTCAAAATATTGAATCCATATTTAAAAATTCCAATCCTAGAATTGGAAGAAATTAATTTAAATGCAATCCCCCATACGGGATGACAATGCAGGGTTTAAAAGTAAAAACATTAAAAAATATTGCTATGTTTTTATATCTAATTTTTATGTGAAATTAATTATAGTTAATTAAATGTAATTAATTACTAAAAAATATAATTATATAATGAATACAATTTTAATATTATTTAACCTTAAAATAAATAAGATGAAAAAGAGTTTTGAATTAATATTTAGTATGTGGTCACTATTAATCAAACAATGAAACATAAAAAAACACTAAAGATTTTCTCTAACATAATATTAAGTTTTTAATTTAAATTATAATTTTTATTTTGAAATATATATTTTATAAAGGTTCAAATTTTTTTTTAAAATAGGTTCTTCATTAAAAGGAGGTAAAAGTGCCTTTAAAATATTGTTTTTATGTGTAATATTGGGATGGTGGTTATCTTAAGTATATCAAACCAATGGTATGAATATCAAAAATAATTGAATGAATATAATATGTAAATATATATATTAAATTAATATCATTCACTAATTATAATTACTTTATTTAGTATGATTAAACAAAATTATGATCGTAAAAATAGTTTACTAGAAAATTACCACACTATTTTCAATTGGTTCCTATATTCATTTATAATTAATTTGTAAACAAAAAATTGATTTTATTTTTTTCTAAACCACATATTTTCAAATTTTAGTTAATACTAGTCATAACATCTTGTTTATATTTTATTAAATAATAATATTTTAATTATATATTATTGTTCAGTAAAACTCAAATTTCTGTATAATGGAAGCCATTGAAAAACTCATTTTTTCGTGCGATGTATGCTAAATCATTGTTTCATTCATTTAAAGATGTCAAATATATTGAATATATTTAAAATAGTAAGTATGTTGTAAATTCTCAGGATATAATATTCCCATACACACTTGGTGTTTCATGTTATACACGCTAACAATTACAATATTTTTACTTTACATTTTCAGTGCATTAAAATGTCCCCATATAAATTAAATTTCATCCTCACAGTTTAAAATCAGTATTGGTTCAAGGTTGTATTATAATTAATGTGTTTTAAATCCCATATCATGAGAATGGTTCATATGAAATCCTATAGGAAAGATATAATGTGAAGTATAATGGTCACATGGAATGACATATAACTAGGCCTCTAAGTATGAGATAATTAGTGGCTAATATAGATATATACTAGGAGAAAAAGCATAAATATTTAGACGAAGTTATTTGGGTCTTCAATCAAAAACATTTTAATGATCAGTGGAATGTTGTGGCCTCAAAGATATAAATTTTTGATGATTTAGAATACTACTGGTTCAAAACAAATTAATGAATTAAGACAATATTTTTTTAAAATTCATTTCGTCATTTTGAGAAATTCCTTTACATACTATGAATATAATGAAATTTACTTTCATGATACATTTTAATTTATATGAAAAATTCCATCTTTTTTTGTGTTTTGATAAAATTCTAAATCATCCCTTACTCCAAGAAATAGATATCAAAAAATTATAATTGAGTCTAAATACACTAAAATAAACATTTAATGGATTGTAAAGACTATAAAAGAGTAAAAAGTATTTACATTTGTCTCTAAATATTCTCCAAATCCAACATGTTTATGACATCAATCTCTAAAATGAAAATTTTACATTATTGGTTTATCACTAAAAATTATTCATGAAATTGATTATTTAAAAAAAATGACATGTTAACTATGACATTGAATTTGTCATTGGATGTCATGAAACCCAAATCATCCTTATATCGTCATTTCATAACGCAATGCCTTGTTGAACATGATTAGTTTTCACCTACCACATTGATTATCCTTTCCTAAAACCATATTAACATAATTTCCAAAATAAATATAAGGAAAATACTTGAAATAAGGTTGATCCTTAAATATCCTTTTAACTATGGTTTTTAATATAACCCCAATACATAAATAATTCATCCACTTATTTCCATATAGATCCTTCCTTGGACTATAGTTTATCCTCTAGAAGAGTGAATTCACTCAAGTAATGTATAGGTTCTCCACATTTACCATAATGTACTATAATGGATTCCTTATGATGAGTTTCATTCCCTTTTATATCACTCTTAAACTTTCCTCTGTAATAATTTACATCATGTCCTTCTTTCCAACACATAAAAAATTTTCCAATTAAATTGATACATTTTACTAGGTGTCTCCTTCCACATTTCTTTCATGATGGAAATCAATCCTTCTTCTCTCTATGGTCTCCACTATTGGATCTCGTATCAACCACTATCATTATATTATTTGTTATGTTTGGTATTTGGATAAGGTGTATGTTATTAATAATATTTCAGTAAAATATAATAGAAAAAAAGATAAGTTACACTCCTATCAAAAACTAATTTGTTTCCTCATTATCACAAAATCTTCTTACAAGTTCCAGGTTAACTTGTTTATATCAGGTACAATCCTTTGACTAAAACCATAAATTATAGGGTGAGAAACAATAGTGAATGAAAAATGTATAATCATTTATATGATATATAAATCACAACAAATTTTCTTCAATTTAAAACACCTTATGTTTAACCTAAGTTATTTTTTGAAAAATCCTTTAAAGTGGTTTTTAAATAAAATGTGAATTATCCTATGAATATCCCATGGGATTGTAAAACCAAATGCACAGTAAGGCCTATTGTTGTGTACCATGTTACGTTGAGTCAGACCCGACACACCTTGTTGGAGTTGTTACTCTTAGGTACATATGTATTAGAACCATGTCAACTTGTAGTATCCAGATAGGAATTTATTGCTATGAATACCAAAATTATCTCTACTTTAACAAAATTCTTCTATTTTCATCTATTCATATCCTCAACTTCTTCCTTTGGACTAATTACTATAATCTACGTTTTCTAAAATATAGTACCCATGGTTTCTAATAAAAATCCATTGATACCAAATATAGTGACCCAACCCAAGAATCTCAGAGACCGTGTATACTATCAATACATTAGTAAGATTATAATGAATAAAATATCAATGGACCAAAGAGTTTAGTAGCATTGGTAAACTAGATAGATATATGAGTCTTGTTTTATAAATTAATATATTATTTATAATATTTATTTTTATTTATAAGATAACAGCTTTAATCTATATATAACATCTTTTCATATCAATCTTATTACACTTATTTTATTCATGGGGAAATTAAAAAATAATAATGCTGATATCAAATTCAATGTAAGGGTAAATTAAAAATGAGGAAATAATGATTCAATGAGAATAAACCAACATAGAAAGGTAAATAACTGACAACACATACCATTCATATAACTATCAAAGAAGTAATTAATGTAGAAAGGTAAAATACTAAATATTCCTTATATTTCATCAATAAAATGAGAATGAAATGCATCCATGGATTTTATCGTATGAAAACATCATAGACACTAACCACGATAACTATAATTTCTATGAAGGGAATTATTGATTTTTAGATGTCATGTCTAAAACACATAAAAACCTATATTTTTAAGATCCATCATCTAGATTCTTAAAATCTATAAAAGGAATGATATTTCCTTTGTATAAATTATTTTTCTCATGGGAACATATCAATCCATCAAGGGGATATATAAATTTTGTTCCCCACATTTCATAATATGTCCAAAGTATTCTATATATCATGTAATCAATTTAATTCATAAATAATGTGACTTATAAAATATAGGTATTGAATAAAGGCTACTGTATTATAAATATTTCCTTAAACAATAAAATAATTTTCAATGTGAATACCATAAAAAATTGTATACGGTTCATGAAATAATCATATCCATGAAAAATGATATGAATACTTAGGGGATATTTAATGTAAAATGATCATTGAAAATAGAATATTAAAAGGTGACTAAAAGTAATCAAGGAAGTGAATGTGATTACTATCCTTGGAAAAATCAGTCCTAAACCCTCTAGATAAAGAATAAGGCTTATATCAATACATCATATCTTAATTGGAGTATTAATGAATAGTTATTATCACTAATGATGTTAAAAACTAAAAAACATATCTTACAAAAAAAATTGAGGAAAAACTGTTTTCTTTAAAAAGAAATTTTGAAAATAATAATTCCTCAAAATGAATTTTTAAGAACATATTATTAAAAAATTTACCATTTAAACTTGAAAATGAAGATTCAATGAAATGAAGGTGGGTAGATACGTACATTTCATATCAGTTAAATAAACAATCCTTTTTAATTATTAAAGGTTATAAAAATAACACGTTCATAAAGAAACAATAATATTCCTTTGAAAAATGGGTGAAAGAGAAAAATTGGGAAAATTTACGTATGAAATAATTTTGTATGGGTTAAAAACATGTTTTTGAAAACCATTTTATAAAATGGGGTTTTTCTAAGAAGATAGTTTCTCCATCAAAAGTTAAAATGATGTTGTTTTTTCTTAAAAACATATTGTAAAACATTTTAAGTACCAAATTCTGGAAAAAAATGTATTATTACTTCAAAAAGTTCATGAATAACAAAATAGAAGAAAATTAAATTGGTTATTAGAAAATTATAAAGTAATTTTCTTTGATTGAAATTCAAGTGTAAAAAATATTGAATTAAATGTGATTGTGAAGTAGACACCTGAAAAATTATAATGTTGGAGTGAGAATCAGTCAATGAGTATATTATTTTCATCTACATTAAATCCACATATATAATTGTAAATACATCAATATATAATAAAATTAATTATAAATATAGTCTTATAATACTAACAAGAACTAGGAAGAAATATAAACCAATAAAAATCAATTGGGTTATGAAATATTATTTCCACTTGGGTAACATTTAACTCAAACATACTTTGAATAAATAATTCAAAATGAAACACAGAATAACATAAATAATGAATGAAACTGGATATTATATGATAAAGTGTGAGTATTTACGTATTATATAAGAAATTTTGTGCATAACAATAATGTTATTGTATCAAAATAATGTTTAGAACCACAAAATGTAGTGATATTTCCAAGATCATGATTAAAAACGTTCTTGAGGAGAATAATATTTAAACATTAAAAATTATACCATACAACATTGAAAAATTATAATCCTAATATACATGGAGTAATAACATTAAATTAATAATATAATATCTTGAGAATAAAATGTTTCAAGATATAAGATATTAAAGGGTATTATATACACCACATAAAGAAAACTGTATGCATAACAATAAATAAGTCTCAATGGAATCAAAATTAACATGAAATCTATTACCATGAACTTCAATTTTTGTAAAAGGACATTAAACTCATGTATAATGATTTTTAGAGTGTTATGAACTTATTACATTACCATAAACTTTTTTATACATTATTTTATCACCATATATTATTCCCTATTTGACAACTAATATTCATTATTCTATCTATTTCAGTTGTTAATTTCCTATTTTTCCGAGTATGTTTTGTCATGTTATTTGTTGTTACTATCATTTTTTTATCATATTAACAATGTTAAACATGATTTCAATAAAATATATAATCGTTATATTTTTATTTTGAATAATCTATTATATTTGTAGATAAGAAATGGAATTCCTCGTTTGGGGAGATGGTTGGTCGTACGTACTCATGAAGGTTACTTTCACATCATAATCATGTTTAAAGAATGAAAGGTAAATTATATATATGTTTAATTTAATTTAAATACCATATATATGTCTTTTATATTACATTGTTTTATTTGAACCATTATTTATATGTTCCATGTATAGTGTGAGAAAATCACCTCTCCCTTAGGTGGTGCTAATGCACACTTCCAAAAACAATTTAATCCTATTTACAAAAAATAAAATAATAAAGGTATGTTAAATATGAAAATTAAAGGATAATAAATAAATTAATAATATCATATATATCATATATAAATAGAGTGATCATCATAATTCCTACCCAGAGAGGTGATAAAGTAAGAACAAACTATCATCATTTTGTGAGAAGATAATATGTCGTATACATAAATGATAAGTGTGTTAGCCATTAAATGGAAGTGTGTGTAATGTTTGGTAAAAACATTGAACTGAAAAAATTAATAATTTAAAGGACACTATTGTTATTATATAATAATGTAATAATAATTATTTAGTGATTTGAGAATAAAATTTAACTAAACAACTTGTGGAAGGATGCAACCACTTATTCGAGAAACTTCTTTGGGTTTTCACCAAGGGGATTCCTTGGATTGTATTATGACCAAATGGTGGAGTCCAGGATGAGTTTAGTAATTTTTAGTAGCTATTGTGGTAGAAAATGAACAATCTAAAGTGAATTGAGTTGTTTGAGGAAGTAAGAGGCTTGAGAGCCATTTTATAGTGGAGGAGTGACATCTTGAATATTTTGGGAAATCGTGAATCACTAAGATGTGTTCCAATTTATTTTTCTCCAATAATGTAAACAATTATATAAAAGGGATTAAAAGGTCAAAAAATTACCATCCAATTACTTTTTTACATGTTTTTAGGTCATTTTGGAATCTAAGTTTTAAGTTTACTACTTTTTTAAGATTATGTTAACCTTAATCATTGTAATGAAATTTAATTACATTCACTAATATTATTTCTAAAAAATAATTTGGACAAATCATATATTATAAATTATTATGAAAAAAAATATGTAATACATTTTTTCAAATTCCAATCAAATAATTGGCATAAATTTATTTAAATTTAATCATCGAAACGGGACGACAATGCGAGGGTTCAAAGTAAAAGAATTCAAAAGGTTGTTATGGTTTTTTATTGAATTTTAATATGAAAATTATTATGATTACCTAAATTTTATTTAATAATAAATAAATAATCTAATTAAACTTTAAAACCAATTACAAATAAAATTTAACCTTAATATTATTTATATGAAAAAATAGTTTTGAATTAAAATTCTTCATTTTTGACTATTTATCAAAAAAATGAAACTTCAATGAAAAATACCAAAAAAACACCCAAAATATTATTTATGTTTATATTTCAAATATTAAGTTTCTTTTCAATTATAATATTTATAAGAGTACCAAAATTTGTATTTAAAATCGGTTTTACAGAAAAGGCGGTAAATGTGCCTTAGTAAACATATAGGTTTTCATGTGTAATTTTGGGTTTGATATTTTCTTATATATGTCAAATATATTTGTGAATATATAAAATATTTTAAGGAATATATAAAATATATATTACATTAATATAAATTACTAATTTTAGTTATTTTAATTTTATAGGATAAAACACATTTTTAAGCAAAAATATAGATTTCTATAATATAAACCCTTTCTTTTCATATGGTTCATACATTAATCACAAATTAATTTACAAAAAATTGATTTGTTTTATATTTGTGTAAACTATATTTTTTTCATATTTTATTTAAAATTATATATATAATTTATTGTTTATATCTTATTAAATAATAATATTTTAATAATATATTATTGTGCAGTAAAACCCGATCATTCATGTAACAAAAACAATTGAACAAACTCCTTATAGCGTTCGATATACACAAAATCAATTTCACTTGCATTGAATGTGAAAAAATATATTTATCTTATTTCAAATAGTTAATATATGATAAAATAAAATGATATTATATTTCCTTACACGCTTGGTGTTAAATGTTATACATGATATCGAATAAAATGTTCCTTGTTCATATTTTCATGGATTAACATATAGAACTTTTGTATTAGGATAAATACTCCATATTAGCCCTTTAATTTGTATAAATCCCCCCATTTAAAATTAAATTGTGATAAATACTATTGTATACCCTTTGTCTTGGGATAAATCAACGTGTCCCCATATATCATGTGCCTTCGGATAAATCCTCCCATATACACATCGGATTGAGATAAATAATCTTGTATACCCATTATAATGGGATAAATACTACTATATTCCATTTATATATGGATAAATCCTCTTATGTACCCTTTTGATTGGGAAAAATCATCAAATTATCCATTTTGAGATCATGAGATGTAAACTTAATCCATTGAATTAGAGGGTTGTATATGACCCCACACATCATCATCCAAAGATATGAGTTCCATAAGATGAAAATAAATCTACATATTCTGAATCCCCATAGAAAAAAATGGGTATCATTATCACAAAAAAAGTTACCTAGGGAAAGGAAAAATTAGTCCACAACTATTCAAGATGATAACACTCAAATTAACAACAATCATATAAATGGTTGATACCAGAAATTAAACCTAAAAAATAGTGTATATAAAATTTAAAATTCAAATGAATTTCAAAAATGCTAATTTTTATTGAAATAAATCAATTATATATATTGTGGAAAATGGTTGTGAAATCATTAAAGATGACTTTTAGAAAATTATTTTATCTTTGGAGTAAAATATGAATCTATTGTCACATTAAAAAGTATGTTTCTAAAATGGTGATGTTAAAAAATGAAAAATTTTATTATAAAAATAATAATAAATCATAGTTATTTTAATATATATATAAATGTTTTAATAATTAATTTTTAGTAGAAGATAAAACAATTTATTTTGAAATAATGGAAAATTCATTTGAATATTTGAAATGAATTTGGTGAAATCCCTCATAATAAAAGAGTAACCAAAACATCATAAACATTAAAAAGAATAAATTTTCATATAAGGATCATTTTAGAAATAAATAATTTGAGATTATACTAGATAAATGATAAAATTGGAGGGAAGTAATAACCTGGATAGTGAAAGATTCAATTAAATGAAATCATAAATATTCATAAAAAATATATTTCAATGAAATAAAATAATCATCAAATAAGATAAATTTGATTTGAAGCATGATTTTTAACAATAGAATTTATAATTTAAAAATTACATCATCATAGGGTATAATATATAAAACTATAAATTAAATAAAAAATTTATTAATTATAACCGGAAGAAAATATTTGAGTTTTGAAAAAAACGCCTTACCACTTAAGAAACATTCTAATAAGTAACCGTTAAAATATAATGCATGAAATAGAAGTTAAATTGGTTTGAATAATCTTAATTCGTTATATTATATTTTTGATAGGCTATATCAAAAACATTTTAGTTAAAATAGGGTCATAAGATAATTATTTTATCAAAGAATGAAATTTTTATACTAAACCCTTACGGATTACGAAACATTATTATAACAACCACTTCAACTAGTGTTTCCATTTGAATTTAATATTAAAATTCTATTAATATTGATAATTCATGATTTTATATATCCACTTATAATTATAATAACCATTTATATAAGATATGGTGTATACAAAAAGTGTCTTGGTGAAGAACTCTTTGAAAAAAAAGCCAATATATTGTATTCAAATGTACATGATCATCCTACAACCTCATGTATAATAAAAATAAGTATCATAATAACATATATCAAAACATTGATATGACAATAATTCATTTTTTATTATTATTTTGTGACCATTTTTTATAATTATATTAACAGATTATAGTTTTTTTCATTATCATGTTTTTGTGATTTCGGTTGTTCATCTCATAGAAATTTCATAAAGATGAGATAAATTATAACATTCTGTTTTCATGTTATTAATTATTATATCATTAAATATGGAATAATAATTACTTTTCATTGATTAAATAAATAATATTTTCATTAGGTGAAAGACCGGAATATGTCTTATTAAAATGGAAATCATGAAGAACTAGTTTTTAATTTTTTTAGTTACTGAAAGTTGATATATTAATAAATATATTAAATATTTAAAACAAATTTTATAAATCAATAAAAAAATATTAAAATTTGTATTATTACATGATATTAACATTATATTACATCCCATGCTCATTTATGACATAATCTTTATAACATCATTCACATTAGTGGTAAAACCAACCCAAACAGTAATGTATTATAATGTATTCATGAATTAGAGAATGTATTTATAAAATTATAAAATGATAGATAAATAATAATAATTTTGTATAACTATAATACATCCTCATTAAATGAATTCATAGAACTATTCAGGATGGGTGGGGATGAAAAATGAAATTCATTTTTCATTGTGGTGGTAGTCCTCATGTACAAAATATTACGGATCTCAGTACTCCATGAATGGAATGATTGATTTTATATGAAAAAATAGACTTAGAATTATAAATGAGATAAATAAAAAAATTTCATAAAATCTATCCTTTTTATGATCCATGAGATGTAGTGACGAAATATGAACAACATCGTTTCATAAAGGCATTAGTTCACCCAAGCAACAATATTTCATTATATTGTTTACTTATTGGTCGGAAAGGATAAAACTAAAATTTAAAATAAATATTATTAAATTTATGTTTAGAAATTATTCATATTTATTAATATTAATATGGTTAGATATGATTTATGAATTATTATTGGAATATTTATTACAAATATAATGTAATACTCACATTGGAAGCATTATATTTCCCTTTTAAAAAATTATAGATATGAAGGACATATATAAATTGAATTTGAAATAATTAATATTTATGAGGGACAAGGATATTGTTGAATAATCATTGTATTGTTTCAACAATAAATTTAATTGAGTGGTGTATCTTGAAGTTGTGGAAGTGTTAGCTCTTTATAAGTGTATAGAAGTGTAGTTTTTGAAGTATCATTTCATTTTCAATAATTTAATGCTATTACTCAAAGTTCAATGGATCCAAAATGGTAAAACGTTTTTGTTATGTTTTTTTTTTATTTAGGTTATACACATACACCAATTTCAGGTAAAACATAGTTTTTTTTTCTAATTTTCATTTTAACTTAATAAATTTTACCTTAATTTACATTAATCATTGTTGTTAATTTGTGAATATTAATAATAAAATTTAATGAAAAAATTTTTGATAGAACCATTTAACTAATTTGAGACTCCTAATTGATAATTTCAAAAACCCGTTATTAATAAAAATTAAAAATAATCTGAAAAGTAAAATATTATATAAAGACACTAAATTAGGTAAAATAGTTTTTCAAAAATAATTTTTTTCGTATATAATTTTATATATAATATAAACATAAACTTTTATTTATTTTTTTGTAAATAATTTAACTATTATAATGAAATAAAATTTACGAGCAATTAAAATCTATAAAAAACCTAATCTCAACTTTAAAATTTTTTATTCGGAGAATGTACCAAAATAGTATCTATTAACGTAACATTTTTATTTACTACAAAAAAATTAAATAGGATTTCAATGTTCAAAAAATATTTTAAACATGGAATTTTATTCCATATTTTCATATTTTATATATTAATTTTTTTCTATCGTATAGGAAACAAAGATATAGTTATACATATTATATTTTTCATAAAAATGTTATTTTTCAACTAATAACTATCCTTTTCTTAAATATGTCAAAAATTTATACAATAAAAAATATTTGTATTCCAAATAAAAAATGACTTTATTTTTATCTTATTCAAATTCTAGAATTTATAATTTTAATTTTTAATTTATAATATAAATATAAAGGATTGTTTTTTGATTTAAAATATATTGTTTTTAATCCCACATTATTGTCAATATTATTTAATATCATTTTTAAGTTCAAAATAATAATATTTTAGTTCATATGTAAAAAATCATAAATGTGTTCAATTATATCTATTAGGAAAAGACATATAATACATAATATAATGGTTTATTGTAAAAAAAATATTTCGTAAATGTTATATACAACATAAAAACTACTAAAATTAAGTATTTATATTCTAATATTTTATTTTACTACTCCATTGACATTAAAATATATTTGTGAATTTTATATATAAATTTTTTCATTTTCTCAAAAAAAAAATTTAATATTTATAAATAATATATATACATAAATTTAATAAGAAATTGAATTAAAATTACATTTTATTTAGTCTTTTTCATTAATTTTACATTCTTTTACATTGAGGATATTTTTTAAATTATAGTTTTAGATAATTAGGACATAAATAATAAATAACATGACATCTTCCTCTCCCTTACTTATCCTTAAAACCCTATGAAAGAATTTTAAAAACACGTGATTAGAAATAAATATCAGCAAGGTATGATAAAATTAATGGAAATCCAGAGTTTAATGAAAAATTAAAACTCGTTTAATGTTTACCTTTATCTTCAAATTTATCTGAAAAATTTTTCACATGAAAAGCAGAGTTATATTTTTCTTAAAAAATCATTAAATCATATATTAATAAAATAAAACTCCTTTTTGGTTACAAATAGATTCATGTATATAAAACCCCTTCAAAAATTCCTAATTGGATAAACCATAAGGACGAATTATAAAATTACAATTACCCAATAAATTGGTGATCTATAATTTGTATGACCCTTCGTATTAGATGTATCGGGCTCACCTGTGGGTTATAATGGGGCTCAACCCTTTTTATAAATTATATCCATCTCATCTATTTCTCATGAGCTATAATGGGGATTGACCCATCCTCTAATCTATGTTTGGGTCAGATGTGAATTATAATGGGGCTCAACCCATTGAATTAGTTATATCAGGCTTTCCTATATCATATAATATTCATGCACCATATCATGAATAAAAAATTTCAACATAAAACCTTTGAAATACACTTTTAAAAACTTATGATAAATCATTCGTATAAAAATACTAATTTCATTTAAAAATAAATTTTCAATAAAAAAATAATATTTTTATTGAAACCCCATTTTCAATTCAAAAATCCCCAAAGAATGGAAAGATATATTTTTATTTAAGAAATCGTGTATGCTTTAAAATGAAGCAATAAATTGAATAATATTCACAGGAGTGGAAAATCCATTATCACTCTGTACATGAAGAGTAGAACATTTCTCCCCCTGTTTGTCGAAACATTCTATATAGAACATCTACAAAGGATACTTTTGAGAACAATTGAATGAAATTAATATTGGAAATAAAATTTCTTTATAATACTATTATATCCATATATATATATATAATAATAATATCAAAAATATTTACATAGAGGAAATTATATTGAAAATTAAATCATTAAACAATTAATAAAATATATTTTTAAATAATAGTTTCCATGACAACATTGAAATATTTGATTCATAACCCCCATGAAATAACAAATTATAAAAAACGTTAATGAATTTGTAATTGAAAAAATCATTATATGATAGGACAAAAAATAGAAATACGCATCTCCTAAATTTATCTAGGTGTGTAACATCAATATATGCATTAATGAAAAGGGATTGAGACAATTTTCTTTACCTTGATTCGGATATGACACATCTGTAATTATATTCTAGAATTATAATCGAATGTTAATTATTTATTTTTTTGATTACCTTTTTCTATTTATTATTACTTTTATTGAACCTATTAATGATAGATTTATGATTACATAATCAATTATATCTAACTCAGATGCTTTGACCATATTAATTTTATGCACCAAAAATTAATTTTCTATGTCAAATAAGGTGATATGTGATATTTTTGGTGGAGTCTTCCCCCTCCCGAGTATTCCCCATCCCGATGACCTAACTAAAGCTGTCAGGACCTAGTCCCCCCTCCCCGCCAGAGGGGGGAGGTTTGCGTTCATTGTCCCATGGGAGGGAATATCCTTATCCTTCATTCCCTAAAATCTCAATCTCTCCAAATGTTTCTGTTCTTTTACGAGAGGTTCCAGAGTTATCACTGCTCCGGACGGAGTTAAATTGTGATGTGGATCTATGAAAATATACCCTGGTGGCTCATTTTCATCCTCATCAATGTTCGGTGGAAGAGTTTTCATAGTTCATCTCAAAATCTTGGGAACTTCATGGGCGGTCGGTCATTGGGTTACTTGATCGAAGGCATATTATAGTTAGGTTTGGATCAAAGGAATACTTGATTATCTCTAAGTCTAGGGCTCCTAGAAGGTTTTTTGATTCTTCCTTTTATTTTTTCCAATGGGTATTTGAATTTCATATGTTGCGTGACCCTTCGTCGATTGATACATGGGTATGTCTCCCTGGTCTACCCCTTTCTTTTCAAAATCCTTCGATTCTCTGTACAATTGGAAATATGATTGGACGATTTCTTTGCTCTGATCAACGAACTGAGTCTGTGTATGTCCTAATTTGTCTGTGTATATGGGTTGAGGTCGATGCTACAAGACTTCCTCTGAGTTGTGTTTGGATTAATGATGAGAATGATTTTAAGTGGATGCAAGAGGTTGTTTTTGAGTCGTGGATGATGTTCTGTGTGAAGTGTAGACTATTTGGGCATTTAGAGGTTGTTCTCCATAGGGGAGGGCTAGATGTTAACTTGAATGGGATTGATGGAAAAAATAGGAATGGATGTGGGGTGCATGATATTGTGATGCCGACTCAGGCATGTGTGAATGATGGACTTGTGGAATTCGCGGTCTGTAGCAGTCATGGAGGTGCTTCTGGGAAAAGAGATCGACTAAACTCTAGATGCACATAAGGTCATTTGGTTGGAATGAAACCTATTGTTCATACTGAGTGGGATATGAGGAAGGTTCCTCCTGATGATGTGTCGAGCATTGCATGCTGGATGAAGATGGTGCAGGCATCTTTGAACCCATCAGTAATTCAAGTGTCAGATAGATAGAAGAGTGATCTTGGAGTTGAGTCCAGGTCTATGGTCGAGGTCAGTGCTTGCAATTTGTAGTCGGTGCTCTCTGAGGAACATTTAGTCATTACATAGGGAAATCAGAAGGTGATTATCAGGATTCCTATTAATGATGGTCGAATGTTGAGCTGCAATCTTGCTAATAATGTGGATCCTGAGGCCATTTCAACGGAGATGGAGGGTGTTGTCTCGCATGACGTGGTTATCAGCTATCCGGGTGCTGTGGGGGAGGGGACAGAGAACGGGACCTCTATTGGGAAGTATTCTGTTGTTGGGATTGGTGTGCAGGTGTAGTACTCAATCGAGCTATATTCATTCAAGTAGGTGGATGGTTTTGAGCTAAGTAACCATATTTATGGCTTGGAGATGGATGAAATTGCATTGGACCGAGATGGAGTTGTGTCTTTAGGTGGAAAAGCCTCGGAGGGGCATGGAGATTCTGATTCAGGTGTTTATGGTGCACCATTGTAAGGGCAGGATGATTTTAATGAAGATGGTAGTGCTTCTTAGGAGGTTGTAGCTGATGATGGTACTATGAAGATGGGGAAAAATTTTGGCTACAAGCATCTGGGACATTCACAGTGTCTCGACATGCCTGATCGAAATAGCCAATATCAGCCGGAACGGGGTGTCGACAAGGGTTAACATGAAGTGCATATTTCTTGAAAATGGGGTGATTGTCTTGATAGTGTCAAGGAAAATGAATTTGGAATGGGCTAGACATCCTACATTATTTTTGTCCAAGGTGGTAAAGACAAGGTTCTTGCGAATGCAGAAGAGATGACAACACCGCCGCGAAGAAGGATGAGGAGGGATTATTCTCGTCTTCCAAAGCCAATGATCACCAGTTCTTCAGTTGGGAGGGAAGGTTGGGCTACACAGTCTTCTATGGAATTGCTCTCTTTAGAGAAGCTAAATCCTAGAAGGAAGTATGCTATGATTTTGATGCGCCACGAAAACACGGAGTGGTAATCGGCGATTGTAGAAGATGCACTCTATCATGGGTATGGTGAAGGGTCTGACTACTATGATATGTAATTTCCCTTTTAATTTTTTTTAATTGCTTGTTGGAATTTTCTTTTCATTAATAAATTTATAGAGGCTTTCCTCTTATTGAGCTTCCCGGGTAGGTCAAATAAGGTCAATGAGGTTGTTATTTTAACATATCCAGCATAACAATGACATAGTTTTCTTATTTATTCATCAGTAATACTTTTCAATAAAATCATGAAGTATTTTTATGAAAAATTAACCATTGTTATAACCATAGAGATGGCATGGCATATATATAAAAGAGTAACATTCCAATTTCCAATGAACAATTTGGAAATAAGGTCTTTAAATTTTATCTTTCTAGAAATATCATTATGTCATAAATAAAATATAATTTAATCATATATACATATAAATAATACGCTTAATGTAAAATGAATATCATCTCTTTGATGTGGCAGTAGTGCACACATCCACGTTCAATGTTTTTACTCTTTCAGTGTGTAACAAGGTAATAAATAATATGATATATTGTATTAATATAAAAGAAAATAATATATTTATATCATATATATTTCATTTATATCAGATATTTTTATTAAACACATCCTTAATAAATTCCATGTAAATTTTGAACATATCACATCTCTTTGAGGAGGTCTTAGTCCCCATGTCCACAAATGATGTTATTGTGTTACAAAAAAATAGATATAATTCCTGTATGTGATACATAAAAATATAAGATGTATGAATAAATAATAAATATAATATTTATTAAAAAAATATCATGTACAACATAATTCCCATACATGAGAGGTGGTAAAGGAATAATATGAACGACAACGTTTCGACAGACAGTAGTGTACTGTACATTTGAACATTGATTTCATTACACATTTCATCGAATTTTGTGTAGGAGTAGGTTAAAACTGTAAAAACCATTTCCTCTAATTTATGATAATGATTTTATTAAACAATCATGTAGTATTAATTATTTAATGGGTGGAGTAATAAATAAAACAAATGTTATCATTGATTAATTTTGCATCTTCTTCATGAAACTCCTTTTAGTTTTCCAAAAAGAGATAATATGGTTTGATTTATTACAAAATTCAATATTATATGATTAGAGATAGTATTTTTGGATCATATTTTGTTTTTTAATTTATAATCAAAATGGCTATAGAGTTGGGAAGAAGTGGTGAGAGTGAGTTTCTTTTTTCAAGAAGGGGATGTAATTCTTGTAAATATAAAAAGGTAAACACTATTGGGAGGTCTAACTTATATACATTTCCTCTAATAATGATACAAATATTATAAAATTTTGTATATGATCTAAATATGTAAATAAAAAATGTTTTTTATAAATTTACAGGCCATTTTTAATTATAATGAATGTTTAACAAATAATAATAATCGTTTTTACATTAACCGTTGTTATTAATTTCAATTTCATAAAATAAAATTTTGGTTGAGAAATAATTATAAATTTTTAGATATTATAGATTTTTATTTTTAAAAATATTTAATCTCTTTTTCATAATTCCAATCTTAGGAGTGGTAGAAGTTAATTTAAAATTAATCTCATAGACAAGACGAGACAACTGTTTTTTAATGATAAAAAGATCAACTGTTTGTAATGTTTTTATATCAAATATCAATGTTAAATTTATTAAAATGAACTAAATTTGATTTATTGATGTATAATTTATTTATTTGTACTATTAAAACTATTAAAATACAATTTAACAATATAAAATATTTAGATGAAAATTAATTTTTCAATTAAAACCTATTATTTTTTATTATTCATAAAAAAGTAATAATTCTTAGAGAATTACCAAAAAGTCGCCCTAAACTAATTTTTATTCTATTATTTAAACAATGACATTTATTTTTTATAATAAAAATAAAAAAAATTCACAAAATATATTTAAAAGATGTCATCCATTAAACGCCAATAAAACTTCCATTACTAAGAATATATTTTTTATGCTTAAAATAGGTTTTATTCTTTTCATATGAAAATAAAATGTATAAAAATAATTTAAAAACATTTTATTGAATATATAGAATATAGTGTAATTAATATATTTCACTAAAAGTGAATTGTTTTATTTGTTAAATTAAAATACCATTCTATTTAGAAATTTTTTTTTGCCAAAAACACACCCTTTATACTAAATTGGTAATTATTTTCATTTAAAGTTAATTCTTCCTCAAATGATTACTTTATTAAAATTGTTTAAATTTTGTTTTAATAATTTAGTTAATCTCATTAATTACCACCTTTCCAATATATATGTGATTAATATAAACTAAAAATATATTTTTCCTTTTATAGTCTTGTCTTTACGTGTAATAAATGTCATCAAGGAAACTCAATTTTGCATGTAATGCAAAATAATATTGGTGTTTCATGTAACATAAGATAAACCATTTATTATATTTAATACAGGATATAAATGAAATTAAATTTATTTTTAAGATATATATTTCATAAAATCTCATGGTGTTACAATTCTAATATCATATTTTAATATAAATATGATATTTAATTTAGTAATTACGAACACAAGACATCAATATACCTATTAGATATATGAAATAAATTTATATCTATAATGACCGTGTTTTAAATGAACATTTTTTTAATGACCGTTTTTGCAGAGACCTTATATTATTCTTAAATATATTGACTTGCTAAATCATTTATTCATTTCACTGTCACTTTACAGGGCATGGTTCTTATTTCATATTATATATTTTTTCATAATTTCATCTAATTTTGGGTGGTTATACACATTATTGGGTTTTCTTTATATTAGTGATTATAAAGATTGATAATGATCCAAAATATTTACTAGTTGGGAATATTTTATTGTTTTCAAAATATTTCCCCCAATTGATTAATGAAATTTTTAAGGGATGTATTTTAACCATATTTAGTACTAAACCCTGATGTGGAATATATTTTTTTATATGGTCATGTTTTAAAATTTGAAATATAAATCAATAATCTGTTATTTGTTTTTATTCATTTATTTTATTAAATAATTCTTAAAAAATAATGATTCCTTTAAACAAATAGAAATAATAATTTAGTGTTATAAGAATATAGGTTATAACATGCTTCTTAAAAACATGTGGTGTCACATTCTCCCAACCATAAATAAAGTACATCCTCGGAATTTTAATTATCACGTTCTAATGAAATAGATAAGGGCTCTATCAAGAAATAGTTTACTGAGTATATGATTTCAAAATATGTATCAATCCTTAGTTACATGGGAAGGTCTTGGAAACTAGTCTATTCAACCATAAAAGATTTTAAATAAAATATCCTTATCCAAAAAAATACCTTCTGGGTGTCAACCCATATGTGAAGTTATTACCCTTTATTATTCACTATGATATGAATGAATTGATACCCAACATTCCCTTTTTATAGTTAATTACATTAATTAAATATGTTTTTAGAGCTTGTATCCACTTACAATATCTATATAATAATTTTACTATTAAGAAACTATATTATATCTACCATAAGTAAATTTTTTAATGTTATCATGTACGTAGATTATTCCTTATACATATCTAATAAGATTTTACTAGCATTATATAATCTATATTTCATAACAATAACCAATAAAATCCTCACAAATAATTAACTTCCAATCTTATTACAATTTTAGAGACCTAAGATAATCATATCCTTATTTTACATCACTTCCAAAATCATAACATTACATCTCATAATATTCAATAAAGTCCAAATATTAGAATGTTTAGGGTATTATAGGACCAGATATATGGATAATGTATTTTATATAATTTGTAATCATTTATTTTAATCCAACCACACTATATATGTTTTACACTTCTCATTAGTTACACTCATCATCATAACATAGTGAATGGAAGCATAAGAAATGGGTGAGATCAGATTATTAATAAGGTAAAAAATAATCAACAACAATTAGTGATCATATAAAATTATAAGAATGATTGTATGCATATAATCAAGATACATATGATAATTATTCTCAGCAAGGGATATATCAAACGCCTTGATTCATATAACAACATAATATATGAATCAAAATAGTTTGGTTACATTAGTTAATAAACATAATCAACGAGTGCATTATATATTCATGATTATAATTGTATATTTAAAAAATAATTCAATAGTGGAACCAAAAATAGCATATAAATGAAATTTCAAGGATACCCACCAAGATATTTATCACATATTAATCATGGTTTTATCACATATTTACCTTATTAGTCTTGGGAGAATCCACTCGTCTACCCTTGGACTTAGGATAACTCATATTGTATACTTTTTTACTTGGGATAAATCCTCCAATGTTCCCTTTGATGTGGGATAAATTATCTTATATTCCTTTTATCCTATGATTAATATTCTATTGATCCTTTTCACATGGGATAAATAATCTAGTGTACCATTTTCATTTGGATAAAACCACTTATAATATCATTTTCATAGGATAAATACTCCATTGTACCATTTTCTTTGACTAAATCCACCCATGTGGCTTGTAACTTGTGATAAATCATTCAGTATCCCCCTTTTTGTGTTAAATCCTATAATGTGCACTTCTATTTGGATAAATCCTCTAGTGTACAATTTTGAGCCTACGCATTATAAACAGAAAATACTAAATTTTTGGGTAATATAGGGCCCTAACTATATTCATATATATTTATTTATATATTATATTATTAAGATTCCAATCATTTATCATATCATGAAACCATATGGGAATGAAAATTTGTTTTATTCATCACATCACAAGGAACACATTGAAATGTAAAATGGGTTTTATAATAAATTAAGATGATGTCACTACAATTATTATCAGTCCAAGAAATAGTTAATACCAAAAAATTCAATAACCATAATAGACTATTTACTAATATTCCGTAGAATTTATTTAATAAAAAATTATTTTCCCACAAATAAACCATTTATATATAAATATGAAAATTGTGGTCAAATGGTAAAAGAGTTTTTTTATAGAATAATATTTTCTTAAGCATAAAGGAAGATGTTACAAAAAAGTAGAAAATACAGTTTTTAATATGGGTGAAGTGAAGAAAAAAATAAAAAATTTAATTCTCAATTGATTCTTAAAAGAAAACTAATTTATAATATATAAATTTCATAAAAAAAGATGTGTATTTCAATATAAAACCATTGAATTTTAATGGATGAAAAACACTTTTATGCATTTTAAATAACCATGTTGATGGCCATCCTTAGAAAAAAGGTACCAAAATATAATGTTTTTAATGAATTAATGTAATGTAAATATTATTAAATATAATAACTATTATATTTTCCACTAGGTAAAGGATATCATTGTATCGAAGTAAAAAAATGGATATGGAGGAATAATTCATTTATTTAAATGCAAAATATTCTTTAAAGAATCTTAAAAAAACAATATAATAATTATTGATTAATACATTGGGGTAAAAACATATTTAACTTACAAATAAGGTGTAAATAAAACATAACACAATCAATGGTTATAATATATTAATATTGAATAATAATATTGATTATGTAGTGATTATGATGCAATGAAAATATTTGAGTCATGAAAAACCCTCTTACGGCTTAATAAACATTCTAATAAAATCACCTTGAATGATATAGCATTAAATTTATGTTAAAATTTCATTCATAAATATAATTAATGATATTATATATAAAATAGGAATTGAATAGACAATTTAAATTAAATTACGTATAATAATGAAAATGTGTCTCAAAAAAATTAAATTTTGAGATGAAGCACATATTGATTAAGAAATGTTCTAATAAAAACACCTAAAAATGACCTCTTAATTTTTAAGTTCAAATAATATGAATATAGATAATCGGTGATATTAAATATCCAATTTTCATTATAATATCTATTTATATGTAACTTTCTGCATTAAATAAAATGTTATTTAATGAAGGAAAATCTGAGATGAACTTGTAGCATTGCATCACAGCTTTCTCAACAATCATCTAACCTAATATATAATGAAAATAACTATATTAAAAACTTAACTTAAAAAATAATAAAAATATACTAACATTTATATAATTATTTCAATGAAATATGTTATAAATATATTATCATATTCTAGTTTTTTCATTATCAGGTGTTAGAACATTCAGTTGTTTATTTCATAAAAACAACATGAAGAAAGGATTGATTATCCGTAAGTATTTTCAATTTCATATTTCCTAGATCATTCAAGATATAATAATAAATTCTTTCTGTTGTTACTATCCTCTTATTTTCATTAGGTAAAAAACTTGAATACAGTGTGTCAAAATGTGAGTCATAATATACTAGTTTTAAGTGTTTTAATCGATTTAAGGTGGTATGTTAAGAAGTATTTTAAATTTTAATAAAACCATATAAAATTTAATTTAAAAAAATTAATATACCATTATTAAATTATTTTTCCATTATATGATTTCCCATAATAATTTATTAAATTATCGTAATACCTTCATTCCCAACGGTGGTAAAACTGACCAAAATGGTACTATATTACATTGTTTTCATATGTATGGGATAACTTTTCATAACAATAATATGATCTAGTGATATGTATAAAAATTTAATAATCATAAACAGTTATTAAATTATTTATTTTAATTATCCAATTTGTGTGGTTATCACAAAAACAATTT
The DNA here is from genome assembly GCA_963277665.1 of Viscum album. Lineage (NCBI taxonomy): Eukaryota > Viridiplantae > Streptophyta > Magnoliopsida > Santalales > Viscaceae > Viscum > Viscum album. Next base: position 1,774,027,523 of record OY728153.1, on the reverse strand, counting down.
ATTGTTTTGCAGGGGGTAGTTTTCACATGAACACTATTAACGATCCCATTTATAATTCATTGTATAGAAAATTGGTATATCAAAATTTTAAATTTTAAAGTCATAAATGTAACATATGAAATTTAAAAATTCATAAATTATATACTTTTTATTTTCTATGTGAGGTTGTGATAAAATATAAATAACATTATTTTATAGAGGTGGTAGTCATCACATGATCACGATAGATGTTATTTTATATTTTCTGTGAATAAAAATTATTTAATAATTATTTTTCAAATAAATAATTTGGAATTTATTTATTATAGTAATAATTGTTTAATTATGTTTATAAGGTTTGATATTATTAGGGATTAGTAGTAAAAAATAAAATACTGAGAGAATGTAGTACTCATGTTGGAAGGTTGAGATCCATATTGGAAAAATATTTTTATTTCAAGGACTTAATAAATTAAATGTTTTCCAATATCCTATGAACATAAAATAGGGTTATATGAGGATAAAATTTGATGATTTTTTAAAATAAATTAAATTTATTTATGAGCATTGAAGTGGTGGAAGTGTTTCATTCTTATAATTAAAAAGAAGGGTAGTTATAGAAGTATCCACTGCATTTTCAATAATGTAATGTTACTATTCAATGGTCAATATATAAAAATGGATAAAAGATAATGGAAATTATATGTGGGTTTATATTCTCTCCATCTTCTCATTTTATATACAACATACTATTTTTTGAGGATTTTTCTTCTAGATAATTAACTTTTGACCTAAATTTCTTTTGCCATGGTAGTAATTTTTTTTAATATAGTAATTAATTATAATGAAAAAAATTAATATTGGACCTTTAAAAAATTTTAAACTTATAATATAGGATTTTAAAATAATTTTATCAATGAAAATATATATGTTCTTGAAATTTTAATTTAACAAAAATCACAAAATATCACGAAAAAATAGTTTTTAGAAAAGTAATGTTCATCGACATCAAATTTATATATAGGATAAAATTATCAATTTTATTGATTTTAATTAAATATATTTGTTTACTATAATTGATATAAAATTTTAAAATATTTATTTGCTGATAATGAAATCTCAACTTTAAAATACTTGATATGAAGAAAAGAATGAAAATAGTTTTTTTAATAACATTTAATTTGTTCTATAAAATGATGGATATAGGTTTAGAAAGTTAAATGAGTTTTATAAAATGAATAATTAAATTATTTAATTTCATATTATAAATATTAGAATATTTTTAAATCTTATAGGTATTATAGATATAGTTAAAAAATATACATATTTTAAATACTTCAATTTTTAGACTAAAATCTAATCATTTCTAAAACATCTCAAAATTTTATTCTGTCTAAATTTAGATAGCCTAAACCCAAAAAAATTATATGGCTTTCAATAATTTTAATTCAAAATTTGTAATTTTTTTAAATAAAAACAAAATATATATATATACTATTTTTATTAAAAAGATTATGTTTTCAATCATTTAGTGTTCTTGAAATTATTTCATTTAAATTTATAATTTAAAATATGTTAATATAATAATTTTTATATGAAAATATTTCAAATTATTTAAATTTATATAGTTATGATATATTATAGAACTCCTAACCAAATGGATCTTAAAAACAAGAATATTTCTTTTATACTAACTATTCTTTAACATGTTCTATAAACAAATTAATATTTTTATTAAAAATACAATTTTACAACTGCATTTATATTATATATATTTAGTGGAATTTAATATTTTTATAATATTATATTTTTTAATACTAATAAAATTCTTTATATATAACATAAATATAAAATTAATATTTAAATATATCATTTTTTTTTCATTATGAGTTTTAATTTAATACATAATAATACACAACATTAATTGAACACCTCAATATATGAAAAATGATTATATTTCAAATGATAATATTTTTTACTACCGTATTTTATATTACCATATCATTAATGACTATATATAATTCTTATATATATAGTCATGCTAAATCATTCGTTCATTGATTGTTGTATTTCAAGCATAAAAATTATGGTATTTTAAGGTTTTGATTTGTGTATTTAAATGAATAATCTTGTAAATTTGAGAAAATATTGTCTTAAAAAATATTTTATGGTTGGAACTAAAGATTATTTTTAAAATTGATAAAAGTGGGGAATGACACAATATTTTTTATGCCAAAAGAGAAACCACGTGAAAGAAGATTAGTGATGTGAAACTGGAACTAATAGATTACATGTCGTGTAATACAATTACACTTCATAAATTCATCAATGGGAGTATAACCATCTAGAAATGTGTTTCGGAACACAAAAGACACGTCGTGTAGTTCATTTAGAGACATTGAAACGTATTGAAATAGATTTACGCCAAAATACATGGTGTCCTTAGAAACTGTGAAAACCAAGAGATTACATGATGAGAAACTTGTTTATATGTTGTGGAAAGGTGGCGAGAAACAAATTCTACATGATATAGGGTTTGAAGGGACTTCTTATAATAATACCCCTATGTTTCACATCCATGGTCATCTAGGACCAGAAGAGTTGGAGTGAAACTGAAGGATTACTAATGGAGCATTGTACAAGAAAAGGGATAAAGTGAATCCCTACAACGCCACCATTATTCCTCTAGTACCCATGTTGCTCATTCTAATCATTCCTAGCATGTGAGATTATTTACATTATGCCAGGTGATTTTGTTTTAGGGGAATTTATTTTAGGGATTGTTTATTTTTATTATTCATGTTTTTGATTTCTACAACACAATTTATCAATTCCAATTTTTTTTGTTCATATTTCATTCCCATTACATCATTCTGATGAATATAATATTATTTCATCAATTAGTTGTCCTATTGTTTCTATGATCATTTTGAAATATAGGTTAGTTATATTTAAATATGGTTTTGGTCCACCTTGGTTTACTTTCACCTGATAGATGACCATTCCAAAGGTGCAATCACAGGATTAGGGGAGGATACCCCAGGAAATGACCCTTGCTGGCACAATTCTAACACCCAACTAGAATAAATATATTATCAATTAAATATTCAACACACGAACCTGAAAATCATTAATCCTAGAATGAATCATCTATTAATTACAACACCAATGTTTTTTACCATTTTTTTTCTTTTATCCATTCAAAACATTCAATATAAATCATAGTTTATTTATTTAATTTAGGATTTAAGGATCATCCATTTGTGTTTGACACTCAGACATTCCAGATAATAATTTTTTAGTTAGGTTTTTCTAGATTAATAAATTATTATTTTTTTATAGACTTGTAGAAATTAATGATTCCATGTGGGATATCATTCATTCCACTATCACTTCTCATAGAATATTTATTGTGTCACATTATTGAATTTTCAAAATACAATCTCTTTTCTTGTAAATCAATGTCCTTAATGATTTTGTTTGGATTTTGAGGATCCTCAAATATTAACATGATCTTTTGTGTTTTCTATTCATGATGATTTAATTTTTTTATATATTTTCCCCTATTTATTTATATATTTTTAATAAATTTATTTTATTTATGGTGAGTAATAATACATTATGTGTAATTTTTATATTTTCTGGTTTTAATGTTCCACTTGAAGATAATTTTTTTTGTTAAATTTAATTCATATCTTCTTTGAATTATTTCGGAAAAAATTTATATTAATTTTAAAATTAAGAAAAATCAATAATGATATGGTTTAAAAAATTAATATGCTTCATAAAAACATGCGTATTGTAATAATTATGTCCATCATACCTCAGGATTTTATTTTCACTTTTGTGATTCATTCGTAACGATGAATATTTTCTTAGTTTTGGACTATTTTCTCTCTTTAGGGTCTTTCCATATATCTTTTTTTAATTAAATTAATAATAGTATACTATTAACTTCTGATATATTATAATGAATATTTTTTGATGGTCAGATGATTGGTCGGGTTTCTGTGATGATATTGAGAATGGGTTATGTATTGGGGAAAGTGAGCTATAAATTGGAACTATATTGGTTTATAAATTTCAGAAAAATCTAGGATGTTGTGTTTTTTGGATGATACCCACATATATTTATGGTTTACTAAGGATAATATATTTTGGTATCTTATAATGATCACATTGGTTATAATGTGTGACAAGGTATCAGTTATACATGATAGTGTTTCAATTTTTTAGAGATTCTTAATGAATAATACAGATAGTTGAATCATGTATTTTTTTCCTAAGGATCATATTTTTTAATTATATATATTTTTTAATGAAATCAATAAGTGAAATTTTTTATATATTGATTAAAAGATTTATATTAATATGTCTATTTTTCTCATATAGCTATCATGTGGATTTTTTTTTGAGACAAAATATTTGATTTCACTAAATGTTTTTATTATCTTGTTTAGAATTAGCATTTATATATTTTTTGATGATCCATACTTGTAACACTCCAATATTTCATATTATGTTATCTCTTTAATGTAATTCAATAGTTTTTACTACACTCAACACCGAGTTCAAGCGCATCACGACCTATCAATCAAGCCTTTTAAAAAGAAGTTATGAATGGTATTAACTGAACTTTTTATTTTATATATATTATATGTAATTTTTAAATTCATAATTTGTGTTTCTTATACATTATATAAGGAAAAAATTCAGCTTTTCAAATAAATGAAGTATATTTCAAAAAATTCAGTTTTTCAACATTTTAATGGGGAAGACTTTTTAAATCAAATTATTTCCACTATTATATATTAAAATTAATGAAATAAAATTCTTATTTAGGATATGGACATAAAAAATATTTTGGTAAAATATTTTGTACATTTTTGATAAGTTTCACATTTTGATGAATAGTCAAAAATACTAAAGTTTAATTACAAAAAACATGTTTTAATCAAAATAATTTGTCATGTTAAGTTAAAAATTTTAGCAGTTTTAAATTATCATTAGATTATATTTTTATCATTTAATATAATTTAGGCCATTGGATGTAATTTCACATTTAATTTGTACATAAACAGATGTCAATATTTTGATAATTTTTACTTCTTAAAAACCCGCTTTCTGGGTTTGACAACATGATTTAATTTTAAATTAATTAATGAAACTTCTATGTTTTTAATTTTGTAAAATTGAAATATTTTTTGAATTTTTTATATCAAAATTATATTTTGGTGAATTTTTCGTATTGTTCTGAAAACATTCAATTTTTGATGAATAGTAAAAAAAATACTGCATATTGCATAAAAACCAAATTTTTCATTTATATAATTATTTTTAATTAAAATTTATCTTTATCTAAAAATAGACACATAACTCATATATTAGTCCAATTTATGTAATTAACGGCACTACATATATTATAATTACCCAATCACATGTCATAATTCTATTGGATATATGAGTTTCGACCAAAATCAACCTTAGGACAAAAATAAGATCATTTTTGATCCACCTAGGTAAGTATATGACATTTATTTTATTTTATTTACAGAAGAGTTAAATGTGTTAAATTCAATATTCAATTACTAAACTAATTTTAATATAGGGATAACCATAAGATAAATTTGACTAAAATTATTGATTAGAAATTTGAAGATATTTCATATATCATAGAAATTTATTTATAATTTAAGACTTTAAATAAAGAAATTTATTTATGACATAATTATGATGCAGTAATTACTTTATTAATGAAGGAATAAAATAATTAATATTCTAAATATTAAAATAAATGTTAATTTAAACTTATCATGTTATTCATGAATTTTATATTTCAATATGACATGATTGGGTAGATTAAATTTAATGCTTTCGAAGTAATCATGTTTTTATGATTTTCAAAAAAAACCAAATACTAAATAATGTCAAAACTGACCAAAATGTGTTTTTAAAACAAATATTATTTTTTAAAATAATATAATAGTCCTAAAATTATATGGTTTGGAAAAATGACTTAGATAATGTAATATATGTCATTACTGAACCACTTTAGTATTTATTGGAATTTTATAGTACTTTTATTAACAACATTGTGTAAGAAAAAAAGAATACATGATAAGAATATAACTATTTAACTAAGGGTTTAATTTAAAGGATAAGGTTAATATGGTAACCAAAACTTGTGTAAAACCTATTTGATGAGATAATTTAGACCCATATACAACTTATTGTAAAACTAAATCCATTTGGACGCATTACAAACCGAAAATTGTTTTATAATAATATAATATTTCAAGGTTTTCCTAATGTTCCCCTCACCTCTATTATAAATCCAACCCATGGATCCAACCTAGAGGTCTTACATTTAGTATAAATCCAAACTATGTTTCTCTTTTGTTAAAATCAAAAGGAAGCACCCGAAGAAGATGTAATTATTTCATCACCGCTTTCAGAATTAATTTCTTCCTCTAATTCTTATTTTTTGTTATTTCCATTCCAAAATAATAACTCCACTACCATATAAATACTTTGATGTTATTATAAATATGGTATAACCAGATTCATTATTCTATCCATCCTATGAATGGAAAAGTCACCATACATGTATGTGAATGGCTTACCATCTCCACGTCGTGATATAGCTTGTTATTCAGAACATCATTTTTTGGATGGGTATAATAATGAGTATAATTGATATAAATAATAAATAAGACATTTTCAATATTCGGTATATATAATATACCATAAAATTAAATACTATTTCACCACTAATAGAATAATATTATTGCTCGTGTGTACATACGGCTTACCGTCTCCCTTACGCAATTAGATTCATATTCAACAATCACTATTAAATAACTTTTATAAAATATATATATTGAATAATTATGAAATATATGAAAAACTATTTCTACTAGAATAATATATATTTATGTATTAAAATATAATTCGTTTACATACTTCCATACTACACGATAAGAAAATAGAAACATTGTTCATGCGTACATACGGACTACCCTCTCCATGAATGGTGTTTCAAATTAATAGATCTATCTATTATAAAAATTTATATTATGAATATATATGATATATAAATATTTTTTTATATTATTTATATATTTATATCCTGATCAAAGCGATACGATCAAGAATAACAATGTAAAACATGTTCGATAAGGAAGGCGATTATTACCCAAAATGTTACTTTAACATGGAGATTATTATTAAATGGGTAGTATAAAGTATTAAATTAATCATATATGATATCATAAATATTAATATGGTTATTTTATAATTTAATAACTTATTATGGTCATTATATAGTAGTTTAAGTTTACCCTCTACTAAATGAAAGTACAAGTTAAGGGTTAATTCCACAATCTCATTTTTATCTGGGATTGTTTATGTGTAAGTATTTTTTGGTAAATATTTATTATCCCTATCCATGATTCATAAAAGATTTTTAAAAATGATTATTTTAATCGACTCTTTAAAAAAAACATCATTTCATATGTTTTAAATATTTATTCTTCTAAATCTCTCTCATTAATTTTCTTGTTTTTAAAATGGTTTTAAGGATTTATTTATATGGACATGGATGTTATAGAAGGTAAATTCATTTAACAAGTTTCAAAGTGGTATAAGACACATTTACTCAAAAATATATTCTAAATTTCTATCATTATATATTGTGATACTTTTAAATCATTTAATTAAAAAGGGGTATTTCTCTCCAAGATTTGAACTGATCATTTTCAACTATGTCAAAATCCTTTAATAGATATTATTCTTTTTTGGGGTTGATTTAGTATAATACAATCATCCATATTTAATTTAATGATATATGATATTTTTTACTATGGATGTGTTATTTTTATACCATTCATCGTTTATAGATAAAGAATTGACATATTGTATGCTAGTTTAAATATGAATGTTTATGTTATGTTTGAACATTTTCATATACGAAATGCATTAGACTTAGTAAGTGACAGTAGGGGCCCACTATATCCCCCTGATGCATCGTTGGGCCACATGAAAAAAATTAATGTCTTGGCACATGGCCTTGAAAAAATGTTTATTTGTAGTCTTTGAAAAAGTCCTTGACTTTGTGGTTTTGAGGTCTATCATTATGCATTGCCCCATTATGAAATTAGTTATTCCATGTGATTATCGACTAGTAGAATATCCATTTGCATGTTTATATGGTAATGTCTAATTTATTTTTTCTATATTATGTTCAAGATTATGTTTAAAATGACGTTTTTTTATAAGTATCGTTCCTTAAAAGTTTATAGCTTCGGCTATATTATTTACCCTTACAAAGAATCTCATCTCACCCCTTTCTTATGTTAATTTTCCTAGTATTCCAAGAAGTGTATTATGATTGATATAAAGGGTGAATCTTGGGGAATAATGATGTTATAAAAGTATTATTTCGGTTGTGTTTTATGTTAGAAAGTGTAATGTGACGTTCATGTAGGTAATATATTTTCCAATACTGCTAGACTGGTTGGTCCTTCGGTACATGATTCCTTGTAATCATTCCAATGTATTAAAATAATAACCCGGATCTTGGTAACTAGTGTTGGGGAGTAATAGTTGGTATCAGAGGAAGTTTAGAAACAAACATGGTAACATAATCAGATATAATCTGATTAGGAAACATTACCCTAAGAAATACTTTGAAGATTAGTATATAAGAACATCAAAAAATTTGGTGAATATAGATATTTTTTTGTTTTCCAAGAAATAAATTCTTGTCAGGATATAACAAGTGGACGTGGTTCTAGAACAGATGTACCTAGGATTGAAAAATCAAACATAGAGTTTTGTGATTGACTATGGGTATCCTGGTATACGACAATGGGCCTTACTGCGCATCTGATTTTTTACACCGAGCGGCTATTCTTATGAGAATTCACGTTTTCATTAAAAATTATTATAAAGGGTTTATTTATAAATATGTCAATAAGGAAACCATTTTTATGATTATGAAACCAGATGTGTGAAAATCATAAATTAATGTTGATAATTTTTATAGTTTTTATATTGTACATTATGATACGATCTAACCTAGTAAATGTTGTCATTTAGAAATGGCACCATGTAGAAGGAATGCAAACTCTATAAATATATATGATCCAAAGAGTAAAGAAGATAATATATGTCCTGGTCTTAAAACATCAATTAGAAAGGAAATAGTCTCCCGCATATTCTCATAATATTAATAAATAGTATCATGTGTTAATAAGATATGTAATGAATTCTCTGAGTCATATGGCATGGAAGGGAAGCAAGAGAAGTAGTGGATAGTTGAGAAAAATATAAGTAATTGGAAGAACGAAAAGAGGGATTTTTCCACATGTGATAATGGTGGAAATAGTCACCTTGGAAAGTGCTTGAAGGGAATGGGAGTTTGTTATATGTCTGGAGAAAAAGGACACCATATTCTTGATTTCAAGGGTAATAAAAAGGTTTCAAATGTACAATGCTATGTTTGTATGGAGGTGGGACACTATGTTAATCAATGTCAAAATCATCAGAGTATGCCTCAAATGATGCTATCAGATAATAATAAAGTTATCATATTACCACATATGAAGAGGAAAGACCAGTGTTCTTATGTTTTTATTGAGTAATTTTGTCATTTGAGTGTTGTATCAATGATGTACTGGTTATATGAATTATGGAAAGAAATAAGGATTGTACTGTAGTACTATTTCATTGAGGATTTGAGATTATATGGTTCTAATAAAAGTGACTCAATAGAAAGTAAAACATGATAGAAAGTATATAGTAGAGGGATATATAAACCATAATATAGTCCTGATACCAAGATGAGTGATTTGGATAAAGTAAATTGGGTATTATTGACATCCTAGGAACTGATTAATAGTTTGTTTATAATGTGGTTCATACATTTATTATTGGTAGTTTTCAAGATTTTTTAATTAAAGGTGTATATCTAGTATTCAATTTTTTACATATGGAATGAGGAAGAGTGAACGTATTAAATATTGTTTTTGGGTAATTTAGTTTATTTATATTTTTAATAGAATACATGATAAAGGTATTCACATGTATATTATGTGACCTTCCGTCTAAATTTTGGACTGTGAGTTTGGACAGAAGTGTTATAGATAATTCTAAAGGATGTAATGGATTATGTTTATCATTGGATATTGTTTAAGGCTAAATCATTTCTTAAGATTATTTTTTTATTTTTATAAAAATGACATTCTATAGGTCGGGTGACAACCCGTCGCATCTGGAAAGGCCGCAAACCATGAACCCATAACCGAATGGATACAAGGGTATATCACCTACCACTAGACTACCTGATGTCTTCATTTTTATAATGTAGTTTTTTAAATGGTATGACATATGAATTATAAATTCTTTTTAGGAAACCCTATACTATTAGGTTTAATAGAATATTTTTGAGTTCTATTATCTTTATTAGAGAAAGATGAGTTCGTGTAGAAATGAGCTAATTGATGGAACTCTACTTATCATGTTTTTTTTCAATGAATAAATTTATACTTAGACAATAGGGAAAGGATATCAAAAACAAAAATGTGTTATCCTAATAACTTATGTTTTGTTGAACCGATTATAGTTTAAATCATAATATATTGATCTCTTTGAGGTCCTCAATTTTCCATTTATTGTTCACTTATTTGTGATTGATGACCTCAATCACTCCCTTTAAATATTGAAATTTTTCCTACAATTATATGCCTATAATTTCCACTAATGTTATTCGATTAAAACCCTTAATTTGGTGGTGATTTTTTTATTTATTCTTCCCTCTTATTAATAAAAAAATCTATTAACCTTATCTCCGATGTGGATTTTCCGAAAAGGTATTTTCTATTTTAATCATTTTATTTTCAAAGAATATTTTCAAATTACGAGGACACAATTTTTTGATAGAGGGGAGAACTTAACACCATAAGATTTCACAGTATGTTATCTCTTAAAATTAATTCAATAGCTTGCGTTATATGGAACACCGAGATCAAGGGCATGACGACCTATCAAATTATCCATTTAAAAAGCAGATATGAATAGTATTAACCACATTTTGTATTTTATATATATCATATATAATTTTAATTTTAATATTATTTGTTTCTTAGATATAATATATGGACTAATTCGATATTTCTGGTAAGAGATGTATTTTTTAGAAAATGTAATTTTTCCTCCTTTTAATGGTGAACCATTCATAAATCCAAAATTTCCACTTTTATATATTCAATTTAATGAAATTAAATTCTTATTTAGAAGTTGTAAATGATAATTTAGTTTGGATAATTTTTTGGTACTTTTCTGATAACATTTACATTTTGATGAATAAGGAAAAATACTTAATTTTAATTAAAAAAATTTTTTAAATCGAAATAATTTACATTGGTAAATTATATATTTTAGTGGTTTTAAAGTATAATTATATTATATTTTTATATTTTAATATTATTTATGTAATTGGATTTAAATTCACATTTAAATTGTACATAAACACTTGTCAATAATTTGATAAGTTTTACTTCTTAAAAACCCGCTTTCAGGTTTTGACAATGGTATTTAATTATAAATTAATTAATGAAACTGTTATGTTTGGAATTTGGTAAAATTGACCTCATTTTTAATTTTTAATATCAAAATTATCTTTTGGTGAATTTTTGGTATTTTTCTGAAAACATACTATTTTTTATGAATAGTGAAAAATATTTCATTGTACATAAAAACCGACTTTTTCATTTAAATAATTATTTATAATTATAATTTATATTAAATTTAAAAAATAGATACATAATACATATATTTGTTCTATTTAATTCATTTGAGTTATTTTATAACAATATTATATATATAAAATATTATTGAAAATTTTAACGTCTTTTACCAACTTTCTAGGCACATTTGCAAATTTTCGTGATACGTAATTCTACCACTTATGAAAGTTGAATTTCAAAAATACAAGAGAAAACATTGAAATTATTAAGTAAAATTTCATTAAAGAATAAGAAAATAATTTTGGGTGAATAGTATCTTGTGAAATTGTTTTTCCACTGTTTAATCGAAATAGGGTAGTTAAAGGTAAAAATGATATTATAATTATAATGACATGTCTCCTAATACTATTGGATAAGTTTTTTTCTCCCAAAATAAACCATAAGGAAAAAATTAGGTTCTTTTTTATCCATTTGGATAGGATTATGACATTTATTTTATTTTAGTTAAAGAAGATATAAAAGTGTTAAATTCAAAGTTTAATAACTAAACCATTTTTCATATAGGGTTATACGTAAGATAAATTCCACTATAAATATTCATTAGAAGTATAAAATGATTTCATACATCATATTATTTTATTTATAATTTTTATTCATTTAATTGTGAAATTTATTTATAACACATTTATGATAGAGTAATTACATTATTAATGAAATATTAAAATAATTGAAATTATAAATATTATATATAATATAAATTTAAACTATTGATGCCATCCAAGAATTTTATAGCTGAATATGACATTTTGTGGTTGATTAAATTTTTTGTTTTCTATGTAATCATGTTTTTATGACATTCACAAAAACAAAATACTAAATAGTGTCAACATTGACAAAAATGAGTTTTTAAAACAAATACTATTTTATTAAAATATGTAATATACCTAAAAATAGAAGGATCATCCAAATAACTTAAATAATGTTATATATTTAATTAATGAACCACTTTATGTTCTATTTTCATTTTATGGTAAGTTTATTATCCATATAGTATAATAATAAAAGAAGACATGGTAGGAGTTAAACTATTTATCTAAGTGTTAAGTCTAAAAGATAAGGTTAATATGGTAAATTAAACTCGTCAAAAACCTATTGTTTGAGATTATTTAGACCTATAACAACATTATTCTCAAAATAATTCCATTTTGAACCATTATAAACCAAATATTATTTTATAATAAAATAATATTTCAAACATTTCTTAAAGTGCCCCTCACCTCTCTTATAAAAGGGAACTTCCCCTTCTCTAAAATCCACACTTCCAAAGCCATTTATATCGGCCAAAACCTACTAAAATATCCTCCAAACTTCCTTCAGATAATCCTAGAGTCCTTAATTTGATCATAAATACAACCTAAGGATCCATTTTGTTCAAATCAAAAGGAACCACCTGAAGAAAAGGTAATTATTTCATCACCTCATTCAAAGTACTTTTCTTCTTCCACTTCATATTTCATTGTGGTTTCCATAACAAAATAATAACTTCAAAACATTCTACATACTTTTATGTTATTATAAATATGGTACAACCATATTAATTATTATATCCATCCAATGAATGAAAAAATGAGCATACGTGCGTACATACGGCTTAACGTCTCCATGTCGTGGTGTTGTTTGTTATTCAACACATCATTATTGGGATGGGTATAATATTGAGTTTAATAGATTTAAATAATTAATATAACATGTTAGTTGTTTGGTATATATAATATACCATCTAATTACATACTATTTCCCCATCAATAGAATTATATTTTCGATTGTGCGTACGTACGGCCTAAGGTTTTCACGATGTGATGAGATTCATTTTCAACGATCGCTCTTAATGAATTTTTATAAAAATATATATTGATTAATTATAATGTATATAAAAATATATTTATACTAGAATAATATATATTTATATTGAAAAATATGTGCCTCTTACTTACTTCCATACTATATGAAAATAAAACAGAAACAACGTTCATTCGTACCTACAGACAACTGTCTCCATGAACAGTGTTTCCATTTAATATATCTATCTATTATACATATATATATTTTGAATATATATTATATATAAATATAGTTTTATATTATTGATGTCTGTAAATTATGATCTAATTGATATGATCAAGCATAACATGTTAAAACACGTACGATAAAGAAAGAAATTATTACCTGACATGTTACTTTAACATGTAAATTATTATAAAATGGGTATTATAAAGTAATAAATGAATAATACATGATATTATAAATATTAATATGGTTCTGGTTTATTTTAATAAAATACTATTATCATTATACAGGATGTTAAACGTAACCTCGACTAAATGAATGTACAAGGTAAGGGTTAATTCTTCTATCTCATTATTATTCGAGATTGATTATGTGTAAGTATTTACTGGGACATATTTATTATCCATGACCATGTTTCATAAAAGAGTTTTAAAAATGATTCTTTTAGGGTAATCTTTAACTAAAACACAATTTTAAATGTTTTAAATATTTATTATTCTAAATCATTCTCATTAATTTCTATTTTTTAAAATGGTTTTAACGATTTATTTATATGAACATGAATATTTTAAAATGATAATTCCTTTATAATTTTTCAAAGTGGTCTGGGAAATGATGATTAAAATATATATTTTAAATTTATTCAATTATAAATTTCTCAACATTTAAATGATTTCATTAAAAAGTGGTATTTCACTAAAAGAGTTTTACTGATCATTTTCATCTATGTCAACATCTTTTAGAAGATATTATTCTTGATTGAGGTTGATTTATTATAATAAAATATTTCATATTTTATAGAATGAGTTATGATATGTTTTATTGTGCATGTGTTATTTTTATAACATTCTTGTTTTATGGTTAATTTATTGACATTTCCTATCATATTTTTAATACGAATGTTTATGTTATGTTTCAACATTATCAAATGAAGATGCATTGGACATAGTACGTGAAGGGAGGGGCCCGCTATAACACCTCGATGCAGTTGTAGGTCTAATGAAAAAAATTAGAATCTTGGAACACGGCCTAGAAAGAGTATTTATTTTTAGTCTTGGCATGAGCCCATGACTATACGGTTAGGATGTCCAACATTACACATTCCCTCGTTATGAAATTAGTTATTACATGTCATTATTCGACTAGTAGATTATCCATGTGAATGTTTATATGGTACTGTTTAATTTATTTTTTTCCATATTATGGTCAAGATTATGTTTAAAAGTCTATTATTTTTATTACACATCTTTCATTAAATGTTCATATCTTTCTCTAATTTCATTACCCTTACTTAGCATCCAAGCTCATCCCTCTCTTTTTTTCCAGGATTCCGAAAAGTGTATTATGATTGATATGTAGTGTTAAGAAAGGGGAATAACGGAATTCTAAAAGGATTATTTATGTTGTGTTTTATGTTATAATGTGTAATGTGACATTCATGTATATAATCTATTTTACAAGACTGCTAAACTAATCGGTCCTTTGGAACATGATTCTTTGTAATCATGACAATGTATTAAAATAATGCACCAACTTTGGGTAATTGGGTGTCGGGAATTACAATACAATTTTTTTTATCTAAGATAACAGCATATACACCATACCAATTTGTACATATATTATAAATTATTTCTATTTCATATCCATGTCCATATTGTTATCCCTCCTTGAAGTTTTTTTAATTACTTCTATGTTTTTAAATTGATTATGAAAGTAAGTCAGACCACTGATTATGTTGTCTATGGCATAGATATCTTGATATATCCATTTTTGTGATTATTAATATGCATTAACTATATAATATCATTGATAAGTTATGTTTTGGAAATTAATTTTTATGAACGTATTTTATGTTTGTACACCATCTTTATATGGTGATATATGGGTTCCTTGGAACATTATATCAATATATGAGGGTATTGAGGTACTCAGTATTCATTCCATCAATAGGATTTGTGCCTTTTCCCTTTTACCTATGGCTATGCATATGATAACAATATATGTTTGTCAAAATCATTATATATATATATATATTCTATAGGAATAAGGTTAATTTTGTGGTTAGTTTTCCATGTACTCCTAGAGTTCCACTTGAAACTAGGTTTTATCTTATGGTGATTTTGTGCATGGATTGATGATTGATTAGATCATATTGGTAGCTTGGGTGTAAAAATTTATATTTTTATGATTTATAATTCAATTGATCACTCAAATCAAATTTTTATGTCATATTTTAACATATATATATATATAGAGAGAGTGTAGACATGCTCAAGGGTATACATCTATCTATCACATGATGGATTTTAGGTCTATTGGTGGTGCATTGATTTTATACTAAAAACTAATTTCACTACTTAGTAGATATGATTTTCCACTATTTATAGATTATGGATGAGTAAATACATAAATATATAACTAGATTATATATTTATCAACTATGTTTTGTTTTTTCATTACATGGTTAGATCACCATATAGTGATAAAGTAAAAGTGTCCACATATAGCTGTAGGATTTGTGTGGCACATCTCCAAGTTGTCTTCTTTATTATTTTTAGTTTATTATTCTATGTACTATATTCTAGGCGTTTCTATAATTTTATTAATTTTAATTTCATTCATATAGACATTGTCATTTTATAATGTTATAATATAATAGTATGTTCCCAAAAATATAATGTTTTTAGTTTTTTTGTAATGAATGATTTGAATTTGTAATTATGAAATTATTAATGAATCTAAATTTCCAGTAGGCTTAGAGATTACATGACCCGTTGGTCTTAGAGGAAATATCTAGACTATAAATACATGGAACTGCTCCACCCTAGCATCTTCATCGTGATATCAGTATTCAACCTTCGTATGAATATTAGTATAGGCTTCCCATGAATGCAAAGGCTCTTTCCTATGGAAATGTCATACTCTCTCATTCTTACACATCCATTAGCTTCTGCTCAGGTGAATACACCTACTATAAATCCTAATATAGTGTTTACATCTTGTAGAGTCTTCCTGGTCCATTAACTATAATTTTTGGTGGCATGAAGGCCTTGAGGTGGCCTGAAGGCCTTAAGGTGGCCTGCTACCCCTAAGGTGGCCTGAATGCCTTACTAGACCGAAGGCCTTAAAGGACCCAAGGACCAAACCAGTGGAAATAAATCCTAAATGAATGAATATATCTAGCTGCTACAGTATAGAATAGAACATTATATAACACTTCTATAGTGTATAATACAGTACTGCTACAATACCCCCAGAATTATATCTCCACCCAGTTTCGAACTTGGGTCTCTTGGAAGAACTTTCCAAGTCGTCTCTAACTAGGATGAGGCTCTTATGTACTATTTGATTGGTTTTGATGTTATATAACATGTTATAATATTATATAATGGAAAATTAATGGAACAAACAATTATCATACATGGCTAGTTTGGGAGAATGTTTTTATATTTAATTAGTAATACAATGAAATTATAAGAAATCTTTAGTTCCTCTTCTTAATTTTCTATATCATGAATTTCACAAATAACCAATGAAAACTCACACTGACCTAGATAGGTACAAGGTATATAAGTATATATTGTAATTGAAACTAAGATCAACAAAATAAGGTTATTGAAAAAATAAATTTATAAATAATTAATTAGAAAAACATTAAAAAATATTTTTTCTTTTCTTATTTTTGTTTTTTATAAATATGAAATATTTAACATCCAATAGTTTTAGTATATTTTAATCTATAAATAAAATTCTTTTTGTTTATATATATTTCCATAGAAAATTTTTATCTAAAATTAATGATACTAAAAATAATAATAAATAATATAAAAAATACTATTTTTAGTATATTTAAATGTTTAATTTCTAAAATAATATGTCGTTACACTACCTCTATTTTTATAAAAATAAAATTTATTCTTTTTCCAAATGAAATAGTAGACTTATGATTCTTACTTTTGAAACTAATGTATCTAATTTGAAATGGAGGTAATGTCACTCTAGTGTTTCCTAAAAAAATCACAAGATAAAATTCAGTATGAATGGATTCATTGAGAGAATCCACACGTGAAATTGCTATTTACAGAAATGAAAATGTCATAAATACAAGATTAAAGACCACCTAAAACTACCACTACATATGATAAGAAAAACCAATAATTTTTGGAAGAATTGGTAATTTTTCCTGTATTGGCTAGTTTAACATACTATAATACATGAGACATCAATATATAAGGTAAACAATAAATCCCAAGACAATCACATAGTTAGTAATCTAAACATCTATTATTCATGAGTAATATTAACTACTTTTTCTAAATATAAATTTTTTATTAAAAAATTTACATCATTTATGAAATAACTGAAAATATATTACCTAAAGATTAAATATTGATATTTTTTTTGAAAATATTGATTTTAGGTGAAGAGTGGAACAATAATTTTAATTAAATGATAGATTTTAAGGAATCTCTATGAATTAAAAAATTAAAACTCATAAAATCAGTATCTAGATAAAATATATGTTTTCTTGAAATATTAATCATTTAAAAATATTATTATTGATATATAAACATATATTTCATTTTTTAAAACATTATTCATATATCTCAGTAAAACTATTTTAATACATTATATATATGGTATTTCAATGTGAAGATATATCACTTATAGAAATATAATATTATTAAATGTGGAGTAATTTTTTAATTAGTATATCTGTATTATAAAAAAAATTAAAACAATATTTTTTTGAATAAAAAATAAATTACAACCTTAAAAACTCATTACCATGGAAAAAGATACAATTCAAAAAATAGAAAATAAATTAGTAAAATGTTAAAAACATGTTTAAAAATTCCTTAAATTTATTTTTTGAGTATTTATCAACCACATCTATTTCCCACTACATAATTTAAAAATTTTGGAGCCATATTTCTTGATTGTCACATCGTATTATTGAAAACATTTGGTAGTTTAAAAAATTTCCTCCCATTATCTTATAAAAAGGGTACAATTCATCTCACTTTCCCTAATTCAATAACCCAATTAATTAATTAGAAAATATAAAAAAATACCTTTCTAAAAATAACCAGATATCATTAGTATGTCAATTAAATTACAAAATACCATACCATGAATAATTAACTCTAGTTGTATAAGAGATAGCCCAAGAAATGAGGTGTAAATTTATAAATGCTACTTTCACCTTTTTATTTGTTTATGTGCACATATTATTTATAAAATTCCATTACACCATAATTAAATGATATATTAAAAAGAATAATTATTCTGAAATTTTATAATAATGATGGTATAAGCATTACCCACATTTACCGTTTCATTAAAAGAGAATAAAATAGTTACTTGTTTGTTTTTAGACTACCTCTTCTATGAAAAAACTAGTTTATTTTTCATTCACCTTCTTATAAGTATCATAAAAATAGGTATATCAATATGTAATGATTATATTTATGATATATTTTATTATCTAAATTGAAAAACCATATTAATCATTTTCCCTATTCATTGAAAAAAATTATATGTATTGACTTGGTGGGGACTAGTACATCTTTGGAAGAAATGAATTATATTTTAATTTTAAATACCACATTCCATAAATAGATGTAACAATGGGTTTATCAGATAAATTTAATGTTTATGTCACCATTAAGGTAATCATATAAAAAATATAATAACCTATTAATGATATTATCAATAAACATTTTTAATAAAATTAACCATCTTAAATAAGCATACTAAGGGGTAAATAATTTTTTATTACTTAGTAGATTAATATCCATTTAAAATTATTAAAACCCCTTAAAAATGGAGTATATAATAATAATAATAAACACTTAATAATATCATTATTCTTCAAGTATAATTATATTATAACAAAAAAACATCATATTTATTAATTAAATCTATGTATTTTCATGTTTGGGTCACTTTAATATCATACTATAACAATAATTTGAGTTAATATCCCAAATAATTATGTGAACATAGTTAAATTTATAATATAATAAACTTTTTTACATAATCCTTTAATTTTGAAGATATTATATCATTAGCGACCCTACCCCACTAAGACTGGTGTCAATGTCAATAACCATTACATTTTCACGATTACGAGAAATAAAATCTCAACGGACTAAATATTTTATTAGTCTTGGAAAAATAGATTCATACATAAGTCTTTTATTAAAAATTAATACAATAATAACAACATATTTTTTCTATTGATGGTAACTCCTTTCCATCATGATATCCTTGGATTTTATTCCTAATACACTTATTGAATTAATGGTGATGGAAAAAATATGGTTGGGATTAAATGATTATAAATGGTCACATATAATGGAATAAATAATGAATCAATTAGAATAATTAATATGGGAAGGTAATAATTGGATAGATATTCCATATGATCAATTAAATGATAAGGAAGTGCATAAAAAGTTATGAAAAGGTATATAACAGAACACATATGTAATATAATCAGCGAACAAAAAATAAAATACATCCATAGATAATGTAAAATAATAAATATCATGAACAGTAATAACTGAGTACTAAATGAAGGAAATGACTAATTATCAGACTTTATGCTTCACAAGAATATGATACCTTTACATTCATGTCCTTTGACAATATGTCTTATCATTCTACTACCAAGAACATTCACAAGACAGTTTAAATATATAAATATAAACACATCTAATATTTATGAAAAAAAACTCGATGTTTTTTATCTCGCTAATTTATCCTCATGAGACTACCGATACATCAAAGGAATTACAATAAATATTCCAAAAACCAAGTCTTTCATGTCATTAGCATTCCACAAATATCAAATAATATATTTGATTAAAAAAATGTGCCTTATAATATATGAATATTTACTAATGGATATAGATTTATCAATAATTCCATAATTAATCAACTATTATTTAATGTAGTAGCATATGTAGAAATGGTATATCGTTAAGTCAATAACATATCGCAAATAATTAATATAGATGAATGGGGGAAATTCAATGTTAAATGATCATAGGTAATCGAATATTTCAAGGGGACTACAAAAAATGAATCAAGGAAGTGATTTTCCGTAATATACTTGGAAAAATAAATCAATAATAACCTTGTGGAATAATTAGGATGGTATTAATAATAAATAAAAAATCTAGAGTACAAATAATGTTTGGTTTTCATTTATGAATGAAAATATTATAAAAGAGTATTTTATAATTAAAATTGGAGAAAATATAATATTAATTTTGAATAACATTTTAAAAATCCTTTTCTACGAAAATAACATTGATAAAAATTCTTTAAAAACATTTCGTTAAAACATGAAGTGAAATATTCAAAGAAATAATGATGTGTAAATCAGTTTAAGCTATACTATGAACAGATAACATTACTTTTTCTTTGTAAAAATGTTAGTAATGTGTGTTGTCTAGAAAGAGACAAAAGATTCCATTGAAAATATTTCTATATGTAAAAGTATAAAAATTTAGTTAATAAATATTTTTTAATGGTAAAAAACAATTTTCAAACCCATTTTAAAATATAGTATTTTATAGAATAAAATAGGGTCACTAACTAAAGAGTTACATGTAGACAGTTTTTCATAAAAAAGTATTCTAAATCATTCTATGTACTGAAGAGTTGAAAATGTTATTATTACTAAAAAACAGTCATGAATAAATATAGGAGAATAAAATTAATTGATTTATTAAAAAATGATCCAATAATTTTCTATCATGGAAATTCATGTGTAAAAAATCTTTAAGAAAATGATATTGTGATGTAAACCTTTTAAAATACTATAATTTTAATATTAGAAACATTCAATGAATATATTATTTGAGTAAAATTTAAATCCAATTAAATAAATTGGAAATAAAATGATAGATAGTAAAAAAGTGATTACACACATAATCATAGAATATTATCGAAAAAATGTAAGTAATATAACCTAATTAAAAGGAATACGGTTATTAAATTCTCTACCACTTAGTAACATTTATTCCAAATCAATTTAGATTGAATAATTCAATTTTAAACTATACATAACATGATGATAAAATAATAAATTTTATAATATATCAAAATAGTTATTAGATACACCAGACATAATAATTATGTTGTGAATATGAAATTTATATCATATATGTAATGAAGTACGATTAAAATCCCTTACCTTATGTTTTGATTGTACTGAACATCACCTACCATCTTATATATATATTTTATGAAATTAAAGAACTTATAAAATTACTATACTCCTATTTATAATTTCATATACTAACTTCATATAATATCATATTACCTGTTTGATAATAATCGTTCATTACCTTCTCTATTTCGGGTGTTATTTTCATTGTTTTTTGTGTATGTTTTAACTTGATATTTTTTTCCTGTTAGAAAAATAATTACTTCATCATCTAAAAAGGTAAACCATGATTTAAATATCTTATATATTCATTATATACCTATTTATATTAATAAATAATATTTGGAGATATGAAATGAAATTCACCGTTCATGGAGATGGTAGGCTATACGTACACATGAACACTACTTCTATTTCTTATTGGTATGTAGAAGAATGAAAATTAAATGATATATTTGATTATTAAAATTACAGTATCATATTATTGTTATTTTTTTAACATATTTTTATTTAATCTAATCCTTAATACATTCTATATAATGTGTGAACGTATCATATTTCTGTGAAGAGGTGGTAGTCCACACATCTACATACGATGTTATCATATTTAAAAAACAAATAAAGAATTTAGAAAATTTGTAAAAAAATTATTGAAGTATGATAAAAAAATTAAATGTAATATATATTATATATAAATATTATATCCATTATTATTCCCATCTATGAGAGGTTGTAACGGAAAAATGAATGACATCATTTTGCGAGGAGGAAGTTCACCGTTAAAAATTGGTATATTTGTTTCCCATTTTAAGGAAGTGTATGAATGTGTAGGTATAAAACATAACATAAAAATAAATTATTATATTTGGTATAATTATTTCATTATATAATCACGATTAAAAAACAACTGAAGGGGTGGATAGGTAAATTAATCAAAACTAATTGTCGATGAATGTTATCCCTTATTCAGGTAACTCATATGGGTTTATACTAAAAGTCTTCCTTGGTTGGATTCTATCCAATGTGGATCCTTATAGGTTGATGGAAGAAAATTTGGGATATTATTTTGGAAGAAATTGGGATCGAAAAAGAGCTTGATAAGTGTGAATAAGTTTTAGGATTGAGTGCCTCATTATATTAGAGGACGTGTGGCATTCTTGTAAATTTATGAAAGAGGAAATTCCACCCACCTTTTACCAATTTAATGCAGCTCCAATAATGAACATAATTAGATAAATGTTGTTATACAGATCATATATGGATAAAAAATTACTTTAGGACATGTTTCTAGGTCATTTGTCCCTTATGTTTATGGTTTAGTCCTTTGCTAAGCTAATTTTTCTCCAAAATGAGGTAATTAATTTTAATTATATTTTCTATTATATTATTAAAAAACTAGTTTTTACATTATTATAAATTATAAAATATTATTATTCCATATATGGAATCCATTTTTCTAAATTTAATATATATGAGTGGAAACAAATAATTTAAAATTAATCCTACATGCATGATGAGAATGTGGGGTTTTAAAGTAAAAAAATTCAAATGTTTGCTTATTATTTATATCAAATATCAATGTGAATCTAACTATAATGAACAAAATTTATTTAAATTATATAAAATTGATCTAAATATAATTTAAAACATTATAAAAACATAATTTTTATATATAAAAAAACAATATTAGATGTGGTTTTCAATTACAATCCAATATTTTCACTCTTCATCAGAATATAAAAAATATCGTAAATATTTAAAAATTTATCCGTAACCTAATTTATTTTCATATTTCAAAAATAATTTTTATTTTGAAATAATAAATTTTTATAATTTTAAAAACTAATTTTTGAAATAGTTTCCCCATTAAATGGTGATAAAACTAATTTTCAAAAACCATATGTTTTTATGTGTAAAATTGTGTTTATTATTATCTAATGCCTATAAATTCGATTGGATAAATATCATTAATATTTTATCTAATAAATAATTAAATATATAAAATCATTTAATAATAGTTATTAGTTTATCTTATTCTGATAAAATTTCATTGGAAGCATAAAAACATTTCATTTAAATTCAATTGATTCGTATATTGATTTCTAATAAATTAACTACCACAAAATTAATTTTTTATTTTTCTGAACCACATATTTTAATAATTTAGTTAATATTATTTGTAACGTATAATTTAATGGTCGTGTTATATGTTACTATATTAAATAATATTTTTTTAATAATATATTTTGGTTCGGTAAAACTTCGACTAGAGTGTAGTGAAAGATATCGAAGAAAGCCTTTTTTAAATGTAATGAAAACAAACCAGGTATCGTGTTCATTGAAAGATATTAAATATAATGAAATTAAAAAATTAAATATACCATAAATTTTCAATAGGTTTTATTCCGTTTTATATTTGGTGATGCGTGTCATACACGCTATCGAATAAAAAGTATCCCTTTAGAATTTTTTGAGGATTATATTCTCCCCATGTTAAATAAATTTTTTCCTCACAATTTAAAGTCCATGATGTTAATAAATTGTTTGATATTTAAAAATTCATTTATTAACTTCCTACAAAATAATAAGGTTTGGTAAAATATCCTCATGAAATGGTACAATAAGATGTAGCAGGGTCACATGGATTAACATATAACTAGGTTACTATATAAAATAACATTAGTTGAAAATGAAATTATAGGCATAGATGAAAAGCCTAAATAATTATAAATAGTGTCTGAGGTAATATATTTAAAAAAAGATAATTTTCAAGGGATTATTTAGGGATTCAATGAAATATATATATGATTATTTAAAATACCATCGGTTTAACAAAAATGAAGGAATTAAGATAAAATTTTATTTCGAAGACATTTTCCAAATGTTTATAAATTATTTTTCAACCTAAAATATAAGAAATTATACTTACAAAATTCTATCCTTTGGTTTTTCTTTGATAAAATTCAAATTCCTACCCTACCCCCAAAAATGGATATCTTAGAATGAACCACCTTTTTTGAGAAATAAAATTTTATTCTAATGGATCGTAATACCAATAAAACAAGAAATTATATTTTTCTATAACAATATTATAAAATTAATATGGTTAACAACTTAAACCCTAATCCTAAAAAGTGATGCCACTAGATCATCGTTAACTTTTATTCATCAATTTTTTAGCTAAGTTAATTGATACATTAAATATGAACTAAAGAAGTCTTGTGGTATTTTATAAATCTTTATCATATTTTAGTCATTGGTTCAGGCCCCTCCACCAGGTCGGAAAAGATGGGTATTCACTCAATATATAGGATTCCCCTTTTCCCAACCCATATTAATACAATATAAAAATTATTATTAATATCCTTGAGATTTAATAATTAAATACCATTTTACAATGTTTTTACATACACCCCCAATACATAAGTAAATTATCCATTTATTTCCACCTAGGTTAATCCATGGTCTAGAGATTATCCATTGAAAGATGTAATTGACTCAGGTAATTACTAGGTTCTCAATAGTTAAGGAAATTAACTATAAAAGAATCGTCAAGATGTGATTTTTCTCCCTCCATTATACTCTTAATTTTTCCTCAAAAATTATTTTCCTTTTTTCTTTTCATACCACACGTAATGCATTTCTCTATTACACTGAGACGCTTTACTGGGATTCCCCTTCCACATTACTTTCTTGAGGGAAATAAAGACCTTTTTCCTCTATGGTATCCCATAATTGAGTTCTATGAAAACTCTATCATACTTTTCCTTAGTCAGAATGGGAGTTGGTTGATGTAACTGTTGTTTATCATATTTTGGGAAAACTGGTTAGGTATGAACAAAATAATTTTCACACCTAATAAAATCCCATTTTCCTCTCACTTTCACCACATTTTCCTTGATGTTGAATGTTAACATAAATATTTCAGGTTTTATCCATTTAATAAAAATATAAATTATATTTTGTGTAACAAAACTCTTGGTGAGAAAATTAGATAATCATTTATAGGATATCTAAATCATAACACCTTATTTTTAATTTAACACACCTTAGGTTTAACCTAGGTTATTTATTTTAATTATATTTTCAATTCCATTATATTTTTATTTATCAAAAATGTAAATTATACTAAGTTTATACCTAGGGTGTGTCAAACTAGGATCCATGTATGGAAAATTATCATGTATAAGGTTACACTCAAACCAAGCTCGATGGGTATTTTTGTAGTAGTTACCCCATATAAATATGTGATTGTTTAATACCCACCTATAGAATCGAGATAGGTATGTATTTTTAGGAATACCAACATTATATCAACCATATCAAAATGTTAGGATTCACTTCTATAATAATGTCAAATTATATATTAGGGTTATGTTATCTAATATATTTTTTCCTAACTATAGATCCCAAGGTTTCTAATATACATCCAATAATACCAACTATAGTGACCTGACACTAGTATGACTTATTCTAGTGTCTACTAACATTACATTCACATGATTACATGGAATGAAGTATGGAAATACAGAAGAGTTTCTTTGTCTTGGTAAACTAGACACAATCACGAGTATTTTATTACAAATGAATACAATAATTACAACATATCATTTTTATTTTAAGGATAACTTTATTCTATATACGATATCTTTGTATATCGTTATTAGGAAACTTATTATATTCTAGTTGATGGAAAGGAATAATGGTGAGCTCAAATGTTTAGTAAGGGTATAATATATCAGAAAAAATAATGAATCATTGAGCATAACCAATATTTTAATGTCATAACTAGACACAAATGTCATATAATTAATAAAATGAGAAAGAAACTCATAAAAAATATAGAATGATATCAGCTGAACACACATGAAACATACTCAATGAGAACCATTATATGGTTGTAAAAATTGATTTTTCTAATGTAATTTTTTATGCATCAAATTGTGTTTCTTCTAATCTTATGACAATAAAATCTATTAGATGAATGAAAATAATATTTTATTTGATATATAATATATGTTTCATTAATATCACTCATTACTATTAATGAATTTAATTTATTATTATAAAACTCATTCGGAAGCATAAAAAAAATTATTTTGTAATATATTTGTTCTTATATTCCTTTCTTATAAATTGATTACCGAATAATTAATTTTATATTTCTATAACCCATATATTTTCATATATTAGTCAATCCTTTCATAAACACAAATTTAATGGCTATTTTACATCTTATTATATTAAATAATAATGTTTTAATAATAAATTTTTGTTCAGTAAAACACTATTATGGGTGTAATTCAAGATATAAAAGAAAGTATTTGTTGCATGTAACTCATGCTAACCCAGTATCACATGCATTTAAATATATCAAATAGTTATATTTTAAAAAATTATTAAATATAACATAATTTATCGATATTTTATATTCTTTTTTATGTTTTTTGTTACATTCCATACACGCTATCGAATAAGAATTTACTCTTTTATAATTTTTGGGGTGTTACAATATTAATAATTTATTCATTATTTAAGAAAACATTCATCGATAATCAAGAATCACCAAAATATGCACATTATTTATTTTATCTTCATCGATAGTCAATAATAAACTATTGAAAATAATTGAAAACATTATAAAATAATATAAATCATACCTAATAGTCTATTTTATAACATATTAATAATAAAATTTCTAAAAAGAATGAATATAAGAAACAATAATATAAAGAGAGTATAAACGGTATCAAACTATAAACATATGATATGGAATATTATTATAATATATATATATATATATACTATATATGAGAATTATAAATTAGAAATTGACATGAGAAATGTTATAAATTAAGTGGATAAAAAAGATATGTTTGTAATATAGGAGGGTAAAGTACATTCATGGATGTTGGATAAATGTTAAGGATTTCCAATTTCAGGATCCTCCCGTATAGATATTTTTTGCATTAGGCACATAATTTAATTTATATTTTGAATATACTACCTATTTGTGTTATTATATCATGAAAAGGCTTTTATTTATTCTATTTAAATATCAATTTGAATCCCACTATTTCAATACATTTTTATAGTATTATAACGGAATCCATAAATTGGGTTTTTATCTAAAATTTCATTCTTTGGGACTCTTTCTATATTCACCAAAAATTTCTATTTTTTGGTGAATTCTTATAAATTGAATACATTCTATCATATTCTTTATCAATTTCCTGAGATTTAAATATCTATATTTTCATCCCTCCCTCATATTTTTTTATTCAATAGTTACCAAAACCACTGGAAAACATAGTCATTTAAATGGTGGAAACCCCATTATATATATTTTTGAAAATAATTTTTTATTTAGTTTCCAATAAAATATATCCCTTTATAGATTCTAGATTTTGGATGCAATATTATAACATATAAACATAGGTGTTATCACTATAAATAGTGTTTCTTGATCATTGATGTAGTCATCACTCCCACGCATATCGAGTGGTAAAACATAACCAACCTATATATAAACTCCCTAGGGATATTCTTTAAAATATCTACTCAAATTCTAATAAATCATTACATGATATTTGTGATCATTCTTGTCAGATTGAGTAGGATTATTTGAAATAGAGTTCTAGGAAAGCTACAATAAAATTATTAGCCCAGATAGTTTCTTCACTCTAAATATAATGATGACATTTAAATGTAGAGACTATTCTAACATATAATTTAAAATGGTATGTATATCCTTTGATTCTAATAGGCCTAAAAAAATATATCATATCCCATAGTTGATTAATAATGAATCGTTATGCACACCCATTGGTGAAGTTTTTTTTGAAAGGATTAGTTCCTGATGAAGATTTTTTTCCAACTATGAATGATACACATATGATCAAATTGGTTCTAGTGGAGGAATAAATGTCTTGGATGGAGTAACAAGATACAATTTTTTTAGGAAAAAAATGATGGTGAATTTGTTGCAGAATATTATCTTCAAATCTGAGATCCAATGCTTTCAAATATGGTGTAAGAATATAAATGAAATCCCAATTTTAAATGTAGAGGAATTCCATGGAAATAAATCTTCTTATCTATTTCTTTAGGAATGCATGTGTTTTTTCTGGTTGATTTGTAGAAGGTACTGATTCTGGACTTCTTAATCTACCATTTCATTTAGTGCTATATTTTATTATATTTATTTCTAATATAGTATTGTCGGATAATAATGATGATGTTTCTTTTATTTTTTATCTTTTTAAACCTGATAGAACTTATTTTTCATGGTATTGTTATATTTTTCTCTAAATACTGATTTCGTATAGAATAACTATACACAACATGTCCATAAACCCTCAACTATTGAGGAATAGATTATCTTAATGACTTATTATGTTTGAATCGTTACTGTAGTCTAGCCAGTCTCTTTTAAAATATTTCATCTAATAGTACATTAAACTATCTTTTGGGTCTATGATTATATATGTTTTTTCCTCTGATGGGTTTTTGGGGAAGAGTGGAATTTTTTTAGTTGTTTCAATCTTTTTTAGAGTTTTTTACATGTATTTAAAAGACATGACATGAAGTGGTGGTTCACTATATTAAAAATCTTTTATTATAGGGTTTCTTCTACATTTGTGTGTTACATTGGATACTGGTATTCCTATAAAGTGTAACAATATTTATTGATGGAACTAGTGATAAATTTGAATATGTAATGTGTCCTTTGATGTTTTGGTGCAATGGAGTTTTGAAATCAACATAAATGGGTAACTGGATGGTTTTTAACTCTTGTGAAAATTTCTACATGCGGTACATTATAATAGAAAACATTGTTTGGTACAAGAATTATAGGAGTTTCATATTTAACATTATGGATGAATTTCTATATTTCTATATAGGTTTAATGCATGTTAATAAAGGCATTATGTCTACATAGAGAATCTTTATTTCATAGATATAGGGAATTCTAGGAAGATTGGAACCTTTCTTGGACATGTTCATAGTAATGGATTATTTTTTATGGGTTTTTTATTTCTATCAAGACATAATTTACCTCAATTCCTTGATGGTATAATATTTTTTACATCTCATGTTTGTACTATTAGATTTTACTTTTTTCAAAAATTTCTTTGGGCATCAATTGGGTGACAATTTAATGTCTCAGTTTGATTGAAAAAATCTCCCACCCAGAAATATTTTGTTGATATAAGTATTTCCGAATACATTAATGATACCCCATATCTTATATGTTATTTTCGAAAAATGGAGATATAAAATGGTCTCCCAACTCATATCCCACTAAAATTTATTATGAGAAGAATGTTTACAGTGAATACATGGGGTGAAAAGAATTTTCACCAATAAGAAACAGTGAAAGGTTATATAGAAAACACCATTTAAATGAAAAAAATTGAAGAGGAAACCAGATAAGGATCATACCACAGTATTCGCTGGTCCTCTACCATAAGAATGTACATTAACACAACTCGCATGACCTTTAAAATACGATGTGCAAGCTATAATGTGGAAAAACATGAGCTTGGTAAACTACCAGAATTAACATCCAACTCAAAAAAATATCAAAACACATTATAGAAAACTTCTAGGTCCAGATAGAGCTTAAAGTAATACATCAAGGACCTTGTAGAATATAACAAATCCCCATTGATAGATTGAAAAACTGTTCTAACTGCCTCAAATAAGAATCTCTTCTTGAAATCACTTCATCAGTCCAAAACAGGCGGCCAACAACACCAAAATTTAGACATTAATTAGAGCCAAGGTAGTTCAAAAAACATATCCTTCCCTACAGAAATACTACCAAAATATCCATAAATATCTTTTAAAACATGAAAACAAGATCATTTCCTATGGATGTCCATATACTTAAAATTGGGATTTCTTTTGAACTCTTCCTCCCTTTAAGAGAGAATTTTTTATCTAACATGAGGATAAATCACGGGAGTGACTTCACCATAATTGTATTTTTGTAGAATAACTACATCTTGATTCTCCATCCTGGACATCAATTCCTCTCTCTGGTCCTCCGTATTGACTTTGTATGCATCTTTCAAAGAAATATCCACAAATTCATAAAAAATACGTATCCTTTAGGAACAAAATCACTATCATAAGTGAAAGAAGGATATTCCTCGATCAGCTGTATAGCAGGATCAATATTCTGAGTCTGAGAAATATCAAAGGACCGAGTGACAAGTGTCCTTTCTATATTAGACTAGTCTCTACATCTCAGGGTCTTATTGGGATTTGGAGTGATAAAAACCTATTAGTCAGTCATTAGATTTTTTACTTTCCAAGCACACTATTTTAAATAATCTTCCTCAATCTCACAAGCTTAGTAACTGATGTTATTTAAAGACTCATTAGACTCAAGGTGAAAACATTCATCCACCTCTTTGTTTTGGGGCTGACAGAGCTCCTCCCAGTTTCCGATTCATGTGGGAGAGCTACTATTTCCATCTATTATAATGTAAAAAGCTTTGATATCACCTGATAAATCATTATCCATTAATGAATGACTCAATGATTCCTCAGGATGTGCCTTATCTGTAGCAAGATCCTTATCCTCTCTCGGTTTCTCATTATGCCTTCCAAAAGAGACCACCCCAGAAGGACCAATATCTACATTGAGTCTATCATCGATATTTGCTGGTTCTTGTTGTTCTTTTCTCTTTTCCACCCATGTTGATTTAAAAAGGAGAGGTTGTGCTGCCTCATTTGAACATTCATTCGAAGCATTTCCCAGCTTAAGGAAAATGCTATAATAGTGAGGGAGGTTTTCATAAACTACTTCCTGAAAAAATCCATAGTTACCATTCTGAATCCATATCCTGGATGGAAGAGTTTGAGAAACATCAATCTCAGTACATATTCTAGGAACCGAGGGTCTTGATAGAATCTTCATCGTAAAATCCATCTTTAAAGGATTTCCATGAAGTTGGGAAATTTGAAATATGGTGACTTATTATGTCATCATGATGTTTATTTATTCCATCCATATCACATGTTCTATGTTCATGTTATGATAGCTCATGTTTTCTGAAACTCAGTACTTAGCATATGATGAAATCAATATTTATATGATTAAGTCACTATTTTATTTTAACTAAACAGCTATTATATAAATGTATTAACAATTATCCTACTCTAACTTTTTCGTTAATTCTAAAATGAAATCCCCTCCCTTATTATTGTTGATTTTTACCCCCAAGGATGATGTTTAAAAATATTAATACCTAACATAAATTATCTAATATAAAAGTGATTTATAGGAATAAAATAAACAATTAATATAGGAATATGAATCTAGAAATAATTTTTTTATTATATAAAATATAACATAAAAATATAATAAAAGGATATTTAAACCATAAAAAATGAGCATAGTGAGATACATTTTTTATTTTCAAAGAATTATATAAATATCATTGATTAATATAACTACTTTGTTAATGGAATAATCAAAAATTGATATATATATATATATATATATATATATATATATTTAATTTCTGGAACTATATTACCCAACAAGTTATATTGATCAAAATATAGAAATATTTTCAATAAATTAACCAAACAACTCAAAATGACTAGAGAGAGAAAAATGTAGAAAAATAAATAGAATGTTATATTAAATGAACATTTACAAAACAATTATGCATCATAAAAAGGATTAGAATCAATAAATTATTAAAACAATTGGTTTATTTGTGATTTTAGACATGCACACAATCCAATTCAGTACTCTTGGTTAGGTTTTCAACTCAATTCAATTAATTGAGGTATGTATTCATGTTCTACACCTATTCAATATTAAAAAAGTCTACTTAATTACCCATCGAACAGTTTTAACATAAATAAAATGTAATATTGTTCTTTATAAGTTCCTTCTAAAATATTCCCTTAAATAATATAATAAGAATATTGTATGTCTGTAGTGGACTCCATTTCTATTTCCTTGGGACATATATATTTTCCTTTTAATATTCACTTATATTCTTCTTAAATTATAACATTTCATTATTATCAATATTAAATATATTACAACTTCATATTCATAATCTTATCCATATTCAACATTCTAATGTAATTCTATATTCCATGTTATATTTGGATAGTATTTTTTCATTTTCTAGTGTTTCCAAGACATTTTCATTATTTTATTCTCACATGATGGTTCATTTAAATATTTCCATGATATAAGATTCTCTATCATTTATTTTGATTTTGTATTCTAGTTATGTAATCTTTTTAATAAGAAAATTCTCTACAACTTCATTTTTTTATCATAAGTTTCTGATATTATCCAATATGATTCATAAATATGTTACCATTTCTGAGTATTTTATCACACCCATTAATTTGTTTTATATTTCCCATGGAATTGTATACTTGAATATATATATTCATAGGTCTTAAAAAGGGTTTTTTGTGGGATATGTTGAATCATTTGTCAATAATAATATGTTTATATATACTATATCTATGGAAAATAAACTGTTCGGTTCCAGGTTTGTGAGATATTATGTTTACATTGAGAAAATGAATTTGGATATATTGGTTTTTAACATTGGTTGTGTCATTTTTTAAATGTGTAGGGTTTTTTTTTTGAATTTAAAACAATAAGAAATTAAATTAAACCATGCGGTTAATTATAAATATAATAATAAATCCTAACTTTATTATACAGTAGATAGTGTGTGGGTACCTAACAATGAAAACAAAATTTGGATAAAACAAAGTGGTTGTAGGATCATGCATATATGTACCTAGGGGTAATAACCCTAGAAAAGGTAGGTTGGTTATTAACTCGATCTTCACTCAGTGTATATAGAGTTATCCAAACATCGCAATAGGTTTGACACTCTCATGTGATTCAATTTGGTTTATTAACATTAAATTTAAAAATATTATGATGTTTTTAAAAACATATTATGTTAAGGCTAGAGAAAAAATATATAATATAACTATGGATAAAAAATATTTAATCCTATAAAACACATAACACATGTTATATATGTAAATTATGAAATATTATTTCTGATATAATTGTTAAAATTATTATATGCTTATTTAATTAAATATAAAAATTATTATATTTCATTTATTTTAGTAAATTGAATTAAATATAAGAAACAAAGTTAAAAATGGTTATGATGAAAAATTCAGTTAATATCCCAATTAAAAAACACAAGGGATTCAATATGGTGTATAAAATCATGTAGAAATTCTCACCCAATTATCTCAAGGAATAGACAATAATGTGAACCATGTTGTTCTAAACTATTTACCAAGGAATGAGTAAATTATTATTTAATTTTCCATGTGACATTATCATCTTTACATTAGTGGGACTTCAAACCTATAAAATTATGGTCCATGGATCACTGAATTAGAGATTATATTTTTCAATCCACTAGTGCTCAGACCATGAAAATTTTTTCTTAGCTATGTATCATTTAGAATGTGAGGCTGACCAATAGTGTAACCACATTAATAATATAATTAAAATGGAAAATTTGACTCTATAAAATGAGATAATTTCACGAACTATTCTTTATATACTATTTTTGATGTACTCATGATACATAAATTTATTGAGAAATTGTGTTCCCAAAAAATAGAGGATAAATCTATTTGTAATTATGATTCTAAAATCATATAAATTAATGGAACCTATTTTATTACTAAATATAAATTTATGATAGATTAATTAAATTTTGGCCTAAAACCATGTATTTTAAAGGAAAATTATATTACATTCTTTTCTATATATGAATATTTTTTTTGATGTGTGATTAAGGTAGAAATTGTAATCAGTGATTCCACTTATTCACATATATATAATGATAATAAAATGGAAAGGTAGTCTCATTGAAACATTAATGAAAAATAAAACTGAGGGAATAAAAAATTATACTTGAACATGAAAAAAATGTAGGAAGAATCAATATTTAAATTTATTGAATGGGTAAAGAAATTATTTAATAGTACAAAAGATGTTCATCAACCTCATAATTGTCAATGTGTAAGTACTAATCATTTAATATAACATAGGATAAAAAGAACAAGAGTAATACACCACCAACACTTTAATTCTTCAATTTCAAGGTGTTTTGAAATATTTAATTCAGTTAAATAATGTAAGAAAAAATTTGAGTAACAGGCATCAACAACCTCATATACCTAGTGAATTAGGAACAACTATTATATCAGTCCTATTGAAGATGATTGTGATAATGATGGTGTTAAAGGTATACTTATTATACTATATAGATATGTGAATTTTTTTTGTTTTTGTTCATAAAATTTTATCATATCATGAATGATTTATAAACATTTTGATTGTCCATATTAATCAATGGATCCTGAAAAATCAGTTAAATCCCTCAGCGGTTCGATTAATGCATCTAAGGTATAAAAGTCTTCTCTAATCAGATTTGTGGGAAGATAGTTCTAGAATATATATTTATTAAAACCTTACTAGAATTAAATGTCAGATTATGGTTGTTTTTGAACTATTTATATAGAAAATACATAAATATTTTCTATAAGGAATGATCATTTGATATCCAAAATAATCTCATTTATAAATATTAATGAAATAATTATCTAAATTTGGAAAAAAAATCCTTAAAAATTTTGTTCTTGATATATTATAATTAAGTGATATTATCCTATATGGGTTGTGAGTAACTCATCATTGGTTATATTTCAATTATATGAAATTTTATCAAGGTACTTCATGAAGAACATCATTAACTTCCATGAAAATTTGAGGTTCTTTTTTGAATTAAACTCATTCAAAATTTTTTGGATATGTCTACCCATCCTTATAAATTATCCCCCATATAATTCAACTAAATAAGGAAAAAAATATATTAAATTTGGATTGTGTAATTATAAACCCATGTGCTTTAGTATGGGGTTCCCCAATAATCATTTTTATAAATATTCCTGGATAAATGTTCCTTTTCATTAATTATCATTATCATAAAAAATCCCAGTTGAGATAAACTATCCTCTACAATGTTTTGATGATATATTTGGTCACATTGGATTATATAAGTTCTTGTCATATTTGGATCATGAATCTAGATGACATCAGTGAAGGATAAAGAGATATTATATACTAAAGATATGTTTCCTTAGAATATAAACACACTAGGATTTCATTTTGATTCCATTGGGACAAACAAATTTTATGAAAATCATCATATATCTAATGAATAAATTCATTAAAAATTTCCATATCAAAATTGTTACATTATTTATTTATGATATGCTTATATACTCTATGAAATATGGTTAATATTAAGATTATTTAAGGATTTTTTAAAGACCTTATTAAATGATAATTTACTTTTTATGTTTTGACCATGTGAATTTGAGCATCAAATAGAATACGTCATGGGTTACATTGTCAAAAGTGAGGGTATATCTCTGGATCCTTAAAAAATATATGTTATTATTAAATTTTCCAAACTAACCACTTTAAATGAAATTTGTAGTTTTATGGTTTATTTTGATAGTGTAGATGATTTGTGAGAAAATTTTCAAGATTTCTAAATTTTTTATCAATTTAAACATATAATATAGTATCACTATTTTGGATAGAATAATTTTAATGAATAATTAATAAACTTAATGACAGGTTGGTAAATACACATGTACTTGCATTACACTTTAATCTAGATGGTTTTTTCATATACAATGATTTTTCAAAGAAGGTCTTGGGATGTGTCCAAATGAAAAATGTCAAGGTAATTGGTAATTTTTCATGTCAGTAAAATACCAATTATAAAAAATACTTGATGAATGATCAGAAGTTAACAATTTATATATATGGATTAATGATATCATAGCATTATCTTTACCTAAAAAAATTGTGATATCTACCGTGATCACTGAAACATTAATATAAATTAAAAAATAAAGAGTTGTACATGATCTAAAGAAGGTTGTTAATGTTAGTCCATGAGTTTGATTTCTCAATACATTATCTTCTTAAGAAATTCTATTTTTAATTGCTTTATGAATAAAGTATTATGTTAAATTTTCCATGTACGATGATTTAATGAGACAAATATACTTGGATATTAAATGTATAAATATTAAGATTATAAGGGAAGGGATGAAATACATACTCTAGTAATTTAATGTGAATCCATCAATCAATATAAAAATAATAGAGTACTGGAAAAAGAATGTGGATATTTATAATATGGAATGAAATATTCATTATTTCAACATTTTCAATTATGGAGAAATAATTTTTTTTAAATGAATATGTCTCCCTTCAAAAATATAATTTAAAATGGAACATTTTGATGATGCACATAGATCAAACTGATTTATTCATCTAGGACGAATAAATAATTATAGATATCCATAGAAAATCATATTTTTATAGAAGATGAAGATTGAAATTTCAGAAGATGTATCATGATTCTTCATACGCCAACAACAGAAAGATGGAAATCATAAATATAAAGAGGTAATGCAACAAGTACATATAAAATTATTGAAATGGGATTAAATCACAAATGATTTTATCATTGGCCTCAATAATAATTATGTTGTTAAAATTAATTCATGGTATTAATGGATAGTCTCAGAAATTCATCGCACTTCATTGTTATTTGGGATGATTTTTCACTTAATCAACATTCTATGAATTATATAATTATAGTGTTAAATATCCATGTAATATAAATTTCGGCATTATTTCATATAGATCCAAAATTCACATAAACTTATTTTTGAGTATTTAACAATAATTGGATATGTAGATGAGTATTATAATAAACAATATTTGATAAAATAATTCTCAAAATGAAATGATCATTCACATAGTAAATGATATATTAAGATCCCACTCAAGGAGATTCCATGGAATTTTGGACAACATATTCCTCCAGTATACTTATCATATAAAAATATTTTCTAATCTAGTATCCAACTATTAGAATATAAAATTTTATATAAGAAAAAACACATAACTCTACCATGATGGAATGATGTTGCTGAAAGACAATATTTGGGAAAGAATTTTGTCTAAGAAATGAGGGAGATGGATTAAACCATCCAGGGATATATAACAATAGAAAAAATATTAAAAAAGATCTATCCTAATAATAATCAACAACATCTAATATTTTTAGTCAGTGACACTGTATTTATTTATATATCTCATTGCAAGTGGAATATGAGTTTTAGGTATGAGGTTATGTTAGGACATAGATAAACACGATCCTTCAAGATTATTGATCTTGTAGTGACTATATCTGATCACATAATACATCCACCAGACCTCTCTCAGGTACATGATGTGTTATATAAATCACTTTTAATGAAGTATATACCATATCCATAAGATTTATGGAAGTCATAGGCTATGTAATTAGAATATGATCTCTCATAAAATAAGAAATAGGTGGAGATCATGGATTGAAGATATAAAGACTTACAGAAAACATCCATCCACATGTTCAATGTTCTATGGTGTGATCATATGTTTTGAGAAACGAAATGCGAACCTAATTATGTAATTAGAAAAAATTAAATTAAATTCATTCATCCTATTTAATAAAATTTCAAGAAAAATTTATACAATATGGGGTAAGATTTTAAAATACCATTATTTTACTATATTTTGATATTTAAATAAAAATTCTGTGATTGAAATCATATTCCAAATGTATTGAAGATATAAAATTAATGAATATGTATAAATCAGATGAAATTATGACTTTTATAAAGTATTTTTTGAATAATGACTTTGGTGAAGGTCAATCTTTTCAGGTGATCTTTCGGTTGGTTGCATAATGCATGGAAGCTCGATAGTTTCAGGGTTCCTTGTTTCAGAGCTCTCTCAATGAATACCTAACCATTGGTTATACTCGTTAAAATACTCATAATAGAATAGCCAATATGTAATTTTTTTAGTTGAAGGGAAAAAAAGAGGACTTGCATGATAATGTATTAATACTCCATAGTGTTTCACATTAGGGGACCCCTAATATTTTTATTAAGAATAAATATTTATCTTTGATTCTCACCATTGATTATAGAGAAATAAATGATTTGAAGATAAGGTAAATGTATAATATTCCTCTCATTGATGACATATTTTATCAAAATCATAGAGTAAAATACTTTTCAATGATTTACCTTAATTTTAGCAATCATAAATCCCAAGTTGAGGAATATATTCTATATACATGATTTTTAAAGATGTATCGATATTATAAGTTTATAATAATTCTATTTTAATTCAATAATTCTCTATTTATTTTTATATATCTAATGAACATATTATTCAGTGTATATATTGATAATTTTTATTGGCATTTAATGATGCAATCATTGTGGGTTATAAAATATATGAGGACCATGATAATAAATTTTAATTAGTTGTTGATAATCATATAGGAAAAATGTTTTATAGGAAATTTTGAAACTGTAATTTTTGGATTTAAAAAGTTTCTTCTAGTCAACATATTGAATCCCAAGAAAAAAATCTCATTTGATCCAATAATGACAAATGTTGTCACTGAATGGACTACACTAATGAATATAAATATGTATGTAGTTCAATTTGTTCGAGAGGATACTATCGTTAATTCATTCATAATATTTCTAGATTGGGGATACCATAAACCAAGATTACCTTTAAAGGGATTAATTTCAAATAAAAAATGAATCATGACTAATTTATTTAATTATTTAATAGTATATTGGTTAGTGCTCCAATTTTTACTCTACCATTATGAAATGATGATTTTTTTAATATTGTGATGAATTTAAGAATGGAATCTTATATTCCATTATGTAGAATGATAAATTCATTACATATTCATCATAGAAGATAATGAATTGAAAATATAACTATAAAACCCAATATCGTGTGTGGGGGTAGTAATATTTTCATGGATGATATGGGGACATTATATCATTGGTGAATTATGTGAAATATACATAGATCATAAGAGTATAAAATACAAATTTTCATAGAAATATAATAATATGAAGAAAATTCAATGGATTGAGCCACTCAAGGGTTCATATTTCTCAATACAAAGCTCCCCAATAAAGAATAATAAGATATAAGATGCATTAATAAGATATGATCATTGAGATCTACATAATATCAGGATTAATTGGGATTATATGTTCATAGATCTATTAAAATGGTTATGAAAATTATTAAGGATGGGGATACGTCAAACCTTTATTAAAATATTTCTATGCTATATTTATTGAAAAATATAAACAGTTATCGCCTATTAATGATTCTTTTCCAAATAAAATCTAAGAAGTTAATGATTCAAAATTTAAAAACTTATTTTATGAATATGGAATTATGAAATGTGGAAAGGGGATATCTATACCATATTTACATGATATAATATATAAATTATTTGATGGTTCTCATAACACTAATTTCCCTTTATATCCTAGTATCATAAATATGTATATAGATTTGAAGATACCTTCTTAGTGTGATAACATGAATCATGAAATTACTAATCATGTAACCATATTCTTGGTTTTTTAATAAGTTAAAGATGAGTTGAAATATACTACTTGAGTAATTAATCCTATACCAAATTCTATATTGAAATGGTATGACATTATTATCAACCTTTTCACTAGATTACAAAAATACTCTAAGAATTAATGATGTAATATGGGTTACTATTGATTGCCTTACAAAATTTGAATATCTCATTACAATAAGAGAGGATTTATATTTTGATCACCTAGAATGAA
The DNA here is from genome assembly GCA_963277665.1 of Viscum album. Lineage (NCBI taxonomy): Eukaryota > Viridiplantae > Streptophyta > Magnoliopsida > Santalales > Viscaceae > Viscum > Viscum album. The sequence goes on along the minus strand of OY728153.1, from coordinate 1,773,986,744 downwards.
CCTATGTTAATAATTATGTATGAATTATTAGTGCAGACTATTAACTTTTTTCAAATCATGATCCAGGATTTATAAAGATATTTGGAAAAAAATTCAGAATACTCTAAATACTGAGGATTATTTGAGTAGCACCTATCGTCCTCTGGATCATTGACTATTTAAAAGGTCTACTAAAACATTACAAAACTTTTTTAGGGTATTATAACTTGAATATTAGGGTATACGAGATCATTATTTTAATTTGGTATGTTTTTTTATAAAAATGGCATCCATTCAAGTATTCAAATGGTGTTATATACACCGTTATTTGTTATGATATGTTGTACAATGACTTGTAATGATGAAGTTGGTGAACGTAATATTTTAGGCCTTACAATTATCAAAGATAAAATGCAAAACATAAAGAATATTCAGACAGGTATTAACATATTTGAATGTTAAGAAAGAAATATCTATCTATAACTGGAAGAATGATTTGGAATTTCATGTGGGATATTCTATTTTCAAGAAAGTACACCTATAGAATGCTGATATGATATTCAGAAATAACGGAAAAGTTCACTACAGGTATATCAGACCCTTTTAAATTTTAGGATGAATTGGATATATGGATTATCAATAGGAAATTCCACCATGTATCTCTAAAGTAAATGATTTTTCTTGCATATTATTTTCATGGAAAAACATTCCATGCCCATCACATTTCCTAACATATTATTAAATATAATTTTAACCTAACATATCTAACTGTAAAGATCCTATCTTGATTTTTGACACTAGAGGGAAAGAATTGACAAATAGGATGAATCAACTGGTAATAGCACTTTTTGAGAAATTTTAAAAAGGAAGAAGAAATTTGGTAAGCAATGGATGTTTAAAAAAAATCATCCCAAATATTTTTTCAATGTAATATCCATGAAAATATCAACGATACAATTTCTGATGGTTGGAAGAATGGAATACACAAGATTCTATTAAAGTAATTGAAATATATAATTTAATAATATTATAATAAAATTCACATTTTAATATTTCATAGAGGAAAACTATAATTTGATCGTATGAGTAATTATTTTATACATACATGGTAAAATTTAGGCCATGATGGTTTTTGAAATTTACCCTTAGATATTAGCTTTTACGAATATTTCCAAAATATAGAATTTAAATAGTAACCATTTTATTTATAATAACAAATTATAATATAAATAATTAACCTTTAATTCATATGAATTTTATATAAAAAATATAATATCATTTGGATTTGAAAATAGATTTTTTTAGAAAACTGTTTCTTATAAATATTGTCATTCAATTTTAATTAATTTAAATAAAATATAGCTATGAATTTATTCAATAAAATATTTATATTGTATGTCTAAATAAATTAATTCAAATAAATATATTTGTTATTAAAATTCCTATAGGAAATTTTGTATCATCGTATACTAGAGAAATGCATTCACTACCAGAATGTCTGAAGGCTTTATATATTTTTTATTAATTTGATAATCCCCTTTGATAGGTTGAGGGGTAACATTTACAAGGTCTGTATACCCATGGGAACTAAGACTTAATACATGGAAATTTCAATACCATGTACTCATACTAAAAAAACCATTTATAATAAATAAAACATAATGTTTTGTCCTAATTAATAACGAATTAATTAAAAATGAATTATTTCAGTTAATGATAAAATGGGTTTACTTGGGGGATAACCTAAAATAGATAAAACTTAAAATTTCCTAAATTATCTATAAAACCTAACTAGATGGTTATACATTTAAATTTATCTTAATACCATTGAATACTTTCAATTTTGGTTCAACTTTCCATATAATGATACTTGAAATTATTTTAAAGCCTTGAAACTTTACCAGTGTTCCACTAACCTCAATAATAAAAGGAAACATATACACCCAAATTATTAAAACCTATTAATCCATTTATCTCAACTAAAATCTACACAAATACCTCCCCAATATCATAAACCATGTTATAGAGATAATTTTCTTCCCAAAATACAGCCCAAATGGTTCTTAATAAGAGATCCAAAGAATGTTTTTCTAATATAAGGTACTCATCTTCAAAATAATATTTCTCTTTACCTCATCTTTTACCGACATAAATTATTTTAAAATAATTACAACATAATAAAACAAGTATCTGACATATACTTCAGTTGATTGAATAAAATTCTTCCAACTCCTTCTGAAATAAATGGGAAAAATTCATCCCTCATATATATAGAGGACCATCACCTCATGAATCGATATAATTTTTTTATCACTAACACACATGGATGGTAATAATTAAGGAAATAATTAATATATATGATAATTAAGAAAAATTAATTATTACATCAAATTAATAATTCATTTAATTTCTTACTCTTTCACCCATGAAGTAGATGCTAACATCGCTCGTGTGTACATATGACCTACCATCTCCACAAAGTGATATGATTCATTTTAACTGTCAACATATAATGTTTCATTATAAAAATATATCTAATAAAAAAATATCATATTTAAAATGATATATTAATTATGAAAATGGTGTAATTATATCATTTTCATAAGAAAAAAACATCATATATGAAACATGCATGATAAAATCATGCTTTTAAAACCTGAAATAATGGTAATAATTAAGTTTTATTGGAAAATAAATCATCTGAAATTAAAAAGGATAATATATAATAGTAAAAATATTAATATGGTTCTAGTATAAATTAATAACATGTTTTCAAACATTATAAATGATGTTAAATCACATTCAACTAAAGGGAAGTGGGATTTTTGGGATTTCATCTCAATTTCAATTCCACTGTGACATATTTGATATTATCCAACTATTTTAATTAATGTGGTTTTTATACTATCGTTGAGATCTATTTAGCATGAATAACTATTTATTTGATATTCTTAATATTTCAATTTATTTTCATTCATCCATGTGGATAAAATTTAACTGTTATTAAATAGGCATGGATTTAGATTACAATCTCATTTTTTAGGATAGCCTTAGTTTTCAATGGTGGAATCCAATAATCCATCATTTAGAATGTATATCTATTTTTTATCCTGAACATATTTGATGAGTTTCCATATTTACTTCAAAAAATTAATCTCTTTTTAACATAAATAAATGATGTTTATTGAAAAATAGATTTTATTTCTTTTTCAATCTCATATATTTTTCAAGAATGTCAATATTTTTAAAATTAATTTTAAAAAATTAATTTTAATTAATAATATTATTAATTAAAAATTATATGTTAAAATTTAATTTTATAAGGATTAAATATAATATTTCTAATGATTCCCTAATACATCGATTTTCACCATTTTTATAAGAATCAAAAAAGAATTCATTTACTTTGATCGGTCTTAAGGGAGTTTACCACTACTATAACTGTTTTAAAATATTAATCATCTCCTATAAATTTTAATAAAAATTATTCAAAAAAACCTTTAATGAAATATTTTTTAAATATTTATATTCATTTTTCATTATTTTTCCAAATGAAATGATTTTATTCTAAAAAACAATATTTTTGATGAACTAATGGCCACATATAATCTCTTTTTAATTTTATAGTCATTAACATTACCTTGATACATTTACAGTCTTATTACCATTTAACATTACATTTCTCTTAAATATCAATATTCATTATTTCATGGTTATCTATAATTCTGAAACTATATTACATTTTCAAATATGGTTTTTTACTAAGAATATTATTGGATTGATGTAGGAAAGTCGTGAAAAACATATAATTTACTCAATGAAAATATATATTTATAAGTAATAATGAATATGAATATAATATATCATTCAATATATTAGGAGTGCATTGGAAATGTTGTGATGGTGGTTCAAAGTCATATATATCCTCTTAATGCATCAGTTGGTTTAATGAGAAAAATTAGAAGCCTAAATTAGTTGTATTACTTGTATATACCTACCCATCAAATAAAGTGTCTTTATGTTACATACCGACTCTCGATCAACTAACCATATTCTCCAGGATGTTTTGCCACATGGATTTATGTACACATCCCCTATCAAAACAATTCTTTAGTCTAGAGGCAATGGGATACTAGGTGATAGTTGGGAGACTATGCCATCTGTTGATAACAATAAATATAATAGTTGGTGTTGTTGTAGTAGTGGTGGTTGTAGTAGTAATCGTTGTATTAATTATAAAAATAAGTAGGTTATATATTCATTCGACCACTCATAATTTAAACAATAATAAAACATTATTAATAATAATCCATAGTTAATCCTATTGTACATACTAGACAATATATACATGTCATGACCATCATACATATTCATGTAGGATCACCCATGGGTAAATCATATAGGTACATTAGAAAAAATAAAGAGAACCTCAAATCAGCACAAAGTAACCACCTAGTTCATCTTCCAAAAACTATCCCATCCACCTGGTGCACCTCCTAATCCCTTTCATCAACTTGAAAAAAATAGATCTAATAATTCTTGAGGGGACCTAAAGGGTGTGATTCTGAATTTTATATTCTACCACCATTGGGTGCATGTGAAACCCTGAACATATTTTATGTGGAAGGATAATATTTTTATAGTTTTATTTGTTTTTCATCGATGAATTTCCATACTACCCAAAATAATGTTTGTAAAATTAACACAAGACTTATTTTACTCAAAAAAACACTGAAACTCTACATTTTAATGTGGCCAAAAGACATAACCTATAATCTCTATTAGTATACCAATCAAGATCACTAGGAGACCCATGAAAAACTAAAATTAACCAATGAAGATAGTGTGCATCCTTTAGGTCTGTCATAACAGAGAACAATATAGGTAGAGCTAGGGAACCCGAACTAATTATCAAATGTATGTAAAGAACCATCTTCACTACGTTGTTTCTAAAGTATTGAAAACATTAATCATCTTTTTATAAGGCCTTTTGTTACCATTGGTATCCATTGTAGTCCTTAGGTGACGGTTGGTTTTGTAATTGTCACAAAATCTCATAACTGTTTGGTACGTTTATGAATTTTGATTATCTAATATATTCTTAATATTTTAAGTATTTTAAGTATGAATACATTTTAAATTTTCTATATATTTGAGTTCTTTTAATTTGTATCGTTGAACATATTTTAAAATTATCTTTATATTTTTAATTCTTAATTTATTAAATCCTAAAATGAATTTGAAATGAATACCTTTGAGTTTTAATGACCGGAGAAGTGCATATTAACATGAAGGTGAATATAAATATCAAATTTGATACAAAAATACATATTTAAATTTCAATCCATGTTTCAAAATACTTTTGATAATTAAAAGTTAAACATGGTGTAATTTAAATGTTGTCCTGTGTATTTTAATGTATCAATGTCTAAAATTATATTGAAATTATTTTTTAAAACTAATAAAGTTGATGAAATAGTTTCTCTTAATATAAATAAATGTTGTAAACATATTTGTTTTTATATTATTTTGTTTTAGTTTTGGTTTTAAAAAAAGGTTTTAAAAAAACTATTCCATGCATAGGTCCATCCTTCTATACAATCCAAAAGAGAAAGATCACTCTCCTCCTTCAGGAGTAGGTGGCGGAGCATGGACCCTTCATCCACATCCTTGGACAGCCCTTGAGGGCATGTGTGCATGCCTATAGGCACATATAGAGAAACAGAGAAGTACACCATCGTGTTGGGCGGCACGACAGTAGGGGTGGGCACAGAAGCGCGCTAACAGAGAACATGTATGGGGCAGTATTAGGGAGGGGGATATGGAATTTTGAGAGATATAAGGGAGTGTAAGGATTATAAATACATCCCAAGAACCTTATTGTTTCAATGTGGGATGATCATTTTAATGAGGGGTCTAATCTCGGTCGTCTGATCTCGTCGCGCGAGATCTGGACAGCCCGATCAAATCATGGGTTCGAACTCCTCCACCTCGGTATTAACACCACGTTTTATTGGACCGTTTTAATGGTATATGGGGATTAATATTAGTCCTCCATCTATTTTTAAATCCAGTATATTTCAACAGTATTTTGATCAATCATATAATTAATCATGTCCCTCCATTAAATTTTAAAACAACAGAAATGCCCTTAACCTTCTGATAAGACCCCATGTGATCTGAACTATTCGATTTTGTTCCGCATTTTCACTTCACTTCTTCTTCTTTCTCATGTCAAACCAGTGGCCGTCCACAGCTTTCTTGTACTCGTTTTCTTCATTTTCTTCTCCCTTGAGATCATCCACCCCTCTTCATACCAGCCAACTATTTCTACCTGTAATTCAAGCTTGGCCTTATTTTTAATATTTTCCTTAATCCTATTTTTTGATTCTAGAGCATTATATATATATAATACTAATATATACACTGATTGATTTCAGGTTCATTTTAAGTAAGATGTCGGACTTAGTTTATCATAGTCAATTTTTGTGACTCTTTTTTCATAATTTGTGAATGAATTACTATATATATATATATATAATATATAAACAACCTATATAAACCCTAGTTTTCACTTTTATTCTACTCAGTTTTCCTCTGCTCAACGTGTGAATGACCACTTCCCGACACTCCCTCTCTCTTGAAGCATAATAAGGGAGTAATTTTCATGGTTTTTGTTTTGTAAAACACTTTAGGTGTTTACAAATATATATATATATATATATATATATATATAATTTTATACCACTTCCAAATCCAAGCTCATGGTAGGCCTTCTAAATGTGTTAATTTGTGTTCTTTAAGTGAATAACACCGGTAAGGTATTTTTATTCTTCAGTTTATATGAAGAACCTTTTGTTTTTTGTTTCATGGATATATATATATATATATAAACTCTTATATGTCTTTAAATCCTATCTATCTTTGAGTTTTCTAAATATAATTATCAACATTACACTGATGTCTTAATGTGTCAAACACTTGTATGGGTTGCTCCAATATTGAGTGTGTATGGACTATGTGTTTATATGTACATATATTCGTTTATTCGAAACAAAGCCGTTTTGGGATTTTATGATTTTAATTGATGATCATTTGTTTTTAAATGATGTTCTTAAAATACATAATACACGAAAGGGTTTTATTTTATCTTATTTTAATATGAAAAACCCAAATTTACCATTTACGTATATATTGTTATGTATGAAACATATATACATGTTTTTTGTTTGATTATTTAACAAATCCAAATTTCGTTTTCATAAAACCTTTTCTTATTGATTAAATTATGTTTGAAGGGTACATTATTACAAGAATTTATTAAACTATGTTTTAGGTTGTGGAGATCCAATGTATACACCTTGTGTATATAGGGTTTTATATTTTTCAAAACCTACTTATACACACATATGTATTTCAATTTTTTTATCAAGTTTTAAAAATTCTAGTTATGTTAGTAAATTGTATAATTGTTTTCATGATTATGTATAAAATATATGTGTATATGAATAAACGCCTGCGTTTAATTATGTTTTCTTTTATAAATAAAATACACACATGAAATAATGATTTTACATCCATAAATTGATTTCCCATTTGTCACAAGAAATTTCTTTAATTATTTAGGTTTATGTTTAATATATTTTTTACATAAATAACATTGCATGGTTTAAAACAAGAATCTCAAATTCGAATCATTTAAGTCATGGCATAAAAAAGGTTCACATTCATAGGGATTTAATGCAAGAGTTATTATTTTATATTAAAACCCATTATTTTATATGTACTAGTTTTTAGCACATGTGAAAAAGAATGTCGCTTTAGTCCATGTATTTCGCTATTAAATCTAATGCAGCCATACCCTAAAACTAACAAATATAGTACTTTTTACATTTATTGGATAATTCATTTCAATTATGAGAATTTATGAAAAACAATACGGAAAAGGATTGTATATTCCATTGTAATATGGGATACTATGAAAATAAGACCATGCTAAGACATATGAGGAATGTATTGTACATAAATGATGTAATGGGTGGGCCATGAAGTATACATCGTTCAAATGCATTGGGTAAAGTGATGAATCTCACAAGTTATGTGAAATGGTGCATGAACCTGATGATAGCTTCATTCACAACTATTTGTGGTTTTTGATCACAATTATATTGGTTTTTTACCAATATGGTCTTGGAGCAAGGCCTTGTCAAAGTCTAGCATTATACATTTCCTCAATATGTAATTGTATATGACCATCCAAGTGATTATTCGACTAATAGAATACCCCTTGGTAAAGAATCTTCAATGAAAATGGTAATGAATGCATATGGAATGATTAAGTATACTAATGGAAAGTTATACAATGAAGGGGTATATAATGTTATGGTTAAATGAATTTCATATTATGTTCTAATGAATCATGCCATGATAACATATATAATTCTATTTACTTATATTTATGTAAATTTTAGAGATCGTTTGATCAATTTATGAACTATGCATCATTCATGCATTTCTTTACATGTATGTGCACTTTAATTTATGGTTTACCTACAGTTTTTAAATAAACACATATGATTATTTAGCAAGACTTTTTTCTGAAAATATTATCAAGTAACCTTTGAAAATTGATGATGGTGTGCCTCAAGAATTTTTTTTTGTGATTATATCAAAATTTGATGTTTTAAAAAAATAATTTCTTAAAATTGTTTTAAAACCACTTACTGGGCATTCTTGTACTCACCCTACATTCTCCATTAATTTTAAAGAGTTTAATATATTATTACAAGATTTGAGTACTCTTATGTGACAACATCAATATGAAGATTAAATTAGTAATGGTTTTGGAAAAATTGTATCAACAAAAACTATTTTTCTATAACCTAATCCAAAATGATCTTCTACATTGGAATGAGATGTGTAATTTTTGTATGCATGTTTCTATGAAAAACATTACACACCACGTTTCAGGCACTGACTCCAGGCTTCTAGATTCGGGGTTGTTATCATGACTATATTATATCCATTGACATGCCATTCTATGGAAATCATAAATAAGTAGATTATGTACACACATCATATAAGCTACTTATATTTTACATAAATTTCATAGGTATCCTTTACCTTCCTTAGGAAACACCTAATCTGAATGATACATCCACATTTTTTCATAACGTAGAACCATATTTCCCCCACCTATATCAATACCACATGAAGTCTTATGCCAACTTTTTCCCCATACACCACATGCCATGTAATTCTGATATCCATTTAGTACTCCCATAAAATATTATAACTCCCTCTTATATCATTTTCAATAATGATTGGATTAATAGACTGAAATCATAAGGAATGATGATAACCATCCCTCCATATTCTCAACCCATACACCCCAACAACATAGTGATCCATAATCCCTATATTACTATATCACACACTATCACTTGAGGATTTATATGGTCATATCCATCCCATAGGATGATGATTCTGTAATGTCCACTACCCATATTGAGTGGAAAAAACCACCTCACCAGGTCTTAATCTTGGGTGAACATACAAACAATTGAACTATTGGCCAATAATATTGAGCAATAATCAATAATATCCTATTCTGCACCTCGGGTGAACATACGTATTCACCTGTAATCAACATCACCCAACTGCAACATTGGTAAACACTAATGAACCCAACCTAACAAACTACATCACCTAAATTCTATTAATTATCATCACAAAAGATCCCATAGGCATTTCCATATATTTTCCCATGGAACCCACATAGCCATTGTCTCAATTTAAATAAAATATATAACTCGAAATATTCTATTGAACCAACACAAAACTCCATTTCACCTCTTCTATGATATTTCTAGCCCATCAATACATTCATTCTCATGAAAATACCATTTTACATCTCTATGGAATGATAGAATGAAATGAAATAAAAAACTGTTGATCTTAGACCACCCCCACTCACGTATACATATTTAGAGTAACATTAACAGACATATAAATTAATTGAAATCTTATACAAATATACCTTTTTATTAAAAATATTTACTCATTAGAAATCATCATCTAATTCAATAATATATGAGAAAAAAATATCGACACACTCAAAATAGGATATCATAAATCCCATGGAAATAAAATCCGTTATGTAGTAATAAATTTGATAAATATGAAAAAATATCCATAGGCTTAGCGAGAGGGATCCAATGTGATGAAAATTTCTTGAATTAGTTCCTGAAAGAAGTAGAATCAAATAACCATATGTGAGGGTGATAAATAGCTCACCCCAGATTCCTGTTATGTGAAAGGAGGAGGAGATAATGAGGCTTAAGGGTTAAAATAATAGTGGGTAAAATTTATCATTTCTTACATAATAATGAGACACGTGATTTGGCCATATGGTTAGAAAACATGTGTTCCAACTATGTATTGACACTGTCCAAGCACCTCACCAAGTCACACAGTTTCCTCACATGGTTTTCATTCCATGCACCTAGATTTTCAATTTTCTATAGAAATTTCACATGGTTCTGTGGCCTTAGGTACATTGTTTAAAAAACCATGTGACACCCTTATATGATGTCACATATTGGGGGCCATGGGTAATACTAATAATTTTCTAACCATGTGTCACATTGGACATTCTAAAATTTGGATTTTCAAAACCTATTTCATCAAAGAAATAAACAAGACCCCTAAGGCACAATTCAGGCCTTAAACACCAAAAAAACACTTTATAGTATTCCTGGTCTCAAAATTATGTTCTAAAATATATATTTAATTCTTTTACACCTAGTAAAGTGTATTTATAAACTCTGTTATAATTTTCATCCCTCCCAAAACAAAAGAGATTACAACCTCACCACTATACCATAGCTCGTACATTAGCTATTTTCCCCACAAAATCTTGAGATCTATCTCCCATACTAAGCAACATGATCGTCACTTTTAGGTACAATGAGATAATATTGAATTTACCCATCACATTTCTCCGACCCCTTGCTAACTCATCTACTCTCCCAAGGCTGATTCCATCTATGGTGCTCCTATCATTAAGAATCATTAATCTAGTCAGTTCTGACCCACATTGAACATTATTATGGTACCATACAGACCATTCCCCCCAAATATGAATACCCCAACAGTCACATACCTTCAATGTTACATCTCATCAGATTCTCACTTTACAAACATGTTACACATGACACCAATAAGGTCATGTATCACAGTGGATTCCCAAAAATTCATTTATCACACCATATTCCAAAAAGCCTCCACATCACATATTTTTTAAATTCTCACAAAATGTTATATATTCTAACACATCACATAATTATCTTTCAAAATTGTTGATTCTCACATATTAACTGTAATATATTTTATTTATATGTAATTTGTGAAACTCATGCACAAGTATCTTTTCAATCCATATGAAAAAATGGTAATGGAAGACATCTATTCATTATTGAATCCTTAGACTGCTCAGAAAATAGTGTATTAATCACATATAGTTTGACATAGGACCGAATTCTCAATGCATGTCTTCCCAGTAGAGCTCTTCCCTCTATCGTCCACTGCACCTTGTTCTTAATATCATTATATCTAACATGTGAAATTGTATCACATATACCAACTCTTCATACATCCGTCATCCCTACCATAGATTCTTGAGTATGACTTAGTTCATGAATTCCATATATCAGAGTTGTATTCTATAAAAATATCTATAGATTGACTATATTACTGAATGCTCGGCACTCCAATGATGGTCACTCGTACTGAGTCTGAACATGTATTGGATTACCACACTGGAAGGATACCATTGGTGATCCAATGTGTAGCGTCCCTCCCCGAGTCTTAATGAAATATGTCCCAAGATGGTGGACCACATGACCTCAACCACATGTCCCCAAATGTCCTAGGTTGCCGACTAGCAGTGGGGGCCTTAAATTTTTGTGTGGGTAAAATATTCCCTCATATGATAAGGTATATTATAACGATAAAAATTATAAATTAAACAGTAGATTTAATAAGAAATTAATACTGTATCTGAAGTAAAACAAATAAGTATTTTAGTACAATGGAATAACTAGTGAAAGATGAATAATCGTAATAGATATAATAATAATGAATTGTCAGTAGTTGATACAAAAATAGGTGTTCAATGGAACAGGGGTACAAGTATATATATCATTCTATCAAAAAGTTAAAGAAATGGAATAAACTACAAAAATATCATCTAGAGAATAGGACCAGTCAACTTCCCCCAATCTCCATCCCAATAAGGAATCAAAAACACAATAATTGAAAGAAACACACTTCTATTTATCTATACATTCAATCATAAGGTGTAAATGGTTACCAAATGATTCCTGATTGGGGTGTGAACCTAGGTTTCGGTACCTATGTGTACACTCATCCCCTACAAATTCCATTGGTATAAATAAGAAACCTGAAGTGATTACCTATTTAAGGAAGAATATATATATATATATATATAAATGTATGTATGTATATAAGGAACTAGTAACAAGGTTACCCCCAGGATTGTGTTTTGGCTTGGGTCTCACCCCCAAGTACATATAGGAGTTCTTACAAGTAGATTATGAGTGACAAGAGACCATAACCACACTCAAAAAAATTTAATGAATCCCATATGAGTATGAAATCAATTTAAGAAATAATAAATGTAATTTAATAAATCCATAAAAACCAAATTGGAGTTATGTGGTCATCCTTGGTGTTTATATATGAGTCCCAAGGGTCGCAAAAGAAAAATCCAATATAACCGTCTACATAGAGTTAGTCCACGGAAACCCTTTCGGCATCCTTTGTATCACTCATGTATGCTGACTCTGAGACCATGCCAAATATCTCATAGAGGGACTGAGTCTTAGTTGAGGCATGCAATAACCATCTTTATAACATTCCATTCCTTGGTTTATCACATAGGGAATCAGAATAACTCATCATGTTATCATAACCCTCCTGAAGAGACCATACCAGGAAATCCAAAGTGTCACTCAAGACATGTCATGTAAAAATACCCTAAAAATGGTGAGTCATTCAAGGAAATACTCAAATAAATTTCCATGTTATCTCTCAGACCGTATCAAATGTTCCATATCAATCAAGAAATATAACCCATGACAATAAAAAAAATAATTTCATTCCATCAAAGAATCTTTTCAATATCAAATTCTAACCATTTAATCCATCTGTGAAATTTAAACCAATAAACAATGGATGTATTTATATTGAAAGACAATAGATGTTATCATTTCTTGGTAATAAGAAACATTCAAAACATTTAAATAATTTCATCTCATCACTTGAAATTTAATGTAACAAGCTAACAAGATTACTATTTAATCAAGATTTGTAATTTATGCTAGAAAATATTGGAACCATTTTTATAGCATGGCCGCCAAGCTTATCATATAACACTAATCACCATTTTTAATTTAGAAGATAGTTCACCTACGTTTAAAGTGTTTTATTATAAAAACAAGTCATTGATTTATCAAATGATTCATTTATTCATAATTAAAAATTTATTCATCACCAATTAAACTGAAGGAAAAACTCATGGAATAAGAATAAATCATAGAATGCAGACAAATACATGTCATCACATACATTTCAATATAAAAAGACAAACAACGTACCAAAAGATTCACATATATTTCAAGTCACTAAAAATGGTATGATAAATTACACAGTTCACATATCATTAATGACATTCCAAACTCAAAAGATTACGAGCTTTGGAAAAAAAAGTCACTTCCTTAAACATGGAACATGAAATTAAAAGTGTACAATGAAATTAGATTATACATTAGATTACTATATCACTATAAGAATAAAATTTCATTAAGTATAAGAATTTATCATAAAAAAGGAGTTCATGTATTTGAAATGAGGCATTTAGAATGTAATTCATTTATTAAAGCATACCAAAGGCATATAGAATAACATAAGGTCAAATTAATTATAATTTGAGCTTGGTAATTTCAAAGGGGAACCTAAATTCATGGAACATTAATAATTTATAAACATTTATAAATTTAAACCAACAACCCGTGGTGAAGCCCAAGTCATTGTAAATTGAGATTTTGTCTATATGGATGGTTCTCTCAAAAGGGGTGGAAGAAGGGGAAGTGAACAACCTAGGAATGGTTTTCAATTCATGTGAGGGTCCCTACAGACACATAAAATCATTTTGAATAAATTACTATGAAATATTAAATCAGTATCGGATGGTTTTGATGAATGACACAACAGCCTGATGTGCAAATGGAATTAAAGGATTTGAAAAAAATACAGGACTCTCTAACTCAATTTCATTGAACTCCCTATGTCTAGTAACAACCTTTGATTCAATGTAAAACTGGAGAAAATGGAAAATTTAGCAAACCCCCAAAATATAGAACAAATCCTTCTACAACAAAATAGAACAACGAGTATTAGAGGAACCATGAAATAAAAAAGTGATGAACATATAGATTAACGATAAATTTTTATCACATCCCACAACAATTAAATCGAATAAGAAATGAGGGGTGCGAGATCAAATCACCCAAGAGGGGTTGAAGAGGCCACCACAAAAGGAGGGGGGGAATAAATGAGCTCCTAGAGTGAGGGGGGAGTCAGACCACATTATATGGAAGGATATGAGGAAAGAAATGAGGAAAATAAATAACGGAGAGAAATACAAATAAATTAAAAATAACATAAATGGAAAAAAATAAAATAAAATATAAATAAACACCATATTTTCATTTCACATACACAAATAACATTGTGCAAGGTCATTGTGCATGGTTTAACTAACTGTGCGCAAACTACATGTGTTTTGTTGTCTGAAACCTGAAATAGACCATATGGGCACTCACCCTGGGACACATAGTTATCTAATCCACGAGGCATAGTTTGCTTCCACCATTCCTGGTACCCAGGTACCAAAAAAGCCCTGAAAACTACCCAAATCCCCCTTAATATCATATAATCATTTTAATGTTCATTAAAGGAAATATATAAAGAAACTAAATAGTTTGTACTAGGATTGTGATGGGATATTGAAACCAACCCACCTTAGAACTTCGCATCCCGAAAAAGCCTTTCAGAATAATGATAACATCACCTGACCTACAAGGTCCATGAGGTTATATCTAGATGGTTTTGTTATGATTCCAAAAACCGAACATAATAACACGATTCACCATAACACATGACTTCTATGAAATAGATCTAAAACCAACACCCGAACACCATCTGAAGCATTGATATAAATCTTTTTTGACTTCTTCAAACTAGATAATTGATAACATCATCATATGCTACTCAAATCTTCCTATGGATCTTCATCCTGGTTTTTTAATTAATTTCCAATTCAATTAAAAATTATCCACACCATTGGAATTATCATTTAACATGTTCCCATAGTGTTCCAATGACTCTCACGACATGGAACATCAAACACTCCCCGATCAAGGGGTTGAGTCCAAGATGGACACTTTTAAATGAAACCCTAGGAATATAGGTCATGAAATTACCAGCCAACCAATCGTTAAATGCTCAACATAGATGGCTGGTGCATACCAAAATTTAATCCCAAAGTATTTTAAACAAAATTATCTCATGATTTTTTTTAGAACACTCATTAAGGAAAGAAACTAGTTTTTGATGATGCCACTAGCCCAAAGGTTGCACAAGTTGTTTTACCTTGCTATGATCATAGAAATATCTCATTGTTCAGATACATTTGGGTAACCTTGATTAAAACATTCTATTCCATGTCTATTTTTAATAAATTGTAAAATCATAGTCTAAAATCAGAATCCACGGAGCATATCCAAGGAAAAAAACATCCAGTGCTTATGATTGAGACGTCGGTACAGGCTGAACACCTTACCTTACTGATATTAACTGAATCCCATGAGGTAACCACATGGAATTCATATCAAGAAGATAAAATATTGTGTCCATCAGTATTTCCCAAGTTTTACTGATTAGGAAATACTAGTTATCCCTCAGGATCAACCATACCATTAAAAAAACTTCTATAATGAAACTTTTATCAAAATAGCCAGATCAAGCCCAAGGAATTTTCTAAAAAATAGTGAGGCGTATGACCACCGCTTTCCCATTGTACAAAAATGATACCAAAATAGGGTACTTGTCTTTTTGAAGGTGAGAATTCGCTATGATGATTTGAAATATCATAAAAAGGATCTATGAAAATAGCATCATAAGAAGGGATCAGTGCTCTGTACATTTTGAACCATCGATGCCAAGGAAAAAAGAAAGTATTTTCAATCCCTTTCATGGTGACTATATTATAAGGTGGCATGTATAACTAAGCACAGCATCATCGAGTGCCCAATTAGGCACTAAAAAAACAGATGACACCAACCACTAGTCATTTCTAAATAAAACCGACCATTTCAAAAGGTCATCCCTAGTAGTGTTCCTTCTTTTAGAAGGGAACCCCTTACTAGATTAGATGATATAATCCCCACCTTAGGAGTGTCCTTATTTTTAAAATAAATGATTAACACTAAACTCAAATAGTTTGACATATCATTTAAAAAATAGGACATGTACCATGTATATAGACACATACTACTATGATATTACACAAGTAGAAGAAACATCCTGGATACTATCCCTAGGTTCATCGACCATATGCATTAGATTCATTGATTTTCCCCACTAAAACATTACTAAAAATGTTGTCTCTCCCATAAAGAGATACAAGGATCATGGATTACTGTTTGGTTTTAGGAAAAATAAGTAAGAGGCCAATGAAAATTATGACGTTCCATTCTCAAGGAAAAAGTTACAAAAAACAACAAAAAGATTTAAGATACATGAAAAAATGGGTTAGATCAAATACACCTTTATAGAAAGGTGGGAACTAAAGTAGACATGATCAAGATCATACCTAAAAGCATAGATAGTTCATGGAATCTTCTAATATGTTATTTTATAAAATGCATATACATGGCATAAACAGTGACCAGGAGGCTCTACCTAACCAGCCTAAGAAGATCTGATTCGATGAGGATGACACTCTAGGGCATGGATTCCTCAACCATGACCACTATTCCCATAGACAAAACGGAGAGTAGATGACCAAATCTATGATTCACATGGAGTCACATATCTGTTACATGATAAAGGTGATGGTATAGATCTTATATAACTAGATGTCATAGGAAAAGAACAACAAAAGATCTCAATATGACCCATCCTACTACAATATCAACATTCAATTGGGTTCCTCATGCACTGGGATTTCTTATATCCTAGTGTTCCAATCTAGTGAAATACTGTGGGATTAGTCAGTATCATATGGATGGAACATCCCCCATGTTCACCTTCAAAGTGGCAAGTATAACATCCAGAAAAACCATCGGCCTAAGGTAGAACTAAACTGCCATAGCATACAAGACTAGATTATCTGAGATCTTGCTCCAAAATTAAAGTCAATTTAGATATATGTTAAATGGAAATATACTGAAATACATTCACCTATGAGTATAAAACATTCTCAATCTCACCATAAAAATGCCTCACAGTTTGTAATTCTTTATCAGCCTGAGATGGGAAAAAATGCTAAATCTCGGTGAAACAAGTTGAATATTCAATAATAGACATAGAACCCTACTGAAGGTAGAATAACTCCATAGAATTATCCACTCTCCGAGTCAATGGAAATAAATGATCACTGAACCCCGTCTTGATTTCAACCCAAACCATGTCTCTATAATGATCTGAATGATAAACAACATCCCACGAATTGTTGGAAGTTTCACAAAGCATACAGACAGAAATCATGATTCTACAGTCTATAGGAATCTGATGATGGTCAATGAAGGACATCATAACTTCCATCCATGACTTTTTAGCATGAGGACAATCATCCCCCAAGAATGTGGGTGAATTTTTCTTGTGCATATCTCAAGTTTTCTCTACCACATATGGGGTAGGCTTTAGGGAACATTGAACTTATTGTAAGAACCAGATAAAACTATGACTAAACATAGCATTGGCTCCTAGTGTATGGTCAGCAGGAGGTTGCAAAGGAGGAACTACATGAGGTACTACATGTGGATCAAGGCCCACCACCACAGACGTATTCTCTTTGCCACTCTCATGGTGTACAAAATGAGGATGTCACGGTGGCATATATCTAAAATTCCCAAGAGTCCATCTCTGATAAGATTATTATAAGATATGTAATAGATATGTAGGGAAGTAAGGAGTTCAGGTATAAGCCTACCTTTATTAATGGTACAACAGATACAAAAAGTGATAAAGAGGATAAGTCCATAGCTTCCTCCACAAATAACTCAACAGATAGCAGGCTTCGAGAACCAAGTCTATATAAGATGAAATACCCTAGAGGAATCACAATAACATGTCCTACCACTTATTTTCCATGTAAAGGTCAAATCAAGGTCTCAAATTTCATGTTTCCTTTTCATTATAGTAGGTGGTTTTTCTTTAATTCATTTTAAAATTTAATTTCCTTAAACAGATAGAATTTTATGGATCATCATTCATATTTAAAAGGGCCCATAACCCTTATAAATTGAAATTGGATATCCACTTAGTATAACTTATAATAAGATCCTACTTAATAACATGAAATAATTATATATTTAAAATAAATTTTGGACTATATGATATAACAACTAAGAACATTAGTATTCACATGATAACAAACAGATGCATGCTGAAAGTATACATGGCATGGAAATATGCAGTTCATTTCAATTCCTATAGGGCCAAGTATGATGCATGCTATGTAGTTCCCTCATATCATAATGAAAAAGTAATAAAAATCATCATCTCAATAGTAAAAATATAAATATAAGAAAAAAAACAAGTGTGCCCCTCAACAGTGAAGTCATATCAACAATAAATAGAATCATCAATAATTGAAATTCCCAACCCAAGAAATTTTGGTGTTCCGCTATACATGAGTTAGCTACGTCCAAGAACATGGTAAATTTAAAAATCATATGTCATAGTCCCATATCTATCCTAAATAGTAATACAGAAGAAAAATATGTTCTCATACCACTTTATAGAATCCCTCCCCAACTACCACTAAATCGGGGCCGGATACGGTGGGCCACATAACCTCAAGTGAATCTATCTAAATTTCTAAGGTCGCTGAATTGTAAAGATGACCTTAAGTGTGTATGTGGAAATCATATTCCCCCATATGATTAGGTATAACACAATAGTAGATGGCATCAATTACATAGTAGAATAAATAAGAACAACAAAAAACAGTTGAAGTTATACTGATAGGGAGATAAATAAATAAAAATGTAAGCATAACTCTGGGTTCCTAAGAGGAATCTCATCCCATACCAACTACATCATCCAAAGAATGAAACCTCAATAGATAACTTTGGTTTGGAATAATACACACACACACATATATATATATTTATAAGAGGTAAAAGTAACATGGCTACCCCTATTCTTGTGCTTTGGAATGCGGTCTCACATCCATGTCTATACACAAGATTTCTCACAAGAAGAGTAGGAGTAATGAGAGTGAATAATCCTGATGAAATTATTAATAAATTATGTAGCCCATAAGATTAATAATTTTATCAAATAATGAATCAATAAAATTCAATCAATCCATCAAATCCAAGGGTGTGTTCTGCGTCCATCCTCGATGATCATATTTGAATCACAAGGGTCACAATAGAAACATTCATTAGAACCAAATACCTTATGTATGTCCAAGGAAAACCATAAAAAATCAAGCATATCACTCAAGGATAGTGCCTATGAATCTCTGCTAGGTATCTCACATAGGGGATAAAATCTCACCTAGGGCATTGAATTACAGTATTTCCAATAAGTTTGTCCACACTTGTACCCGTAGAGAATCAACCTCACTAAAAATCTATCCTAACCAGGCCGAAAATCCCATACCTAGATTGTCAAATTCTAGCTCTGAACACATAATTTCATAACCACTCGGCCACGACGAGTTCATCCAGGAAATCCTTAACTCAATATCCATGTTCTCCCCCATCCTACATCTAATATTCCATATTATGAAATGTGTATAAACCACATAAATACATAAATATATAATTTCAAGCCAAAAATAATCATCTCAATATCACATGCAAAACATTTTATCTATCTATGAAATTAATCCAATCAACAATGGAAAAAATTTATATTTCTAGGAAAAAAACATTATCATAAAGAGGGAATAAACAACAAACACAAAATTTAAACAATTTCATGTCATTATATGAAATTTAATATAACATGTTAAGAATCATACCATTTAATCATGATTTTAAATTTAATCCAAACCAAAATGGTTCCATTTATATATAAAGGAATCTAAGCATGCATAATAACATTAATCACTATTTTTAGTAATGAAGATAGTTCATATATATTGGTGGGGTTTTATTATAAAAACAAGACATTTCGTAATCAAAAAAACATTTTTTTTCGTATTTAATCATTTATTCAGCAGTGATTAAATACATATAAAAAATATAAGTCATTAGAATCAAGTATATCATGTACACGAACACATTAAATTACATATTTTCAATATCACAATCCAAGAATCCTACCAAATTTTTTCACATATTATGAAATCCACTAATCATGGAATGGGAAATTTTAGAGTTCACATATAATTAATGAAATTCCAAACTCACCAGCTAACTTGATTTCCAAACTAAAAAAAATCATGTCTTTAAACATGTTATAAAAAATTATCATAGTGCATAAGGAAATAATCATAAGAATATGACTAATATTTCATGAAGAAAATAACTTTGTATGAAGTGTACTCATTTAGCATAAAGCATGGGTTCATGTAATTGAAATGATCCATTAATAATGAAAGTAATTTTTTAAACCATGACAATGTAATATGGAATAACATAAGGTTCAATTAATTATAACATGAACATGGTCATTTCAAATGGGAACCTAATTTCATGGTGTATTTCTAATTATAACCCTTTTAAAATTTAAAACATTATTACATGGTGAAGAAAATATTATGGGAAATGTAGATTCATGAAAAATTGATAGCATTCCTAAAAATGGTAGATAAAGGAGAAGTTAACACACTATGAATAGGTTTTGATGCAATAATGGGTCACTTTGTTCATCTCATAGAATTCCAATTAGTTTAATATGAAATATTAATACTTTGTTGGAAGGGTTTTGCAAGCAGATCAATGAAGTGACCTCAAAAAGACATGAAAAGAGTAGGAAGAATTGTAGATTCCGTACCTCAGTGTCATGGTACTCCCTACATCTGGTAGATACATTTATTCAAACACAAATTTAATAAATATTAAAATTTAGTAAAACCCCCAAAATTAGGGCAGAAATCATTTCTCACCAAAATAACAGAATTATGAGTGTAGGATATATGAAATAAACAAGTCTTAAACATAGAGCTTTATGATATATTTCTGGTGCATCTGTAGGAGACGAAAGGATATAAAAAAATTGTAGTGGGTGATAAAAACCCCAATATAGGTTGAATATTCCACCCCACATGGAGGGGGGAAGAAAACAAGTGTCTGGAAGTAGAAGGGGAACACAATGCTGAAGTGAAGGATGAGAGGATTTAAAAGATAGAAACAAATACAAAAGAAAATAAAAAATAATAAAATAAAATAAAAGGGAAACCCCTATTTTATTTTCCAACACACAAAAACATTGCACATGATAAATGCACAGTGTTTAAATAACCATTCAAAATACAAAAAATTTCCCACTGTATGGAACCTAGAACAGAATATATGGTCATCTTCCCTATGTCTTACTATTATTTAAACTATGTGTCCCAGTATGATTCTTCCTTTCTCAGTTATTGGGAATAGAATAGTCCCCATACACTCCATTGCTCTTTTTTTAGCATTTCCTAAATCATTATAATGGTAATTATGGAAATAAATCAATAAATTTAAGTAAACCATACCAGAAAAAATCCAGGACATTGCACAATGATCAGTGGCCTTCCATAGACTCTAAACTAACTACCCTTATAAGACTCTTCTGAACCTCGGTTCTGAATACACAATGTTTCACTACCTAACTCACCTAATAAACTAATTTGGTTTGGTAAGATCATGTCATTCATGTACCCCCTTAATTATCAATTCCCCATTCATTTCCTCAAAGAATGATTGAGCCTGATTATTTCAAGCAATAACCTGATTATATACCATAACTCATCATAAAACTATCCCACTTTGGCATTTACATATCCTTATTTAGGGGGTTAAAAACATGATAGGTAAATGATCATCCCATTATACTCCATGACTGATGTGTCTCCCTACCGCAAGTTTATAAAATAATGGTCATGATATTTCATAAATGTCTCAAGAATAAAGATCCAATATTAATGTTTTCGATTTCCTTATAATATAGTCCCTTATTCCATCCTACGAGTAATGATCTTTCCATTCAATGCTTAACCAATCGCATAAGTGTAGATTTTTCTTACTTCACTCTGACCTGAGGGTGTCTCAATCTGATAAAAAATGTTCTGATTAGAATTTATCTAATACTATACTTCATTTAGTCCACCCTCACCATTATATGAATGTATTTATATATCTAAAACTCCCACATAAGATATTCTATGGATGGATCAGTTCCCTTAGATCCACAGTCAACACCTTGAATGAATCACATCGAGCTCACCCGAGCTAATCATCTAACTTTAAAAAAATCTCTAGTGCCTATTATATCTATCCCAACATCATGGAAGTCTTAAACATTTGTTCAATCTTATCCCTACCCTCATGGGTATTATACTATGAATTCCATGGTGGTGCCAAATATCCACCTTCTTGACTCTCCACCAAAAGACATCAATGTGGAACCGAACTGGGAATCAAAATCCAGTACCAAAACCAATAATAACATTAAATATATAACAAATAGGGAATACCATATTAGTATTCAAATATCTCACCCTTAAAATTCCAATCCAAACCCATATCACATATCATCCATCCATATATCCCCCTTCCTACCCATACTAGAGGTAGGCATCATATAAAAATTAAAAAAAAAACCACAAGCTTATAACAGATGAGTAGAATTACAATAATATGATATAAAGAGTATCATTATTTATACTATTGTGGAAAATTTAAATTTATCACCCACATTTATTTTCATTTTTCCAAATATCAAAGTCAAACTCCACATACACCATACACACATATGATCACACACCAGATCCTCATACCTATGATGACTGAGTATAATTCCACCCATAGGCTATATAATAAAAAAGATTTATCTTGTTTCTAACACATTAAACAACCCAATCCTATTTCTTATTTTCCATGTTCTATGAAAAATTCAAAAATAAACACATATGTCATGTGAACCTAATGAAATATCATGAGGAATAAATTCTCTCCTTTCGCCTATCAAGATATGATTCAAAAAAAGAAATTATAATATAAATATATACATTAACTGACTAAAGATAATTAAACTATATAAATTTAAAAATAGATAACCAACCAATTTTTTCTGGTAACATGTATTTTGGTTTATACATGTGCTGACTATAATCACAACACAACCTCAATACCATGTTTTGACACATTCATAGGCTTTGGTCTAGAATAACTGAAGTAATAGTTAATATATAAATCCAACCATTAATACATATATAGAAACCATAAAACCCATGTTAGAACATTACAACAAAACAACCATGATGCAAATTCCTAAATAACCATCCTATTATACTACTTGTTAATTTCACAAACTATGAGCTATTGAACCTATGCTCCAGGACGGTGTGCCACAAGGCCTTAGGTTCTGTTCCCCATATTCGAAAGGATACCAAATATAAGTGAGGGTATATTTGATGATAGTTGGGAGACTACACATTCTGATTATAATGATGCTGATAATAATAATAATATAATTATTATTATTATTATTAATGACAATAATATCTACATTTTGGAAGAACTCAAAATAACTCAATAGAATAAATAAAAAATTAAACATGAACCCAAAACAATATGATGTACATATCAGATAATGACTACATTTCATGATAGTCATATAAAATAATGAAATATCACCCACAACTTTGTCATATAAGTACATAAGACAAAAACCAAAAAATAACTCCATCATAGAAATACGGAACAACTTGGTTCATATACCAAAAACCTTTGCATCCATCCTGTGCACTTTAGATCAACTTATCTCACTACAATACATATTATATGAATCATCCATTTTATGTACTCAAAGAAATAATGTATTCATGAATCACAAGGGGACTATTTTGTGTGTGATTATAAACTCAATTAGACACCACTAGTGTGTTCTAATATTACGTCCAATAATTTAATAGTCTACGCAAAATGAATATAAACAGTATCTTACAACACATCACATAACATTATTATCTTATTCTTAACAAATTCAATATAGCCTTTAAATACTGCATGCAACATTGAAGTGGAGCGATTCATCCATAGACTGAAAAATAGGGATCCCTCAACCTTTTTTAAATCTAGATATAACATAGATTCATGTTCCTATGAATTCCCTATACGCTACTTGTTGGGTAAAACCTTCATCCTTTTGGCATGCTTGAAATGCATCACAATAACGTAAGACTTCTACTAAGTCAATCGTTGTAATCATAATAGCTTGAAGTCCCAAGGAATAGAGATATCTATTATTATATAGTCTTGGACTATCATCCCCAACCTCACACAAAGACGTATCCCCTATATGATGGTATCACACACCAACACTCATAACTTTCTACAGTGACCACCTCTTTGATTATGATGGTTGTCACCATCCACTATGATGAAAAGTATATATAGGACTCCACCCACATGTAGTGGTCAACAACACCTCAATAGGTCCTAATATGGTGGTCACATGACTGAAATGGTGTTATTATCCTGTCATGGGGAGTATAAATCACCAAAAACATAAGCCATGCCTCCAACGAACCTCTATCACCCCGATAAACCACATATCCCAACTATGGGATTGATTTCACAAATAACACCAACTTGATGAGCCATGTCACATCATGTTTGAGTATTAACAAATTATATGATCTTAGGATCCACTCCCAAAATGTTCCTAGTGATCCCACATAGACATTAGCTTAATTTAAATAAATTTCATATCTTGTATTATGATGTTGAACCAATACACAACATCAGTTCACCTGTTTTATTCCTATAGAATATCAACTATAATTTAACAATAACAAATCAACCGTTTGATATATCTTTGGAATGATATAAAGAAAAACAGTAGAGAAATGATCACACGTAGACCACCCCACTCATATCGAATTATCATTCATCAAATAAAAAAATTAATCTAGATAAATCTAGGAACCACAAACACTACACTTATGATGCTTTAATCATTTTATATTTCCCATTGATTTCAACCGAAACACCATAAAATGTAAAAATATAAAAATTTAGTGGATATAGATGAAAATTGATCACATAGAAATAGAATCAATTAAATAATGTAAATAGTTAAGGATATAATAAAATCAACTCCTTTATATTGAGGGATCCAAAATAATACACAACACAAGAATTGAAGCATGGATGAAAGAGAAATAATGAATCCTATGTGAGGTAGGTGGAGACCGCATCAATGGTGGTTGGTGTTCAAATGGAGGAGGATAAAATGAAGCTTAATGGTTAAGATAATGGAGTAGAATATTGTTTATTGGTCACCATTATAGATCCACATGGTTTGGCTACATGGTTAGAAAAATTGAGTGTCATCTATGCAATGCCATTGTCCAAGATCATCATTATGTTTCTCATTTTCCTCACAAGGATTATATATTGTGAACCGACTATCTAAAATACTCTACAATTTTCTAGAAAAACATTCATGGCTATGTGGTATTGGGTAAAATGTTTAAAAAACAATGTGACACGCATCTAGGGCCACAACTTTTGGGGGTTATGGTTGGCACTAACCATTAACTACTTGTTAGAAACAATCGGTGTTTACAAAATGGTGTCTTTCAAAGCACAGTGAACTTGGTACAATCTCATACTCTCAAGTCACCTCTCGGGATTTAGGCACTATACCAAAATCACTTTATAGTGTTCTCTCTCTCTCATAATTACATTCTAAAACCTAAATTATAATTATATCCTCCTACCAAACTAAAATTCCATATTTCCTTGTAATTTTCAACTCCCTAAAAAAAGGGACCATAAACATAGAGTAAGGTCATGATGGTATATTTTTCATGATTTATAAGATCATGATATCTAATATTATTTATATAATTTCATTTATAATTCAATTATTAATAACATGAAATTATTTCATTAATATTTTACATGGATTTATTTAAATCTCCTCTTTTTTATTAAATTTCATTTGTTTTTAGTTGTCTACATTTCCATACTAATTGTGTATTATTTAATCTTGTTATCTTAATTTTTCCATTTGCAGTTTATGAAGAATAAATATTTAAATTAGTTTTAATGATGTATAATTTTTTTTGATATGTTTTATATTTTGTTCCAAACATAAAATTAATATTATTTATGTACATGGATCTCCAATAATATTCAACTAATATGTATTTTGGGATTAGATACAGTTTACATTTTCCATCTATAAGAAAATAACCAATGGATTTGGGTTACAGGATTAAGGGATGTTACTCCAATGATCTTAAATTGATTCTAAATATTCAAAAACATCACACAGAGAATAGGGACACGAAATTATTGCTAATGGTAGTGGGAAGATTTTCTATCAAAAATATACACCATTTTTTATGAACCATTTAACTTTATTTAGAACACTATCAGAAATCTAGTTATCCTAAAATGTAATTCTACATTAATTTTACTATTTTCTAAATAAAAAATTCATCCTTTGGTAATATTCTATCCAATGTTATGTATGAAATACTATACATTTTTTTGTTGTACTGGACTATTCTAGAATTTTCTATTTCCTAAATTTGAATGTATTTGAGGCACTAAAATAGGATTCATAGAAAAAATTCAATTCTATAATTTATTTCATATTTCACATGAATTTTAAAACATAATAATGTGGTGAAATTGGATATATTGTTTGTGTTAAAAGTTAATAAAATTTGGATTTTCTCTAATTTAGGAAATAATTATGGGTCCTCATCTCATACAAAGATTCCAGAACATAAATATTGTGTTGGGACATGAAAATTTTAAGCTATTTATTTTTGAAGTGTTTTTTAACTTATATTGAAATTGAATTAAATTTAAACATCTATATACATCCAAATTTTAAATTATCATTACTTTTTTAGATTACATTGTAAACAAGTTTTCAATCATTGTGTAATCCAAATTTCTATTTAAATGGATGAAATATATAATTTTTTAGTTGAATTATTTTTTTATTATATTGATCCAAATTCATAAAAATTGAAAACATAAAATTTTGACAGGTGAAATGAAATTTGTAATCAGAATAGTAAAAATATTGGTAATTGGGGTAATTTTAATAATGATTTACAAATATATTTATGACGAAAACATAATAATATACTGATAAATATATATTTTTAGTGGATATTTACTAATACAAGTTATTTAAAATTCATGTGTAAATATATAACATTAATAATTCTTATTCATCAATAATTTAATTTATTAAAAATATTCAAATGTAGAAAACATGTATGGTAATGTTGATATGAGATTTACTCTAAATTTTAAATTAATTGATACTTGGGTATTGTTTTATAAATCTAAATATGGCCAAAAAGTGAGTATAGAAAATTAAGGAATAAAAATAATCTCATTAGAAAATCATGGATATGTTAATTAATATATTTGATTTTAATTCTATTTCAAATTAAATTTCCACTATTAGAGAAATAAGAAGAATATTACATTATTTATTTCTATATAATTAATGAGAAAATCCTCATATATGAATTAGATTAAACTGGTATTTCATTCAAGGAAATTAAAATGAAATAAATAGTTATCTCTTATATGATTTCTCTAAGGTGACAATGAAAAACAATCCCTGAATTCTTTATATTCTGTATTCATCAAATATATCTTAAAATATGATCTTTTTAGAGAATATGATACACCATGTTGATGGAATGGTCTTTTCTAATATTTAGTGTTACATTTATAATAAAATAAGTATTAAAATTATTTTTCATAGAATTCATTTTAATATTATAGGAGTACTATATATTGATGAATATTGATATAATATCATTAAAATAAAAGAATATTACAACCTAGGAATCTAAGTGACATCCATTCAGAAGGGATAACCAACCAATAGTGTCATAACATGATATTATTATAACTAAACATACCATCCACATTTCTACTAGGCTAGTGGAAAAGGACCAAAATTAATGTGCCCACAAAATCATACATCTAAATTTTACATCTCAACTACTATCAAATGTAATAATCTTCCTTGATAATAATGAATCATAAATTAAAAAACATAAAATATTTATATGTCAGAAATCTAGGATATAATGTATATTAATAAAAAAATATATAGCTACAACCAAAATATGTAAAAATGATGTAAACTCAATCAAGAATGATGTGAGAGTGGTATACACAATGAGAAATACATAATAACAACTACAATATCTATTAGTAATCTATATTCTATAAGATAATACATCATTAATAATTGATGATCAATATGAACACATGTTGACAATTTTGATAGTGTGTATGTATAGGTGAGTATAATGATACACAATATGTTCTTCATAAGAATTGAGTTATTCCAATAACCATTCAGTGCCTAAACGAAATGATAACATGTAAAATGTAACCAAATCAATGTCACTCAATGTAATGATCACACATGAAAATTATCACTATCTATCCAGATGAATCTACACATTTTTATATTTCCTAATTATCCCCAGATACCATTTATCAAGTAGATTGGAATAATAAATTGATCCCACATTACTTCACTAGTTTCTAGTTAAACAATTCACCATTGATGCACCGATCATGAGATACTGAAGGAAATACATATATCATCCTATATACGAATTTCTAGAAGAAATAAAAACATTTAAATATAGAAGTTGTAGAAATTTATAAAAAACATAGGATATCCATATCTATTGATAAATATTAGCATACCACGGTATGGGAGGAAATACACATTTAAAGTGATGTTCCTATATATATCTGGTTCTCATATATCTCAATGTTGTGGAAGGGAGGATATATAAAATCTGGTGTATCATTTTCCATCATGATCAGGGAACTATGGTATTTAAACATTATCCCCACTTAGGTGAATCATCATAACTATAATTCACATTTTGGGGTTATATTGGAACTACATAGTTATAGAAATCCTATTCTAGAGGTGATAGAAAATATAAATACCTCTACCTATATCCTATGAATTATTAAATCTATAGAAAATGAAATTTGTGATTGAATTTGAATAAATACATGTGAAAAAACATTACATATACCTACCATAGTTAATGGGTGAAAAATTATAAGTTAATAGACATCCCACCACATCTATAGATTTAGGTCTGTAAATAAGATCACAAAAACATATAATTTCCATATATATCTATCCATAATAGGTTTCGTCAAATCTCATGGTTAGTAAGAGCATAAAACAATAACCTAATAAATAATTGGGCATCCTTATATTAGTCACTTGTGAGTTTTCATGTAATGATCCATCTAAAACATCATTAATAATAGATTATCACTTACCATATTAATATAAAAGTAATATAAATTACACCATCAAAAGGTATATTTTTTTATTTTCAAAAAATATAACATTGAGGTTTTGTGGGAACTATAATTATAATACTTTTGTGAAACAAAACTCAAATAGGAAAAAGGAAAAAAAGGTAAATAATGACTTATTAGAGTTTAAACAATTAAATTCATTGATATTTCTAAAATAGTTTCCTAATATCATTCATAGGGATGAACCTATAATGATTGTAATTTTTTAGACTCTTTGGATTTTTGTTTTTAAATAACAGTTATTTTCTTTAGAGTTTGTTTCAGGTTATGTGATTAATCAGAAATCGTAATGGATATATAAAAACAATTAAATATAAACCCATGTGTGAAGATGGGCATGGGAAAATACATGATTTAAATTTTTCGGAAAATGTAAATATGCTGGGAGAGAAATATTTCATTCCAAATCAGGAAAACCAACACCTAAGAGAAATTAGGAATGTTTGGTTAGATTATTATAGAAATAACAAAATCCAACATTGAAATTAGATAATTAAATGAAAAATAATGATTTAGTATTATAGTTATTGGTGAGATTCAAGAACTCTATTGTCAATGAGAATCCCCATGAAATCCTAAAAATCCATTTTTATTATATTTTCTAAAATCCTCTTTAAGGCCATGTTGTATCTGTACATAAAAAAGATTCAAAAAAATCCCCACATTACAAAAAATGGACCACATTCCAGCATCCCAACTTCATCTGAACCAAAGTGCACTGAGTTTTCAAATTCAAATTTCAAAAATAGAAAACTGGTTGTCATACCACATGCCAAATATCATCATTATCAAAGATCAAAGATCTATATCAATTAGCACAACACCTCCATTCAAACTGGTGTCGAATCCATTATCCAGTCACCTCCATCAACATTTATTCTTGGAACAACCATCTTCATCGTCATCGGAGCTTCCATCACCATCATCATTGTCCACATCACTAAACTCCAAAGACCACCTCGTCGACGTCTACTACCAAACACACAATTCACCTTCAACATCCACTCCACACAAATTGTAGAAGAACAAAAATCTCCATAAAATAAATCATCGACATCGCCAGAACGCCCAAACAAAAAAGAAAGATCTTCCCTGTCATCGAATGAAACTAAAGAATTGTATTACCAGTCTTGTATATAAAGACACCCATCTCCTCTATCTCTCAGTCTCTGGGTATTATATATCTAATCTAAGAATTGGATATAATAGGAGTTAAATATATTTTTATCCTAATAAAAATAATCAATATATAAAATATACTTATTATTCATTTTTTAATGTATCACTAGTGGATAGACATCAACACAAAACTCGATGGGTAAAAAACGTACAGCACACCTAGGGTAAACCCATTGTTTTGAATGCTAAATTTTTATTTTATTTCTTATATAACACACTGGTTAATGATGAAATAATTTATTTCTAATAATACATACACATGTGGTTTAATATATTTACAATTTTTAATATATCAATTATGTGGTCCTTTGAAACCCATAACACCACATCGACTATTAAGAAAAAACCATATATATATACATATATATATATATATTCTAATGGTCCATATAAGAAAATGAATGTATTACATTCTCCAAACCTTCAGGTATTCATACCTTGAAAAGGAACAAACGCCTTGAAAAGGTGAGTGTACTAATGAATCTTCTAGATCTCAGGCTCCCACGAGTTGTCATAGAGGTTCCCAAGATAACATATGACATGAACCACATACCTCACCCACAGATCATCCTCTCTAGCCAATCCTTGATTCCCATAGGAAACATTTAAAATGCCTCCCCATCATCTAATTCCATATTTATCCTCGGAATGATGTGTTCTGAGTTATGCATGTATTTCCCCAATAATGATATGAGGAAGACATCATGAACATGGTCCAGCCATGGGGGTAAATCCATTCTATAGGAAACCTATCAAAAAATGATTTGATTGAACTATAAGGATAAGGATGATAATATTTTGGTTTTTTATTCAGTTTTAAATTATGTTTAAAAAGAAAATGATGTTTAAGAACAAAAGTATGTTTATAAAGAAAAGAAATCACCTCATTTTGTTTAGGTTAAAATTATATTGATCATCATATTTATGAAAATTGGACTGACAATGTGTGAGAAAGTCCATAATATTGAAATTTTGTTTTCTAGATGAAAAGGATCATTGGATTCAACTTCTATTGGGATTGGAAGAAGATATTATAATAGGGTAGATTCAGATTCTACATTAATATGATATAAATGTGATGATGCTTTGTTGATATTGGAGTTCTCATAAATCATATGTATTATGTAAAACATGTGTTGAATTCTTGATAAAGGATATGAGGACTGGGTGAGATTCATCCAATCATATCTAGACTAATCATAATCATGTCAATATTATTTGGGAAGATAATTAATGAAAGTTTTGATGAAATATGGGGAAGTTAGTATACATTCCTCGTTAAGTCTGCTGATGCTGAATATGGTCTCATATGAATTTAAAGTCAAGGAAATTATGATACATGCACAAGTTTTTCAATGAATAAAGGTGTTGAAGTCAACGTTTTTGGATAGTGATCCATAGTATTCGTCATACCATCGTAGTCATCAAGGAATAATTTCACTCATCAAGACCGATGGTAAAGAATGCGAGACACTCTTGAAGCAGATTCAAAATGTAATGACAGATATTGCTCAATAATGTTATCAATCATTTTTTAGGAAATACATACATTTAACATCATCATAATTGTCTATATTTTAATGTTAATCTAAACGTGAATTGAACTTGATTTTGGTAATTTTATGATGAATATGGTTTGGTTTTCTGTCAATGGTGGAGTGTAAAATGTGAACGATTGGATGATTTTTGGAAATTGTGAGAAATCAAAGGTACTGGTTTTTAGTCAGACAAAAACCCAAAGATAGAAATATTTGAGTAATGAAGTTGATGGGTATCATATATAGAGGGGAAGGAAAAAATATCATTTGTTTTAAAAGGATTATATCAATTGGGTCAAGATCCATCATATCTAAGTTGATACTAATTTATCATATTGGAAATAATGAGCAAATCGTATTGAGAAAATCAGAATCAGACAGATGTTAGTGAGAGATGTATAGTTTAGAAGATTAGATAAGGAACAAGAAGAAAGGATAAGAGATAATAGTTGTTAAAGATATAAAACTATGTAAAAAAATAAAATAACAATTAAACTTTGGTAATTTGGTGGAGCGGAAAAATTTTCTTGAATCCTGCCAAAATAATTTTTAGTTCTAGAATAATAGGAAGAAGTAATTTTTACTCTCTGATGGGTGTATATTCCCAAAAATGAAGAGAGAGAATCTATAATGTTATATAGAGATATTAATAGGTTCCATGTTTTCATTCTTGGAGAATTCATTCCGAACATAGGTGAAATGAGAAGAGATAATATCACAATATATTCAAATTATCATCATATTTGGATGATTGTGGCATTATTCTTCTCATCATATTTAGATGATCATCATATCATAATGGATAATTGAAAAAGAGTTTATCATATTGTTATTTTTAGACTGATGGAGAAAGTGTTTAGATTTGTCTCAATCATATTCTGGGACAATAATATTATTCTAATTATGCGATCAGACTTGGAAAATCAGATTGGAAGAATCTACTAAGTTTTATTATAATTTCTAGGATGTTATTACCAGTATCTTAGTAAAAAAGTAAATAATTTCATGAATGATCATATTTTTAAAAGTTAATAATTAAGCACAGTAACATTTTTTGTTACAAATAATTTATTACATCATATTTACTATAAGGATCACAATCATTATTGGATTATTTAAACAGATGTACATGTGTGGAAGGTAGTACCCTACTTATTGTCTTCCATGCAAAATGATTGTTTTCTAGTGGATTGTGTGGTATTGTATTATTTCAAAACTATAGAATGGATGTGACTTTTCTTATTGAATAGTGAACCTTGTATATACTTATATTTTGAAGGATGTGTGTTTGATTTTTTAAAAGGGAATGAAATATTTAATAAGAAGATAATGATGTTTCAATTTCAAGTAAACATAAAATAAATAATTATCAATGATTAACCCCCTCCACCTCTTGGTGATACAGTAATCCATATTGGGAACTTACTATTGGTGTTAGAGATGAAGTTTCCCTTCACTTATTTATTGATGAAGCATTGATGATAAGTTGATATATATAATATGAATTGTAAGAATAATAAATGAAACACTATTGTTGATGCCATAAATTAACATGTCTGGAATGATATAATGTTTTGTTATCTTATTTGTACTAGATATGATGTTCTTTAAGCTACAACAGATGGGTTTCCTCATACTAATGAAAAATATACTCTTAGATATTTTTATAATAAGAATCATGAAATGATTTAAGGAAAAAATGATTTATTATCATGACATTATGAAATTTAATTCATAATATTTAATGATCTTATGATATCCAATGGTATATAAAAAAAATCAAAAAACATATATGAAGGAAATAGAAATGTAAAGAAATAAAAATTAAAAATCTAGATTATAATGTAAAATTATTTTAAATTTGGTGAGTATGAATCTATTGGGGACTTCTTTACTAGGTTGAAAGACATTTTTGTCACTATCAGATGTCCTGGTGAAATATTATGAGATTCTACAATTTTTGAAAATATTTTGAGAATCCTTCCAAACAATTTTGATGACAAGGTTTCCTAATTGGATAATATTGATCATGAAAAATTGTCCTTGGATGATTATTAATGATCTATCTTTACTTATTAAATGAGAAGGCAGATATCAAAGAAATTAAAAATTTATGTTTATAGATAACTAGATTTCAAGGCTGTAAAGAAAAAATTCAATGAATATTCTTATTGAAGAAGAAGTTGGTGATTTGAACTAACAATATGAGGTATGTAAAAATGGTGATGAATTTTTATCCCCTTTTTCTAAAAATATGAAAAGTAGTATAGGGAAATAAAAAGGGAAACGTCCCTTCAAATTCATTGAATGTGGAGTCATTGGCCAGTTCAAAGAGAATTTTCCTCAAAGAAATAAAGAAGAAGATAATAATGATGAAGAAATAAAACCAATAATATCTTTGAAGAAATAGGCTAATAAATTTAAATTTGTTACTATAGAGAATTATATAGTGTTATTAAAAACCTAAAGAATAAGTTAATAATAAAAATATGAGGAATAATAAAATAGAAATTTTGATTTCAAATAAATATTATATTTAGGTTGTTGAGAATACATTTATTTCAATATTGAATGATGAAAAATTCAGAAGAATTTGTTCTAATGTGGAAGAAATTAAGCATGAAAGGAATTTGAAAAAATAATTGAAAGAATGTTTGAGAAATATTAGAAGATATAAAAATAAATACAAGATATTAGTAGATGGATATTCCACAAAAATTCAATAAATATTTTCATAATATAAGAATAATAAAATTTTGGAGATTGGTTATTTGAAGAAGTATTATAATGAATAATAAGTTCATAATGTGAATCTAGAGGTAAATTTGAAGGCTAAAGAATAAGATTCAAAACATATCAAAGAAAAATATTCTAGTGATGAACCAAAAGGTACAAGTTTCAAAATACCTATCATAAGAATTAGGTCAATGTAATGGATAGGGTAAAATTATGAAGTATAAAAACTATTTCTCTAAAGGCTGAAAAGAAACCTGAAATGATTTTTTGAAAGGAAATAGTTGGAATGGTTATGTATGTGGCCAGGATTAACAAATTTGATAGTTTATAACTTTAAAATACACTAAGTATGAAAATGATTCTATCATAACCCGTCCTCGAGGCCCATGTCGTGACTACCCCAAGCCCGCCTTCCATAGGCCAGGGGATGGCGACTAGCACCAAATACGTAAATCCCGATAACTGGGAATGAATTTCCTTTATAAAACATAAACACATCAAACCAGAGTACAAGCGGAAGTAATACACTATGTAAAAAAGAAAGTTCTGAAAAGTAAATGGGATAGAATACAACCCCAACTAAAAAGTAAATCTACAACTGAATAGAAGTACAACAGAAAAGAAAAACCGCTGGATGATAGAAGAAGCTTCTGGGTCATCCACCTCGGATAGTACCTAAAGGGTAGGTACAGATAGTGCAGCTCCTGGATCATCCACCATGGATCCTACCTGAAGGCTAGGTACAGATAGCCTCGTCAATACTCTCGCCCATCATCCTCCTCCGAGTACCATCCTGTCGTGAAGTCGACCTCTGGATACTGACTCGTTGCGAGATCCACCTCTAGGTACTGTCCAGTCCTCGAACACCCAGCCTCTGTCACCGCTGTCCATCATCTGCATCCAACACAACGAGGTGCGGGCATAGCCAGTGCAGGGGTGAGTATAACGATACTCAGTAGGGACCCCGAGACCATCA
Organism: Viscum album; assembly: GCA_963277665.1. Lineage (NCBI taxonomy): Eukaryota > Viridiplantae > Streptophyta > Magnoliopsida > Santalales > Viscaceae > Viscum > Viscum album. The sequence goes on along the minus strand of OY728153.1, from coordinate 1,773,950,454 downwards.
AGGTCTCACTAAATCCAACAAGGATAACCACAAAGAAGGATCTAAATGGATAACCCTTAGTTAGGTATAATCCCATAATTATACCTAAGTTATCAAGTAACCCATCTCAATCCTGAGGTATCTCACAGATATGAAATCAATGGATATCCACTACATAGGTACATGCCCATACATATACCTATGTTATCATGTTCCCATCTAAATTATGAGATAAACAAAAAGGTCATTGACTCATCTCAAACCAGGATTTCCATAAATGATACTGAAACCAGAACTGCTAGAGAACTCCTCCTCTGTCGAGTACAGTAGCCCTGTCACGACTCTGAGGCGCTACTTACTAACCTTAGACTCCTGAGGTACTCCACTTGTCGAGTACATTAGGTCTACACTGAAACACAATAGTGTTCCCTACCTACAGAGGTACTCCTTCTACTGAGTACCACGGGTCTGCTGCCAACTACTAGGCGCTTCATCCGTCGTGGGTCTTCCGCCAAATACCGGGTGCTCCGTCCACGGGGATAGTCGACTCACTCTAAGTCGAATCGGTCAAGTAGTCATCATGTCCACAACTAGTAGGTCTCCAAACGCTGCATGCTCATATCCGGGAGGATCCACACAATGAGCTATTGGTTGATACACCAACTATCACAATGTTCAACAAGGAAGTATCACAAGGGACAGCCTCGTCACAGGGGTCTCAACACAACAGACGGCGCGTCGATCGGACGCCCGGTCTGTGAGTTATTATCCTTGGTATCATGTACGATCCATCCTGACCATAACTCAACTATAACTCGAACTCTCATAGGGTATAATAAATAGGGACCGTTTCTCAACGTGATTTCCAACGCCGCTTACAGTTCGTCAAATGGACGTCCGATCTGAAATTTATCGGCTTTTCCGTTCCAGGGGCCCGGTTGGATTTCGGGTATAAACCAAGCCGGCCTTACTCCAAATGTGTCCAAACCTCAAGTAAAGTATACTAAAAGAACTGTCTCATCAAGAGGAATCCATCAAAGTCGAATGTACATCAGTCGGACGTCTGGAGCTCAAGTTATAAGTGTTTCCGCTCTGAGGGCCCGGTTGGTTTCGGGTTCGAACCAACCTGACCTTACGCAAAATTTTCCGAATGTTTGAGTGTAATATACCAGAAGCACTGTCTCGATCCAAGGATCCTTACACAACTGACGATGTGTCGATCAGAGGTCATTAGACAATGATATAAGTGTTTGAATGATCCTAGTCGGAGAATAGGGGGTTCGGGCCCGGTCTGACCTTGCCTGATACCCCCTGGGTCTGCCCGCACCGGGTCGACCAACCCCGGGTTCGGGTCCGGCCCGGTTGGGCGTTGCCCCGCCCGGCCGGCGTGGCCCTGCTCGAGGTGGGGCGTGGCTCGGCCCGCCGCTGGGCGCATCCTGCGGCTCTGCTCAGAGCCAGCCGCTGGGTGTGAAGGGGAAGCGCTACCCCCTTGACACCGAAACGACGGACACAGGTGGGGCCCTCCCTACGATCTGGCTGGGGGTTTTAACCCCCGGTCTCTCTGGAAAAAGGCCAAGCATTATGGTCGGTGAGTTGTGCCACGCGGGACCCGCGGGGGGTCCCGCTTCCTGGATCGCTGGCGGCCGACTTGGTCGGGCGCCCCCTACTGAACTGTCGCTGCCTAAGCCCGCGACTCTTCCACGACCAGCATGGCGCGACGGTGCCACGCACCACTGCCGCGGCCCGCTCTGGCCGCGGTCCGCATCGTTCCTGCGCGGTGCAATGGTAGCGCGCCGCATTAACTTTTAACGACTTCGAAGATCAACAATGGAAAGGGTAGGAGGATTGGCCGTGTTTGTGTAGTCTGATCTCCTCCCGTTATAATGATAACAATCGGTCATATTTTGATCCATGAATATTGATAAATAAAACTTGATCTAAGAAAACCCCAATAACTTCCCACAACAATTTATTCCCAACCTGCAAGGAAAAAATTCGGGGATCAACTTGATAATAAGTTGATCCAAATTCTTTGTTTTTAGAATGAAAGAATCAAGGGAATAAAATCATACTAAATTTAAAACCCTACCTTGACAAGTTCTGTGGTTGAAAAGCATCTTGGATGATGGTATCATTTCCATCATCGTCGGAGTGCACACAAGGATGTGTCCTCTCCTCTCTTGTTACGGAGAAAAGAATATTAGGTGAGTAGTTGTTGGTGAGTTCCCTACGTTGGTGTCTCCTCCCTTTTCGTGGAGGAAGAAGATAGTGAAGAACCATGGTCGCCGAGTCGTTCTATGTTGGGGGGTCGATGTTCTTCATCAGAGAATAACCTCTCTTCACGGAGAGGATGATGTTATTCCACCCAAGAGGAAATTCTTACTTCTTTTACACAAGATCTCTCTCTCTTTTCTCCCAACACAATATGTGCCAAAGTAAAATAATAGGTTCTTGCTATTATTTTATGAACACAATTAATTTCAATTTTCAAAATTCAAAATACATAGTTAATTAATTGAATAGGTTCAATTAATTAATTAAGGTGTGTGTTGGCAAGAGTTAAGAGGGAGAGAGAGAGGAATTGGAACGGTTACTCAATTTAAGATGAGTTTACAAATTAATGAAGGGGGGTTTCATGAGTTTTGGGGAAAGTGAAATGTTGGGGATCATGTGGGCCCCACCTTTCAAATATCCACACATGGGTGGTTAAGTGGTTGCTGGTCCCACCCCTAACTCTACCATGAAGTATATAACCACCGTAAAAATAAATAAAATCATTTTAAAATTTTAATTTATTCTTTAATTAATCCACAAAATTTAACTTCTCCTCACGTGCAATCCCAACTATAGTAAAGGTCCCCTTAAGCAATTACCAGTGTTGTGAGTTCATCAGTGCCCTCAGATTTTAATTCCGAGCACCATTTCAAAAGATAGAAAAACCCTCTCATTCGTTCACTGAACATTCCTAACCTAAACTTCGGAAATTCCTTCCAGGAACAGCGGGTCTTGGAATCTGGTCCCGTTTGAAATTGCATACTCATAAAAACCCAATGAATTTAGGAAAATAATTTCCTTGAAATTTACGAGTCCTTACGTTACTCAATCCTCTGGGCTTTACATCCCTGTAAAGATACATCATAAACTAGGGAATCAAATGAGGGTACTGTGCACGCATTTGAGACTCCCGCTCCCATGTGGTCTCCTGTAGGTTCCCGTACTGTCATCTGATGCACACTAGAGGAATCCACCATCCACGTAGGACTCACTCCGGTCAATCCTCTATCTCCATCGGGACTTCCGCAAATATCACCCCTTCATCGATTTCCCGCTCTCCATGGTCGATGATGACGAATAGGTCGTGCATATATCTAATCAGCAATGATAAGTGGAAGACGTCGTGAACCCGGTGCAATTGTGGTGGAAAGGTCAAGCGGTAAAACACCTCGACTACCCTACTGAGGACCTATAAGGGTCCTATGAACCTCAGATATAAATTTCCACCTCGACCAAATCTACTTAGACCTCATCGAGGTGATACCCGAAAGAAGACGTGGTCACCCTCCTCGAACTCGAGTGGTCTCCTGTCTGATCTGTTCAGTCTCATCTGCTGTGATCCATATGCAATCACTAACCCCTCCTACATCAAGACACACCTGAGTCCGGTCCCTGATGCGTCTCAGTGAACTATGTAACCAATGTCCTCAGGTTGGGTGCATTGGTCAACCTCTACCCCAGCTCCTGAAAGCACAGTTGGAAGTGGTGCCACAACTCTGGAGAATTCTAGCACAAAATGTAAGTTTGTCCATCTCCTAAGTGATCGAATGCACCCTCTTATGCATGATTCCATCCTATGCTGCCTAGGTTTTCCTTTTCTCCGACCAAGGAAAACCCCATCCCATCTTTTTGGATAATCCACAACCTTTTTTCATAATACCCTCTATCCATGTATGAACTGTGGTTGCCCAGTCCTTACCCAAACAAACATCTTAATAGATCGACGCTGCCACCAAGAGGTTCCAACCGAAACTCTCACCTCATGAGTCATATCACACTGTCGGCGTAAGTGTGACAATCGAGTCTCCTCCCAAAGTTATCTCTAGATGTGAGGGTCAAGTAAATGACTTAACCAGAAACTCTAGGTCTGGGACAAGATTCTCGGAAGGTAGCAATGATTTGTACCTATTCCTATGGATACGAAAGCTAGTAGTTGACAAAGACCATACCTCAAATCATTCTAAGAGCCCTTGGTTCACATTCCTTGACCACATGCATCTATTCTCTTCCCCTTCCCACCAGCTCCCTAAGCCTGGCGGGGACTACAAAGGTGGGTGATTGTAACATGTCAAAATGTACACCACCTCATGCTACTCTCCATGCTCTACTACCACGTCTGCTGCTCTGTAGATTTATCTGTACTTAACATTTCCTCATCTTGAAACATTTACACGCCCATGTCTCTGATACTGGTTCCATTTCCCCGTTTTCCCACTTCTAATATTCTCTAGCTGTATTCGTTCATCCAAAGAACATTCAACCACAAAGGTTCTCTCTAGAACCCTAAGGTGAGTTGGAATGCATAAGGGAAAAAGTTTTGGCTTGTATATCCTTAAACACACCAAGCTCAGCAGTCTGAGATCTATAGAACTGATCAAATCGTATTCATCGAGTACTTGGAATGATCTCTACGCCTCGATGAATACTCAAATACCGACACGTCGTCCAGCCAAAGCTGTATAATCTCTAGGAAACTATCAGACACCTCCTCATTGTAGTCCTCAGCCGCCTGAGAGCTGGGCTCGCCTCAGAAACAGAGGGTATCAAATGTTAGTACATGTGTAAGGCAGCAATCCTACATGTAACACATACCGGTACCGCCGGTTGTAACTGTTGGCCAACATGTAATGATATATAGAAGACACACTACCCGAAGGTACTATCTCAGGCATCAGTCCACGTACCGAAGCCTCATCACTTTGTGGACCATCCTCATAGTCACTCATGAGAAAACACTAGTAGCCAATTCCACCATCCACTCTACTGGTGTCTCAACTAGGCGTAGAACTCTTGCAATTGCCTCCAGCCAGTCCTCTGCTGTCTGTGAATCTTTCTTGCCGCGTACCCTCGGAGGCCTCCACTGCTAGAACTCAGGCAACACGCTCTATCGGCGTGCACTATCATCTAGTAAGGATAGTGGAATACACATCCCAAAAGGTGGTGGTGATGCTGGTACACCACCAGAGGGTGCCAATATAGTAAAAAGGTCCCTGCACTGGAGCCTCGTCGCTCGGTGGGATGTCATCGTGTACTATCTTAGAACTCCAACTGACTATCTGTGTGGAGACATCCTGAATAGATGTGACACGGTCAATGATTTATACATGGTGAGATGACCTGGTTTGATATGACATTAAAACTTTTGGAAACACACACACAATTAGAGTTTTCATGCACAAAGTCGGAAATCAGTAGTCAGGGTCTTGGGGTATGGATACGTCGGCCACCGCACCAACCCTGGACTCCCTGAACTAAAGACCACACTCAGTACCCTTAACATTATTGCTTCACAGAAAAGAATTATCAGAGTCATAAGTTTTGCGGTAGAACCTCCCTCTAATACCAATTTGTCACGACCCGTCCTCAGGGCTCGTGCCGTGAATACCCCATGCCCTCCTTCTATAGGCCAGAGGCTCGCGACTAGCATTAAAGGCGTAAATCCCGATAACTGGGAAGGCATTGCCTTCATAAAACATAAACACATCCAACCAGAGTACATGATGAAGTAATACACTAATTACAAAAGAAAGTGCTGAAAAGTAAATGGGCCAGAATAAAAACCCAACTGAAAAGTACATCTACAACTGAACTGATGTACAACAGAAAAGAAAAATAGCTGGAAGATAGAAGCAGCTCTTGTGTCATCCACCTCGGATCCTACCTGAAGGGTAGGTACAGTTAGCACAACTCGTGGACCGTCCACCACATGTCCTACCTGAAGGGTCGGTACAGATAGCCTCCTAAACACTCTCACACGTCAACCTCCTCCGAGTACCGTCTCATCATGAAGTCCACCTCTGGATACTGACTCGTCATGAGGTCCACCTCTCGGTACCGTCCAATCCTCGGACACATGGCCTCCGTCAGCACTCCATCGTCTGCATCCAAAACAACGAGGTGTGGGCATAGCCCGTGCATGGGTGAGTATAACGATACTCTGTAGGGACCCCGAGACCCTCAAGGTCTCAATAAATCCATCAAGGATAACCACAAAGAAGAATCTAAACAGATAACCCTTACTTAGTTATAATCCCATAATTATTCCTAAGTTATCAAGTAACCTATCTCATCATGAGGTATCATAGAAACATAAAATCAAAGGATATCCACTACTGAGGTAATGCCCATACATATACCTATGTTATCAAGTTTCCATCTCAATCATGATGTAAACACAAATGTCATTGACTAAGCTCAAACCAAGATTTTCATTAATGATATTGAAACCACAACTGCTGGAGAACTCCTCCGCTGTCGAGTACAGTAGCCCTGTCACGACTCTGATGCGCTACTCACTAACCGTCGACTACTGAGGTACTCCCCCTGTCGAGAACCGCAGGTCCGCACCCAAACACAGTAGTGCTCTCCACTAGGGCTATGCTGCCCAAACAGAGTAGTGGTTCCCCTAATAGCCTACACAGGTACCCCTCCTATCGAGTACCGCGGGTCTGCTACCATCTACCAGGCGCTCTTTCCTCCTTGGGTCTGCCGCCAAATACTGGGTGCATCGTCCACTGGGCTAGTTGACTCACTCCAAGTCGAATCGGTCAAGTAGTCATCAAGTCCACAGCTAATTGGTCTCCGAACTCCGCACACTCGTCATCGGGAGGATCCACTCCACGAGATACTATTCGATAATCCAAGTATCACAATTTCCTACAAAGAAAGTATCATAAGGGACCTCCTCGTCACAGGGGTCTCAATGAAACAGACGACACGTCGATCGGACACCCGATCTGTGAGTTATTAGCCTTTTCGTCCCGGGGGTCCGGGACGTATCGTGTACCAACCAACCCGACCGTAAATCAACCGTAACCAGAACTCTCATAGGGTATACTAAATATGGACCACTTCTTAACATGATTACCAACGCCACTAACAGTTCGTCAAATAGACGTCCGATCTGAAAGTTATTGGCTTTTCCGTTTGAGTGGCCCAGTTGGATTTTGGCTACAATCCAACCTCTCCTTACTCCAACTGAATCCAAACCATAGGTTAAGTATAAAAAAAGAACCGTCTCATCAAGTGGAATCCATCAAAGTCGACGGCACGTCAACCGGACGTCCGGAGCTCATGTTTTAAGTGTTTCCGCTCTGAGGGCCCTGTTAGTTTCGGGTTCGAAGCAACTCGGACTTACCCAAATCTTGCCGAAAGCTTGATTGTAATATACCTAAACTACTGGCTTGATCTAAGGATACCTACTCAACAGATGTTGCATCGATCAGAGGTATGTATCCCATGATATGGACATTTGAATGAACCTAGTCTGAAAATAGGGGGTTCGGGCCCGGTCTAACCCGGCTCGATTCCCCGTGGGTGGCCCGAATCAGGTCGACCAGAACCGGGTCGGGGTCCGGCCCAGTGGGGTGTGGTCCGGCCTGGCCGGAGTGGCCTGGAACGAGGCTGGGCACGGCCCAGCCCACCGCGGGGTGCGGCATGTGGCTCGGCTCTGAGCCGCCCGCGGGGTGCGAAGGGGGAGCACCGCCCCCTTGGCATTGAAACGACAAACTCAGGTGGGGTCCTCCCTATGGCTGGTCGGTTGTGCCACGCGGGACCCACGGGGGGTGCCGGTTCCTGGAATGCTGGCGGCCGGCTTGGTCGGCCGCCCCCTGCTGAACAACCGCAGCCTAAGGTCGCGACTCTTCCCCGACCGGCGCCGCGTGACGGCGCCGCGCCCCTCCGCCACAACGCGCTCCGGCCGCGGCCACCCTTGGGTTCTCCGACATGGCGGGACAGTGCCCCGCACAACCGCCATGGCCCGTTCCGATCGCGGTCCTCATCATTCCTACGCGGTGCAATGGCGCCGCGTCGCCTTCACTTTCAACAACTTTAAAGATCAACAATGGAATGGGGAGGAGGATCGGCCGTGTTTGTGCGGTCCTATCTCCTCCCGTTATAACAATAAAAATTGGACATATTTTAATCCATGAAGATTGATAAATAAAACTTGATCTAAGAAAACCCCTACAACTTCAGGCAACAATTTATTCCCAACCCACAAGGAAAACATTCGCGGATCAACTTGATAATAAGTTGAACTGCATTCTTTGTTTTTAGAATGAAAGAATCAAGTGAATAAAATCATACTTAATTAAAAACCCTACCTCGACAAGGTCCGCGGTTGACAAGTGTCATGGAGGACGATATGGTTTCTGTTGTCGTCGAAGTGCACCTGAGGATGTGATGTCTCCTCTCTTGTTGCGGAAAAAAGAATATTAGGTGAGTTATTGTTGGCGAGTTCCCGACGTCGGTGTCTCCTCCCTTTTCATGGAAGAATAAGAGGATGAGGAACAATGGGCGCTGAGTCATTCTATGTGGAGGGGACGATGTTCTTCGTCAGAGAAGAACCGTTCTTCACAGAGAGGACGATGTTATTCCACCCAAGAGGAACTTCCTTCTTCTTTTAAACAAGATCTCTCTCCCTTTTCTCCTAACACAATATTTTCCAATGTAAAATAATATGTTCATGATATTACAGTATTAACACAAGTAATTTCAATTTTAAATATTCAAAACACATAGTTAATTAATTGAATAGGTTCAATTAATTAATTAAGATTTGTGTTGGTAAGAGTTAAAAGGGAGAGAGAGAGGAAGTGGAACAGTTACTCAATTAAAGATGAGTTTACAAATTAATGAAGGGGGGTTTAAGGAGTTTTGGGGAAAGTGAAAGTCGGGGCTCATGTGGGCCCCACCTTACAAATATCCTCACATGGGTAGTTAGGTGGTTGTGGGTCCCACCCCTAACTCCCCCATGTAGGATATATCCACAATAGAAATAAATAAATTTGTTTTAACAATTTTATTCACTCCTTAATTAATCCACAAAATTTAACTTCTCCTCCCATACAAATGAAACTGCGGTAAAGGTCCCCTTAAATAATTACCGGCGTTGCGAGTTCATCGGTGCCTTCAGATTTTAATTCTGAGCACCGGTTGAAAAGATAGAAAAACACGCTCGTTCATTCACGGAATGTACCTAAGATAAACTTTGGAAATTGGTTCCGGGCAAACCGGGCCTTGGAATCAGGTGTCGTCAAAAACTGCGTACTCGTAAAAACCCAAAGAATTTAAGAAAAAAATTACCTTGAAATTTACTGGTCTTTACAATTTCTAATAATTTTGAATCTAAAACGGTTTCTAATACATAAAAGTCCATTAAATCTAGAAGGAAAGTTAAACTGAAAAGAATATTCTAATTGATAATATAAAAATTGTTGATTTGGATAAGAAAATAATAAAGGGTGATAAAAATATGTTTATAACACTTGTCAATACAAAGGTTTCATAGTGAAATATACAATCCATGAATTTTGTTTGTATTGTGGAAGATCAAGACATATTGAAAATATGTTTTCGTTCAACCAATGACATTACTATTATTTCACAGGTTATGGAAGGAATTGTTTGAGGGGGAGTCAATATCCTCAATTAAATAATTATTTGGATATTGTTTTGAAGTTACTTAAGAAGGTTGGAGTAAATAATGAAAATATAATCCAAATACTATAAAATATTTGTGGAAGGTCTGAAAACCCTAGACACCTTGGAAAATTTTATCTTTTTTTACCAGCATAACAAAATATAGTAAAAATATTTCAAATTCAATAATTGAAGAAATAAAAAAGAACCATTTTTCAAAACCACATTGAAATATTTATAAGCATAATAATCATGGATTCTATATATTTAGTTTTACTCTCATATGAAAAGATATATGATATTGTTGAAAATTTTAAAATATTTCAAATATGGAACTGTGACACTCGACAATGATGTATCCCAAAGAATAAAAAGTGTTGTATTAGATTTCATTGTAATTGAAAAATTGTAAGTTGACAAAGCATTATAGGTTTATGGTCTAAATAATAATCGATTAAGTGTTTCACAATTATTTGATGAAAGGTTACAAAGTAAAAAATTTAGGAAAATTAATATTTTGTGAAAATTTGAAAGGATTGAAAGATAGTTGCAAGTGACCAATGTAAAAAATAAAACTTGTTTCATATTGGTGAAATATGAAACTCTTTTTATATAACTATGGTATAAGAGAATCAATTATGTAATGAATTAATGTGACACATGTGTAAGAGAAACATGAGAATGTTATCTAAAATAAAGTGTGTTTGAGACATTCTTGATTTTCCAAAAATAAGATATTTGTGTATTAATATATTTTTGAGAGTAAATATTACCAATTCAGTACATAATTAAGATTCTATTTTTTCAAAAAAAACCTAGAACATACCCATTCCAACATCTATAGGCCGATGGGAAAACAATCAATGAATGGATATATTTATTTCTTAACTTTAATTGATTAGTTTACTCCCATTACTTGTGTCATGTATATGAAACATAAATCAGATTCTATGAAAATGTTTTGAAGTTTCAACAGGAAATCTGATAAAGAATGTGGGTATTGAGTGAAGATGTTGAGAATTGACAATGACGGTGAATATTGAAATGAAAATTTTGAATGTTATGTTGAGAAGCATGGAATTAATCATGATAATATTTTCATATACACTCCTCAACAAAATGGAGTTTCTGAATGAAATAAATGATGTTTGGTGGAAATGGTGGGAACCATGTTACATGAACTTTTTCTTTTTCATTACTATTAGAGTTCATCAGGAGTACTATTTTATACATTAAAACCATTTTTTTCTATATTTTAAACAATGAAATTAATCCATATGAATTGTTTTATGGAAAAAAATCATGTTTTAAGAAGTTAATAATTTTTTAGAGTCTGTGTATTATAATAAATAATGGTATAAACTTTGGAAAGATTGATCAGAAAAGTGAGAATGGATTTTTCCTTAGCTAAGATCCAGAAGGAAGAGGATACAATTGTTTCAATAAAGAGTCATGAATAATTGTTGATGATTTTTATGTAGAAGTTACTGAGAAGACTAAGGATGATAAACAAGATCATGTAGAAAACGAAGTTGAGTGTGATTGGGATAATTTTCTCAACAATTCTGATAAGGATAAAAATAGTTATAATCCTACTCAAGATGATGTATCAAAATAAGATTCATCCAGTGATGAGGAAGATACTAAAAAATCTCATTCAAGGTTAAGGAATAATGTCAAAGCTCATAATATTATCCGTGATCAACATCAAAAGGTTTAGACAATATAAAACATTTCTCAAACATATTTGTATTCAAATGTCGAATCGAGGGATGTGAATGAAATTTTGGAGTATCCATAATGGGTTTAATCCAAGAATGTTTAAATTGATATAATAAAAAATAATGATTTATGGGAACTAATTCCTAAGACATTAAAATTTTATTAGTATAAAGTGTGTTTTCTACAAAAAAAATATTAATTATGAAGGTCAAGTGATAATAAAAAAAATCATTAGTGTGCAATGGTTACTCACAAATTGAATGTGTTGATCCGGATGAATCCTTTGATCTAGAATACAATTTAGAAACAATTTTAATCTTTCATTATGTTTCCTCACACAAAAAAATGTTACAAAATATTTCAAATCGATATGAAGTCTACATTCTTGAATGGGGATCTTGATGGTGAATTTTACATTGAACAAACATGTGGATTTTTTGTTGTTAAATATGAATTTTATGTTATCATATTGAATAAATCTTTGTATGGGCTTGAAAAACTCTTATATTTTAGTATAAAAAATTAGATACTTTCTTATGAAGATGATATTTAAGAAGGGAATAGTTGATAGAAATATTCATATCAAATAAATTAATTAGTTTTCCTTAATCTAAATTGTTTATATTATTGAAATAATCATTTCTTGGAATGAAGAAATATATTGTGAAGTATATTTTGGAAAAATTAAAAGTTTATTGAGATGTCCATGGTGGGGGAAATGTAATATCTTCTTAAGATAAAAATTTTACTTAAGAACAAACATAAGTTTTTTCTCAAGAAATATATGAAAAGGAAATTCTAATGATGTTTGGAATTGAAAACTCAAAAACTGTTTCCACAATGATTTTAATGTGAACAAATTTGTTTAATGAATGAGAAGGAATACAAGTTGATTAGAATTAATTTCAAAAGCTAATTTGAAAATTTATATATTTGACTGCCGCAGGACTTGACATTGTTTAAGCTGTTAGATTATGTTCAATATTTCATAGTGCTCCAAAATAATAAAATTTAATTCATAGAGAAATAATTCTCAGATACATCAATATCACAATAATATTCAAAATTAGGTATGATATCTCTTAATATTTTGATTTTTTCGGTATTCAGATGATGATTGGGCAGAAATTATCGATGATAAAAGATCCACATATAGTAGAGTATTCATTTTGGGAAAGAGTTGTGTTATATTGAATATAATGAAATATAATTCTATAACTCTTAGTACATCTGAAGTCGATTATGTTTCTGCTACTCAAGGCTCCACCCAACAATTGTGGATGAAAAATGAATAAGAATACATACATGTAAAAGTGAAGTTACCCTTGCTCTTGGGTTGTGGTAATCAATGATAAATCAATATCACCATGTATATATATTAACATTCTCATTAAAAACATATTGATATAAAATAACATTTTATAAATGAGAATGTGGAGAATAATGAATTGAATCTACAGTATGTTACTATTTTAGAATGAGTTACTGCCATTTTCATAAAACCATTTATAATGTAAACCTTTGAAAATTGAGTTTAATCATTGGAATCTAAAATAATTATCATCAAGGTTTAGGTATCTATTTTTTCCCTCTCATATCGTACCTTTGTTTATTTTATCCAAGTGTGTTAATTCTTTCATAAATCTATCCATTTGAAAGCACGTAAAAATTTGGATTTTTGAGTATGTTCTGAATTCCTCATTGTAAATGTGTGAACATTTCAAATTTTTTGTTGGAGTTTTTGTAAGATAGAAATTTTTTATCCTAGTAAAGTAGAAACGTTTAGTATGGATTTTATGAATGAAAAAGTAAGGATGTTTTCATAATCACTACTATTGGACAGCATGTCAATGGTGTCAGTAATTCTTGTTTCATACAATGAGTTAGTTCATGTAGGCATGGAATTATTGATAAGTTATCCATTGCCTGAGGATACAAATTTCATTTATTTTAGAATATTAGATGATAACAAAATCCATAGGGGGAGACTATTTAGGCAAATCTAATATGGAATATCATATTCATGTGTTTTTTTCAATGATGTTTAAGAAGAAAATGAAGTTTAGGATGAAAAGGAAATTTAAAAAGAATAGAAATCACCTCAAATGGTCTTGTAAAAAATCAGATTGGTTATCAGATTCAATAAAATCATGCTCATGATGGTTGAGAATGTTCAAAATATTCGAAAGTTTTTTCTGTATGAAAAGGATCATCGAATTCATCTCGGGTCTAGAATAGAAGAAGAGATCGTAATGGCGGTGAATTGGAGTCTTCATAACTAGGTTGTAAATTTTAGGATGTTTTGATGATCTCAAAGATCTCATAAATCATAAGAATTCTATAAAACTTGTGATGAAATATTTATGAAGGAAATTTAGATTGAAAGATATGCTACCAATCATATCTAGCCGAATCATAAACATATTAATCATATTTTGGTTAAGAAGGAATGAAATTTTTTATGAAATATAGGGACATTACAATAATTTCCTTGGTATGTTAGATGATTATGAAGATGATATCAAATTCATTTAATGTCTTTAAGTAATTATACAAGAACAAGTGTTTTAATATTGGATGTATCACCCCATGAATTTACAATATTTACCTTTAGCTATCACTACAATACACAAAACACGTGATTTAAACAAACTGTTATTTAGTAATTTATTTATAATAAATTAGATTATGTCACTTTTTGAGAATTTATTTATATATTATATAAACGAATGAATAAAATTTCACACATATAATAACAATAGGTTAAGATAAAACTAAATATTAGACATAAAATACTATATTTTTATGGAAATTTTACCAACTTTTAATGAAGAATATATTTTAAATATCAATTTTGAATCAATTAATAATATAATTTGATAGTATAAACATAATTTTTGAAATCATAATGTCAAAATTATGTAATTATGACTTACTAAAAATTAATTTTTTATTCAAAATCACTTTTAAGAAAAAGTGGGAAACCTGATACATGAAAATACCTAGAATAAAACTATAAAGAACTGACCCTCCATAGCAATTACACCATTCTATTAAGCCTCAATCTCACATGACTACTCAGTAAGCTAACTCGTCCAGGGATGCACGGGCCTGGTACTGATGGAAAATCCATACCCTCTCATTTATCCAAATCTGTGTGGTCATGCATAGATGGAGGCCTCCTGCTCTAAAACCACATATGGTGTTGCTCCTTGTAGAGTGCCCAAATAACATCCATTTCAGAATTCAGAAAACTGCCAATTAGAGGAAACCAAGAACCAAATTCAGAAAGTCACCAAAAATATAATGAACCAATCATCGTCACCGATTTCCCTAAACTGAAAAATCAAACATGTATCACAGAGAACAAATAAAACCAATGTTATTCTCTGCCTTGGAGGTTATAGGGGAATTATGGAACAAGAGATGAGGTCGAGCAAGTAGGGGTAGTGAAATGCCAGTAGTGAGATGACCATAATTCCAAACACCAACCACATGCATTCCAGTAGACACGAACAACACCAATTGAATTGGTAGGATAAAAAATTCATGTATTTGGAATAAGGAAAACTTCGTCAAACAATACCAGAACGTAAAGTTAAGTACAACAAAGGTCATGATGACTGAAAATCAAAACATCTGAAAGAAACACAACCAGTAATTTCTAGATTGAAGGAGGAACCTGAAGCCATCGCCTATTCAGGAACCGAAACACACACAGTAGAAAAAATCCAAAGATCTCAAACTATCATTCACATAAAACTGAATCTAGATCATGAGATGAAATACATCATAGAAAAAACAAGGACCATATTCAATGTATCAGTAATAAATGCGCAAAACTAACACCCAATGAACCCACATAAGAAAACCACCAATGAGACGAAATAACATCCACCAAAGTCAAACAACCTTCAAAGCCGCGTGAAGAGATAAAAAGTGACCAGATCTGGCCCCACACTGCCCTGAAATTACCAAATATCCATAGCCACATTAAATTTCATCGCTATGGGAGAGACACTCGAGACCTGAACAGAAGAAAAGAAATACTATATTTTTTGTCTAACAATATCAACATTATATTTTACAAAAATTATTATAAAAATTTATTAAAATTAATTACAGTTATTAAGATGTATTTTGGCATAAAATGGACTAAAAAACTATGTTTTAAGGCCCAAATGACGTAGAAAAATGTACAAAACCCATTGGATTTCCATATATCGACAATTAACTTTCCATTAAAGAGTTTGGTTGGGTTTGTATGACTTTTTTAGGTAAAAACATGTATACACCTATCTTCTTTTCATGAATACCATGTGAGTCCTTTTCCATCCCTATAAAAGGCATCCACTACTACCCTTTCCTAGAACCACTCAAGACACTTAAGTTCATCCATGACCAGCCCAAATTTTCTCCCAACATCCCTCCCCATGACCAAGAAGGCTATATTTGGTTAAAATTCCTCACATGAATCTTTTGGTATATACGAAAATAAGTTACTCGATTAAG
This sequence comes from Viscum album, assembly GCA_963277665.1. Classification (NCBI taxonomy): domain Eukaryota; kingdom Viridiplantae; phylum Streptophyta; class Magnoliopsida; order Santalales; family Viscaceae; genus Viscum; species Viscum album. The sequence goes on along the minus strand of OY728153.1, from coordinate 1,773,934,545 downwards.
AGGTAACACCCTCTACCTAGATCACTACTTTCATTTTCCTTCTAAAATAATATACTCTTATTATTCTATGATTTCATAAACAATAATGTATCCTCAATATACTATGATGTTTCTATATTATTATTTATACATAACCTTATAGAAGCATACATCTAATGGTTAACAAACTTACTATTTCTATGTATGGAAAACTACTGCCTCATGAAAAGATTATTGTTCAACATCCCCTACCACCTCTCTTTGTTTAAAATATAATAGAGTATATATTAATAAATAATATATATTTCATTTATAATTTCTTCATTATTCGGTTATTTTTATTTATAGAAAATGGTTATGATTCAATCATTTGTAAATATGATAATTTCTTTTTAGGAAATGTGCACTACCGCCCCCTCATATAGATATGAATCATTAATTCCATAAGTGGAAAGTATAAAGAAAGGATTTAATAAACCTATGTAACATATATGAAATTCATATGATGCTATATATTATAATATACTAATGTATCATTTATTTTTAATTTATTTATTTCATCAAATAAATGAAAGTAGCGTCCAGGCGTATGTATGGCCTTCCATCTCCATGAATAGTACAGTTCATTGCTAATCTCCAAATTATATGGACTATTATAAATAAATTTATAATGAATATGTATGTTAATTCTTTAATTATTTAAATTCTATAGGTAAATAAACCATGATCAATTTAATAATAAAAACAAATAACCAGTCAAAATATTCTTGAGAAAACTGGGCAATTAACACCCAAAACTTTTAAAATAAAGAAAGAGTATTTACAAATGGGTAATAAAATATTATAAAAGTTTAATATATGATATTATAAACATGATTTTGGTTATGTTATTAGTTAGTAACATATTGTACACCACTATATAAGAGGATAAATACCACACAACCAAAAATAAGGATAAGGCAAGGGATTTTTTCTCCCTTTTCTTTTCGTAAGGGATACACCATATACACCACTTACTTAATTGTTATTGTGTATTGACTACCCCTTTTATAAATTATATAATGAATCCCTTTTCAACAATGTATAAAAATCAATCCATCCTGGTGATTATTAATTAAATGTTTCTAGTGGTATGGGACACATTGGGATGTTTAATGATTAATTTACTAAAAAAAATTCTTAATAATTTTCTTTGAAATACCGCTTACATTTGTGATTGTTACCTTTATTTGGGAAACAATAACTTTATTGTAATAATTTTTCCTTGGAAATTAACTTTTATATCCATATTATCACAAAATATATATTATTATAACATAAATAGTTTATCATTTTCAGACGGTGTTCACATTGACAGTTATTTGATTAACTGGGGAAATATTGATAAATCTATATCTTCTATTAAATATGGATACTTTTTGTTAAGTCATATAGTTCATGAATATGATAAATGTATTGTACAAGTATTAAATTGGTGTGTACTAGTTATAGATATCCCCTCGATGCATCAGATGTCTCATAAGATGAATCATTCGGCCAATCAGATGGGTTTTTACCCAACACTTTGTAAACCATATTATGAAAGGTCTTAATGGTAAAGGTACCATGTTCCTAGGAAACATGGAAAACAATAATTAAGCATTATAGTCATTTATACATAGAAATTATTCATCCATGAGATATTTCATCGACATATTTATGAATATATTTCATGTTCATGATTCAGTTATTATTCATCCATGAGATATTGCGTCGATATATATATGGATACATTTCATTTTCAATTCATTTATTAAATTGCATGTTTTTTCATTTCCTAAATTTCCATATTTACATTTCCTTATCTAGTTATTTTAATTTAATGTGTAATCAGTTATTCACATTTCCATGTTAATTGATTCTTATTGATTCATTATTGTTTCTTCTTTGCGTACCCTTACTAAGTATTTTAACTCACACATATTATAGTTTTCCCATGTTATGAAGATGATATCTTTAAATAAGAGTTTATATATTCTTTTAATTTTATTTTATTGTTTATCATGTTTAATTTTGATTTCCCAATTTATTATGGGTATCATTTATGTAATCTTGATTTCCAAAACAGCTAAATTGCATAGCACATCGCATTTTTCTTCATTGTAATAATGCAAATGTAATGTAATAATGCACCGGATTTGTTTTTAAGGGGGTGGGGTGTTACAGTTGGTATCAGAGGTGGTTTATCAACATCCATGTAAAATACATTTAAAAATAATAGATTTTGGAAAACTACCCTACGATTTTAATTGAGGATAAGTATACAAGAACATCCAAAAATTTTGGTAAGGTAGATATTCTGTGGGTATTCCAAGAAATGCATCCATTTATTGATACAATAATTGGACATGTATTTGGAATAGATATAACTAGGAGTAAAAATTGTAACAAGGTTTTCCGAGATTAACATGGGGTAACCTGGTATATAACAAAGGGCTTTACTGTGTACCCAGTTTGACACTCCTGAGTGATATCAATAAGATAATTCACATTCTCTTTACCTATCATTATGATGGATTTAAATGTAAACATTTCACTAATTAAAATAAAGTTATGATTTTAGATGAAATATTATTTAGTTTTATATAATATTTGAAATTCATTATTTTATGAGCTCATCCAGAATGTTACATTTTTCAGGAAATGGCACATGGAAGGATGAATGCTAGTAATACTCATTGAAAATTTATGGAATATCCCGATAGGGAAACTAATACATATCATATTATAATGTATCAAATTGTGGAAATTTTAGGGTAGTTTAGTCAGGTTATAAAAAATAACCTTTCCCAAATGGAGAAACCAATTACATATTGAGAATCTATTAGGATGTATCACTTTATACGGTAGAAGCCCCCATCGTGTGTTGGTTGAGAAATGGATTAAGTAACTGGAGAAGATTTTAATAGAATTGTAATTCATTTAAAAATAAAAATGTTAAACTTGGGGTATATTTTTTCCAAGGTGATTCGGATTAGTGGTGTTATCTTATCCCAAATACAAAATGGGATGAAGAAATTGAACTCATAGGATATAGGATTTTTAAGGAGAAATTCATTTATAAATACATCCCTCGTGATCAGAAAATTGAGATGACGATATTATTTATTATCTCAATGAAAAAGGAATAATAGAGTGTTGTGGATTTTGAATGTACCTTTACAAGGTTAGCTAGGTATTCTAAGGATCATATACACAATATAGAGTGCAAGATCGACCACTTCTTTGAAGGTCGTAAGCCAAATCTAGGAATGGAACTTGTTTCCCAAAAAAATCATCATATGATGAAATAGTTCTATATTCCATCAAGTTGGAGAAGAAATTAACCATATCCAATTCATTCAAAGGTAATATATAGAAAAAGTGGTCTGATGATCACCATGAAAGTGGAAATGCATCAAACATGAAGATGAAGAAAAAAATTTCCAATCATGTGATATCTATAGAAAGAATCACCCTGGGAAATGCATGAAGGGAATGGGAGTTTTCTACAAATTATGATAATGATGTCATCGTGTTAATGAATCATATGGGATGAATGAAAACCCTAATGGTTAGTGTTAGAACTGCAAGGATTTGGGGCACTCTTCGAATGAATTCTCTAACCATCAAGGTAATAAAGCACCAAAGAGGCTAAGGGGAGATGGTCCAACTTATGCAATTAATACAGTGGAGATGTAAGTACAAAATGATGTGGTGTAAGGTACAATAATCCTATCGTAAAATTAAGCCATTTCATTTGTTTATTCATGATCATCACACTCTTTTATGACTACTCAGTTTTACAAGAAAATTAAACACTTAACTTTTGATTTGATAAGAGAGTTGTCAGTCAAAACTCCTACGGGAAGTATCATTGTAACAAATTTGTGTCTGTCAGTCCCCATTATAACACATAAAGATGGCTTATGTTAGAAAATTAAAATCATACCCAAGGTAGACTTTGATATAATCCTTGGTTTGGATTGGCTCTCAAAATATTATGTAACAATTTATTGCAATAGAAATAATGTTATGATTTTTGAGGAAAATGTTGAATCATTAATATTTAGAGTAGAGGATTACTCACATGATTTTTATTTAGATCCACCCTCATTAGCTCTATTGAATTAAATTCATGGTGAATAAGAGAAAGCAATGTCTAGTGAAGAAAAATTTAATCTTCAAATTCAATAGGTACCAATTGTTCAAGAGTACATTAATGTTTTTACTATGGATTTACATGGACATCACCCATAGCGCAAAGTTAAAATTATTGTTGATTTAATCCCTAATTCAATTATGATATCATTGAATACATATATAATGGACTCTATGGAATTGGTAGAGTTGAAGAAATTTGGATTTACCGTATGTTAAAATGAAATTTGGATTCATGAGGTTGTGAATTTATTATAGGGAAATCAATTTCATTATAATTAATAACAAGTATCTTCTACCTCGAATTGATGACATTCTAGATCAACTACATGGAGCCTAATATTTTTGAATGATTTGTCTTCATTCTGGGTGTCACCAATTTTAAGTGAAGAAGGAGGACATTATGAAGACAGAATTTTAGAAAAGGTATAGACATTAAGAGTTTATAGAAATGCAATTTGGGTTGAATATTCCACCCAAGGTTTTTATTGAATTAATCAATATAGTATTCAATGAATATCTTAACGATTTTTTGGAGTATTCATTGATGATATTTTGATTTATTTTATGACCTATGAGAATCATGAGGATCACTTAAAGATCATACCTAAGACTATGGGAAGGGAAGTGTTCTGTCAAGAATTTAGTAAATGTGATTTATGGATTCATGAATTCTATTTTCTTTGTCATATTGTCTCCAAATATGGATTATTGTTTGATCCTACAAAGGAAAATGTATTCATAGAATAGATTATACCAACAAAAAAAAACTAAGTTATGTAGTTTCATTGGTTTGGAAGGTTATTATTAGCAATTCATTCAGAATTTTCCATATTAGCTAACCCCTTAACCAAGATTATACATAAAGGTGTTAAGTTTGTCTGGATGAAGGAATCTTATGAATGGTATTATGAGATAAAGAGCAGATTGGTTAATTCTAAAATCTTGAATCTAATGTCTGGTAGTGATGGGTTTGTCACATATAGTGATTCATTAAAGAAGGGAGTTGGTTTTTTCTTAATGAAAAATGAAGATTTTATTGCATATGCATCACGGAAATTGATGACTCACAAATATAATTAACCAACCCATGATCTAGAGTTAGTAGTTATAATCTTCGCTTGAAAATATGGAGACATTATATATATTGATAAATATGGGATATATAAATAAATCCTAAGATCCTAAAACACATCTTCTCATAGAAAGATATCAACATGAGACAATGACGATGGCTTGAACTATTGATAGATTATGATTTCTCAATATTGTACCACTTGGGTAAAATGAATAACATGTTAGATGCATTGAGTAGGAAAGATCATGGAGTCCTAACCCAAATGAGGATTTAGAGGTTTTCTATATTCAAGGATATAGTGAAGATGGATATGGGAATTTCAATGAGAGGGGATACATAAATCATTTAGAAAATGATTGAAACCCATATTTTATGGGGAGGATTTATAATTCTCAATCTAATCATGAGGACTTTTAGAAGAATATTGAAGGAATGGAGGATGGAAAATTAAAAAATTTATTTTTCTAAAGATGGTATTTTAAAATTCGGAAAAATATTTGGAGGTCCATCTATACTTGAGATAAAAATATATTTTTTTATGACAATCATATCTTAAATTTCTTTATACACTCTGGTACGCCAAATATGTATATGGATTTAAAGGAACAATTTTGGTGGGATAACATGAACAAGGACATTGCATATTTTGTGTCCTCATGTCTATTTTTCCAATAATTGAATGCTATGAGACATCATTCTAAAGGATTAAAAAAGCCTCTTCCTATCCTTGTGTGTAAATGAGATGAAATTAACATGGAAAGTTTCAGTGGAATTCCAGAGACTCCTCGAAATAGTGACATAATATGGGTTATTGTGGATCACCTGACCAAATATTCACATTTCCTTAATATAAGAAATGACTTACCTCTCGATATCTTCACAATATTATATATTGATGAAGTTGTAATACTTCATGACCTACCTCATTCAGTTGTCTCTGATTGAGACTCCTGCTTTACATGAAAATTCTAGAAGAGTCTTCAGAAGGTCCTTGATAATGAGCTTTATTTAAGCACTGCATACCATCAAAAATATAATGAAAAATATAAAAGAACAATTCATAGAATCTATGATAGGTTGAGTTCTTGTTCACTCATTTTTCAACATATGTTGTATCAATTCTTCCCCTTGGTGGAGATTTACTATAATAATTGTTTTCATTCAAGTAATTAAATGACATTATATGACGCATTATATAGAAATAAGTGGCATACTCTAACTTATTGGGAGGAAGTTGAAAAAGGAAATTCATAGTTATAGAATATTTTGATGATATGATGATAATTGTTAAGGCTATTCAGGAATATATCAAAATGGATCATGGTAGGAAAAACAGTTATGTCAATAATCAAAAAAAATTATATGAAAGTCCAAGTGGGAAATCATATTTTCCTGATGGTATCTCCATGTAAGGGTGTTATCATGTTCAATAAGAAGGGGAAACAAAGTCCCAGGTACATCGGACCTTTCAATATTCTTAAATGAGTTGGAGCTATTGCTTATCAATTAGCATTGCTGCCAAATCTCTCAAAGGTTGACGATGTGTCCCATATATCCTTGCTAAGGAACTATATGCCTAATCCAACACACGTGCTCACATATGATGAAATGGAGTGGTATCCTCACTATTCATATTGCGAAGAACCAATCTGGATTCTTAACACCAGAGATCAAGTATTAAGGAATCATAAGACTCATCCAGAAAAGGTTATTTGGAGAAATCAAAAAAATAAAAGAAGAAACATGGGAACCAATGGATTATGTGAATAAAAACAACCCAAATATGTTTAATGGTAATAACACTAAAATTTCTAGGATTATTGTTTTGTTGGAGGTAAGAATGTATCACCCCAAGACATTACAATATTTACCTTTAGATGTATTTAAAAAACACACAACACCTGATTTAAACAAAAGATCATTTACTTATATTTTTTCATACTAAATTAATTTATATCACTTTTATGGTTTTATTTATATATTATTTATCCAAAAAGAAATTACACTCACATAATAATAGGATAAGAAAAAATCCAATATTTCACATAAAATACTATATTGTTTAGGTAATTTTACTACCTTTTAAAGGATAACCTATTTTAAATCACAATTTTGACAAACATATGAATTTTATTTGATTAATAACATTAAAATTTGTATTAATAATGTAGAAATAATATTAGTGTGAATTATTTGTATTTTTCTGAGAAATTTTATTTTTTAGTGAATAATGAAAAATATTGTATTTTTGTAAAAAACAACATTTTCATTCAAGTCGTTGTTAATGATAAATTATATTATAAAATTGTTTTAAACTAAAATTGGATAAATTATAAATCCATTAATAAAATTTATTTCATTATATTAAATTTAACATTTAAAATAAATATAAAAACATAATAATCTTTTGAACATTTTTCTACTAAAACCAGTTAATCTGTCTATCTGTGAGAGTAGCATAGATCCTAATTTTTTCTAACTCTATGATTTTAATATTGAAAATATGACATTCAAAAATGTACTAAATATTATACTTATGGTCTAATAAAATCAAATTAATTTTTGACAAAAATGATTAGTGAAAGTGATTTAAATTAATTACAATGATTAAGGTGTAATTTGGCATAAAATGGACTAAAACACTATGTTTAAGGGCCCAAATAACATAAAAACTTTTCCAAAACCAAATTTCTGGCCATATAATGGGAATTAACCGTCCATTATTTAATTTTGGTTGTTTTTTATGACTTTTCTTAGGTAAGAACAGGTGTACACCAAACTTCTTTTCTTTAATACCAAATGTGTCCTTTTCCATCCCTATAAAAGGCTACCACTTCTACCCATTCCTCACACCTATAAATACTTTTATGTTTATAATATAACTACGAAAACTATCTCCCAACATTTACACCCACATCCTAGAATCCTAATGTTGTCATAAATCATTCCAAGGTATCTTTTTTTATATACCCAAAAGATGTTACCTGATTAAGAGTTAACGACTCCTCTCAAGATCCCTAGATTCATTTCCCTTATCCACTCCAAATACTATTATTATTTGGTGATTTCTTGAAAACTAAAGTATACTAAATATAATTGGATTTTTTATGTAAATACTTATACCTTAACATACATACACCTCCATCTAATGGGTATGAACATACTGTTTCTCTGTATGATGAACAACTGCCTCACGAAATTAGGATTGTTCAACATTCCCCTATTTCCTCCCATGATGGCCATTATAATGGATGCTATATTTATATATAATATATATTTAATTTATAAGTTAATTCTTCTTCTTTAATTTTTATTTATAAAATACCATTATTCTATTATCATGTGTAAATATTATAATTTTGTTTGAGGAAGTGTGGACTACTGCCCCCTCAATGAGATATGACTCAATCATGAAATACATGGAATGTATAAATGATGGTTTTAATCAAAATATATAATATATATAACAATAATTTTATCCTTAAAATTATAATATAAATATTTATCATTTAGTTGTTTTCTTTTTATTCAACAATGAAATGAATGTATCATTCATGCAAACGTACGCCTACTGTCTCTATGAACATTGAACTTCATTTCAAATATCCAAATTCAATGAACTATTCTAAATATATATATACTGAATATATATGATAATTGAGTAATTATTTAAATTATAGAGGTGTTTAAACCATGATATATTTTATAAGAATAAAAAATAGCCAGTCAAGACAGACATGAGAAAACTAGGCAATTAACTCACAAAATAGTAAAAAAATGAAAGAGTGTTAAAAAAAGGTAAATTTATTTTATAAAATGTTAATATATGGTATTATAAATATTATTGTTGTTAAGGTATTAGTTGGTAACATATTTTAAACCACAATATAGGAGGATAAATACCACACAACCAAAAGGAGGGATATGGTAAGAGATTCTTGTCTTACTTTTCTTTTCACAGGGTATTCCCCATTTACACCGCTAACTTCTTTTGTATAGTGTATATTATTATTCTTTTATATATTATATCATGAATCCCTTTTCATTATGGTAAGAAAAACATTACCTCATGGGGATTATTAAATAAATTTTTCAAGCATTATGGGACACTTTGGGATGTATAATGATTAATTTCCAAAAATATATTCATAACAATTTTATTTAAAATATCACATCCCTTTGAGATTGTTAACATTATTTTGGAAAAAAAATTATTTAAATAATTTTTCATTGGTAAAGTACCTTGTATATCCAATTATAAAAAATCTATATTATTATTTCCTAAACCATATATCATTTCCATGTAGTGTTCACTTTGACAGTTATTTGATTAACATGGGAATTATTGATAAATCTATATCTCTTATTCAATATGGACACATATTATTAGGGAACATTTTTCATGAACATGAGAAGTTCATTGTACTATTATGACATGGGTGGGTCCTGGTTATAGATATCCCATCGATGCATCAGAATAATCAAGAGAAGAATAATTTGTCCAATCAGATGGATTATTACACTAATGTTTGTAAACTGTCTTGTGAAATGTCTTGAGGGTAAATGTAACATACTCTCAAAAAACATGGTTTCATATAATTATTAATTAAACGCATTTATATTAAGTTACTATTAATCCATTATATATTTTGTCGACATATCTAGGTATGCATTTCATTTTCCAAATTCCGTTATTATTCATCCATGATATATTGTGTCGACAAATAAATGGATACATTTTATTTTCAGTTTATTGAATAGATGGTTTGATTTTTAGTTTCCTAAATTTTCATATTGATATTTATTATTCTAGTTATTTTAATGGAATATGTTATAAATTATACACCATGAAATATTTTTTTTTATTGATTCATTATTTATTCCACATTGCGTACCCTTACTAAGCATGTGTTCTCACCATTGTTATGTTTCTTCCTATGTTATGAAGAGGAGATATTTGAATAAGAATCTATGGATGCATTTTATTTAGGTTTATTACATATAATTTTCTATTTTTCTTTCCCATTGTATTATGGGTATCATTTATGTAATATGGAATTTCAAAACTATTAAACTACATGGTCCTTCAAGATTTTCATCCTTGTAATATTTCCAATATAATGAAATAATGCACGGGATCCCGGAATCTATTGTTGGGAAATTACATAAGAAGATTCTGATGTCGAAGTTAATGAATATAGATCCATTATATTCTATATAATATCATATTCCTCAAAGGTTTAATTTCGCAAATCAAGAGGGATGGTAAATAATGTTAGACGTTATTAAAGCAGATTCAGGAAAAATGATGGAGATTGATTAGTAATGTAATCAACCATTTATCATGTAGTACTCACATTTGAATACATCATAATTTGGCCAATATTAATGTCATTAAAAATGGAATGGGACATTATTTTTCTACGAGTATGAAGAAGATGGTTGGATGTGTTGTTAAAGGGTGAGCTTGAATTTTTTGATGGTAATAATGATTTGTGGAAATTGTGAGTAATTGAAGGTATGGGTTTTTAGCATGACCAAAATCCAAAAGATATAAATATTTATATAATGAAGTTAATTCTTATTGTATTCAGAAGGGAAAAAATGCTCTGACTTTTTTCAAAGTATTTTATTAATTTTTTCAAGAGCCATCACATATGATTTGATACCGAATCATCCTACTGAATGTACTGATGAAATATTAATGAGAAAATCAGAATCAGATTATTGTTAGCGAGAGATAATGTATTTATATTATTAATTAAGGATTGATAAGAACAAAGAAGATTTGACAAATTAGTTTGAAGTCAACATATATAAAACATTCAAGGAAACATTCAAATTTAGGTAATTTGGTTGAGTAGGAAGAATTTAGGAATTCCACCAAAACCATTTGTAGGGTTAGTATAAAAGGTGGAATTACATTGTACTTTATAATAGATTAAATCTTCAAAAAATTAAGAGGGACTAGTTCTAATGTTCTAGAGAGATATAATAGCTTCCATATTGTTTTTTATGATGTCATTCCAGAAATTAGTGAAAAGAGAAGAGAAATAATCACAACATATTTCAGTGAACGATATATCTATCTAATTTTCATATTCATTTCTCATCATATTCAGTTGATCCTCATATTGAGGTAGAAAACCAGACATGATGTTATCATATCATGTTTTAAAAACTAGGGATGAATTTGTTCATATTTTTCACAACAATATTGTTTTATAATCGTATTATTCATATTGAAAAATCCATCTTTGAGATTCCGAATGGAAGAATCGTACTACGGAAATCAAACTGAGTTTTATTAAAACTTCTAGGAAGTTATTAATAGCTTCTGGGTATAAAATGAATAATTCCATGAAATATCATATTTTTAATGTTGATCAAGAAGAATTGTAACATTTTTTTTTTCAAAATCATTTCATTACATCATTTTTGGATTAAGTAAAACATGAACTACATGATTGATTACATAGTGCTACATGGGTGAAAGGGAATATCATTCTCATTGTATTCTACACAAAAGGATTGTTTAATAGTGTTTTGAGTGGTATTAGTTTATTTTCAAACCATACCAAAGATGAAGTTATTCTTATTGTTTTCTAGTGGAACGTGAAGTCTCTCTAGGAAAATAAATCTATGATACTCTAGTAGTATGAGTAAACCAAAACCCCCTCACACATAAGACACTTCCTCCACATCATTCTGGAAAAGATCACCATTATAAGTTCTATTTATTTATTCACATAGTTATGCTCTTGTGGTTTTTTTTTCTCATCCAATAAGAAATTACATCATAACTATTCATCAAAACACACCTGAAACCATATCTTGAGGCAAAAAAAACAACACATTCTAAAAACACTCCACTGACATCCTCAACACACGATCATTATTCATCCTCTACCTCATATCATTAAAGGATTTATGCAACTTCCTAGTCCAATTAAAATGTTTCTCTTTTTGTGTTTTGGGATCCATATGGGACATAATCATAGATTTGTCTTCCACTAACCTTTTATAATTCCCTACTTACCGAAGGAAACATCACAACTATGAAACACCCATGGGTGGTTACCAAGCTAGAACTAACTCAACATTAACTGGTTCTACAGAAACACAATTATCTAAAATGAGATTCCTCTGCGGAAAATCTATATAATATATAACTAACACATACATATTTTACCACATAATTGTTCCTCCAAAATTAAATCTTGAACCAAACTCAAATACTTTGTGTTATCCTCCAAAGTCATAAAGTAAATTGTATATTTTCGATTAAGACATCCAAAAACCGATCCAGCAATTTCTATATGATATTTTTTGTAAACTCTATATTGGAAATGGGTAATCCATCACACCATAGTGAATCACCATGAAAAAAATACTTATTATTGTGACATATAAAATTTTTCTCCAGAATTTCTTCCTTATGAACCCTCAATTTGTGGTAGTCAAACCAGTGTTTAATATATTAGAACCATCACATGCCCTTTAATTGTTTGAATATTTCATTGATCCAGAAAAATTGGTTAATATTATTAATCATCACTTCATTCAGATGAAAAAACAAATATTTATAGCCTCAATATCTCATCCCCCTTCTTGACATACAATACATGGGCCACCTAGTGGACATATTGGACCTTGTCAATCCATTCTCATGAAGTCCCTTCAACAGAAACCAGGATTTATGGAACATAGAATGTGATATATTGTATTTAATTAAAGATATAAGAGTGGTACCAAGGTGTACATTAATGAAAAAGTTTATCTCTTAAGTCAGTGATAGTCCCAAAATATCTTAATGGAAAACATCCATATATTCATCCACCGCTACAAGAAGCTAAATCAATAAAGAATCCAATTATTTAAGGGAAAAACTCACTAAGAAATGAGGGATGAGTTATATATTCCTATTCATGATCCCCCTTAATTTTTCCAATATAAGCATCTCACTCTAAAATTTTAATCTAGTCAAATTAGATCAATGACATAGAACACTAATATAGTTATAATGTATATGGGAATATTAAATGGATAACCAATACATACGAAAGATAGAATAATATTCTGTCAATAAAATCCGAAATAGTTTCCACATAAATATCTATCCACGGATCATTAGCTAGAATATTAGAAAAATGTTTTAAATAGTGGAGTTTCTTCATATAAGAACAACTATCCAAAATTAATGATCTAATGGATCTATATGAATATAATGCTATTTAAATATGGATAAGTTGATAAATGAGTGTACAAAGCCTATGAATTTATATATTGGGGATAAAATTCATATGACAAAAATCATACCTCAAATCATCTCATGTGAAGCCCAATAATATCTATCCAAATACAACAACAAACCACATCCTCGGTAACCAATCATGTGATGCCAATGTATTCCACCTGGTGGGAGGGTAGAAGTAGGTAATTACATCATCCTCTTTCTATAACTCTTCCTCTTATTGCTCCATGAGATCCATTGTCTTAAAAAACACCATGGGTTCTGTCGTGACCACCCATGGGAGATCCTAGATCATCATGGTAACTTTTTCATAGAGGTTTATCGAATAACTACCCATAATCTTTATTAAATTGTGTGGGGTAAAGATGCACCTTGTTTCCCTAATTATCTCAAAAAACAACTTTCTAAAGGATAAACATATCCTCTATGTGGTCCCTACACAGTAAAAACCAATTTTTTGGTTTAATGAATAGTATACATCTTATATTGAGATCCAAATGTCTAACATCTGGAAGATATAGCAGAAAACCCTTCTCCATGATGTCCATTATCAATTTCATCTTTCAAATGTTCCTATTCCAAATTGATCTAGGTATTAATGGCACCTACATCACGGATGGGTATCATAGATAAGGGATAAATTCCACCAGTGGAGGGCCTCCTAATCACCAGAGCTTGATGAAAGGGGGAGTAATAACCCCGTAAATAGGGTAATTTTATCCCTATAATGTGGGGTTTTTCTTAATCTTCTAAAAGAAAGGATATGTTTTAATCCTATTCTATGTAACCACCAAGATAGTCGAGTACCAACCAGATAAGAAATATGATGACTACACCAGGTCCTTCTCATTGGAATATAATCAATAGAAGAATTTTCCCAGTAATATCACCATGTGTCATACCATAGATGACGAAACAAAGGCCAAAATCGCATCCTATGTGAAATTCTTATTATAATAGGCTAATATAGGTCCCAAATCTAAGTCTTAAAAACTATATATAAAAGGAATAATATTATATGAAATTTTCATGGAATTATCATTAGTTTATATAAGTTTTACCCTGCAAATCTATAAAAATCCATGTATTTATACCCCCATATTTTCTATGTAAAACTATACCCATGGTGTGTGATTTGGAGCTACATGGTGTTTGGGATAACCCAAGGTCTTAGTATTGTTCTTAATGAAGATGCCTGAACATCCTAGGTATGAATTAAAATGGTTATTTCACCTTAGTAAGATAGTGTGATATTTGACTCTTATGGAAACCATATTCTTTTAAAATATGGGATACATGACATGTGTTCCCTGGAATATGTAGTGTGAGGTGACATTTTCTTAGTTTTGTGTTTCTTCCCCATGAAATCTCAATAGGTCAATCATTCCTACTGCTATTCAATCCAATTTTATCTCTATATGTCTCAATCAGGGATATACCACCACCAGAAGAGGAATTTCTATCCATTCCATTACCCAAAGAGAAATCGTTACAAAAGGCCATCATTCCCGTATGCCCAAACTCAGGGATACTAAACTTAATCCTTATATTGATATTGTTTCTACTATTTTTATTTAATCTACATGTACAATGATAGGTCCAATAATCCATACATACATATTCAAATATTTTTTGGTCGAATTGTGATTAAAACTGGAATATAAATGTTTGAACCTCCATCTAAAATGATGCTAACAGTGATGTATGTGAAGTGAAGTGGGAGGATACACATGAAACATCAATGTGAAAATTCACCTTTGTTCCATAATAATCCTTCCAACAATAATCATACTAAAAACTAAATAAAATAGAATAATAATATTAAATAATATATATCCAAATTATTAATAGATTGTTTCATGAAAATATGGGGCAATATGATGCTCTCTAATAGAAAAATTAATCTAATCATGAAACCAAGATTGACATGGTTGAATAATCTATGAATAAAAAATACCTTCCTGGTGATTGGATCGATAGCTAATTAAGAAATATTATAAGTAATCCATGATTATGGGATAGAAGAATCTTTTTAATTCATTATAAATCCCTCATAAATCCAATCATCAATCCTTGAATCTCATTCAATCAATCATCAAAGGACAATCCCGGTAGTGAAATTTACTTGTGCTATGAATCTCTAAGGTTTATGAAACTAACTGAGGATATTTTATATAACAAGTTATAAATAGATGTTAAACCAAGTTAAAAAATTAGAATAATAAAATAAAATAAATTGATTAATTATTTAATTTACATAACACTTCTTCCCACAACTTCGTGTTGATAAAAAACTAGATCAATTCCAACTATAATCATATATTTCCAAACTAAGGCTTTGATCAATGGGTAAAACCATTATTCACAAATATATTTTTTTGAGGGGTTTTATACTTTTATTAATTATAATATATATTTATATTGGGGTTTGTGGACTATAATACACAGAGAGGTTAGTTTATATTTCATTTAAAATAGTACTATCTTTGATAGCAGACACATTTGAAATATAAATATTAAATGAAATGTGGAAAAATATTATTTATATATTATCATTAAAACCTATATTTTGGGTTACCAGGTATGAGTATGAATAACCAAATTTTGAAATATATAAAATGATATTTTTTCATAATATATATAAAAAATTCAATCGAGAAAGAATGAATTTATTTCATTGTTGTTGCTATGAAATTTAAAAATAATAAATTCATATTATCATTTTAAAAATAAATTTCTTCTGAAATTTTGTTTCACTAATTTAATACACGGGTAAATAAAAGTATTTTCTACGAAAATATGAAATTTCATATTATAAAATGATTATATTTTTTGAAATTATTGATTCAATATTATCCTAAGGACAATTTTTATAATTTCCGTAAAAATATTGATTTTTGGATCAATAGTGAGAAAAAAGGATTTTGGAAAAAGTTATCTTTTATTTTCATTTAATTAAAAGATTATATTATATTATAAATTTGATTGGAGTTAAAATAACTAAAATTTTATAAACTTTTATCATATTATGTTAATGAGAATCAATATTAAACTTTATTTTGGTGTAAAATCTTTTATATGATTATTTTTTTCTTCATACTATTTTTTATTAAATTTTCTTAATTGTATGAATACTAATATCTGAAAAATTTAAAAATTGAATATTGAAAATATTATTGAATATATGGAATAAATTATTTCAATTAAGCTAATATTTATATTTTATTTTTTTGATAATGAATAGTAACCGAGAAAGAAATTTTTAACTATGGTAATGGTTAAAATGGGTTAAAATCATGTCAATCTATAATCATATGTAATGAAATAAATTAAAAGAGTATCTAAATTGTGTTTCATATCTTATTTAATCCTTAAATATATAATTTTATTGGTTTTTACAATTCTTATCAACGTAAATTGATTAATATATTTCATATATAATAGTGTTTTAGTATTTTCATTATTGAAAGCTACCTCACTTATAAATCAGAACCCCTTATCCCCTATTGTTCAAATAAATTTATCAATTTATTTCAAATAATACCTATAAAAGTAATTTTATATCTTCCTTATCAACATCCTAGATCTTCTTTTCTTCCACTAAGATTATCCTTTGAATGCCTATGTTTTATTCCAAAGGAGGATTTCAAAAGAAGTGGTATAACTCTTAACCGAGTTCTTTGATTTTATTTATTCATTAACATCCATAAAATAGATAAATAAATTATGATATGTTTAAATAAATATCTTACATATATGAAAATTTTATTATGTTTATGGAAAAAACATTATCCCCCAGTATTTTATGAAATGGGAAATGAAATTATCGCTCACCTGTTTGTGTGCCTAATCACATCCATAGTGTGATGTTTTTATTTTTTCTTCAACAACATTCATTTTTGGGTATTTTTATTTATTTGAATATTATCTATAATATTTATCATATAAGTTATCCTATTTAATGACTTTATATAATCTATCTTCTTACTATTCCATCCAATGGAAAATTGTAGTGTCACCCTTGTATACTTTCAGACTAGTGTCTCAACAAAATATTATGTTTCATCTTTCAATAATTAATCTCATAGATATATATAAATATTAATTTATATGAAGATTTTAAATAAAAATAATATAATAATCGTAAAATATTATTTTTCTCCCTTTTTTCATTTTATTTGAAAATGGAAACAAGGTTACCGACTACCAACTCTATGAATGATGTATTTAATTTTTCTATTTACCGCCAATTGTGGGTGGTTTTAAAACTATATATAATAAATAAATGTGATATTTATATCAAAAATAATATCCAACATATTATGAAACTGTTAACAAGATCAAATAATTAGAACCTTCAAATCGTAGCATACATGAAAAATGTAACTATTAATAATAGAGTTGATGAAGTTAATAAGGAGTTATTAAAAACAGTGTGCTAAAATGTTATAAGTGAATAAAATATTTAATAAAAACAGTGAATATATGTCTCTTATATATTTATAATAAATATAAATTTATCTTATATAAGGTTAAGAATTCATATGATCCAATTTGGATTTAAGATAAGGTCGTTTTCATTTAAATTCTACTATATGGAGACTTGTATTTTTTTATGAAGCTGATTTCGTAAATATGGTAATAATAATACTATTTTTTTAATTAATGTCTCATGTTTCTTAATAAAAATAATGTTTCTTATAACATACAAAATATGCAACACTCAGAATAAACTAACTAAAAATATTATTATTTAAATGTGATAATTATAATATTCCCCCTTAATTGGTGGGTATAAATAAGATTAACCAGTTATTGAAATATATATATAGAGGTTCATATCAATAAAAATGTATTTCGTAATGATTAGGAAATTAGAACAAAGTTTTTAGTAAAGTCGTTTTATTTTTAAAAAATATACTTTCATCATAAATATTTATGTTTATATTTACGTGTAAATATTAAAATTAATTAGCTAAACATTCAAAAATATAATTTTGTAAAATGAATTAATATTTAATATAAGTCTATTGAATTTATATTATGTATATATTTTGAGAAATTTTCTGATAACATTTAATTTTTAATAATTAGTGTCAATTACTACTTTTATTAAATATTATATTTTTCTTTTTTGACTATTTTCAAAATAAAATTTAGTATGTATTATATTTAAAAAATACATATTTCAGTTTATTTAAAATATGAATGATATTATTTTTTTAATTGAAACATATATATTCATTTTTTACAGATAAATTATACTTAAAATATGATTTATTCTGAAAACTTGATTTTCATCTTCATTCCCCAGTTTAATTTTAAATTCTAATTTTCCACCCCTTTATTTTGATTTCTGAAAACGTTATTCCATATGTGGATCCTTTTTTCCAATATATAGTAAATAGACCCATTTTATTTTTATTCCATATAAATCATAATAATAATATTTTTTTTACCTCAGTAAATGTTAACTCTGGTAACTATGAATTAAAAATCATATAACATGGTCTATGAAATTTCCTTAACACTTGTAATCAATTTATATTATTATTTCAACTCCTCTATAAGTATCAAATATTTGAATATATGTTTTTTACCATTTAGGTGAGATTATTATCTTTATACTATTTTGTGTAAAGAAACTCAAAAATCCCCCACAATCATTTTTAAATACATTAATATTTATTACATGTGAATATATGGTGAATTTTAATTTTTATTTATAAATTTTACATATTTTTATATGAATATTGAATAAATTTTATAAATACACATTAAATGACCTAAATTATTTACATCATTAATATAGTAGATACACAATCTTCTTATTTGATGAATGATCTTAAGCATCTCTTGCAATGAAATTATCACCTAGTAATCCTCTTACATTAATATTTATTACATGTGAATATATGGTGAATTTTAATTTTTATTTATAAATTTTACATATTTTTATATGAATATTGAATAAATTTTATAAATACACATTAAATGACCTAAATTATTTACATCATTAATATAGTAGATACACAATCTTCTTATTTGATGAATGATCTTAAGCATCTCTTGCAATGAAATTATCACCTAGTAATCCTCTTAGGGATAATGAATCGGGATCACTCATCACCACATGGGGAAGTTAGGATATGAAAGTGTGAGATCATATTCTCAGTAATGGTAAACGTAGAAGATATCAATCTATGACAATTAAAAATAATAAGATAAATATAAGTGTATGTGATCATGAAAAAAGCTTTTGATGATCATAAAAAACATGTAATAGATCACAAACATGAGTTATGGAATAAATATTTATCCTTTCCCAAAACATGTCAAATAAGAGTGATAATGAATCATAAAATAGTCATGAACAATAAGATGATTTCATAATAGTATTGTAACATCATAAATATTTAAACATATTTTCTTTGTCACATTTAACTACAAAGACCATCAAGAATGTGGATTATGATTAATAACCTATTTCCCATTGTGGCTAAATACACACCTATTTCTAATTATGGAACCATATGCACTTGTTTCTAATAGTGTATTAGGACTCACATCTTTCCATTATGGATCAACTATATCGACTAGTTTCCAAGTTTAATCTCATGGGATATAATATATTACCCAATGCATTAGAGGGAGATATCGATCCGATTAAAATAATGATAATAATATGTATTTGTGTTACAATATAATAAAAGAGTCATCATATTAAAACCAATTAAATGAAATTGGTTTCATGAAAATTTCATTATAATATAACCTATGAAAAAAATGTTTCATAATAATTTTATCATTTCATCAAATAAAAAACCAAGGAAAAAATAAGTGGGTAAAAAATCAATTTATCATGGTATAACCCATGGAATATAAATGGGTTTAATAAACATATTATAATCATAAAAATATTATATTCTGATAATGAATAAGAATTATATCTTTGGATCGTATACCAAGTAAAGTGAAAGTAACATCAAAGGATTTCATCTTAGATGGAAAGTTTATTTAAAAGTCACTAAAAACATGTTTTGATTGAAATCACTTTTCATTGAAAATATTTTTTTAAACATAAAATCCTTAAAACATATTTGAAATAATTCCCTTTGAAGATAAACACTGAAACATATAAAGAAAAATTTAAAAAAAACTTTTAAATAATTTTTTGAGTAGAATAACCTTTCTGATATTAAAAATAATATTTAAAAAATTAAACCTTTTCGAAATACATTTCATTAGAAATATCATTTCAAACATATAACGTAATATTAAAACAAAAATTTTATTATTATGCTGGAAATTTGTTTCACACCATGCATGTTAAAATATTAATTCCTTTCACATTATTTGTAAAACAAAAAATTAAAGTGTTTTGCAGATGAAATTTAGATTCAATTAATTTCATTTTTAAAAATAACAACATGGGTAAAAATATCATTAGTAAATCATTTCTTGAATTTTAAAATTAATTTTATAAAACATTTTCTGAAATCATGATTTTGGAAGAAAAATAATTTTTAACCAAATAGTTAAATAAACAAGATATATCTTAAAAAGGATCCTTTAAAATCATGAGTAGATTAATAGGTAAAAATTAAGGTAAAACATGTATTTTTATTTCGTAACTATATGGGAATATAATAAATTAATTTATTTATATTTAGATAATAATATATCATCATTGGAAGCATAATTATAATAAATGATGAGAATGTGACAAAAAACTTTTACCAATTTGGTAACATTAAATCATAATAACCATGAACTAACAACCATAAATTAGAATTATAATATCATGAAATTAATTATATTCATGATATAACATTTCAATGCGTTTATATGGACACCTCATAGAATAATATAGGTTTAACTTATGTCCCAAATAAGGAAATTTTAGAAAAATAATCCCTTAAGGATTTTGTTACCTTTGATCTGTAAAACAAATGAAAAAATATAACTAAATAAATATGTAAATAAAAAAATATTTGAAGAAAACTATCATAAAATACATTAATTAATATTATATACATAACATAAAGGAATCATGTGGTGAATATGGCATGTGTCTCAATTAAAAATAAATGTATGATGGAAATCTGCTACCTTAAGTCTCGAATTCCATCATACATGATCAGACCGCTAGTACTATCATTATAATTTTACTATAAATCAATAAACTAACCATACGTATATTCATCATACCAGATATGATTTACTTATGTCATTTTATTACATGTTTATCGACAATTCTTTTTTAAAATAATTTTTCAGGTAATAAAATATTTGTTTTTCATTTATATTTTTATTGTTAATTTTTGATCCTATATAATAGATCATGGTTCCATAATATACTAAATATTTATAAATAAATATATATTCTATTATCATAATTAATTTTTCTAATGAAATATATATAAGTGATAAATAGAAAATGAAATAAACTTCTCACGGAGATGGTAGGTTGTACTGCCCCAATGTCCTGAAGGCCTTAATTTTTTAATTTTATGATAAACCCTGTTTTAAGGGATGAAGGGAGGGAAACGTGAACAGAATTAAAGACTTAAAACATTACATGAATCAGAGATCATGAAAATAAAACAAGACTGACACCATGGATCTTCCTCTCCCCAAAATTATATAAACATGTAAAGCTCTCCACCGTTGCAAGACTGTATAACCAGCAAGTGTCTTGTGTCAAAGCACATGCCCGATATGATGGTTGACGCCATACCCTCTCAAAAAACCAAATCCATGCAGCCTGCATAGGTGAACCACTTTCCTTGAATCCTCCTCTGAGGCATGTTTCATGAGATCATGACCTACTGAATTTTCATAATCTGAGCCTCAAAAACCAACCCAACAATATTCGGAGAAGATCAAATCATGCACCAATACAAACAATTCAAACCAACAACCTTCGATTCCAAATTCCAAAACTAAAATGGGATCAATCCAATAAACATTAAACACTTCAGATCCCCAGCACTAGAGATGATTCCCGAAGCACCCCACCGCAGCCCAAAAGACCTCCAACCACATCCGCAGTTTCCAGAAGAGGACGACAATACAGGGAGAAGGAAACCGGTTCTTCGTCACCTAGGACTAGAAGAACCAATAGTACCTCAAGGGAAGGTCTCTATTGAGGGGATCCAGGTAGATATGAAACAGCAATGCCACTCTGGGATTGGAGCCGGAAAAATCAAAACCGCAGAACAACCCTCAAAAGATTCCTAAACAGACAAACCGTGGAATGAAGGAAGAACCAACGAGGTAGAAGGAATGCTGAAGAAGACGCCATTTCAAGTACTCCAGCAAAGCAAACTCTACATCAAACTAGAGAACCAAACATGTTTCTTCCCTCCTGTCCGAATACAGAGACCACAACATCCACCCAAAATGCTTCCACGACACAGTTCACTTGGGTAGCAACCCAAAACCACACCATATCTATAATAATAACATATATGGAGCCACTGCTCAGGGATGAAGTCTGCGGATCCAAGCCAGAGAATCTCCACAACAGCCGCTTAGAATCGACATCGTCGCAGAGCACCGAGGCTGAGCCCACTGGGGAAAAAACCAATGAATCCACCTATGATGCGCCGAGAATCCCAACCGTGAAGCCATCGCGAGAGATAATGAAATCCAAAGCCGAAAATCGGAAGACGTAGATGCCTCTGATAATGTTGAGGTCGACGTAATGAAACCAACACACAAAGCCAACCATAGAACTCCGAAGCCACCACAGAGAGACCTCGACTCCCAAAGACGAACGAGACTGAGACAAAAAAGGGAGAAGGTCAGTACATGCCGGATCTCACCGATAATCACACAGAGAAGGTGGACCACAGCCAACCCTATAGCATCCCTCCTTTTTTGTCACATAAACATTCATTACATTATACACAACCGAGGATCGTTAAGGTTTAGTGTCTTGGAAACCAGGAACTGAATATATGAAACAAAAAAAAATTATTCTTAAACACTTGAAAGGCTTCTCCTTATGTTCATCCTAGGTTCATTACTGCATCTCATAACATGGGGACATACATCAAATGAAAGGGTGAGCAGAAGGCCCAGTAAGGAAAACAAGGGGAAACATTTAACATGTGAACTTGATATACATCAACAATGTCATGAAAAAGAACTTTAAGGAATGAGAAAGAAATAATGAGGCATATCATAATAAAAATAACGTTTTTCATAACTTTAAGATGTGGCTACATCATTTAACATTGGCAATCATGAACATATCACCAAGGCCCATCCCCAAGGTGTCATTTGAAAATTACCAAGGTTATTCACCATGATATCGTGAAAATTGTAATCTCTAGTGGTTACATCATTACCCAATTCAATGGAGCGCTATCAGGGCACACCATTAAATTTTCCTTTGTTATCATGTGAGACTAATATATAATCATCAATAATTTCATAAAAAAACAATATATCGTAAAAGAAATGGGTTTCATTTCATAATCATAAAGTTTTACAACTGCTTTAAATACATGATCTTTATGTCACTTTAAAACCCACAGAGAAGGAAGGTGGGTCTCATGTATGTAAATCCTAGAACATAAAATAGAACATTTTGGTATATATGTGAATACCAATTTAGAAGAAATAGATTTTATTATTCACTTAATAAAATAAAATAACTTTAGAAAAAGAGAGAGACATTTTGAGACGAAAATTCTGCAGCATAACGACTCTGTTACAAGGTTTTAGAAAACATTGAAAAGATAGGGGACATGGGTCACCCACTCATAAATGATCCATAAAATAGTAGAGGGATAGAATATGAAGTATATCTGAACATGGTAATGATATTTGAAATATGTACCATATGAAATTAAGAACATGAAAGGATGAAAAAAATAAGATTTCTCTTATGAAAATTCGATAGCCTAACGACATCACTTAAACATCAAAAAAATTAATTGACGAGATCAAAAATGGGCCTCTCATCATATGAAAATAAAAGATCAGTATGATAGATATAGATATCATACCCCAACATAATAAAATGGGACTTGAAAGACTTTACATGAAAGTAGAACTTTGAAAAATGAGAAAGGTGATGGAATCCCTTAAAAATTCAACAGCCTAACGACGCCACTTAAACATCAAAATACTGAATTGAAGAGATAAAATGGGGTCTCTCATCATATGATCGTAAAAGATAAGTACTATAGATATATATATCATACCCCATCATAATAAAAATGAACTTGAAAGAATTGACATGAAAGTAGAACTTCAAAAATTAGAAGGGTGAAAGAACCACTTAAATATTCGGCAGCCTAACGACACCACTTAAAACTTCAAAATTATGAATTGAAGAGATAAAATTGGGTCTCTCATAATATGATCATAAAATATTAGTATGATAGATATAAATATAATACCCCAACATAATAAAAATAAACTTTAATGACTTGACATGAAAATAGAACTTGAAAATGAGAAGGGTGAAAGAATCTGTTACAAAAATTTCAGCAGCCTAACGGCACCACATAAACTTTCATAAAATAAAATGATGAGAGTAAGAAGGGGTCTCTCATCATATGAACATAACATGTACAGTATAATGAATATAAAAGAACATCCTCCATCATATGAACATGGAGCACAAAAGAAATGACATAAAAGATATCACTTGAAAAGAAAGAGAGGGGGTCAGATCCCTTACCTTAAAACGTAACTCCTAAAACTCAAAGGATTGAACCATGATGGCTTGGGAGATCCTTGGGAGGAGTCCTTGGAAGGTAAGGATACCATAACATCGTTGAGAATTATTTTGGAGTCTAAAGGATGAGATCATGGCTTGGTATTTATAGGGAAAGTGAGGGTACAAGGCATTAATGGCCAAGGGACACCTCATAAGTGGGTTTCTCAAAACCATGTGCTATACCAAGATATTTCCCATGTAGTTAGGACACATGGAACCACCAATACAATACTTCATCACATTTGGTTGGCCAACCCAGAAAATATCTCAAGACATCATCATGACACAGTTATGATGTCATTCAACATACTGAAACCCTAAAACTGTATTTTTACTATTCACTGAAAATTCAACATTCTCAGAGAAATACCAATATTTCACCTTAACCAAATATCAATGCTCTGATTTCATAAATGAAGGCCATTTTATAAAAATAATTTTCTAAATATTATTAATTTATTTTTTAAATAAATACACTATTCACCGAAAATGCATTTTTTTCAGAAAAAACCCCAAAATTTACCTTAACATAATATTGATGCTCTGAGTTCAAAAATGAAATCCATTTTATAAAAATAATTTCCTACATATTTTTAATTTTATTTTTAATTAAAAAACACTTTAAACACGAAAAAACTAATACATGAATAATAATTTATGAAACCGTTATTTAACCATTTTATTGAATCAAATTACTTATTCAAGGTGCCTAGATTATATTAATACTTTCTTTATGTGAGATTACTAATCCATCTAGACACATTACTAATCATAATCATAAAATCACTATTCATAATTTACTATTCATCAAAAATCAAGTTGATCTTATTAGACACTAAATTTCATACTGAACATAATTGTAGAAGAACATTTTTTGAAAATCATTACATATTTTTAATTATTTAAGGTTAACATAAACATTTTTTTTAAATATCCTATCTCTAAAATTCACCAAAAATATGCATACTATATTTATCTGGACATTTAAAAATTCGTAAACTTCATCATAAGAAGAAATACCAATTTTTTTATTTAAAACAAAGGATTACACAAGGAAGTTACGGCCTCCTTACAAAGCCCCTTATCACACCAGCATAGGACCTAAGTGTAAGGTGTGATAAGGTGATAGAATCTGATGGAGGCTCGACCAATATCGCACGAGTAGTAATTTCTATCAGTTTGAACATCTCACGAAGGCGATCTCATTCTAGCTTCAAATGATGAAGTTCAGATTGGGTTTGGTGCAGAGAAAAGCACAGTGGTGCTACCTCATTCCCAAGTTCTGTTAGATTGGCGTCGATCGGTCCAAGACTACTGGGTGAGGCCATCGAATCTTCTTTCTATATTAATTAACCAAGATTACATGTATTTAAAGACAATAATTGTAACGTTTAGTTTACAGCGGTCATATTGACCAATGGTCATTTAAGAGTCAAAACCCAACGGTCTCATTTTAATTATACTCATGTTATCAAATGAAACCTTTTTGTTTAGAATAAAAATAAAATAAAATAAAACAACACACAAAATTAGGAAACAAGATTTATTTAAAATTTCGGGTAATTACAATCTTCCGCCCTTGAGAAATTACATTCTCGTAATTTTTAAAATTGAGTTTTGAAATTTTATTGAAATTCCCACATCGGAAAAGGAGAAAGTAAAACTATTACTTTACAAGAAATAAAGGGAAGTACAAAGGTCACCCGAGTGAACCCAAACTAGGATATCATGTAGGAAAACATGGACATGGAGGAAAAAACCAAGAATCATGTTCTAAGGGAGGGTGATAGAAAACATGATTAGGAGAAATTTATCCATGAGAAAATCTCAAACTTATGATTTGTGTAAACGGTCTTTGATTACCTAGTAGGATACGTAAACCAACAACGTTTTTGTTTTACGTTCCTTTTCATAATTTTGAGGAATTCATTTACTACATAGAACAAAAACATAAGAAAATATACCTACCTTGAAGAAGAGTTTCATCCTTTAATATGTCTCTACCAAAACTAATCTTTTCTCCAAATGATTAGAATACAAAAACACTTGGTCTCATCAAAAGAAAAAGAATCATCTTCTAGAGAATAACATAATCCACAAAATATTAACTATCTATTTCTTCTATCTTTAAACAATATCCCAAAAATAGAAAGGATAAGGTAAAACAACTCTTCAAAAAGAAAGAATCACATAGGAATGGAAACTACTTTTAAATCTTCAAAGTTCCATGGAACTACCCAAAGATCATCATAGACCCTTCCATAAATAACGGTCCTTAAAATTCTTCAAAATAAACCAAACTAATATTGAAACCCAAATACAAGAAGGATTTGATAACATAGTCTTCCAAAATAAACTTCATTGTTCAACTCCAAACAACATAAACCAATCCTAACATCTTATAACAAAAGTATCTAACCTAAACATATTTTACTCAAGATAGGTTAATCATTGCCATAAGTAACCTAAATTACTATAAGTCTACCTTAAATTCATCGATTCTTCAAAATATAAGTCAACCTTACTCCTCAATGAAAATACCGTAGTAATCTATTTACCTTGATCATATAGGGTCCCCAAAATATTGAACGTCTTCCAAAATAATAATCATCGTTTAATCCCCTAATCATCCATGTCATATTAAAACGGAAATCATCGTATTTCCTATCACATTGGTTTTTGGGACATGTTCTTCCATTTCCCACCATTAACTAAGAGGAGAAAGTATAATTTTGGGCTTAAGTACTTAGCCAATAATCATGAAAAGGAACTGAAAGCATATAAGGATAACTTGTAGAATAAAATTATACCCTAACTTGTGATCCCCTAGGTTCCCATCTTGGTTATCAATGATCATATATTCTTATGTGAATCTTTATTTTATTTTATCTTTGTTCCTTTAACAATGGTTCATACTAAGCATATGAATTTACCAAAACATATCCCCTGGGAGTTTCGTAACTAAGAGTGCAGCAAGGCCCATTGTCGTGTACCAGTTCCCGTTTGAGTCTAGCTCAAATGGGTGTTTTTGGGTTTTACCCCTATGTACATCGGTGCCAGAGCCACCTCTACATGCTCGTATCCAGACTGGGATTTATTTTCTTGGCAACCCCTTACTCAATACTCATTAAAATACTAGGAAGGTTTCCTATATTTAAACTTTTATATAGGGTTATTCCTAGAGTTTTCATATCCAAATTTCAACAAATAACTAAACCATCCTTTGATACCAACTATAACATCCCTCCTTTTTTGCAACATAAACTTTCATTACATTATACAAAACTGAGGATATTTAAGTTTTAGTGTCTTAGAAACCATGAACATAATACATGAAACAAAAAAAACATTCTTCTTAAACACTTGAAAGGATTCTCCTTATGTTCATCCTAGGTTCATTACTGCATCTCATAACCTGGGGACATACATCAAAAGAAAGGGTGAGCAGAAGGCCCAGTAAGGGAAACAAGGGGAAACATTTAACATGTGAACATGAGATACATCAACAATGTCATGAAAAAGAACTTTAAGGCATGAGAAAGAAATAATGAGGCATATCATAATAAAAATAAAATTTTTCATAACATTAATATGTGGCTACATTATTTAACATAGACAATCATGAACATATCACCAAGGTCCACACCCAAGGTGTCATTTGAAAATTACCATGGTTATTCAAGACTACTAGGTGAGGCCATCGAATCTTCTATCTATATTAATTAACCAAAATTACATGTATTTAGAGACAATAATCGAAACTTTTAGTTTAAAGCGGTCATATTGACCAATGGTCATATAACAGTCAAAACCCAACGGTCTAATTTTAATTATACTCATGTTATCAAATGAAACATTTTTGTTGAGTATAAAAATAAAATAAAATAAAATAAAACAACACACAAAATTAAGAAACAAGATTTATTCAAAATTTTGGGTCGTTACAAACCCAGTGCTAAGAAGAAAGCGGCGACGATAGGAAACCATACCGCGAGCAGCGGCCCTTACAGGCACATACGAAGGTTCTACTACATGAAAGTTGTATCCATCTTTTCAACAGGTTGATATACATAAAGTTAAATAAAATATAAGAATAATAGACTAATATTTATCAAATATATGTCACATATTTTCATAAGAAAAATTTTTATTATCAAACATTTAAAGTGGTAATGAATCACATTGCTTTGTGAGGTAGTAGTCTACCGTACACTCGAAAGACGTTGTTATATCACCATAGAATGAAAAGTAAGAATTAATATGTGATATCAAGATTTGATAAGATTAAAAATATAATATATATAATATATAAACAATAAATATATCATTAAATATTTCCATGAAAGGTGGTAATGGAAGATTAATAACATTAGTTCATGAGGCGATAGTCCTTCGTACAAACTAGTTATTGTATTATGACCCATTTAATTAAAGAATAGAAGAGTTTAGGATATTACCATAACTTAATAACAACTCATTACATGTAAAATAATGATGGTATAATTTAATAAATGATTAATATTAACTTAAAGATGATTAGTATTATATAAAATAAAATGCTCTATTATGGATACTACCACTTCTTTAGAAAACTATTTTTGGTTTACGCCAAATGGTTTATTTGGTTGTATTTCTGACAAATATATATATTTTAGTATGATATTATTTAATTAAAGATTTTTTTGGGTAGGTCTTGTCAAATAAAATGTGTTTTTAATTCTTGAAGAGGTTTGGATAAGGGGTGCCTTTTATAAGTGAGTTGTGTAGCACACATGTAATATTTGAAAAGAAAATGGTGTCCCCACATTATTCAAATTTCATAAGGCTCCAAAATGGGAAATTGTCGAAAATATAAGATATATGGTCAAGATATGTATATAAAATTACGGTTTTATATTTTTGTCATTTTAACCATTATATTTTTAGTTTAACCCCTAGGTAAACCCTATTTTACCATAACCATTGCAAATAATTTTTTTGTTTTTTATAATAATTACGGTAAAAAATTAGGTTAGAATAATTATATAATAAAATATATTATGATTTAATATAGTGATTACATTTTTTCAAAAAAAATTCACATAATTGGATAAATTTAATTTAAATTTAATCCTATTGATGTTATGAGAAAGTGGTTTTCCCAAGAAACGTTTTTCATAGTTTTAAAAAAATTATATAATTTGGATATAAAGTTGATTCCAATGGAATAAATGGGATTATAAGTTATATAATTTATTTATTTTTAACATTAAAACCACATTATAATAATTTGTTCCATTTTAAATTATTTAAATGAAACTAAAATTCTTATTAAATCCCAATATTTTCACAATTCATTGATTTTTTTTTCTATAACGAATATCCAAAAATAATCCAAATATAAAATTGAAATGAATATTCAATAATTTTTTTTATTTTTTCAAATAATTTTTTCAAACGGAAAAAATAATCTTTTAAAAAATATATATTTTAGGAAACAACTAGTATTTTTTATTATCTATTTTAATAAATTATAAGATAAATGTTAAACATTTTATTAAGTATATAATATATCAATTTAATTAACATTATACACTAAAAAGTAATATTTTTAATATATTATGTTAAATCATTTTTGGGTTCATAAAATCATATTTTTCAAAAGAATATTTCATTTATTTAAAAAAAATTATTTTCATTTCTAATTAATTAATCACCAAAGAATTCATTTTAAATACCTGTATAAACCATATATTTTTATATTTTAGTAAATATTATTCGTAATATATTTTCCAATGGCATGTTGATTACTGTCATATTAAATAATCCAATTTTAATAGTATGTCAAATTTCATTTAAATATCATGTTGCATGAAATGCAAGAAAAACTCAGTATTGAATATAAAAAAAATCTAGAATTTGGGTTGTCTGTTGTTAATAAATTCAAAGAGATTAATTTTATTTGAATTATTTTTAAAAAATTCGTGATTTTTTACATTCTACCCCCTTAATATTAAATTATCCCATGATATTCGTCACTTTATTAATGACAACTAATTATACATCTACCTCATAAAATCATCATGTTCCCAAATAGATTCTTCAAGATGGAGGTTTCAACACAAATAATAAACCAATTTAGTCATATTTTTTATAGATAATTCCTTATTTCAACCATAATATTATGTTTTTGTTCCTCATAAAATATATCATGCTTTAGTGGTTTGACCGATCAGTTCAGTACATGCGATGGATCTGCTATATATTTCCTCAAGATAGATACATGGAACACATCATCAAATCGAGATATGTTTGGTGGAATGTCCAATCTATAGGTTATCATCACTATACTTTTTAAAGTAACAGTATATGAAGGGCTTATAATTACATTTTTTTAATCACAATTTCATCCTTTGGTTTTCCTTTGATCAATATCCACTTCATATATTACTATAAGATATGAATATGATTTTTTTATTCCCGAAGCACTAATATATCCTATGATCTAAAATATAATGATATTTTATTCTTTATATCTTCATTTATAATAGTATAGTTAGCATTAGTTTTCCAATATGGATAAATATTCATATAGTGAAGATACACATTAATCTCTAAAACCCCATAAATTATTCAACATATACCATTTCATTAATGTTTATCCTTATAATCCCTCCAAATGATTAAATTATATAACAATATAAATAAGGTCACTAAATTTAAAATATGAAATTATAAATAATCCCCTAAATAACATGAAGTGAATATTATTTGTCACATACCCAACATGTAAATACCATCCTCATGTATCATCTTGAAACATTACAATAACCTCTATTTCTATAAATATTATTCCAAACATATATGATTCATTATACTTTAAATAAAATAGATATTTTTTGATATATTTGTTAAATCCAATAAATTGTAAACTACATGAATTATAGTAAATTTTTTTTTTCAAAACATCATTAATTAGTTTTAAGGTAATAATTACTATCCATTTTACATTATCCATATCAATCATCTCATTATCCCAAAATCATTATGACAGCATAAATAATATATTATGTTTATATTTATATTAATAATTTTATTTTCACAAAATAAAACATTTCTAATAAATAACTTTTTTGGCCATTATAACCATTGAACATATTATTTCATATCCATAATGAAAAAATTATACTAATAATCCTTATATATTTTATAATTCTTGATTTAAAAAACATAAAAACTTCAATCAATATAATTCCTTTCTTAATCCATAAACTAGTATTCATCATCTTATACATTAAGTCTTATTTCTATTCATGTTCCATTTTGTGTCTCTTTATCATCAATAAAAACCCAATTACATATAAAAGATTTCTAACAATCATCATGATCATTCCAAAATGGACTTATATATATTTATAATTCACATACCTTCCATTTTTATATCATTAAACCATTAATGAATCCTTACAAAAACCATTATTCTTATTCATTGTATTAACATAAATTTTTATTTTCCAGTGGAAATCACTTACTCTGTTTCCTTATTCTCCACACATAAAATTGCATCTTATTTCTTTGAAGAATTCCATAAAGTAATTATTCCAAGATACTGCACATATATAAAACTGATTCTTCCAGGTTCCAAAGTCTCTACTGATATAACGATTCCATAAATCTACCATTATTATATCTTTGGAGTCTGAGCATTAGTTAATATTCTTTATCATGATATGTAATTACGCATAATAACAATTTTCTTTTATTCTATAATCACCCCATTTGGTTTTTGAAATACATATTTTTTATAAAATTCAACATTAATCCAATCCCTTCTGATTCCCACCATTGACTAAAACCCAAATTCATAGTGCGATTAACAATAATCATATTGGGTAACCACATGATCTTGAAAAATAACTCATAGGATGCCTAAATATTGACACCTTATTTTTAATCTGGGAAACTAAATGAATAACATAGGTCATTCACAGTTGTTATCTATTTATGTATTTTATTATATTATATAAAACTTTTAAATATCCATGGTATAACCCCCATGAGTGAAAAATAAGGGTAATACAATGGCCTCTTTTCATGTACTAGGGGATTATCATGTCAAGCACAATGCATAATTTGAGGAATTATTTCCCCTAGGTACCTCTGTACTGGAGCCACATCCACCAGTAATATCTGGATAGTGATATAATTTTATGGAAAAACTCATTATACCCTTTAGAAAAAATACTAGAAATTTTCCAATACATTGGCCATTTCATCAAAATATACATTTAAATATCACTAGATATATCTTTATATATATCATTATATATATCACATATGTTTTCAAATATGGGTTTCTAAATAAAAACTAAACCTTTAATCTGATACAAACATTAATTACCAATGATCTTCACACATAAATATCAAATCTTTTTAAATTAATATTTAATACATTTCATAAATACACACCAGATAAAAATAAAAGTTTATTGTTTTCGAAACTAGAAACACAATAATTTTATTTCATAAAATATCATCACCATCTCCCATAATGTTTTTCTCACAAAG
Organism: Viscum album; assembly: GCA_963277665.1. Classification (NCBI taxonomy): domain Eukaryota; kingdom Viridiplantae; phylum Streptophyta; class Magnoliopsida; order Santalales; family Viscaceae; genus Viscum; species Viscum album. The sequence goes on along the minus strand of OY728153.1, from coordinate 1,773,900,768 downwards.
TACTCCTCTTAGAAATACCCTACCTAATCCTTTCATAATAATATGGGGAATGAAATATAATAATTGGGGAGATCATATGATTATTAAGGGAAAACATAATAGTATAAATCTATGATCATATGAAATAATATGATAGGAAAAAAGGAAATATATTTATGGACATGGCTTATAAACTTTATAACCAACCTATAATAGATAATTAACATGATTCATTCCATAAAACATTTTCATTTCTGATAACATGTATTATAAGATTAAAAAGAGAATTAATCAATCATGAACTATAGTCTCATTTCATAAAATCATGTCTCTATGTAAATATTGAAAACTACTTCATATTTCAGGGTTAACTTCAAATACCATCAACACAGTGGATTAAAAAACATCACATATTTCCCATTGTGAATAAGGATTATCCTATTTCCCATAGTATATTAGGATCACTTTATTCTAATAGTAGTTTATGACTCACTAATTACCCATTGTAGATAAATCACATTGAATAGTTTCTTATTATTATCTCATGAGATATAAATATTCAACCATTTATTTATAGAAAGATATAGTTACCACCCACCAGATAATGAAAATCATATATATGTGTTCCACAAGATAATAACAGATTCATCATATCATAACCCATGAAATTAAATGGGTTTTATAAACAATTAATCATAATAGATCATTTAGAAATGAAACAGTTTTCATAATCATTTCATCATTTCTACACATCATGACTATTATAAAATGAAATGGGTTTCATAAGTATTTTTTCATGGTATAACCTGTGGTAGGGAAAATGGATTCATAAATAACTTATCATTATAAACATAAAACATTTTGTCCAATAATGAGAATGGTATCATTAAATCATGTCCCCAATAATGAAAAAGTAACTTCAAAGGATGTTATATTAGATAGAAAATGATTTTTAAAAGACACTTGGAACATTTCCTGATGAAAATATTTTACATTTATAATCACATATTAGAAAAATCCATAAATAAATTTTGAAATCATTTTCATTGAAAATAAACATTAAAACATATCATGGAATATTTACATATCATTTAGTCTTTTTTTGATGAAATTATACTTTTATAAGGCCTAGCCTTAAACATTACATAATCTTGAGTGAAGTTTAGAACTAATATTGAGGATCATTTTAGGTTTAGTGTTTTAGAGAATTAGGCCATAACTATTAAATTACATCTCAAATATAAAAAATTATACACTTCTACTATAACCAATTTTTTCACAACAATAAAAATCATTAAATAAAAAAATGATTCTATTCATGATAAAAATAATCTTGAATTCTTCCTTTTGAATATCCCTCCTTATACCATATGAATAAATTTTCAAAAACATGGGATGATCATAAAAATATCGTTAGGGATATAAAATTAGGGAGGAAAACATTAGTCCATGAATACATACAAATTAAGAAAACATAATTTTAAATCATAATTTTTATATCTTTAACATAACTCATCAAATCATATGATTTATGAATAACACATAGAAATTAAAAATCATAATGGAAACTTATTGCATCCATAACATACATACAATGTAGCATTCATAGCAACATATGGAGTTACTTTTGGAATACAAATCACAGTATATTCCCTAAATCCCATAGGTCAAACATTAACATTTACCTCTTTCATGTTAACCAATGCATTGGAGAGCTATATTGGTCTCACCCACCCACATTTTATCATAGAACCACCTGTATACGTAATCAATGACCAAGAACCATAATATTATCATAACACATAAAACAAGCATAAATAAAAGATAAAATTTCTATATTTTAATCACAATATATCATTTCAAGATTTTGACAAAATAAATTCTTTCTCAGAACCATTTTCAATACCAAAATATGTAAAAATGGTATATCGTATTTATTTTCCATTTAAAAAATTACGTCTTGTTATAGAATCCAAATATCAAATAATACTCGCGACGGTGGAAAGCTCAATGTCACCACAACCATTAATAAGAAATATTCCCTTTTTCATTTATTAAAAAACTTCATTAAACAAAGATTCATTTTGAAATCCGTTGAATGAAATTAAAGATAAAATGTATAATTATACACTATATAAAAGATGGTTTTGTATAAACCATAATATGCCTCAATAAAATGAGATTGAAACGAAGTCTATTAAATATATTGTATCCTAAGATTAAGGATAAATAAATGACATAATTATTTATGATAAATATAAATACATTCAATATAATTGTATATTTACTTTAAAAAAATAATATGTCATTCACACATATTCTTGGGAAAACAAAACCAATTACATTGATATTTAACTCAATGAAATGATATTGAGTTAATATTTCACTTAAAAAGTTCGTATAATTAAAGTAACAATTTATCAATGGGCTGATTATGTGTAGAAATAGTATATCCAAATAATGGGAAGTGGAAATTATAACATCAATATATAAATATTGATTACACACATAATCATTGCATAATATAATCGATGAAGTATGTGTAAAACCCAATGAGTAGAAATTGAGTTTCGGAATTACCTTATGAAAATTCGACAGCCTAACAGCATCACATAAAAATTTAGAAAATGAGATGATGAGAGAGATAAGGGTATCTACTCATTTAGATATAAAATTTAAAGAAATAAGGATATATAGTAACATACTACACCATAATAAAATGGATGTTAAAATACATAACATAAAAGAAGTCATTGACCGAAAGAGGAGGGTGAATGTTTCCTTTATCTTAAGTCTGACTTGTCTTGTTCATTATTTATATTCCCAAATAATAAAAATAAGTTAAATTTTACTTTCTTCAGAACCATTTTCAATCTTATTATTCATTTTATATTTCTTATCATCATTTTATAAAAATTACATATTTATTTAAGTTCATATCGGTCATTTTTTAGATATTCAAAACTAGAGTCGAAATGAACTTGATATAAATAAAAATTTTCCATGTGGTCAAAATTAAATTATATTTATAATATTATTAAGGATTTAGTTATCATATATATCTAGTATATATATATTTATAATATTCCATAAAATTTGGAAATAAAAATTAAATGAATCATTATTTGAGACGGTAATCCATGCGTACTCGTGAACGGTACTTTGATTTCATTTTCATATTTAAAAGAATGAAAACAAAATGATACATAGGTATATTATAATTATATTATAATATAATTTTTTATATATTTTACATATTTTTATTAACTCCATACCTTATACATTCCATTTATGGAATGAATGAGTCATATCACTTTGATGGGGCGGTAGTCCGCATATCCTCAAATGAAATTATCATATTTAGACATTATAGAAAGCATAAAGGTATGATTTAATTAAAAAAAATAATAGATACAATATAAATATAATATATATCATATATAAATATAGTACCATCATAATGGCCACAATGAGATATGGTTGGAAAAATTTGAACAATCGTCGTTTCATGAGCCAGTAGAACACTGTTCACGGAAACAGTATGTTCATATCCATTAGATGGAGGTGTGTGTGGGTGTAGTTATAATAATTCAAACAACATCATTATAGAATATTAAGTATACTTTTTTGTTATGTAATCCATGAATAATAATAGAATATGGATTTAGGAACTAAAATAATGGAATGAAACTTTAGAGAAGACGATACCTCTTAAAACGTGTAACTCCCTTTGATTTGAGCCAAAAGGCTTTCTTGAATCACCTTTTTCCTAAGGTATTGTTTATAGAAAGAATATAGGGATGTTCAGAGATTATTTTAGTAGATTTTAGGCGATCTGGGGGGATTGAGAGGTGTGATTAAATGGATATGGGTGATGCACTTTTATAAGATGGAGGAGGGGGACTTTTGGAATGTTTTGAAGTATTATTTTATTATAAAATGATTTTCATTTTTAAAAGGCCCCAAATTTATTTATTTAAAATATAAGATGTTTTTGGCTAGACAACCTATCATCCAATAGGTTTTATACAATTCTATTACTAAAATATAACCACATCATTTAACATTAACCCTTAGTTAAATAATTTAACTCTTTCCATGTCTTCTTATATATATACTATATGGTTGATATAGTTATTATAAAATTTCAATAGAACCTAAAGTGGTTAATTATTGAATGTTTAGACATTATAAAAGTCATTTGGACAAATATTATATTATTATGACTATTATATCATTTAATAAAATAGTATTTGTTTTAAAAACACATATTTGTCAATTTTTATACTATTATTATCATGACTTTCTAAAATTCCATAACAACATGATACTTTTGAAAAAACAATATTAATTAAAATATAACAAGTCATACACATCCATAAATTTTTTTTATGGAATAAAATGTTTCAGAATAAGTTTATTTATTTATTTATAACCTCTTTTATTTAAATCATTTCTTTAATAACAGAATCACTACATCATCATTGTGTCATAAATAAATTTATTTATCTGCAGTCTAAAAACTAAAATTAAACTAAAATAATTTATGAAATATTTTTATATTTATAATTACTTTTTATAGTCAAATATGACACTTATATAACCCTATATAAATATTTGTTTACTAAAAGGTACATGATTATGTCAAATTTTTCTTTACATTAAATTGATTCATATAAAATTACATTTTCACATCAATGTGGCTCCAGGGGGTACCCAAATCGACCCAAAGATTCCCATTGTTGTACATATATAATCCGATAGAATTAGGACATGTTTTATAGCAGTTTTATATTATTATAATATTAGTTTTGTTACCCTTATTTAACATATTTACCCTTTAACCATGGAAAATATAATAAATACTGAAGTTACTATTCATAATGTCCAACAATGAAATGTAAATATTTACACAATTTGGACCTCATGATTCCAAAGATGGAATACATTTCATTATATTAAATATAAATAAGTCTCATTAATTAATATAATTTAATTATTGTTGTAAAAACAAAAAGTGGGTTTTTAAGAAGTAATACCTATCAAACAATTGACATCTATTTACTTCCAATTAAAATGTATAATTACTTAAAATGACCATAATTCAATTAATTTATAGAAATATAATCCATTTATAATTTAAACTTAATTAAAAGGAAAATATAACTATATAAATAAATTAGGGGGAAATGAAATTTTGAAGTAAAATGTATTATTTTTAGTATTCATTAAAAAATCAATGTTATCAAAAAAGTACCAAAATTTAATCCAATTTAAATTTTGATGTCTCTATTTTAAATAAGAATTTTATTTTTCAAAATATAACATATAAAAGGGGAAAAACTATAGATAAAAAAGGTTTACCATCAAAAAGTGGTAAAATGGCCTTATAAAACTATTACAGTATTTCACGCATAAAATTAGATTCATTCTTATTTTAAGCCTCTGAAATTTATTTTAAAAATATAAATACATTTAATAATAATATTGTAGTTATTTATGTTCATTCCCTTTAATAAAACATCTAGGAATTAACTACCATTTAAGATAAAAATATTATTATTTTATTATTTGTGTGGTATAACTATAAGTTGTGTGCGACATAAGATTTAAAAAATACTCATTATTGTATGATGAGTATGTTATCGAATGTGTCATATTTAGAATAAAATTAATACCTTCTTAAAAAATATTAATAGATATTAAAATTTATTATTCTATTAATACCAGGGTTGTTACATCCTTCCCCCATTTGGAAATTGTTTCTTCGCAAATTTAAAATGGGGCTCGGAAATGTTATTAAAAATAGCACATCATAAAAAGTGTCAGTAAAGATATCACATTAAAAGAAAGAATGATATGTAGAAAGGTCACCTGAGATAACCCATATTAGGATTCCATTTAATAAAACCTAAATATAGAAGAGAAACATACCATCATATTCTGATAGAGAGTGACAGAAAACATGATCCGGAAAAAGTTAATAACAAGAAATCCAAAAACATGTGATGGGTTAAATGTTCTTTGATTTACCAATAGGAAAAGTAAATGAAAAACCTTTTTTTAAGTTTCATTTCATAAATTTGAGAAATTTATTCATGATATTGACTACAAATAGTTATAAATATATATACTTTTTAGGTTAAGTTTTATCCTTTAATAAATTTATACCACAAACTCATCTTTTCTCCAAACCATGTGTATTCACGATTACTTGGTCACATGTGAAGTGCGATAATAAAATTCTAGAGAATAACATAATCGAAAAAAGATGAACTACATATTTTCCATGTTTAGACATTTACCAAAACAAAAAGGTTTAGTATAAGATCAGATAATCCCCAAAAGATAATACTTTTTAAAAATAAATACTACTCTTAATATCCAAAATTCAACAAACAATACCCAAAGTTCTCCAAGGACAAATAAAAACACAATTGTCCACAAAATTAATAATAGTAATCCAAAAAATATTGAAAAACCAAAAACACAAAACTATTTAATAAAATATTATTCCATGGAAAATATTAACCTTTATCTCCGAATAACATCGACTACTCTTAAAGTCTCATATTGAAATGTAATTAACCTAATAAAATATTCTCTATGATAGGATAATCTTTTCTATAAATAACCCAAATCGGCATATGTCCACAATAAAAACAAATATTCCTCAATATTAAAATTTCAACTATTCCTCCACAAATAAAATCCCATAGTATTCTATTTTCCTTTGGCATAAAGTGTTCCCAAAAGATAGAACATCTTCCGAAACAACATTTATCAGTTAATCGCCAAGTCATTTTTCTATTCTAAGGATATCTATTTAGTAAAACATAAGCTCCCAAAATGAACATATTCTTAATCAATAAAAACATTTAAATGAAAATTATAATTCATACTAAATAGGGACTTCACGTGGGCCATTGGTAGGTGATTCTCCCTTGTCAACCTTTGGATTTGGGTTTGATTCCCATGGACTTACTGGACATGACAGGTTGATAACCATCCTACGGGTTGTCCTTTTTCTAAATTCCTATCATTCATTCTAAAAAATAATGTAATTTCCTAAAAAATAACCATAACCTATTGTATCATCAAAGGATATCTAATGACATTAATTTTTCATCCCAAAATGTAATTAAAATTTATCACCTCAAAAAAAGATCAAATAAACCCCAAAGGTAATCTATTATTTCCGCACAAGAAAAGATAATTCTATATTTAATAAAAAATTTATATATCAAAATTCAGGGTTACACATTCAAGAAAATGCCTGCCAAAGTAATCCAATCATCAAAAGAGCCTTCATAATTTTAATCATTTCCACATTATTTCTTAATACACCATTCCAACAGATCTAATATCATCATAATTTATCAATATCAATCCAAATATTCTTCATTATTTATAGATACAGAAATAAATAATACCTTGAATCTAGATATCATGATCTTTAGGATGTTCTCGTTCTCTTTCAGCTTGTTGTCCTACGTACAAAAAGTAAATGTTCACTCCCCTTATTTAATTTCACTTTTCAATAGAGTTGGAAAATTAGAGATCATGAAATCATATAAAAAAGATACCATGACCCATAAAATTGGTTTATAAATTAGTAGGTGTTGTATTTATCAAATAATTTCTTGCAGGTTATTTTAATACTCATGAAGCTAAAAAAAATATTTGAACATGATTTTTCTATAATATTTATGATCAAATTGTCAGGGAGGGGTACGAAGATTGTGTATGTTCTCATTTCTTACAACTTGAGAAATTGTCCTTAATCATATGAGAAGAATCAATACTATAACATGAAATGTGTTATTATTAAAAAATAATCATCTATAGGGTAAAGATAAAATAAAAAGTTTTGTATTAATCTAATCCATCAATCTATTTATATCTCTATTTTTCAGGTTTTTATCCAATCAGCCTATTTTTTTATAACCCTCCAAAATTTTCCATATGATAATGACCCTATTAGTTATATGAGATTCTTTTAATACACCCAGATAATATCCAAACCTCTAAAATTAACTAATCCTACTTCTGATAGAAACAATATGGCTCAAGCCTTAAACATTAAATAATCTTGAGTTATGTCAAGAATTAAAATTTGGGATCTATTCAGGTTTAGTTTTTTAGATATTTACTCCGTAACCATTACATTATATCCCAAATATTACAAAGTAGACACTTCTAATCCAAATAATTTTTTCACAAAAATAAAACTCATTAAATAAAAAAAACAATTCTTTCCTTGATAAAAATATTATTGAATTCTTCCTTTATATTTCCCTTCCTTAAACACTATGAAAAACATATAAAAAACATGGGATTATAATGAATATGTTAGTAAGGGATATAAAATAAGGGATGATAACATTATTCCATGAATACATACAAATCAATAAAATATACTTTTCAATCATAAAGAATATCTCTTTAACATACATCATGAAACCATAATATTGATAAATAAAAAAAATAAATCATAAATCATAATGGTAACTTATGTAATCCATAACATACATACATTTTATCTTTCATAGCTACACATGGAGTTAAATTTGGAATACCTATTACTATATATTCCCTAAATATCTTAGGAGAAACGCTACGGTTTAACTCTGACACATTACCTAGTGCATTGGAGAGATATATCAGGCTCACTCACCCTAGGTTTATCACGGAACCACCCGTATATGTAAAAAATTCCCAAGAACCATAACATAATCATAATAAATAAAACAATCATAATGAAAAGATAAAATTTCGACATTTCAATCGCAATAAATAATATCAATATATTGATGTAATCATTGATTTATCAGAATAATATTCAATACCAAAATACTTAAAAAGGGTATATTGTAATTATTTTCCTTTTAGAGACATTATGACTTGTTATAGAAGCCAAATATAAAATAATACTCTTGGTAGTGGAAAGGTCATTGACACCGCATAGATTAAAAAGAAGCATTCCCTAGGTCATTTATTAAAACACATTATTAAAAAAATGACTCCTTTTGAAAACTGTTTAATGAAATAAATGTAAAAAAGGTTTTATGTATACACTTTATAAAATAAGGTCTCATATAAAAAAAGATTCCTTAATGAAGGTAGATTCAGATGAAGTCCCTTAAATATATCGTATCTTTATATTAAAGATAAATTAGTGAAATAATAATGTGTGACAAATATATATACATATAATATAAGTGGATATTTAGTAAAAAACAATCAAAGTACATTTAACCATATATTCAGAAAATAAAACTAATGACATGTATATTTAACTCAATAAAATTATATTGAGTAATGATTTCACTTACAAAGTTCATATAATTGACGTAACAATTTATCAATGGGATGATTATTTTTAGAAATATTATATCCACACAATGGGAAGAGGAAATTATAACACAAATAAATAAATAGTGATTCCACACATAATCATGTCATAATATAATCAATTAAGTATGTGTAAAACCCAATGTGTGGAAATTGAGTTTGGAAATTCGATTATGAAAATTCGACAGCTTAATGAGATAACATAAAATTTCAGAAATAATTGGATGAGACTAAAAAGGGTATCATATAATTTGGACATAATGTGGATAGAAATACGTATGTATAATAACATACCCCAACATAAGAAAACAGAAATTATAAGACATAACATAGAAGAAGTCTTTGACTAAAAGACGAGGGTAGAAAGTTCCCTTACCTTGAGTCTGACTTGTCTAGTTCATTCTTTATATTCCTGAATAATAAATTTAATTTATACTTACATCACAAAAGTTTTTGATTTTATTATTAATTTTATATTACTTATCATCATGTTATAACAATTATATGATTATTTATGTTCATATCGGTCATTTTGTCGACATTCATTACTAGAGTCAAAAATGAACATGATATAAATACAAATTTTCCACGTGGTCAAACATAAATTATCTCCAACATATTATTAATTATTTAAATATCATATATTTATATTATATATATATATATAATAAACCAAAAAAATTGGAGAGAATAAATGAAATGTACTGTTCAGGGAGATAGTAAGCTGTATTTACGCATGAACACTAATTTAATTTTTTTTCATATATAAAGGAATGAAAAAAAATGATACATAGGTATATTATAATTCCAGTATAATATAATATTTTATATATGTTACATATGTTTATTAATTCCATACTTTATACATTCCATGAATGGCATGAACGAGTTATATCACTTTGAGGGGGCATTACTTCTCACTAACTCCAATGAAATTTTCGTATTTACACATTATGGAAAGCATAAAGGAATTCTTTAAATATAAAAATAGATGCATAGAGACAATATAAATATAATATATTTCATATATAAATATATTTCCATCATAATAGACACCATGAGAGTTTGTAGGGTAAAATCGAACAATCATCATTTCGTGAGGCTGTAGTTCCCCATCCACAGAAACAGTATGTTCATATCCATTATATAGAGGTTTGTGTAAGTTTAGTTAAAATACTTCTCATAAAAACATAATTTTATAGTTAGGATACTAGTTTTGTTATGTAATCATATAATAATAATATAATATGGATTGCTGAAGTAAAATAATGTAAGGGAACTTTAGGGAAGATGCTACCTCTTAAAACGTTTAACTTCATTTGATTTGAGCAACATTCCTTTCTGGAATTTCCTTCTACCAAAGGTAAGGCTTCTATGAGGAATATTGGGATGTTTAGAGATAATTTGGGAAGATGATGGACGAGAAAAGGGTCTTGAGATTTGTGATTAAATGGGTATGGTTGATGCCCTTTTATAAGAGGGAGGAAGGACACATTATGAATGTTTCGATGTATTATTTTATTATAAAATGATTTTCGTTTTCAAAAGGACACAAAGAAAGAAATTTCAAATATAATATGATTTTGGGTCGAAAAAATCTCAACAAATATGTTTTAGACAAGTATAGGTCAAAATTAACCTTATCTTTTAACATTAACACTTAGTTAACTAATTTAACCCATACCATGTCTTCTTGTATATTTATACTACATGGTTAATATAGTTAGTATAAAATTCCAATAGAAGCTCAATTGGTTCTTTAATGAAATTTTAAACATTATCAATGTAATTTTTCTTGATATTATATTTTTATGACCATTATATAATTTAATAAAATAGTATTTTTTTTAAATCCATTTATGTAAAGTTTTATACTATTCATATCATGACTTTTTAAATATCCATAAAAACATGATTTTTTGGAAAAAACATCATTAATTAAAAGATAAAATTACATACTCATCAATAAAATGTTTTTAGGGCACAAAATGTTTCAAAATAAATTTATTTTATTGTTTATAATTTGATTTATTTAAATAATTCATTAATAAGAGAATCACTACATCGTCATCGTGTTATAAATAAGTTTATTTATTTGATGTGTAAAAATTATAAATAAAATAACATGATTTGGTAAAAAAATTGTCTTTATAATCTCTATTTATAGTGAAATATATCACTTATATAACCCCATATAATGATTTTTCTAGTAAAAGATACATGTTTATGTTACATTTTTATTTACTTTATATTAATTCTAATAAAATGTCATTTTCACATGAAAGTGGCTCTATGGTGTCCCAATATAGACCGAAAAATTCCCATGGATGTACATATATCATCCCATAGTATTAGGACATATTTTAGTATAGTGTTATATTATTATAATTTTATTGTTTTAGCCTTATTTACCAGATTTACCCTTAATCCATCGTAAATAAAATAATTACTAACAATACTATTCATAATGTCTATTAATAAAAATAAGTACATGTTAGGTCCACTACGTTAGATACCATGAGAGTGGGTGAATCAGGGTATGTCAGATTAAAACAACTTCCCTTTTGATCTTGTATTATTGTTAGACAAAACACTTTTTTCTCTCCTTCCCATTGTATATTATGAAGAAATATGAAAGCAAGAACATGAAATAACAATTTTACATAGTTCACCCTCACATGGATATATACAAGGATCATACACCGGTGAAGTGATGATGTACCAAATCCACTAAAACGGCATTGTTGTTTATAAAATTTAAAGTGGACTCATTGTTCTTCCTGGTTTACAACCATTCAAAAATTGAGAACTAAATGCTCTCTCAACTGAAGTAATATAATTACATCTTCATAATATCCACTCATAGTTTAAAGACATGTAGGACCCTTCATTTTTACAAATGAATTCATCCTACACTGAATGTAGATTCTCTATTTATGTCCCATTTTCATCCACTTATGAAAACAACTTTACCATAGTATTACTAGGATACTCCAAATCGTCCATGAAACCCGTACCGTGTCTCGCGTGAAACCTAAATTCCTTGAGTTAAGTATTTAAATTTTTTCAAAAAACACCCCTTGTGCACAACTTCAACCTTACGCACAACTAAAATATTACATGCAACTTTCTTAGCTTGTGCACAACTCATTTTATTTCACAGAACTCCCTTTGATTGAAATTCGTACATAATCCAGAGCTCGAATTCTATCTAAGTGTAGAGATTATACAAATGAGGGGGGTCAAATCTTATTTATATTAATTTACAAACCCTATAAAGAAGACACCTTATATCACAGAATATTCCCTTCATGTGCGCAAAACCTAATTTGATGTCGCATTTGTCTTGCAAGTTTCTTTCATGCAACCTCGTCTTTCACACAGATTGATAAATCCATCATTCACTTGATACCTATTCAACTTTTTTATGTTTTGATCCCTAAACATGCCTTGAATGCATGTTTTTAAACCACCTTCAATTGGGCTTAGAACATTTTTTCCAAAAAACATGTTTCCCCATTTCCAGATTTTAAGGCCCAAAAATTTGGAAACCACTAGAAAATGGTGCCACCATATGTTTGTTCTTTCTGTACCGCCTCCATATCGAAGATTCCTTTTTCGTGGTTCATTGTAAAAATATGTTTTCCAATATATCTCTAGAACTCGACAACTCACCATAGAAACCCCAATTGTCAACAAACAAAACATATTTTTTAACGAACACAAACACCTAAAAAGTTCATCAAATGTCACCTTAAGGGATTTATTCCCAACAATATCCCCCTTTGGGATTCTTGAAAACTATTTTATAATTCGATACCTCATTAAATGACTTTCCATATTCATCCATTAGTCACCTCTTATGATTCTGATAGAAATCAAGGATTTACTCAACCCATACTCTAAGCCCACATGATCACTGCTCTGCATGAGAAACAAGAGTATAGTGAAAATTTTACCAATGAGTCACTTATTTCCTCACAAAAATGATTGATACCATTACAACACCAAGCTTACGCTTTCATCATGAACCTCGGATATCATGATATAAATTCTTTGATCGATCACTTCTAGGATCGTCATATTTAAAACGCATCCACCTTAACATATCGAGTTCTTGTGTTTTCAAAGATAAGATCTGGATGATCACATAAAATCCCAAAGAAACACATATTTTCAGCCCAACAATATCCCCCTATCATATTCGTCACCTATCATGATTCACTCCACCTATCTCACTACTCCACCTATCATATTCTCCTTGTGTCTTTGAAAAAGACATTATCTCCCCCTTAAATAGTACACATTATTCCCTTTTTAAATGAACCCAAAGGTCACCCTTTTGTGATCTACCACAAGGTAAAGAACATATATTAGTACATTTGGTAAAACACATCATGCCTCAGGAATATGGGATGTTTTATCCACTCTTTTTGAAGTGCGGGTAGTCGATTGGGCTCCCAGATCCAATCGATGTCTCTCAAAAGCTTCTTTGGGTACGGCCTTTGTGAGAAAGTCTGCAACCTATAACTGTGTAGGCACATAATCAAACACTACTAGCCCTTGATCCACATTCTCCTTGATAAAATGATATTTTATCTCATTGTATTTTTTCCTTGAGTGATGGATGGTATTTTTTCTTATATTTATCGAAATTGAGTTATCGTACTAGATTTTGATTGGATACTTCACTTCAACTCCCATATCATCAAGTTGCTGCTTCATCAACAATAAATGTGTGCATTCTTGAGTGGACACAATATACTCTACCTTTATATTGATCAATGAAATTCAATCTTCATTCTTTGTTAGACAGGAAATACACAATCCACCAAGGTAGAAATCTCCTCTAGAATTTGATTTTTTTCATCTAATGAACGATCCCAACATGCTTTTATATATACCAACAGCTCTGGCTAAGAATTTTCATTATAAATAAAACCAAAATTAGCAGTTCCTTTGATATACCGAATTGTTATTTTAACTACAAGCATGTGGATTTCCTTGGTATTTCATGGATATCACGTTGATTGGAATGTGGAAAAAACAATATCAGGTCTTATCGTTGTTAGGTACAGTAAACGTCAAATAATCTTCAGGACGTCTATGGTATTAACTGCCTTGCCATCATTGTCCTTTGATAATTTTATTCGGGTAGAAATAGGAGCCTTCATCTCCTTGTATATTTTCATTCCAAATCTTTTCAGAACCTCCTTGGAATATTTTTATTGAGAAATGAAAGTTCCATTTAATCCTTATGTCACTAGTAAACTAAGAAAAAATTCATCTCTCCAATCATTGACATTTCAAAATCACTGTTCTTGAATTAGGAATTTTTTTTTCATTGAGCTTCTTCTGATCCACCAAATATTATCTCATCAACATAAACCAGAACCATCATCCATTGATTATGTACTTTGTTGAAATAGAGAATTTAATCATCTCCACCATGCTGAAATCCATGATTCTTCAAGTACTGATCAAGCCTCAAGTACAATGCTCATGGTGCCGGTTTCAACCTATATAGTGCTTTCTTCAGTTGGAAAACGTTGTTCTCATCTTCATGAATGACATAACCATATGGCTGATCAATATAAACTTCCTCTTCCAGAACCCCATTCAGAAATGAATATTTGATGTCAATATAAAATACAATGAACTTCTGTTTCACTATAATGGCTAGGAATAATCTAATTTTCTCTATCCTTTCAACTAGGGAAAATTTATCATCAACATAATCACCCTCTATTAGGGAGTACCCTTTACACACCATTCATGATTTGTTTCGAATTATTCTGCAATCTTCATTTATATTATTATGAAATACCCATTATGTCCTGATGAAATTATTATTTGTTAGCCTTGAAACAATCACCCGAGTATGATTCTTCTCAATCTGTTCTAACTCTTCATTCATTTCCTAAACCCAGTATTCTTATTCACCTGAATTAGAAAAACATTTAGGATCTAGTTGAGACATGAAGTTTGTATGTTGTAGTGACTTCCTTATTCTTGTCTAAACAGACATTTTCTGATCACCAATGATATTTCATATATCAATTTCAGCTTGACTCTATGTCTTCTATATAGATACATATTTTACTTACTCATTCTCATCATTAGTATCTTCTTTTTAATAAACATCAATAAATTTTTCCCCCTACATCACTTTCCCCCTCATCATATTAATCATGAAATTATTCACTGTGATGATGAATGATCTCTTCATTATCCACTACAGTGACATCATTTCACTCAATTACATTTCCCATCCTCTTATTAAAGACATTTTATGTTTTTCTTTTCCCTATATTGAAAATTAATATCATATCATCTCTACATGACTCAAATTTCCTATGTTTTTATTTATTGATAATTGGTCACAAAATTTCAAAGATTAAAAGTATTTCACCATTGGGTTCTTTCTAAAGCACATCTCATACAGAGTCCTTCCATCCTTCGAACACAACAAATCTTGGTTAGAAAAGCATAACTGTTTCAGTACTACTTCCATCCAAAATTTCATTAGTAGGACTTTTTTTATAAGCATCATTTTTTCCAAATTATTGATGATCTGATTTTTTCTTTTCATCCCTCCATTATGTTGGGGAGTTCCTACTAAAGAAACGTGATGTCTTATCATGTGATTCTTGATATAGTCTTCCACCTGATTTTTTGTGAATTTCGTACCATTTTGAATATGAATGTTCATAATTCTCTACCCAATCATCCTTTCATATTCCCTCTGGTACTATTTTAGGAAATTTAATACATCAGACATATGGGTAATGATGAATACCAATTCCCTTAATCTATAATAATCAATGAAAAAAACATAATATCTCATTATATCAATATATCTTGATAAGATAGGTCCACAAAAATCAGAATTCACAAATTCAAGCATTCTTTTTGAAATATTTTCCTTCACTTTGTAATCCATTCGAATGATATTCCCCTATTTAAAAGCATCGCATGTATGTGTACAATCACATGGTATCCTGGGGAGATTTCTAACTGCATCACATTCTACCCGATCATCCAGGGAAGGATGTAATATTTGACATAGTAATTTATTCCATAACTTGTTCTCCTCCTCTCTAGATAAAAAGCTCACATATTCATCCCCACTTACAAGGTAAATAATTCTATTTGTCCATTTTCATTGTAGAATCATTGGACCATCTATTTCTTTGACAATACAAGTCTTCTTAAGAATCTATATAGAATTACCTGAGTCACAGAGTTGACTGATGCTGAGAATATTGGGACTGAGACCTTCTACTACTCAGACCTCAGCACGTCTTATTTCTTTTCCCCCAAACCTGGCATTTTTGAAGACAATAATATTCAGCCCTTCATCGTTTCCAAACAGGAAAACTCTTTTGTTATATTTTTTGGTTGTAATAATATCATTATTAACTGTCATGTGAGATGTGTAACCACTATCAAGGATTCGTACACCAGAACGGTCTGACACATTAATGGAAATTTTTGCAGGCACTGCCATCTCAGCTCTGTTCTTCTTGAACTATGTTTTTGACTACATAATGAGAATGGATTAGAAATCATGATCTTCCCCAGAGTGTGTTGGACCATCATCATCCTGTACATCCACAAAATGGTTTTTTGGTTTCATCTAATTGGTTCATTCTTAGATTTTTTTATTGTGACTGATCGGGTTCTGTTTTTTGGAAATTCCTCTAAATGATTGATTTACATTATCTTGACAAGTTCCCAAATCCTCCACACAAAAAATGATGTCCCTTAAAATATTTTCTATAATATTGTGCTATGTTTGGCCATCATTGTTCCTCTTTTTCTCTTTGATATCTCTTGGATATGGAACATACATTCTATGAATTCCCCTTTTCCACAAAAATAACACCTGATGTATAGTATATTCATGTGTGTAACTTCTACACTTCTAATTTACCTCTGGGTTCTCTGAATATTTTTATTTTTCTTCTTACGAACTCAATATTTAATTTCAGAGCACGTGCATGATTCCTGACTGCAATCCTCACTACTTTCAGTTTTTGATCAATCCCCACATCAGTCTTAACCCCTGAACATGATTCTTGCTTCTTTTTTGATGGATCACTTTGATCCCCTTTCTTCTTTTCAATCATATGAATGATCTTCTTTCCTGAAAATGAGTTTGAAATTTAATGTTTTTCATGGTCCTTCAATTTTCGTTGTATACCTGCATTTTCCTCATCAATTCATCGATACGCTTGACGTGATCTTTCACTATGTTATTAAATCCATCAACCTCCCTCTTCTGTTCATCAATCTTGATTTCATACACACTAACCAATTTTGAGTCCTCTAGGTTTGATGACTTATGTTTCTTAATTGCTTCCATTAACTTTTAATTATCTTCTTCTTGCTACTGCATCTAGTGTTTGGCATCACAAACCACTTTTTTGTCTTTATTCATTTTTTATATCCAAACATCTATCTCTTCAAGAGTAGATTCTAACTCATCTTTCACATCAATTCTTCATTCAACTTCATCTTCATCATCAATGATAGTTTCTTCCTTTTCTTGAGAACTACTGACAATAGACACCATGGAATTCTATCCACAATATTTTTACTTTTCTATCTCTTCAACCTCTTCAAACTCAGAGTCATCTGAACTATCACATTCTTATGAATGAATATTCTTCTTCTTGAAGAAATTTATCTTGAACTATTTCTTCCCTTTCACATAGGCTAAAGACTTATTCTTTATAATTTCATCTTCATCTACATCAACGTCTTCTTAGAATGTTTTGGGGAACCATTCCACAAGATGACCAATTGTTGCACATAGAAAGAAGGAATGTGGAAGATTACCATTAAACATTCATTTTACTATTTTAATATTAGAGGAAAGGAATTGCATCACCTCATAGGTCTCTTCTTCTTCCTAAGAATCTTCAATAGTGATCTTTTTTGTGGATTTAATTTCCACCTCTTTGGACTTGCTCTTTTCCTCAACATCATTATCATCATTTCGCATTTCATATGCTACCATGGTACTATGAAAGTTATCTAGTGTCAGACCTTTTGGTTCCTCGTCTTTAAATATAAAAACCTTTGGATTGAAGTGATGTATATGTTTCTTTAGGATGCACTTAATAATATCTATATCTTCAATGACTTCACAATGACCTCACATTTCATCCAGTACAAAATTTACCATGTCAAAGAATGTGTCAACAGACTCATTTGGGTTCATTATAAGATCATAATAATTGTTCCACAATACTTGTATATTTGCATCTATGATCATTCAATATCCTTTATATATGTTGAAAAGTTTTTCCCACATAGGAAGTGATGTTTTTCATGACATAACCATTGTATAGATAGCATTTCATATATGTCCACCTAAAGAATTAGTTTACCTGGTGAAATCATCCAATTCTATTATCTTGTCATCAAGTAATACACCACTATTAATATCCATAGTTATACAATGCATTGCTGATGTAAATAAATACATTCCCAATTATCGAAAGTATTGTTGCTTCTAATTCTTCCATAGCAGTAAATTATTCCCATCGAAGATCAGAATCCATTTATGATTGGTGACCTCCATTTGATAGAGAAACACTGATATGAACTTTTAACTCTGATACAAATGGTTAGGTCCACTAGGTTAGATACCATGAGAGGGAGGGGTGAATTAGGGTATAATAGAATAAAACAACTATCAATATTGATCTTGTTTTTTTGTCAGAAAAAACACTCTTCTCTCTCCTTCCTAATGTAGAGTATGAAAAAATACTAATGCTAGCACAGTACACACCAATTTTACTTGTTTCACAATTATTGGGCTACATCCAAGGAGTATACGCCATCGATGTGCCGATATACCAACTACACTAAAAGTGCATGACTATTTACAAAGCTTGAAGTGGAATCACAGTTCCTCCTGGTTTATAACCAATCAAAAATCGAGAACTCACTACTCTCTCAACTGAAATGAGCTCACTACTTCTTCAGAAGATAAACTCATAGTTTATAAACATGTAGGTCCCTTAATTTGCACAAATTAATTCGTACTCTACTATTTGTAGATACTCTATTGAAGTCCAACTTTCTTCCACTGATGAATACAACATTACGACAGTATTACTGGGAAACTCCGAATCTTTCATGCAACCCTTACTACTTATTGCATGCAATCTTAAGGGCTTGTGTGCAAGATTTCACTTCTTTTGCGAAACACCCATTTCGCACAATATCAAGGTTACAAGAAACTCAAATCTTACGTGTAACTTTCTTAGCTTGCACTCAACTAGAAATATATCGTGCAACTCCCCTTGCTCAAATTTCTTACATGATCCAGATCTCAAATTCTCTCTATGTGTTAAGCTTCTATGAATGAGGGGGGAACTTATTATTTATAGTCATTTTCGTCCCCTATGTAGAAGATTCCCCATGTCGTGCAAGATTCCATTTGTGTGTGCAAATCCCAATTTGATGTCACATTGGGCACATAATTTTCATTCACGCAGCCTCATCTTTCTTACACATTGCCAAATATTTCACGCACATCAAGCATTTTCCTTTTTTTCAAATTTTGATCACGAAACATGTGTTTCACGCATGTTTCCAAACAACCTTCATTCTTTCACACATAATTCTATTCAAAAATCATGTTTACCAATTCATGGATTTTGAGGCCCACAAATTTGGGGAACACTGGAAAATAGTGCCACCTTATATCTATTACTTTTCAATCTCCTCTATATTGACCATTACTCTGTCATGGTTCTTTTTCAAAATAGTTTTCCAATAATATATCTGGTACTAAACAACTCCCCATGGAAACCCTCTTTGTCAATAAAAAAACCATCTTTCTCAACAAACACAAACACCTCAAAAATTATTCAATGTTACCATGATGGATTTTTTCCAAACAATATATCATTTTGGTTTGTTGATGACTCTTTTATAATTTGACACATCGTTAAAACTCATTACATCTTCATCCACCATTATCCTCTTGCGATTATGATCACAATCAAGGATTTACTTAACACATACTCTAAGCCCACATCATAAATTCATGGAATTAGAAACATGTGTATAGCGAAACATTTATCAATGAGTCATTTTTTTCCTCTCACAAATGTTTGATACCCTTCCAACACCATGATTACACTTTCATCATGAACCTCGGCGTTGATTATATCTATTCTTTGATCGATCACTTCTAGCATCATCTGATTTAAAACTCCTCCTTCACTTCTGGAGTTCTTGTGGTGTCCATGCTAAGATCTGGATGATCACATTGAACAACATATAGACACATACATTCATACCACCAATCTCCCCCTAGCAGCTTCTTCACCTATCTTGATTAAATCCCCCTATATGGCTGCTCCACCTGTCAGCTTCTCCCCGTGTCTTTAAAAATGACATTATCTCCCCCTTGAATAGTACACTTTCTTCCCATTTTCAATGAACCCAATGATCTCTCCTTTGTGGTCTTCCACAAGGTAAAGAACCCAGATTAGTACCTTTGGGAAAACACACCATTCTTCGGAGAGAGGAGAAGTCACATCCACAATTTTTCAAGTTCGGTTAGTCAACTGGACTCCCAGATCCAATCGATGTATCTCATAATCTTCTTTGGGTATATTCTTTGTTATATTGTTTGCAACCTGCAACTCTGTAGGCACATAATCCAAATTTTATATCCCTTTCTCCACCTTCTCCTTGATAAATTTTTATTTTATCTCAATGTTCTTTGTCTTTAAGTGATGGAATGGATTTTTGCTGAGATTTATAGAAGTCGATTTATCACACTAGATTCTGATAGGAGACTTCACTTCAACTCCCATATCATCCAACTGCTGCTTCATCCATAATAACTATGGACATTATTTAGTGGCCTCAAAATACTCAACTTATATAGTGCTCAATGAAATGCGATATTTTATTTCTTAGCTAAGAAATACTCAATCCACCATGATAGAAAGAACCTCCTGATGTTGATTTACTATCATTTAATAAACTGGCCCAATACATATATATATATTTACCAATAGATATAGCTATGAATTTTTCTATATAAATAATACCAAAATACACAATTCCTTTGATATAACGAATAATTATTTTCACTGCAATAATTTGAATTTATTTTGGATTTCATTGATATTGTGCTACTTCGATGTGGGTGAAAATAATATTAGGTATTCTCACTGTTTGGTATAGTTAACTTCTAATAATATGCCTATATTATGTGATATTAATATCCTTTCCATCATAATATATTGATAATTTTATCAGAGTTAAAACTGGACTCTTAATCTCCATGTAACTTTCCATTCCAAATATATTCAAAACCACCATGGAATATTTGGATTGAGAAATAACTATTCCATTCCTTCCTTGTGCCAGATGTAAACTAAGGAAAAACATTAGCCCTCCAATTGATGACATTTTAAACTCACTTTTCCTAAATTTGGAAAACTATCTGCATTGAGATTTATCTGATTCACCAAATATTATTTTATTGACCAATACTAGCACCATAATCCTTTGATTACCTTCTTTGTTGAAATGAATATTGTAATGAACTTCACCACACTGATATCCAAGCTTCTTCGTATACGGATCAAGCCTCATGTACCATTATCTTGGTGCTTGTTTCATCCCATATAGGTCTTTCTTCAACCGACAAATTTTTTTCTCATATTCATGAATGAGAAACCTATCTAGGTGTTAAATATAAACATCATATTCCATAACCCCTTTCAAAAATTAAAATTTTACATCCATCTAAAATACTATTCACTTTCATTTCACAACAATGTCTCAGAATAATCTTATTGTCTCTAGCCTTGCAACCTGTGAAAATGTCTCATCAACTTAGATAGCAGCTATTTGGGGGTACCCTTTGCACATGAGTCATTATTTGTTTCAAATTACTACCCCATATTCATTAATCTTATATTGAAAGACCCATTTAGTCTCGATGACATTATTATCTATTGGCCTGAAAACAATCTCCCAAGTCTTATTCTTCTCAATCTGTTCTAGCTCTTCATTCATCGCCTGAAACCAGTTTTCATCTTTTGCTGCATCAGAAAACATGTAGACTCTACCTGATATAGGAAGGTTTTATACTGTAGTGACTTCATTATTCTTGTCTAAATTGGTGTTCTCTGATCACAAATGATATTTTATCTATCAATTTTAGCTCAACTCTATGGATTCTGTGCAGATATAGATTTTACTTCCTCTGCATCATCATCAGTATGTTCTTCTCAATCAGCATCAAAAACTTTTTCTCCCCTTAAATTACTTTCCTCCTCATCACTTTCATCATGAAATTATTCAATGTGCCGCTGAAAGATCTCTTAATTCTCCAATAAAATGACATCATTTCCCTCAACTACTTTTCCGAGCATCTTGTCGAATCATTTTTATGCTTTTCTTTTTCCTGAGTAGCCAGGGAATATCCCGTTATCAACATGTGACTCAAATTTCATATGTTTTTTTTGAGAATGAAGCATGTAATTCCAAATATTTGAAAGTATTTAACTGTTTTCTTCTTTCCCTACCATATATCATACATATTCTTTCTTTCCTTTGGAAACAACAAATCCTTGTTTGAAATGTAGATTTATTTCAACACTGCTTCTTTCTAAAATTTCTCTAGTATGTCTTTTTCAATAAGCATCTTTCTAGCCATATTGTTGATGATCCAATTTCACCTTCCAACCATTCCATTTTGTTGGGGAGTTCTTACTTATGAAGAATGAGGCCTTATCCCATGTATCCAAAGATCTTATTCCATATGACTTTTTGTGAATTCCATACCATTGTAAGTATGAAACTTCATAATTTTCTACCCAACTATCCATTCAGATTCTCTATGATACTGTTTTAAGAAAATGAACACATCAGACTTATGGTTAATGATGAATATTAATTTCATTATAATATAATCATCATTTAATAGAATGTAATATCTCTTTCCACCAATGTCTCATGGTGAGATAGGTCTACAAACAATATCATGCACCAATTTGAGCACTCTTGTTGACTTCATTGCCTTTTATTTTTATGTCTTTCTAATGATCTTCCCTTATTGAAAAGCATCTCATGTATGTGTACGATAATGTGATAGCCTGGGGAGATCTCTAGCAGTTTCGCAATTTACTAGATCTTCTACGAAAGGTTGGCATATATGACCAACTCATTTATGCCATAACTTGGTTTCCTACTCTCGGGATAAAAAAGCACACAACTTCATCACCAATTACAAGGTTAAGATTTTCCTTTTTTCTTTTTCATTGAATAATCACTACATCATCTATTCCTTTTATAATACATTTCATCACAATAATCCTTATAAAACTCATTGGGTCACAAAGTTGACTGATGGTGAGAAAATTTTGACAGAGGCCTTCTACTACTAAGACATCAGCACATCTTTTTTTCTTTCGCCCAAACCTGGTCTTTCTTGAGACATTAATATTCAGTACTTAATCATTTCAAAACATGATAACTCCTTCTTTGTCATATATTATTCCTATAACAAGATCCTTATTACACTCCATGTGAGATGTACAACTGTTATTAATGATCCATAAAATAGAATGGTTTGACACATTAATGGCAATTTCTACAACCACTCCCTTCTTAGTTCTCTTCTTCTTGATCCATCTTTTTTACTTATGATTCAGAATGGATTGAAAATCATGATATTCATAATATTATAATGGACTATATTCATCCTATAGAGCTTCAAATCAGTATTTTGTTTTCATCTCATTCATTGATTCTCAAATTTGATGCTTGTGACCACTCGTGCTCAGTGTTGGCACATTCCTTTGAATGATTGACATATAATATTTATCATTGTGACCAAATCCTCCACACCAAAAACAATGTCCCAAAAATTATGTTCTTTAATATTGTGATCTGTTTGGATTCCATTTTTTATCTTTGGTCCTTCGGTATCCCTTTTCTATAGAACATACATTCTGTAAATGTCCCATCTTTCCACAGTAATAACACCTAATGTAGGGTGAATTACGATGTGTCACTTCTGCACTTCCAATTTCCCCTTAGGTTCTCTGAATCATTTCATTTTTTATTTTTCCCAACTCAATATTCAATTTCATAGTGAGTTCATTCTATCTGACATCAATCCTAACTGATTTCTATTTTTGATCATGCCATGCATCAGCCTTAACACCAGAACATGATTCTTGTTTCCTTTCTGCTTGACCATTATGCTCCCCTTTCATATTTTCAATCTTTTGAATGATCTTCTCTCTTAATAACGTGTTGGTAATCAATACTTTTTCTTGGTCCTTCACATTACATATAATACTGAGTTATTCCTATTCAAGTTATTCAATACGCTTAACTTGATCTTTCAATGTGTTATTCAACCCATCGATCTCCATCATCTGTTCTTCATCCTTGATTTTACACTCACTAACTGATTCTGAGTCCTCTGATGTTAATGACTTATGTTTACCAATTTCTTCCATTAACATAGAATCCTATTATTGTTTCTTCGGTATGTAGAGTTTGGCATCATGAACCACTTTGTTGGATTTCTTCATTTTTCCTCTCCTAAAATCAATCTCTTGAAGAGAAGCTTCTAATATAGCCTACATATCAATTATTCCTTCAACTTCATCGCCTTCATCAGTGTCTGTTTCTTCATCTTCTAGATATCTACCAACAACAGCCACTAAGTAATTCTCTCCATGATCCTTTTAGTTTTCTACCAATTTGACCTCTTCATCCTCAGATTCATCTAAACTATCACAGTCTTTTGAAATAAGATTGTTCTTATTTAATAAACATCTCTTGAACTATTTATTTCCTTTCACGTATGCTGAAACTTCTTCATAGTAATTTCATATTCATCGACATCATTATCTTCATGGAACATTTTTGGGAACCATGCCACAATATGAACACCCATTCCACATCGAAACTAGGAATGTAGAAGTTTCCCTTCAAATTTTATTTTTCCTCTTTGATGATTTGACGAAAGGAATAACATCACCTCATCTATCTCTTTTTTTCTAGAAAATCTTCAATAGTGATATTCTTGAGGCTTTGAATTCCACCTCTATGTATTTTACCTTTTTCACAGCATCATTATCATTATTTCTCATTTCATGTTCTATAAGGGTACTATGAAAGTTATCCATTGTCATATCTTTCGGATCCTTATAAATTAATACTAAAACCATTGGATTGAAGTGAGGCCGATGTTTCCTCACAATTCACTTCATAATCATTATATCTTTAATGAATTCACCCAGACTTCGAATATCTTCCACAAAAACATTTACCCTATTAAGGAATTCATCAACAAACTCATTCAAGTATATTCTAAGATCATCGTACATGTTCTAAAACACTTTCATCTTTTCTTCTATGAACAATGAATCTCCTTCATATATGTTCCAATGTTTTTCCCACATAGAGTCAAATGTTTTTCATGACATCACCTTCTTATATATATCATTTGATAAGGATCCCCATAATGCATTGATTACCTTGGCTTCAGAATCCAATTCTATTCACTCAGATTCTGATAATGCACTACTAATAATATCAGATGTTATACCATGGATTTCTGCTGTAAACACATCCATTCCCAATGATCTGATGTTGTTTTTTATCTAATTATTCCATATTTGAAAGTTGTTCTCATCTATGATTGGTATCCCTTTATGATTGGTGACATCTATTTGAGATAAAAACACTGATATCAACCATTCTATCCAATACCTATTGTTAGGTCTACTAGGATAGATACCCTAAGAGGGAGGTTGAATCAGGGTATGATAGATTAAAACAACTACCCCTAATGATCTTTCGTCATTGGTAGAAAAATAACTCTTCTATATCCTTACCATTGTAGAGTATGAACAATTATTAAAGAAATAATAGGACATATCAATTTCCCTTGGTTCACCCTCACTGGGAAATATCTAAGGAGTATACACTGGCAATGTTCCAATGTACCGAATCCACTGAAAGCACACTGTTGTTTAGAATGATTAATTTAGAATCATAATTCCTCTACGTTTACAACCATTAACAAATTGAGAACTCACTCCTCTCTCAACTAAAGTGAACTCAATACTTCTTTTGAAGATCCACTCATAGTTTATAGACTTTTAGATCCCATAATTTTAACAAATGAATGTGCACTCCACTACATGTAGATGCTCTATTGATGTCTGACTTTCATCCACTCATGAATAAAAAATTACCACAATATTACTTGGAAACATCAAATCATTCATGAAACCTTTACTGAATCTTGTGAAAAACAGTAATGCCTTTCATGCAATATTTCACATTTTTCAGGAAACACCCCTTGTGCACAACATTAATCATACACACAGAATTTGTAGCTTTTGCGCAACTCAATATCTTTTTTGAAACTCCCTTTAATCAAAATTCTTACATGATCTAGAGTTTTAATTCTCTCAAAGTGTTGAGCTTATATGAATGAGGGGTCACCTTTTATTTATATGTATTTCCAACTCTTATGTGGAAGATTCTGTATGTCACGCAAGATTCCCTTTATGCACACAAAACACAATTTGATGTTGCATTTAGTGTGCAAGTTTCTTCTACGGAACATCAGATTCCGAACACATTGCCAAATATTTCTCTCAATTCATGCCTTTTAAATTTTTTGAAATTTTGGCCCCAAAACATTACTTGCATGCAATATTCCAAACCACCTTCAATCTTACATGAAACTTCCTTTTCCAAAAATATATTTCCTCATTTCCCAGTTTTGAGGCCCAAAAATTTGGGAAACATTTGAAAACGACACCAAATTATATTTATTCATTCCGTACGGCATTTAAATCAACCATTAATTTAACATGGTCTTTATGAAGATAGGTTTTCAACAATATCTATAGAACTGGACAACTCACCATGGAAACCCTATTTGTCAACAAACAAACCATCTTTTTTAACAAACACAAACACCTAAAAAATGTTTCAATCTTACCTTGAGGGATTTTTTTCTAACAGTACCTATTTACACAATTTCGACCCCCTAATTAAAAATATGGAATTCTTTTATCCATGTTTTAATCATAGAAGATTCATTAATTAATTTAAAAATAATTCCATATATCAAAATCAAATGCGGGTTTTTGAAGAAGTAATAACTATCAAAAGATTTATGTGTTTATGTCCAATTAAAATGTGAAATTATTTCCAATGACCATCATTGAATTAAATGATAAAATTATAATCCAATCATACTTTAAAACCAATAAAAATGACAATATAACTATATAAATAAATTAGGAGAAAATGCAGTTTTGAATTAAAATGTAGTATTTTTTACTATTCATTAAAAAATGAACTTTATCAGAAAAATACCAAAATTTCATTCAAAGATAATTTTTATGTCCCATTTCTAAATAAGAATATTATTTTTCAATATAGAACATATAAAAGTGAGAAAACTAGATTTAAAAATGGTTCCTCATCAAAAGGCCGTAAAATAACCTTTTAAAAATATTAGAGTATTTAATGTTTTAAATCATATTCATTCTTATTTTAAGCCTATAAAACTAATTAGATAATTGTAAAGACATTTAATATTCATTTTTTTAATTATATTCATTCCCACCAATATAATGGCTAGGTGTTAAATTCCATTTAAAATATTATTATCATTTTATTATTATTATTTTGGTACAACTCAAAGTTTTTTTCAACATAAGAATTAAAAGATACTCGTTGTTGTGTATTGAGTACACTATTTGAAAAAATTTCCTCCATAACATAAAATTAATATCATATTCATAAATATTAATAGATATTCAATTGTATTACTATAATAGTACTTGGGTCATTACAAATTTCCCCTTTGAAATTAATATTATAAAATATAAAAAAATTTAAAAATACTTTTCTTTAGAAATAAACATGAAAAAATATAAATTATGATTGAAATAAATTAATTCACAGGGGGTGAAATTTTTTTTTCTCATCAGTCACATTAAAAGAAATATTCGTTTCACATTTTCGGTAAAATCAACATTAGAAATGTTATAGTAAAAGAAATGAACATTAATTTAAAAAATATATATATAAAAGTAAAACATGGATAGAAATTTATTTAAAAAATCATTTTTTGAATGTTAAAAAAAATTAAAACATTTTTAGAATGCATCGATTTGAAAAAAATAGTATTTCACCTAAAATGATAAATAATGATGATTTTACTTAAAACATTTCCTAGGAAATATTAATTATATAAGTAGAGTAATATTAAAGGAAAAATTTTATTCTCATGAAATAAAATTTAGGAGATTAAATTTTACTATTTTATTAAGATATTTGTTTTATTACATCATCATTGGAAGTATAATCTCAATAAATGATGAGATTGTTACATAAAAATCATACCACATTGGTAAGTTAGAATAATAATGTCCACAAAATACCAATATTAAATGAAATTTATAATAAAATAAAAATAATCATATTCATGATATAACTTATAAAAGGGGTATTATACAAACCTTATAGAAGAATTTTGGTCTGCAACATAACTTATGTCTCAAAGAGATCAATTTGAGTCAATATAACCCTTACTACTTTGGAAAATTTTGAACCATAAACCCTACAAAAGAATGATCCTAAATTGGATAATTAAATACTAGAAAAGTTTAAGGATAAACATGATAATATAATGGCATGGATTGAATATACAGAACATCAAATAAACATGTTCGGAATATGGAATGTGTCTCATAGAAAAGTAAAAGTGAGATGGAAATCCCTTACCTTAAATATCAAATTACATCATAAACATTAAAAATACAATATAATTAATATATGTTTATTATTAATCTATTATAAAATAATATTCATATTTATCATCCAATAGATAAATTATTTATAACATTTTATTACCACTTTATCAAAAATTCCTTTTTAAAATCATGTTTAAGATAATAATTGATTTTCTTTTCATCTGTATTTTGATTTGTTATTTTGTTCCTCTTATATAAATCATGGATTTTTCATATAATTAATGTTATAAATGATATAAATATCATATATATTAAGTAAATAATTATTTATATAAATTTTTAAAAGTAATAGATATGAAATGAAATACACCATTCATGTATAAGGTATGTCATCTTTACATATGAACGTTGTTTCAATTTTCATGAAGGGTTAAATAAAAAATCATTTAGTAATATAATATAATTGGACAATCATATTTATATATTATATCACATAGTTTCACTAAACACTTCATTATTACCTTCCATTTAAATCATGAAATAATCACATCGCTTTGCAAGGCAGTGGTCTGTCATTCATATTAATGACATTATCGTATCCCCACAGAATTGAAAGTAAGAACTAATATGTGATATCATGATCAGATAATCATAAAAATATCATAAATATCATATATAAATTAAAAAATATATATAATTATATTCAACACTAAGCCGTTATTATATAAATGAATAAAAATGGTTCGTGAGGTGATATTCTTCTAAACATATGAATGTTTATTTCATGACCAATTTAATAGAAGAGGAGAATCATTTTGTTAGGTCCAAAAGGGATTTAGATTCCCTTAGTGGGGGAGTGGTTGAATAAGGTTATGGGTATTATTTCCAAATATCGTTATACCCCATTGGATGTTGTTATCTTTATTATAAGGGGCACTTCTTAAGAACTTTAATGTAAACGTTGATCATTTACTTTATAATTTCATCTCATGAAAATGCACTGAATGTAATGAAATTAATAAATAACAAGGACACAAATACGTTTACATGGGTCACCCTCACTAGGAAACATCCAAGGATAATACAAAGATGTTATGCTGATTGTAAAAAATTCGCAAATCCATACTTCCAATAATGATTTTTGGGATAGATTACTTATATACCCAGTCTCATTGACTTTATATGATTTTGGTTCTTCTAACTTAATTACCAATGCTCACTCCATATGTCTCTTTCTTTAGATCACTGCAATTATAGAGGATCATTATCTTCAACTTCCTTTTCACAATTCTCTTTGAAGTGACACACTCATAGTTTTTGGAAATTTAGGCCCCTTTATTTTCATGAAACCATGCATCATTAGTAATAGATATATGCTCTATTGATGTCATATTTTCTCTTGTAGATGAAATTCACCTTTCCACACACAATTATTTTGTAGAAATTACATCCATGTACTATTCCTCCCTGAACTACCACAAGACCTTCGGGAACATTGTTGCACTACATGGCATGAGTGCTTCACAAAATACCTCTTTATCCACGAAATTCCTCTACTTCTATGGACCGTCTCTCAGTCAGCAGACCACTTATCCATTCATGGACTACTTCTCCATGTAGACGGCTGATTTCCTAAAGATAGTCTCTCCACCACAGACCCTTTTCTTTTTGGAGCTACAGAGCCCCAAAAAACTCTTTCCTAAACTCTTTCCACTAACTACTTCAACCTTCTCAGAATTCTCCCTCGATAACGACTCTCTTTCATTGACTTCCACGCGAATTCTTTCGATCATAGAATAATAATTCCCAAAGAGAATATTTTTTATAATGAAAATTTATGTTTGTAATGATTTTACTAGCAGTGGTTATATAGGAAAATTGATCGTCAAAATCCAAAAATTAGTTTTACTTAAATCATTAAGTTGGTATAGCCTTCACCTTGAACTATGCTCCACCATCGAACTGGTTTTTCCCTTCGCTGTCCTCATTGAACCTTTATTCCTTCATGATGAATGATCACTTCCAAAAAGGAATCCCTTTGCAACTCTTCTAATCATTACCTCCCAAAAACAAATGATGAGCCATCATGTGGATGAAACACTTCCTATGAACCACAAGTGATGACCGTCTGGGAACTTTTTGCCTTCTGAAAACCCCAATACTTCACCTAAACTATAATCGTACTGCAAAAAAGTTTTCATTCGCGGTCCACATACAAATTTTCTTGTCTTAGTAGAAATCCTATCTTTTCCAATTTCTCAATTTCTTTTAGCATACCACCTTTTGTGGTTCATGAACTGTTTACTCCTGTGATGAAAATATTCTATTCTTAAAAACAAACTCCTACTTTGGTGGAAATTGTTTTTTCAAACACTGGGAAGATATGACACATTAATCACCTACTTCTAAAAACACAACCCACACTCATTCGTGGTCATAAGTATTTTTCAACAAAGAAAATCACATAGAAAAACACTA
Source organism: Viscum album (assembly GCA_963277665.1). Lineage (NCBI taxonomy): Eukaryota > Viridiplantae > Streptophyta > Magnoliopsida > Santalales > Viscaceae > Viscum > Viscum album. Next base: position 1,773,869,167 of record OY728153.1, on the reverse strand, counting down.
AGAGGATTCCTTGAGGGATTCTTCCCAACACATTTGGGTTATTAAATGAACAAAAAAACATATAATTATATTTATTATATTTAATTTATCATATCAGAATGGTTTAATAATAATTGAATGATTTTGAGGAAAATAATAATATAATACACTAGATTAGAGATGTTTCTTCTTATTTAGACAACTTCATTTCATTTTATTAAAAAAATATTTTTGGGATGGATTTGAAAATAAAAATTCAACTATCATTATATTATATAATTTAAGAAGTGATTTTATCATTTCTATAATAAAAAAATTTTATCTAGTTTGAAGAGGAGAGTATTGTGGGCATCATTCTAAGAGTGAGGTTAGTGTCACAATTGTAATTTTTAAATATAAAATTTGTTACCTCGTTTATCAAATGGAAAAGGGATAAAAATTGGTAATTATTGAAACTAGAAGATATAAGTTAGAAATATGTCCATCCATGTAGAATTATAAAAAATGGGTAATTTTTAACCATTAAATTCTCAGTTAAAACCCCAAAACAAATCCACAATTACCTTAAACATACTAAATAATTTTTTCAATTTTTAATATTCATTATTGTAATGAAATATTTTGAACATAATAGATATTCAAAATTATTCTTATTCAAATTATTGAATCCATTTTTCCAAATTTCATTGACATAGTTGGTAAAATATAATTTAAATGTAATCTGGAAGGGATGATTTGAAATTCATTTTCAAATGATAAAATACCAAAATGATTACTATTTTTATACAAAAAACAAAATTAAAATTATTAAAAAACATAATTGAGTAGATTTTATGTTTTTAATTATTTTAAAATAAATTAAAATGCATGATAAAACCAACATTTTTACTACTCATTGGAAACATTTTCTTCTTATAAATGTATAAAATATTTATCCAAAAATAATTTTAACAAGACAATTTAAAAAAGGTTGTTTATTTAGTCATATAAAATATTTAATAGTTGGAAAAATTAAATTTAAAATATGTCAGAAAATGAAATAAAATATTTTTTTTGAAAAATATTGTTTTCTAATAAAAATTTGGATTAATTAATTTCTCTTACCTCAAAACCACATAATAGGAATTTTAAACAGTTGATTAAATATATAATACAGAAAAGTTCTTAGAAAAATTCACTCAAGTTATTTGTTTAATTTTTTTACATAAAACAATTTTTTTGTATATAATAAAAATTTATAAGAATATATCATTTATTTTTAAATAGTTTTTATTTTCATTTATAATTAGTTTATTACTACATAATTCATCTTATATACATGTGTAGATAATGTATTTTTATAATTTAGTTAATCCTATTAATATCTATTATTCCAATCAAAAGTTGATAACTATCATATTGTGTATTAATATTTTCATAGTAAGTCGCATTTCATTTAAACTCTATGTAGCATGAAATAAAATCTAAAATTATTTTTATGTATAACACAAGATAGACTCAGTTCTATGAGTAATGAAAAATATTGAATAGATTAAATTTATTTGAGATAAAATTCAAAACAAATCATGGTGTTACATGATAAATAAAAGATATGTTCGATTATAAGTATTTATTTAAATATAAATATTTATCATCATCATGACAATTATTTATAATTTTTAGTTGATAAATAATTACTGTAAAACATACCACTTTATATTTTAGTAAATATTCAATTAATGGAAAAATTTAATTAATGATATTATTAATATGAAATATAATATACTTTGGGATAATTATTGTAATCCAGGAATTATAAAAATTAATATAAAAGGCGAGGGATGTAATAAAATATTTTGATCTAATTTTATTTTTCTTATTTGTGTTATTAATGTCAAATTAATGAATAGTTATAAAAATTACAATAATACTAATTTATAATAAATAATATTTTATTAAATGATATAAAATTACTAAAAAAATTGGATTCTTCTAATCGATTAGGATATGGATTATAATTTCAACCGTGGTCAATTTATGTATTGGACCAGACACTCCTAATCTATTACTATTCCAAAATCCCGGTCCCAACGAAATAGTGGCACCGTGAGGGTGGCACTGGTCACAGTGGCACCGTGGCTATCAGACCATCACCATTACTTAACAAAATGGTGGCATCATGATGGTGGCACCATGAGTGTGGCACCGTGAAGGTGGCACTGTGATGGTGTCCCACCAAAGGTTGTCCAACCCTTATTTGTTTTCATGTTTTTGACTTTTTCCACTCCCGCAAGATATCTTTTGACATAGAAGTGTTTTATACACCTTTTAAAGACATGTAAATCCCATAAATGATATAATAAATCCCCTAAGAGATGGGAGACCCTTGAATTACCAAAACATGTGGCTTTTTTTCTTCGATGCCACACCCTTTCCCTCTACTCTACAGTTCTTCCTCTATTACACATTTTTTTATGCTTAAAGGAAACTCTTTAACTCACAGCCATTATGGACACCTCTCTAATGATAATTATTAAATAAAAAGTAATTCCATCATCTGTAACTGTCCAACTATGTGGTGAAACCACAATCCTCTTTTAAAGCCATCCAAAATTTATATCCCGTAACTCCAGGATCTCACCTTAATATCACATGATAATTCTTTCTTCTTTGGGGATGGTCTCCTTTCCTCCCCATGGTGTGTTTGGAGTCACCTTCCCGAGGCTAGTGGTTCACCAATGATGGAGCCTTTCCTTCCCACCATTGGAGCCCCCATAGTTCTTCCCCTAAAAGTCGTGCATCCCAGTTCTTGGCGTGTGGAGAAAAACATTGATCGTTGATCATCCAATAAGGGGTTTTCCTTTGTCTCTCTTTACTGTGTATCATGTGGGGTGGGTATGATAATTTTCGTTTGGAGATGGATAAAATAAAATCTTCAAGAAGATAATAAATTGTTTTTAATTAATTAAGGGCTGTGGTCGATGATTTTGTTGTACTCTTTTATCCTTTCTTATATGCTGTGAATTATATGGGATTATGTCCACTAGAACCCATGGTCATTGGTGGTCCTTCATTGCGCACTAAAGAACCATTGTTATCAGGATAATCCTGTGATGATTCAATGACTGTAACATGGAATTTGGTAAATAATTTAATCACGATTGATTAAATGGATGTCCAGTGAATAAGAATCCCTATTTGATCACCCCAATTAACACAATGGAAATTAAGGATCTCAATGAATTGTTTGTTTAAATATAGAAACACACTTTTATTGTCTTGGTAATATTTTTGGATGTTCTGCATGAATTCTTTTTGAGAGACATGGATGGGTATGGGATCCCCTATTGTAGTGCAGTTGTCGGTTTGTGGATCTAAGGCTATGTGGGGTCATATTTTGGCGCTTGGTTTTGTTCCAGTGCATTGAGGGATCTCACATATCCCTTTTGTTTTTCTAACGTACAATAGAACTGGGTATGGATTCTTAAATTGATGCTTGATTGTTTTCCTTCCTTGGTTTGTGGTTATGCCTATTAGTTTTTCAGTAGTGATGAATTATTTAAATAGAATTACTTGAATATGTTGACAAGAATGTGTTCAATGAGGAATTTTTTTTCTTCTGAGAATGAGTTGTGACATGGTTTTGGCTATTGTGATTTTTATGAATGAATAGTAATTATGGTGTTTGTGTATGGGTTAATGTGGGAACCACTAGGCTGGTATGAATGATTTCTTATATATATATATAATTTAGTTCTTATTTTTATAATTCATTCCACATTATAATTGATCACTTCGTGTAAAACAACCTCATTTCATGGGGGAGGGTCGTTTTCCCAACACTCCTATGACTGGCATGTTATTAAATCCTTTTATGCTCCCCTTCCCGAGTAGCTGAAGAAACTTTGGGAAAGATATGACATCTTAAGGTCTATTATAGCCCATGATTCTTTAGGCGGGTAGTTTTGGTGGATGGCCCTGGTGTGAGCGGGAAGTTTGTTTCCCAAGTGCCTTCAGGATGAGGCCCATGTGTCTTCGGGCATGATAGGAGTTGTTCGGGCCCTGGTGTCTTCCGGTGTGGTGGTAGTTGTTCGGGCCTAGGTGTCTACATGCATGGTTGCATGTGGTGGTTGTGGCCCAGGTGTTTGTGAGTAGTACTTTTAGCTGTGGTTGGCCAATTGTGTGTGGGCAGGGTATGACATTGTGACTGCGGTGAGAAAGGCGGGAGAGGTCTGACGCGTAGGATGACTTCAATAACTAGTTGGAAAGTGGTGTGGGTTACCCAAATATCTATGTTCTAAAACTATTACTTTACTTGAATTGTGTTATATGGGGAGTGTTCCTAGGTGAGGTTGGGTGGATATTTTCCGTCCTTGGTGCTTCATTTTCTTCTTTTTCTCACAGGGCATTAGAATGCCTCCCCACTTGTGCACGAGAGTTTTTGGTTTTCCCTAATGAGTATACTTTTATACTAAAACTATGTATATAAAACTGATTTCATGTTTCTAGGAGGACATTTAGAACCGTTCCGGACCCTATTAGCTCAAACGTCGGGACCGTTGATGTTAACGTTTTTTTCTCTTAGTACTTCCCTTTGGAGTTTTTATTATACTTTGTAGCACTTTATTATTTGAACATGCATATGGGAATGCATTTTTATTGCTAAAATTTTACTTCCTTTTTTGTGTTGTTCGGAATTTACAATCTTATATCCAAATATTACTAAACAAAAATGTTAATGACTCCATATTACATCTGATTATATACCCTTACTGCTAGTCGCCACTCTGGGGCCTATTGATGGAGGGTCTCATGTGTCATTATCTCTCCTTCAACATGAGGAACGAAGGTTTTTGAAATTTGATGTCCTTTCCCTCATCTTTTTTAAGGAGGTTAGTGAAAATTTATGTGCCATTTTCCCATTTATAGTAAATATCATTACCCTAATTGTGTATAAAAAATATTCACAGTAAGTGGTAAAATGCTTAACAGGGCTTAAAACCAAAAGATAAGTTTAAAAATATGATCTAAACTTGTAAAAAATCTATTACGAGAAAATTTTGATTCATTCTAATCATGGATTCTAATTTTATAAATTTGGATTCATTTTATATTTAAATTAATTTATATTAATTTAATATTTTATGAAATTCAAAGAATTCTTCTCCACTCTCTTATAAATGGTAGCAACATCTTCACATTTATTCACACTTTACATCCCATGTTGGTTAGAAAAGATCATCCCAAATCCCTTAATACGATTCCCAAAATAATTATACGGACATTATTTATGGTATAATACAAACATTAGTTGTCTTACGGTTTAATAAAATGTAGTTTGTCAAAAAAGAGGTATAGCACTTATCCTAATGTTTTTGATTTATTTATTATTACATATAATTAAATTAATATTTAAATATGACTATATAATAAATTTTGTTTATATCACATATAAAAATGTTCTTATTTTAATGATATAACCTATATCCATCTCGATCCTCTGTAAAATTGGAAAGGAATATATCGTTCATGTGTACGGAATACTACCACCTCACAGACTAATGCAATTCATTTTCCATCACCACTTCTCATTGGAGTTTATAATTAAATAAAAAAAATTATATAAGATATTAATTAAATATGTAAAAAATTTAAAAAGTAATAGAGAATTTGATTTTATACATTTCAATTCACTGGAGAATGATAATGGTGTTCACTATACATGTGGACTACAACCATCATGAAGCGATTTTATTTAGGTTTCATCACCACTTCAACTGGATGATATACATGATTTGGTTTAATGAAATAAATTTTAATTTATTATATAATGATAATTCTATAAAGATAAATTAATATATACCTTCTATCCACAGTGATCATTGAATAAATGGAAACATTTCTCATTCATATGTATAACTTATCATCTCTATGATTGCAACATTGTTCATCTTTTATAACCATCATTCAAGATTGTTTTTAAATGAATAATTGGATACTAAAATTTATAATTAATTCATTATTATTATTATTATTATGGTGGAGTATTGATCACTTTGATGATATTGAACCAACAAAAGTTATTTGGGATATATGAGCCGAATATCCCAAAAACAAATAATGTGATATTAATTGTTTAAGTAATTATATATAACATGGTAGTAAGTGAGATAAAAGTAATAAAAAACATGAAAAATTTTATCATGAATGAATTTTATTAACCTATATTTATAATTCAATAAGTTATAGAATATATTTAATTTTTTTAATATGAATAAATATACACTTTTCTTTAAAAATATCATTTTAAATATCTTTATGTTTTTTATTTTTATAACTATTTCTCTTCCATTTCCATTTAAATTGAACTATTTTATGATAAATTATTATTTATTCTGATAGGATTGTAAAGATACTTTTTTACCATTTTTTACATCATAAAACTATTTTAAAAAGAATGAAATTTTTTGAATGATTTTACATAGTGGATTTCATTTAGAAATCCTCTTTTATAGTTTCCCTTAAAATTCTATTTTTCTTCAATGTCCATATTTTAAAAAAATATTTTATTGATGTAGATATATTGAAAAACAATAATTCTAAATGAAATTTTATGTCTTTTTTTCTTATTCAATGTATTTTAAAATGAATATTTTTAAATAATTATTTAACAATAATTTTAAAATAAAAATGAAATGATCTAATTTATCATATATGGGAACAATGAAATTTTCCAACAACATAATGATTATTTTATTTTTTTATTACCATTTATGTTTTCGTGTTTTATTCAATTAAAATTTTGATTTTCCTTAATTATTTATTCCATTGAAAAGGTGTTTTTGAATATTATTTATGTATAAATATCTTAATATTTTTTCATATGTGTAGAAATAACATTTTTATGTTGTATGTTTTTAAGTATTTTGTTAGTGTTCATGGGAATTGTTCATGATGTAAGGTGATTACGTTATAAAATGGGTGTGGTGAGCTAATTTTAACTCTCTAGTACATTGGGTAAAGGTATGGAGTTATCTAATTAGGTATCTCTAAAGAAATTATGGGAACATAGTACATTGTTTATTCTACTTGTAAAAGTGATGGTTATTTATGTGTAACTTCGATGGTTATTATTTGTATAACAGTAAATGTTAAAAAAATTGTAGGAGTGACAAGAAAATGATTACCAAATTTTCATATATGATTTATCAATTATTTCCATAGTTTTCATGAAAATTATATGATTTATCACGTTTTGATAATGATATACTATATTTTACAGGTGGAAAGTATAACTTTGTGAAAAATTTTATATGTACTTGTAATGTTTTCAATAAAACATTTATGAGTTCTATTTTAAATTATTTTTATTATGGAATGGGTTATGAAACTATTTGGGAAGTGATAGTAATATCATGGATAAAAAATAATTGAACCATAATATTATTTTTTATTCAGAAAAGATTTTATAAGTATAAGTGGACTAATGGTTTAATTTCTTCTTTTTATGTTTCAAGCATTCATTTTTATTCTAATAAAACCTATTCATAATTTTTTTCAATGGTATTAAGTTTCATAAGGAAAAATAATAAGTCATTATTAAAGTCATGATGATTTTTCCAAATATGAAAAAAAAATTATTTTAAAAAGGTATACTGAATGGAAAAAATGGAAACTTATTATAAGTGTCAACATTATAAAATTTAGGTATTATATATGTGGTTTATGACCTAGTTCCCTAAAAATATAAACCTGAAATGGACCCCAAATTTAAGGGAGTTATTATTGAATATAAACTAAACATTATTTAATTTTTATGGCCATTTCCATTCAATTGTTATAAGCAGAGGGATTAGATAAATTTAGAGGTTACGATGATATTTGAACAGAAGGTTAAAGTCATCCACAAACAAAAATTATAGTATGTTAGTGATAATTTTGAATATTTGGGAAATATATATAGTTGATGACAACATAGTTAAGGATATAATATTGTTTTATTTATATTATCACGTTTACCATTATTGGATTTAGTAAATAGCCGGATATAGTAAGAACCAATGTAACAATGAATGTGAAGTAAACTTTGGTGGTTATTTGAACTTGAAACTTATGGAAATGTTATTATTTGGGAAAACTATTCTAGTTATTCTTAAAAAACTATCACAAATTTTGATTAACACCTAGAACCTAAGTTCATTTCCTAATGAAAAAATGAATATAGAGATGAATATTATTTGATGTTTAGGTGACAGATATCATAAATGAAAAACTATTTAATGACATATGTGTCATGTATATGAGAATAAGTGCATAGGGAAATGTCTTCAGAGAACTGGATGATGTTTTTTATTTGGTAAAGTAGGGAATAAATAAATAACCACGCAAGAAAAGTGTAATAATTTAGTTAACACCATGACGAGTAATAATATTTGTACTGATTAATCCATAAATTTTTTTATATTTATCGAGTATTGGAAAAATGAAAACAATTTCCTTGGTACAAAGCAATAGAATAAGATCTGAAATACTATACTGTTATATTTATCAATTCCTAATTCCATTATTATTAATGTTGGGAAAACTAAAAATGATATATGAAGGGTATGGATTATATCTTGGCCTATGTTTTGATATTATAAAATCATAGGAAGTGATTCATATATTTGTTGTCAGAAAGATGTTTTTGAGGAATAAGATAGAAAATCATGGTTAATTAAGAATGTTGAATGATTATGGTATCTATAAATTCGGATTCATTAGTTATAATGTAGTGGTATATTTAAGGTTGATCATAATTTAAAATGGTAAGACCCCACTTTTTATGTTTCTGGTTATGGAAATAATTTGGGAGACATTTTTTAGTTTTGAATATTTTTGAGGTATATTGGGCTATAAAATTTATCATGTGAAAATTTATTGAAGGAATAATGGACTTTTTATTTTGTTAAAATAATATTATAAGTATTGATAAACTATAGGGTTTATATGTTATATAATTATTGAAGTTATTTTTTGTGGAAGTTAATAATATTTTGGAAACATTATAGAAATTATATTGATATAGGTTTACTAAAAGGACTACCCATAGGATGGTTGGCATCTCATTACATCCAGAAAGGTTGCAGGTCTTGAACCCACAAGAGAATGGTGCTAATGGTGAAGTTCCAATCAGTAGCCTTTGCGATTTCATTTTTGTATGAAATCATTTTTTATTAAATTTTTTGATAGATAATCAATATATTGATTTTGGGAGCATATGTTTTTATTATATAGATAACCATGGTATGGAAAAGTGATATTGTGGGTAGGTGGTCAATGTTATTTTATAAGAAGTTCACTACATTAGGAACCTGATTTAATTAGGGTAAACATAATATTTTGGGATTTAATTTGGGAAATAAAAATTGAATTATCAATTGGAATGAATATAACGTGGCTATATGGTGATTTGAGATATATATGGAAATTATTATCATATATTGAAAAATATATTATCAAGGAATATATTTTTTTTTGTTATATGACTTTATTTATGATTAATTTTGATTATAGATAATAGTTAGATAAATTTTATATGAATACATGATCATTTCCTAAATTTTTTGGGTTTCAATATTGGTTTGGAATATTTTTATGAACATTTTATAAATACATATTCTGAACTTTTGGTGTTATTGTTTATGATTTTCAGATTAATATTGTGTATTTTCATATAAAGGTTTATTATTTTAGACAATTATCTTTTTCTTGCCCAAACCATTATGTTATTGGGTAATGTATAAAGATAATATGTATAGATTTTCAACCATTTTTTGATGTATATGATATGATAAATGTTTATATTAGTGCTTAAAGCATAAAAAAATCATATATATTAGTCATAATTTGATGAAGAAATTTAGGTAATGGTGGAAATTGACTATTAGAAAAAATTGTCCTTTTCAAGTTACCCAATTTACATATTATATTATTTAAGATTGTATGTAATTCATAATGAATATGAAAATAATTCTAAATACTTACTAGACTACTTTATCTTCTAATGAATCGATTGTTTTTTCACTCCTCTTTAATTTATGGTTTTGTGTTCATTGAATTTCGTGTGATCATTCACATTCTAGTGATCAATAAACTCTATCACTCTAATCATTATTTAAAAATATAAATTTTCTTAAACAAATATATTTTCACTTCCCACTAATTTTTTCTTATTTAGAAACCTTCTATGGGTTATCCTAGATGACCATTGTACTTACTTTTCTCCCTTTTCAAGAGGAAGTCTTATTAACATTTTTTAGATATAGGATTTCAAGAATGGTATTTTAAATTTTCAAACATTGATTACTAAGATTGAATATAATTTTTGACGATGAAATTTATTAAATGGGGAATGTAATACCCATGATTTTTTTGGAAGGTTGACTATTTTTGGTATCGTACAGAATATGAAACATAGTGCGTAAACGAACAATGAAATATTATTAAAAAATGTTACCATTATAAACTAGTTAGTAAATTGGTGGGTATGAATTGAAAAAATAAATTTTTCCAATATATATAATGATTATAATGCATAAAAAATATTTAATAATTATTACAAAATAAGAACTTAGTATTTTGTAAATTAATTTAATTTGTAAAAAATATATTTTATTCAAAAATGAATTATTTTCTTTTCATGAGAAACACTATAATTAATTATTCAATAAATTTAAATTTTATTAGATAAAATTAACACCAAGTTTTAAATTATCATATCAAAATTATCATAAGGTTAGATTTTATAAATTTTATAATAATATTTTTTTACAATAAATCATGAATTTTTTTCATTTTTATTCAAAATAGTACATTATTTCCATTTATATATAAACTGAAATTATTTTATAAAGTATATTTTAAATTTAATTAGTTCCTTTTAATTTAAAATAATCAAATTATCGGTTTTAAAATGAAATTATACTTCAATTTAGTATAAAACAATTATACATAAAATAATCAATTTCCTGAAAAACTATATTTAGTAGCGTTTTAAGAGTTTAATATTTATTTAATTTATCTAACAAATTTGATTTATAATTTGAAGAAATTATTCATTTTTTTTAATAAGAGTTTCTAAATTTGTAAAATAGGCCCCTCTTTGTCTTAGTCAATATTATTATCAACCCTATTAATTTATGTGACCATGGTATTCATTAAATCGATTAATTAAGGGTTAAAAATGTTATGATATGTACTATAAAATGTTACCATAACATTACTTGATTTAATTTTATTAACCCATATAATCCATAATCATCCAATATTATGTTATATTTCCATTTTTTTATCATTTAGGTGCTATTATATCCTATTTATTATTTTTACTGAAGAAAATTAAAAAATGTCACACTCTTGTTTTGATAACTATAATATTTTCACATGGAAAAAACATATGATATGTTTAGTTATAATTATTCAGTTTAAAAATAAACTATTTATTTTTAACATGATTATTTGTTTTAAATATTTAGTGTATAAATAATTACACTAACTAAATGAAAAATACTTTTTTATTTTTCAAAAACTTTTATGATAAATTTAGAACCCAAAAAGTATGGAAAAAACCATAATGTACTATAGGATATGGTCAGACCATTAATGTATAACATCAGCCTATTCGATACAATATCTTTAAACAGTTTCCAATGTAGGAAACTTACCTCACTAGTCAGACCGTATTTTATGAGATATTAGAACCAATAAGCCATCTTTTCCCATATTTAGATATAATAATCCAAATTCATTTTTTTATATTAAAACCAATTAACAGAATTAGTTATTTATTATTAATCTACTCACTATTTTATTTATTAGTATCCATGAGAATAATTATCTTTTTCATCATATTAGGATGCTATTGTGAGGCATTAATTGAAATTGAATCTTCCAACATAACCTCATCTGAGGGAATAATAAGGTCCCATGGTTTGCCATTACATGGAACCCATTTGGATTCCACCTGATGTTGGTTATTGGACTCTCCCATAATGAGTTCAACCTGATCATTGACTCGAGCGTGATCAACTACCACTGAATCCTCCTTGGATCTATTTGTTTCTCTTAACATACCACCTTTTTTATTTGAGTTGACTTTAAAATTTATTTCACAGTAGAAATTCTCCTGCTCTATATCTCTATTAGTTAAGTTATTTTCCATTGGCTTATTTTTCGTATAATATCTAGTTTCTCTTGGTTTTTTTAGAAATTAATAGTCTTTTTGTTCTTTGGATTTGATTTTTCCATAAGAACACATCTTCCAGAATCCTTATTGCATTTCCACCCATTTATCCTCCTTGGGATATAATGACCACATCCATAACTACCCTCCACACTATCATTTGATCGTGGTCATGTTGTCTCATTTCATTTCTATACACCCAAGAAACCTTTAACTTAATAATAAATCTCACTCAGAATTAGTTCTAACTGACCCTAATCTAAGCCTACAATTATTTGACCATCAAACTGGTTGCCTAGATTAATGTTTGGTAAGGCCGTCTTATGTCCAATCCAATTGGTAGTAAAATCAACACCCCTATATCCTGTATTCCAATAGTTGAATCATCCAAATAACCATTTACATTATTTAACTAGAAATCCCCATATAGAGAAGAGCAAAGGTGAGAGAATATTTCCCATGTTTCCTTTAACCCCTCTATAATTATGGTTCTATTTCCAGAAAATAATACCTCATCATATGAATAGGTACCTAAAGCTATACCCCCCCTGGACCAGGTTTAGACTCCACATCTGAAACTGTTAGGTCATGATTTAGTCGATTAAAACAATCGAAAACATTTGGAACAACAAAACTCAAATGTTATTCTTTTTTAATAGTATCCACTAGCTCCATAAAGTCTTCAACAGCCTTCTGGCCATCATAATCCACAATATCCCTAACATTTCTATTAGGAATTATCCTAACCTTGTTCTACTTCTATAGCTGGATAATATTCCTAAAAACATCCATCAGATTACCAAGGCTCTTGGAGGAAGATAATAAATCAACTTACTTATCAAATCAAATAGGTTGTTTGTATCGAAACTCTTCTCCAAGTGAAATCATCAAAAAAATTGTATGGAAATCCAGAATCATTAACCTCTATAAAACTTCTTGGGGAAATAGAATTTAATACCACATTAGTTTGAATATCAAATCATAAGTACTATCCCACAATGTTCCCAAGCATTTGGATTATTAATGGTTTTTAAAATGGAAGTCGAAGATCGGGAAAACATAACGAAATTGATGTCGTAGGTGAGTCACAGTTCTATTGAAAATTGACGGACCACCTTAACATGAAGAATCTGAAGTCCTCGAAAATATAGGTAAACTAGACCAATCTAATACCAAATCCAATTCATAAGAATATCTAACCATAATATGAAAATTTTCCAGAAGACTACCTATTTCACGATCATGTAAACCCCATGCTTCAATAATAAATCTGTCGAACAAGTACACCAACATATGGAAGTTTTTATATCGAGCGACCTACATAAGATTTTGGAGAGATGAATCATCTATGAACTTCTATGTCAAGAGAATAATCATTGGAATACCTTTAAATAAATGGGGCACTATTGTGAAAAGAGGAATTTGAGGGAATGAAGGGAGAAATTAAAGGTTGGTAAAGGGGGAAAAGAGTGTGGGATGACCTCCTTGGGAGAGGACGAAGTTCCCTCCCCCATTATCAGGGGAGGGACCAGGGTAGAGTTCATCATCTCCTAAGTAATAGTGGTAGATATCTATAGAGAATGAGAACCCATCAGTATTATTCTATAATAATTAACTTAAATAAGTAAAATATTTTAATGTAGTAATTATTATATTATTTAGAAATAAAATAAATGGTATTAAGAATATTAAATGTAATATAATTTGAGATAAATGATGTGACCAATGAATTTTCCAGATGAATATAATCTATTATCTATGTAATAACATGTTTTTTAGTTTAACATTTTATGATTTTATTAAAGTAAAAGTAATAAATAGTGTTAGTAATTGACATTAATGATATTTTATAATATTAAATATTTTATTAAATGATATAAAATTCAAAAATATCATATATATGCTTCCAATTTATTAGACAATTTTTTGACAAAATCATTCATTATAAAGTTAACAGCCTTAAAAAATTATTGAAACAATCATGAACCTCAATGAGTTAAAAACACTTTTTTCACAATAATTGTTAAAAATAAAAAATATGGGGTTAAAACCCAATTGTAAGGGTAATAAAGTGATATAAACATATAAAAAATTATTTTATGATATTAACTAGATATATCATAATATTATATTCAAATAATATCAGTTTCAATCATTTTGGAAATCAATATTTATTTATATTAAATTAATATTTTAAGAACATTTAAGAGTTCTTTTCCCCTATCTTTTAAAAGGGATCCATTTACCATTTCTTTAAAATTCAAAAAATGGTTTATTTTCCATTATTTTCTGAAATAACCTATTAATATATGTTACCATATTCTTTAATCCTTATTTTTGGAATAATATAGACCTCACTGGTCATAAGATTTAATGAAAAGAAAGATGAACGAATAAGTGGTATATGGTTAAATGGAATTTCTATATTTAATTTTTTATTATACCTCCTTAAAATAGATTTTAACCATGAATATATAATAACATTTGTGTCATTCATACACTGAGGGGTTCTTATGTCAATAAAATAACCTATATTTGTCTCCAACTACAATTTAATAAGAAAGGTAACCATTGTTCATGTGTATCATGGTCTACCACCTCACAAACTTTTCATTTTATATCACATCATATAATGGATGAATATAATGATGAAATTAATATTAATATTTTATATTCATTAAATATTTTTCATTATGATAATACATATTTTAATTACATTCTTACCATTATATTCATGGAGGAATGATCATGTCGTTTGGGCATAAACATGGACAACCACAACCAAGAAACTATGTGATTCATTTTTCATAATAACATCACTTGGGTGATATATAATTATAATTATGGAATGATAAAATGACATCTATTATATAATTTTCATTTTTAAAATATAAAATAATACTTATTGTCTTTCTATAATGATCTAAAAAAACTGGAAATGATACCCATGAGTATATCTGGCCTACCGACCTCATGATTGTATTATAGTTCATTTTTCGTATCCATATTTCATTATTGGATTTAAAAATATATTTTATTTAAAAAATTGATAATTAAGTTATTAATATTAATTTTTAGATGATTTAACAATGTAGACTTTGTCCAGACTCGTCGTATGAATGTAATTGTAGACATATGAGCCGAATATCATCCAAATTCCATAAGTGAATTTAATTTATTATATAATTTTATATAACATTGTTATATGTTATATAAAAAGAATACTAAACATAGAAATTTCCAAAATAACATAAATCATTAAAATTATTTTATCCTTAAAGAAGATAAGGAACATATAGGATGAGTTGAACTCGAGGATAGATACTCTTTACTTTAAAAACATAATTTTAACATTTTCCGTGATTTAAATTTTAGAATCATTATATTATAAGAATATTTAATTATAAATTTATCAATAAATATGATTTATACTTCAGCATTTTATAATATTAATTTTTTACAATATATCACCTTTTTATAAAAATTTTAAAAGAAATAATATTTTAAATATTTTTCACAAGGGAATTTATTTTAATAATATGCTTTTAATTTTAATTTTGAAATATTATTTTCATTCATGTTATTATTTTTAAAAAATTATTTTATGGATATAATGATATCATCATAAAATAATTTTAAAGGATTTTTTATGTCTCTTTTGAATTTTTTCAATGGAATTAAAAATTACTATTTTTACACAGTGTTTTATGATTAATTACAAAAGAAATAAATAAATGATCTATTTTAATGTATATAATGACAATAAAATTTTTCAGACTCCATATCCTTTATTTGAATTTTGGATTTATTTACAACTGTTGATGATTTATTTAAATAACAATCTTCTTTCCTTTATTCTGTTTACTTTTAAAAAGGTTTTTAAAATATAATGGATATACCAATAACTGAGAATGTTTTCATATGGGTTCAATATATATTTTTTGATTAAATAATTTATGTATTAAATGGTTGTTCTTGTACATTGCTTTTTATGAAGTGTGGTTCCAATATTGATCATGGGGGGATGAAAAAATTATAGATCTCTCATGGATTGGGTATTGTATGAAGTTATCCATGTAGTTTTCTACTAATAAATTAATGGAATGTAAAATGATGGTCATTCTAATTGTAACAATGATGATAATTTATATCTAAATGGAATGGATATTTTATGTGAAATCATGAAAGTTATACCAATAGTATGAGTTATATAAAAATTATTCCCTATGTGAGTTGAATGTTTTTTCTATACATTACATTGTTTGTATGGGAATATTATGATTTCTCAGTGTAAGATAATGACATACTACTTTTTAAAGTTGAAAATTATAACATCTTGAAAAAATATTATGATTTTTTATGGTTTAAAAGACAAATTACTATTTTAATAATTACTTTAAAATTTTTCATGAAATGTTTGATGAATGTATTTGGGGGAGATGTTGATTTCTTACGTATAAATTTTTTTTGAGATAAATGCTTATTTTGAAAAATGAAAACATTTTATAATTATTCATGGACAAGAAATATCTTTCTATAATTTTATATCTCTTAATAGTATTTTTTTACTCATCTGACATTTATAAATTGATTTTCACAGTGTTTATAGATAGGTACTAATAAAATAGAATTCCTGGTGAAATTCATGAAGTTTTTTATTAAAAATAAAAATTATTTCCTTTTAAAAAATGTATAATATGGGAAAAATTGTTATTTATTATAATGTTCCACATTGTAAAATATTGTTTTGTCATATTTGACTTATAAACTAATTAACTAAATCTATAGACCTGAAAATACCCTCAAATATAATATAATTGTTTCATAACATAATACTCTACACTATTTAATGTTTAAGGTATGTTCCTTAAATTTTATATCATGAATAATTATATGTTTATGGTATTTGATGTTTTATTCAATGTATTATATTTTAAAGGGGTTTACATTCAATAGTTATTTAATTTTTATGCGAAATTTCATCTCATTTGATGTTCACTGAGTCATGTTTCACATTATGAAAGTAATTTTATTTACATGGTGTAAGTACAACCACATTGAAAGTTTATATATGTAATTATCCATATATTATAATTTACTTATTATATATGGGTATTCTATTTTTAGAATTAAATTTTATTCTAATTTACAAATAAAATGATCAAGAAATTTGTTTTAAGAAAATTTGAAATTATTTCTTCTGTTGTCATTGAAAATTTTCTTTTATGTCCATGTTCATTTAAATTTATTTAAGAAATTGTATATTATCTTTAAATAACATTTTAATTTCCTTTTAAAACATTTATTTATCTCTATAATATCATTTAATAAGAATATTATTTTTATTTCCATAATGATTTTTTTTCCATTTTTACCAAAAGCGTGAAAGAAATATATGACTTCAACATTCACTGAATTAATAAATTTTCCCACTTTCACGGTACTTAATTGGTTTGAATCGTACATTTCTAGTTTCCAATGTAATTTTTAAACAAACTATTTTTTAAACTATTTTTTAAATTTTTAGTTTCTAAGGATACTTAAAGAGGATGTAATTTTCCTAGCTTTCAATTAATTTTTTTAATGATATTTTAATGTTATTTTTCATCTATGTCAGCAACCTTTTTTGTTTATTATACTTCCCTAGGAATAAGTTCAAATAGTAAAATCTATGATATTTATATGGATGTGTTATGATTTTTTATATTTAAATCACTATGAAAAATCATTTCTTTTATAAGGGTTTCATATAATCAATTAATGTTCTTCTTTCATACATTACTAATTCATGGTTTTGTGGTCATTGAATTTATCATGATCACATTCCCAATCACTCTCCATCTTTTTAAGGGACATTATTTTCTTAAAAATATCAATATTTTAAATGTTATTGATTTATACGGTATTATTTACCATACTATGATGTGTTCTTAATCTTATAACATTTCAATATATGGTATCAGTTGATAGAAACCCATTTGAAAATTTATTTCATTGTCTAGTGAAATATTACATATTCTTGATTCAATATAAAAGAATACTGATTTATTAGGAATTTGAAGAATAAATTGTATTATTAATATAATATATGATTAATGATTTGAATATGGAATTCTTGGGAAGATACTGGTTATTGATATCCCCTCAATGCATCAATGGGTCTCTAGAGAAAAAACAATAGGCCACAGTAGTTGGGTAATTGGTGTATACCAACCCATACAATGAAAGTATGTCTGATAAGGCCTTTATTATATGATTTGGTATATTTTGGATAATACTATTATGTTAATGTAACAAATTTCTTCCATTTTGAATTTTCAACATTGATAATTAATTATTTATTACCTATTTTATTATCTCAATGATAGTTTCCATCAATTTATTTCTCATTTAGGTTATTAACTTTTTGTAATTTTGTCTAATTTTACACATATACATATAGATAATTACTTTTTTAATCATGATATATTCTACTATATATGACCCTTAATAAAAATTTAAACTCACAAAATTTTTTCCCTTTCCCTAAGTTATTAAGAAGGGAGACGTGAATGAAATTCAAGGATACGATAATTTTTTCATGTTATGTTTTCATGGTCCCATATTAAAATTATAATTATGTAAATATTTAGTTTTCAATACTTCTAAAAAAACAACTAATATTGATTTTATCCCTTGAATCTTTTACCATTTTAATTAGTAATCCTCATATCCATGGTACTGGAGTTGGAACAACTTCAGCTCGAACTATAGGTCATTCAGAAGGATCCTTCGAAACTAAATACTAAATTAAAATATCTATCCTAATAATTATGATAATCCCTTGGTGTTTTTGAAAACATTTTAGTGATTTTAATTTAGTGGCACAATATTCCTGATTATTTTGGGCTAACATAATGTGTTCCATTGATTTGACATAGATCAAAGGGAAAATAAGGGAATCAAAATTATTTTCCAATACCGGTATTACCATTATGGGCATGCCAATCTTTCAAGTTTTGGAGTTGAGAAAACATAGATATATTTATAAAACTATATTAGGTTATGATTAATATCCTTGGACGTATAGATTTATAATATAAAATAGAGTATAGTGTGAAGAATCACATAATTATTCCTAACCAACCATCTCAAGTTATTTGTTTCATTCAAAACATTATGACACATCCTAACACATAAAATTTGAAAAAATAGAGTTTCATATAATATCAAGTTATAACGACCATGGAAGGAAAAATATTTTATATTTTATGTTGAAGGAATGTGGGTGGAATAACCATGGTAAATTCTTAAAGGGTATTTGATTTTGTTACTAGTGTAAATAAAAATCCCATAATGCTCTTGATTTAAAAGGTAATAAATAATCTCTTATTTTCCAATTATATAATTGTTATAATATGGGGCCTTATTCCACTCAGTTACTAGAGAATCAACGATGAACCTAATAATAATAATTTTTTTATTTATTGATGATATTATAAATACTCTATGAATTTTAAGAGAATGATAATCATTTGAAAATAATTCATGAATAATTTAGAGGAAAATATGTTATATGAGAAATTTAGTAGTTGTGAATCTGGATTTTAAGATGATTATTAAGTTGGAAATATTGTATCCTTGGACATAATAATAGATGATCTATGTAAGACAAAATCCTATAAAAGAATATCACTTATAGAAAAATGTAACCTTAAGGATTTGAATTGTGGGTAATTATAGAAATTATATAGTAATATAGTATATTGGTATAATAATTAAGATAATATATGAAATTAAAGTTTTAATAAAGTTGATTCAATAAGGTTTTCATAAGACTTTTCTATACTTATTTGTTTTGAAAATCACAAACACTTTACCATAAAGAAAATATTTTTTCCCTAAGGATTATCATCCTAATGAAAATTTTCATTTTCTATAGAACTTTTTATCCCTAGATTTGTTTTTATTATTGTATTTTATAATCTATATAAATAGAACTCATTTTATTATTATAGTATAAAATTATTATTCTTATGTAAAACCTCATAATCTTATAATATCTTTGATATAGAGTGTTCTGTTTTCAGGTTCCGAATTTTCTGAAATTCAGATTCTGAATTTTATGAAATTCAAACTCTGAATTCTCTAGAACTCAGATTCAAAATTTAATGAAATTAAGACTCTAAATTCTATAAAATTCCAACTCTGAATTCTCTTAAATTCATACTATGACTTCTCTGATATTCAGACTCTAAATACTAAAAAATTCAGGTTCTGAATTATCAGAAATTTAGGTTCCAAATTCCTTATAATTCTGATTCTGAATTACTCGGAATATAGAATCTTAATTTCTTAGAATTATAACTTCGAATTCCTCATAATTCTGACTTGAAATTACACATAATTCGGACCCTAAATTCTTCATAATTCAGACTTCCAATTCATCAGAATTTTGACTCTGAATTCCTCATAATTCCATACCTGAAATCTTTAGAATTCATATTCTGAAATCAATAGAATTCAGACTTCAAAATCTTTAGATTTCATATTATGAATTCCTTGGAAAACAAAACCTAAATATCCCTATCTTATAAACTTTGAATTTTTATTTGGATACATTCTAAAAAATAATTTTCCTTTGACTCAGAAAAATTTATTTGGTTAAGTAACATCATTTTTCTTACACTTGTTATGAAATGATGTCGCACAATCTGTTTCTAGCAAACAATTATTTGAGAGACATGTGTATAGGACCCTATAAAATTCATGTAAAAATATGACTGTTATAGGAGGGAGCTGACTATTAGAGAAGTACCTAGAAATAAGAGCTCATTTGAATGAGCTTATAATCTATTGATCACTCTAGAGATTGCATGCTGCTAAAGTGACTTCTAGAGAGAGATAATCTCATTCCTTTTGTATACTGAACAACTTGTTTATCATTCACCATGAGAATCTAATTATTTCTTATTATAATTGAGTTCTTCAGGTGATAGGAATAGAGAGGTGCCGACTACCTTAATGATCGCAGACTTCTGGGAATAGGAAGATAGAAGTTCTGACTACATTAAAGATCAAGGGCTTGTGGGGATAACAAGTTAGATTCCGGTATTCCTATCGAGGGCTTACCCTAGTGTGGGTAATATAGGATTTCTTGAATATATAAATCAAGGGACATTTTTCCAAGGTTGTTTTATTCCCTAATCTTTGTTTTAAAAGATATCATACTTGTTACTTTTTTTGTTTCAATTTTATTTTTGCTTTATTTTGATAGAGGAAGAATGTATAACTTTCCTATACCTGTTTGTAATTTTGTTTAATATTATAAGTAAGATTATATATTCTTTAAGGTAGAATATTTTCTTTGAAAACATTCCTTAATTTTAATTTCCTGAACCAGATTTCAGGAACCTAGAATGTCTGTTTAGTAGAACTAAAATAGTTCCGGTGAATTTACATTGTTTAACTCTGTTAAACATAGTTTTCCTTAAGGATAAAAATTGATGTTTTTTAAACATACAATTTACCCCCTCCCCCATTATATTTGAGAATAAATATTATTTTTTTGATCCTACAAATAATATTTATTTGTATGGAAATTTTAGAAAATTAACATTTTCTAAAAATAAATTGACAGTTACCAATCAACCTAAAAAGGGACTTATCTGAATATATGAATAATTTTTAGATGACCTGTAGGGATATTATGTAAGTCATGGTTATTATGGGTGAATTTTATTATTATTTTAATATTATATCTTGTTATATCATTATATTTGGGAAAAATAATATTTTGGAAAATGTGGTTAAGGAATATAGATATTTTATTTTGTAAATATATAAGGGTTAATGGTTTTTTGGGTAAAATATATAATAATTTATCAATAAATTCATAATTTTGGGTTTAAATATAATCACTCATATTTGAGGAGATTTAATTAATCCATGGTTATTATTTTATATTTTTCTTCCAAATAATGTTTTTGATAGGGAAAATTAACATTCATCATTTTGTAGATATTTGTGATTATTAAATATTAATTATAGAGATTTGAGAAATAAAAATTCATCATGATCATGATTATTCACAATTGTTGTTGAAATAGTGCTCATATAATGCGAAGAAATCTAGTAAATAATTGTTTTTATATGTTCGATCCCAACAGTAAAGGAATTTTTCAATCTTCAACAATGTGGCGATAAGTATATTGGGTCTTATTCAGAATGTAACACTTAAATTCCATGGTATGATTTTAAAAACATATTTTCAAATATAATTATTATTTAGGTACATAAAAAATAATTTTCCTTTTCATAAACTATAAAGTAATTTCGGTGATAATATATATATATATATATATATATATATATATATCATTTTATAGCTTTTCTTTTTCAGACATTTTAGTTTATAAAATAACAATTAAAATAATGAGGATTCAATTTATATATGGAGTGAGAATTTAATACCATATTATTTTATATTACAATTTATAAAAATAAAATTATGATCAATTGTGTACACCACATACATTACTGAGCTTAAAAATATTATGAAATAATATTATTTAAATATGACTATTATAACCTATCCATTAGGTTGTCATGTATGAATAACAATAAACTTTTTTTGAGATATATATAAGAGAAGTTTTTCTTAATAAATATAATTAATTCATTCAAGAATTTAGTCATACATTTTTTGTTAATATATAAAAAATAAGTTTAAATTCATATCCTTCTTTAAAAATAATTTTCTTCAAAAATACTTTTATGACTTTTATATAAGGGTAATTAACATTTATTTATAATAATTTTAATATTTTATTCTAAAAATTATAATTATTTTTAAATGATAACATCAATGTTATATTTTGGTAATTTTTGGTAATTGTATTTAAAATATTTATTTTTCTAGTAAATAGTGAAAAATATTAATTTCCAAAAAAATATAATTAAATTTTTATCAAAAAATTTCCTTATATTTTATATTTTATTGGAAGTAAAATATTAATAATTATGTTAGGCATGAAACAATTAAATACTTGGTAATCAACATTATACTTTATTTTTTTGTAAAATCATCTTTATGATTAAAAAGTTCATTTTTTTAAAAGATTTTATGTTGAATTTTTCATAATTATATTAAAAATAATTACTAAAAGTTTCTGGAACCAATTATTCAACTAATTGACTTATATTTTGAATCAAAATGTTATAATTTTATAAATAGTTAAATTTCATTTTTGGTCAAAATAATCAGTTACCAATGAAAAAATTCATTACTTTGATAATATTCAAATAGGTTAATAGGGTATTGAAATATATAATTGTTAAAATGACCTAAAAATATATCTATATTCTATTGTTTTATCATAATTCCAATTTACCCCTCTAATATGATAATTTTTACCAATTTTGAGCCACATTTATTGAGATTTAAATTTAATGTATAATAATATTTTAAGTATTTACAAGATGACCACCCACGTAACATATAAAAGGGAAGCCACTCTCAGATCTTATTCACAAATTTTATAAAAATTATCTTAGAAAATACATAAAATAATACATTACTAGATTACTTACACACATACTAGGGATTATTTTATTCTTCTATGACAATCCTAATAAGTCTTAAGTTATATGCGAGAGGATTATTTCCAAAGAACAATTTTAACACCTTACTGAGTACTTTAATTTCATTTATACTTTTATTTAATCCTATCATATAATACTCATGATGATATAATATCATCAGTATTATTTTTAAACTAACATTTTTTTATTTTTAGGGAACAACTATTATCCACCTCTTATCTATCAAATGGGAAATGAAAGCGTTGTTCATAAGTACATGTGGACTACCGCCACCACGTAGCATTGTACTTCATTTTTAGTCACCAACCATAATGAATGGGTATAATTATTTATATAAAATATATTTATTATATTTATGATATAATGATTATTGTATAATGATAATTTATAATATTCCTTCTTACCATTCCATAAAATATAAAATGAAAGTGTCACTCATACGTACATACAGACATCCCACTCCAGGAAGATATGTGGGTAATTTTTTATCACCACCTCCCATGGATAGAAATATTTATGAATATATATATATATATAATAATTATGATTAAAATATAATTATATAAGGGTAAACTATTATTTTCCACTCTAATGTATTTTTTATTTGAAAATGAAAATAATGTTCATTAGTATATATGAACTACAATCTCCATGAATAGTGTATTATATTTTTCAATTACCACCATATCTGGATGGTTAAAAAAATACATAAAATCAATAAATATGATATTCATACCACGCATACGATTCATGAGATGATGAAACCATTAAAAATATACAAGTACCATAACAAAAAAACCGAAACATATGTGAAAAATAAATAATTAACACTTAGGATGATGATGTTAATACGTAATTGCTAATAAATGGGTGATAGGATATAACAAGTTAATCATATATAGTTTGATTACTATTAATATATTTATTTTTTATATGTATAATAAATATAAGGTAATTATATTGTATATTAATAGTGCATACAAAGGAAGCTGAACTTCAGGTAAGGGGCCTCTTCTCTCAATTCGACTCAATTAGAAAAAATATAATATTATGATTCTAATTTAATTTCAGTGTATACTCTAGTATTAAAATTTGATATAATGAATATTTATTTATTTATATTTTATAAAATCATTCCATGTTTTAAATTTTAACAAGGTTTTTATTTAAAATATAATAAGGATGAATTAGAAGTTTCATATCAATTTCACTTCAATGAGACAATTTCCCATTATGATCCAAATTTATTTTAAATGTTGAATATACTAAACATTATATATTTTATATAATAAATTTGTCATTATTATTTTTATTCAATTTTTTTATTCAATATTTATCAATTTAGGGTTTTTTATTCAGATGTTACCAAAGTTGATAGGATTTAATTGACAATATTATTTTCAATCAAGAAAGTAGTTGATTTAAATTTTTATGGACAAATTTCATGATTTAATCTTATTAACCCATTTATATTTATTATATTTTATTTATGTATTATTTTTACATTTTTTATTGTATTATTTCTCCAATTTGGTACAAAAAATGACCATGAAATCAATTTTTTGTAAAGTTGATCTTATTTCCTATTTGGTCGACGAACAATTTCATATATGTACATTTCCATTAAAATGTTATGTTGAATGTTCATAGATATTAAAAATTGTTTATATAAATTAATTTTCAATAATATTTTTCATTATTTTCAATGATATAATATTAATTTATTTGTTATTTATAAATTGAGTCACATTTGGAATATTTACCTAAAGCATGAAAAGATTTTTTTTCTCATTATTTTTCAAATGAAATGATTTTCCCACTTTCATGACCATTATTTTGATTGAATAATTCATTTCATGTATACATATTTCTTTTCGATGTATTTAGTGTCCTTAATATTTTGGGAATTTTTTTTTATAATTTTGCTAAAATAAAAAGAAATTTTTTATAATTTCAAGGAAATGTTACACTATTTTATTAATGTTATTTTTGCATCTATGTAATTATATTTTGAATTTTATTTTTATTCAATGGATATAAGAACTAATGATACCATCTGTGTTATTTCTCGAGATGGATTATAGTTATGGGATATTAAAATAATTATGGAATGAGTTTAATTTTAATAGTTTATTCTACAATGAATTAACGGTCTACTTTTAACCATTACTGATTACTGGTTTGTTGGTCATTAGATTTATAATGATCAAATTCCACATAACTCCTCATATGTTAATTGGAAATTATTTTCTCTTATATATATATATATATATATATTTTAAATATCTTGTATTTAAATGAAATCATTTACACAAAATTGATGTTGTTTAACCATATTACATATCTATATAAATCTTCAGTTAAAGTAATATCATTAAGTTATTTCTTTTAGTAGGGAAAGTATTACTTATTCTTCATTAAATATATATAATTTCTGATTTATAAATAATTTTGAGAATGATTTGTATTTTTCATTCAATTGATATGAAATTCATTATGTGTGGAAGTGATATAGTGGGGGCCCTGTTATAGATAGCCCTTCGATGCATCGACTGGACTCAATAGATAAAATATGTGTCTATATTAGTTGGGTAATTAGTGTTTACCTACACATTCAAGGAAGGTTTCTTGTCCAATACCTAAAATTTAAAATTTATTATGTCTAGGCCAATTCCATTATGGTAATATCATGAATGTAAGATATTATGAATTTACATCATTAAGAATGTATTTATTATTATCCATGTTATATTTTTGTGGATATTATCCATGAATTTATTTAATTATAAAGGTGGTGACTTTATGGAATATGTTTTCATTAACAACCTGAAATATATTTCATTCCTTATTTACACATGTTAATATCTATTTTATTCAACCACTACTGAGCATTTTTGATCAAAATATATATTTATTTCCAGTCATCATGATATGAATAAGGAATTTGTGAAAGAAATTGAAGTATTGAAGAAATTTATTAATGTTTTTTTTATATTTTCAATGTAATATAAGACCCGTGTATGTATTCAATTTCCAAAACTGTTAAATTAATCAAACCCTTTTATTTTGTATATAAGTAATTAGTAAGAATTATCCCTAGGGTATAGGATTTATTTTTTCTTTAGTGACACTTATAAAATAAGATCAACAACAAAGAAAATATAAATATATTTATATATCTATATCTAAAGGGTTAAAAAAGAAAATCGTGTGTAATTATATTATCCACAAATTTATGTATTTTCTTATTTAAAATCAAAAACATACTAAAATATGTGAGTCTATTGAGCTTTCATATAGCTCTCATAATCCCCCAAGCTCACATAGATGATCCCATACTACCAATGAACTCACAACAATGTCATAGATCACCCATTTTGGATCCTCTCCTGACCATCATCCATGGCCACTAGGTACTATTAAAATGAGATTCAATCCTTGATATCCAATTTTTCTGAGTCAATAATGTATACTTTTTCATTCATTTATCTACTTGGAAAAAGAACATTTAATATTTCATGCACTCATTCAAATTTCAATTGTAAGTTTATGTGATGAGACAGCCTACCCAAACATAAAAAAGACCTAGAATAACCCAATGATCATTAGGAATTGCTTTCTACCACAATAAAACCGTATAAAACTTAATCATGGAGAGATCATTTGGAACACATTTTCTCACTTATTGGACTCTATGGGTAAATAGTATTATTATTCATAATATTTCGTACAACTTTAAGTGGTCTTCATTCACTCAAATACCACCTGTAGTTTCATGATCACCCCCTACACTATCTTTAGTCGCCTAAGAAACAACTCAAATGTATCTATCTATAAAAAGGGTAATATTATATGTCTTATATGTAGATATTTGAATAGTTCTATATTGAATGTTTATTGATATATTTAATAATTTGAAATATCCACTAATGGAATGTAATCCATCCAACTCCAACTGATGTATGACAATGAAGCACTCAATATATTCTCCTAAACATTGATGGTTCATTCTATCTATCGATTATACTTATGGGGGAACATTTTATTCATTTTTTAAATGGCCTAAAAATCCTCCTACAAAATTTTCAACTACCATAAAGTAATTCAAGAAACACCAATGAAGATAATCATCCAGGGTACCCCATGAATGCAGATGATATATTAGATATAATAGTGCATCACACTCTCAACTGAACTATTCTCCATAATATAAAGGAAGTGAACCGACATAGAATTCTTATAAAAAATAATCTAGATAGTGTCATGGATTTTAATTTTCCCTAGAATCCCTGTCATAAAATAATTTAATCTGAAATACTACTTTAATTAATGGTTCTCAAAATGATGGCTAAAAAATATTGGAACCTAATGCTTCTCCCTAGTTATAATTGAGGCATCATGAAACGAACTGATAAATACTCTACCACATATCTACCTACCATAAATATCATTGAAGGTCCTGGTATATCATCATAACTCTAGAATATACCTCCACTTGGGAGGTATTGAACTCCCCCCAAACCTCCTCAAACAACATTACCATAACCACTAATAATCATTGAAAAAGGATGACATACCCCCAAACTTTATAAAATCCATATGAAACATTATTGAAGATATATGGGAAAGTAATAATTAAAAATTGATGCCTTCCAATTTATTCTCTCTCACAACATGGAGAATTATTAGAGATGGTACTATATGTTGGAGATAAGTTCTTCCTCTATCGACTACCATTTTCACATTTATAAAAGAAAACTTCTCTGATAACTACTTCACAAAGAAATAATTAGAATTTTTTTAAATGTAATCTACCATAATCCATGCCTTTTCTAGATTATAGACTATAATTAATTAATAGCCCAATAGGAACTCCAACAAATATCTTTAAATCAATTTGTGGTCTCTATGTGAGAAGATATACCTAAGACTATAGTGGTATGATTTGAAGATAATTTTCTCACCCAAAAGATATTGCCTATAGAAATTAAAGGTGAAGACTAAAGAATCCATCTTAAAATCAAGGGTTATATAGTTATATTCATGAGGTCTCATCTACCTTAACCCATAAGAAATGACCACCTACCTCTATATGAACACTCACATAATCCATTCTCATGGTGCATCAAAAAAAACCATATACTAAAAAACCTCTCAGGAAGCCACAACACTCGGGAAGTAATCAACCATTACCTAAACTCATCAAAGGGTTTTTTAATACTCAGAACAAATAAATTTGTTTCCTCATTTATTAATGGTAGTTAAGAGAGATTCAATCTGAGAAAATTCTTCCAAAAACCTCTAGTAGTACCCTACCAACTTGAGGAAGCTCCATGCCTCTAAAATTCTATTAGGTGGATATAAGGATATCACTTCTTATATCATCTATATTTCAATGTCCAAGTTATTCTCTAAAATGGAATTCCCCATAAAGGTAACCTCTATAATATAGAACTAACACTCCTAATGCCTAAAATATAAATGGATATCCTATATGATGTCCATATCCATCCTCAAATACATTGTGCGATCCTCCCCAGTCACATATTAAATGATACTATCATTAATAAGGAGAACCATAAACAGATTAAAGAAGGATTGGAATATAGAGGTAATATGATCAATTATGATGGTTGGGGAATTGAAAACACTAAAGGGAATCACCAGGAACTAATAATTTTCATAGAAATATTTGGATGAAGTTATTGTAAATACATTATCATGAAGAATTAATTAGTGGTTTCCACACCTGATATCGATCATTAAGATCCATATTACCCCTTTTAACTGATCAAAGATGCATCCATTCATCGAAATTATACTTATTATTTATAATCACTTAATTTAGGCATCGATAATCTATTCAATGATTCAAGATCATGTCCACCTTCTTGATAAGAAATAAGGAATCCTCCTAAGGGGATATAATGGGACTGATAAAACCCTCCTTAAAAAGGTCCTCCAATGAAACCATCATCTCCTTGTTCTCAATAGGGCCCATATAATATTAAATATAATATTTAAATGAGGCTCCAATGTATAGTTTGATATGGAAATCGATCACCAGCCTTATAGGTAATCTGAAATAATATATTTGGGGAATGAATCCATATATTCCTCCGCTTCCTCTAGAAGATACATATTTAAAGATCATTCATCTCTAAGGGCCAAACATGAAAAATTATGGGGTATCAGTTATATATTACTACTCATGATATACACATGTTTCATAAGTAGTTCATTCTTTCTATTAATGTAGAATCTCATCCCATCATCCAGAAGGAATATAAATCTCATGGAGTGAAAATATATCTTGATACATACATTGGATAATACAATCATTCCCAAAATCAATTCATTTAGTTTCATTGAACAATCGTAGAGGTTTCATGTGAATCTCTCTCCATCGAGTTCCATATTTTATAATTGAGAAACCATGAAATATTGGTTCCTCTCTGTGAATAAATCTAGAGCCACAACCATTGGGTTAAAGGATTCATACTAATATCAATCTCTCACATAAGGGTTAATTTCATTAAAGAATTAATTGATCCTATGTATAATAATAGTCATGATAATGTAGAGAAGACTCAAATTATACATTGAATCATCACATATACAACCAAATAATTTTCCACCACTTCATTTTGTTTCGCACATCCTGTTCCACCAGCCCTTCAAGCCTAATGTATCCAACCTGGTGGTGATGGTGGAAGTCGGTCATAGAGCCATGATAGAACTGTGAATCCTCCTCCATATATTTTATATACCCTCAACCAGTACGACCTCCATATATTCTTCCCTAACCACACAAAAAATATCTATAATCATGATGTTTCATCTTCCAATAGGGTTTTTCCCATAACTTCCCACTATTTTCAGTGTGTCGGATTACCCAATCACATTCCATGTTACCCCAACCATAAAATGAGTAACATAATCCATATCTAGGATAACTGTATACTATTCATGATCCCTACATATAATGAAAGGCATTATTTTTTCTCTTATATTGAGATCATATTGTCTGATTTCTTCCAGTAGCATGAGAGAAAATTTCACTAAAAGATCAAAAACTGCTCCAACATCCCAATGCTCCATTTCATGGATGATATCATTCACCAATACCCACTATATAACCTTGACATATGTGGGAGTTAATATAGATAATATATTATCTTGGATGTCACTGTGGATACCCTACTCAATCTTCCGCACATCGAAGTATACATGTCTCACTATATTAAGAGACAACTGTATGAGGATGGTGTACCTAGACATGTACTCAATAATGATCATATCACTCTTATATAACTTATTATAATCCTAAATCTATATAGTTCACATGGTAGATATATATTAATCATTACATAATTTTCATTGATACAAATCACATGGGAGTGTCACCACTTCATGGGTCTAGGTTAACTAACTCCAAAAGTTCCCTACTACTCGGTGATAAATACTATTAGCAAGTGAAAATATCTGACTATTCATGGTCAGCATGAGCCTGAAAATTGAATCACTAACTCAAATAAATATTCTACTTCTTAAGGATCAAGATCACTAAAAAACATAAGTAATACCTATTTTTGAAACTATCACAGTGAAGTCAAACTTTGTGCATTTTCATCCTTCCCTACTAGAACAATCAAATGTTAATCATGTATGCATTAATCAAAAAAAATTACTAAAGGAATATCCATGATGTTCCAATCAGGTGGAATTATTATCTTTTTCTTTCATATAGGGAACACCAAATAAATAGTTCATTTATATTGAGGCATCATCACTCAGCATGTCATTTCCATTAAACTCTCTTAGTATGCTTTCTCGTTATCATTATAGAGGCATATAAAATGATAAGAAGACCATACATGGTTAGAAGATCATATTTGGGGATTTGAATGAAGATGGAAATGTAATTAAATATCTCATTATTATATGATGCATGTACCATTGGTTTCCCTAGAAAATGTATCTCAATATTCATATTAGAAATTAGGTTATCAAATCCCTATTACATGGATAAATTTTCTATGAAACTACCACTAGTTTCCCTACTATGAAATCCAAACTCAAGTTATCTTTAATATATTTCACAAATTTTCGAAAACAATCTTATGAAAAAATTTATCTCCAAACATCCTTGCTAGGAACAAATGACACTTGATGCCACTGTATCCAGACCAAATCCACCAGTGGATGTAGAATAGAATAGAGTTTTTATAACTGAAAAAAATGGAGTACATATCCTAATAATCATGTACACATGAACAACTATAAGTACACCAGATCAATGTGGGATAAAAGACTATTATAACATAATAGGAACCATATGAATGTAATAACATCTAAAAAACCAGTGTGACGTAGTAAAAATATAAAAACATTGAAATGGAGAAAATTTCACTCCTAATGAGATGTAAATGAATTCACAACCATATAAATAATGACGAGGAAGGCCTTTATCATGAAATCTAATTCAAACCACTGACCAACAACTACCATTACTCATTAATAATAATCTTTATCTACACGAGGTGCATAAAAGTCCCTAAGTAACTATTTTTCATCTAAATAAGACATAATCAATGTCGAAAAACCCATTCTGGTGTGATTATATACATACCTAATAGGATTCCCCAAATACCAATGGGAATGAAATAGAAATAAATAGTAAGCACAACCCACAAGAAATTTAAGGAAAAATAAACCAAAAATCACATATGTTCCTAAAAATACACTAAATGAGAGGGGATTCTTGATCCTCATAGAAATAAAAAATGGTGAGTCTACATAAAACTCTATATGTCCTATCTCTAAATCCTTGAACCATATTAAAACTCAAAAGAATCAGAATAGAGGTCCCACAACTCACCAATTTTTACCAAAGGTGATGGGGTATATACTCCAATTGGGGACCCACTCCCCATACAAGCTCAATGTTTGGGGAGTACTAAATCCTAATATAGACAAACCACATCCTTATTATGTGGGAGATTACCACCTCTACTATTGGGATTTTTCCCATAAAACAAAACTATAAGGGTATTTCCAACAACATTATCACTGTAATTACCATGTATGATCCCAATAATTGTCCATGTGTCCTTAGAATAATCATCCTATATAAATCACCTCATGTTTTTTTTTCAAATGCTGACATAAATGCCAATTTCATTTCATATATGGAATTATGATTCGAATGGAATACTTGTTGGACTAAATCTATATCATGAAGGAAGGGATACAAAAGTCAAAATAATTAATGAAATGTTTAGAGAATTCCCCTTTATGAACACGGGGTATATCCCTATGTCTATTCTTATATGTTCCCTACATCCACAGATGGAGTGTAAAATCCCATGAACATAGCATGTGCTTAGAGATACATGACGTGTGGGGATGCCTGAGGTCTTGGGAATATTATCCCTACACACACCTTGACTACCTAGGAATATTCACATGGACTATAAGATTATGACATAACAATGTGATATTTAACTCATCTGAAAATGTTATACCCCATAAAAAATAGTTTACATGTCATATGTTCCTCAGAATACATAGTGTATTGTCATTTTTTCCAGGTTATATATATATTTTAATGGTAGTCTCATAGGATCCATTACTGTTTCCTCTAATCTCACCCACACTATCTCTAGATGCATCAATAATCTATTTAGTACCACCCGAAGATTATTTCTTGCCATAAAAGTTACAAAATAGAAAACATAATTGATGATTATTTTTCATGTATGCCTATACATGGGGAAATAATAACCTGATATGTCATTTGGTCTCTTTTCAACTAAGGATTTATGGATTCTCTATAACTGTGATAATCTTTTTCTTCTTCAAAAACATCAATATGTATCCCAGGGTTTGATCATGTTTACTACTAGCTATAAAATAATCAAACCACCATTGAGAAAATAACTAAAAAAGACATGTCGAACAGTGGGATCAAATAAAAGGGACATGAATGTGAAAAAATCATTGTTGGCTGATATAGATCTTTCCAATAATCATCATATCCTAAATTGGAGAATAGATAATAATAATTTGAAAAAAATATAATTCCAAATTTTAAATTGACTGGGCCACGTGAATATGAGGAAATATCAAGATCAATAATAGAAAAATTAATGTATTATATAAATAAAGAATGATGGGTTGGAAGAATAAATTTATAAGAAATAACTACCTAAAATATGGTTGACAATTGAGGAAGAAAAATTTTATGATGTCAAGAATGGTATGATACAAGAACTCAATAATTGATAATGAATATAGTATAAATCTAACTGGCGATCCATGATCCTCATTTAATCAATCACCAATGGTCCTTCCACATAACTATGTACCCATTATCTCTAAATATAAAAGAGGTATATTGATAAAACTAGAGACTTGATATAATGAGGTCAAAATTTATGTTCATACTAGGATAAATATTAATTAAATACAATAAATTTACTATTAATTTACTATTCACATCAACAATCAACTAAAAATTGATCAAAAAGAAGATACGTATTAAAACATATATTGTACCATGAGTAAAAAATTCATTCTGCAATGTAGTTACAATCTTGGATTCTTCAATGAATATTTGATCAATGATGAAAAAAATAACTTCAAAAAGATGTTTTTTATTATTTTAAAATATATAATATATTTATTTTATCAGTTCTGGTTTCTTGAAACACCAATAACACCATGAAAAATCAGATGAAAAACTCATATATATATATATCTTAAGGGTATATAGATAAAAACTATATTTATTAAATTTAGAAAACCATTATGTATTTTATCCCAGAAAAAACTCATAATCCAGTAGGAGAGGTTAGGGATCATATATGTTGATCTTAGACTCCCATGAGATCTCATAGAGGTTCCCATATTATTGTATAACCCATTCAAGTGGGACATATCTCCCACATTGGATCTAATTCTGTCAATCCATTATAACAACCATCCACTCAGAAAAGATGACTCTATCCTTGACATCTATTATTACCCTATCAATAACATATTATGTTTCATATATTTTTCTCATACATTATGTCTTGTGGATGATTACATACACCTACTCTAACATCATGGGTATGTCTAGTTAATAAGAAACCGCCCAACCCTATGTAGGACCATGAACGACACTATGAACATCATAAATAGCCCTATACATTGAAAAACCCCAAAAAACCTAATCATAGAGATACCATAAGTATCATATGGTCTCCATAATCAAATTCCATTGGTATAAAGAGTCAATTTTCAAGTTTTAATAACTATCTATGTTTGGTCTTATTTCACTCATAGATCACCTAAAAATTACTCATCATTATCTACACTAACATTGATCACATAAGAGATGATATTCATATCTCCATTCAATACAAAGGTGGAATTATATATCTCTCGTAAATTATTAAAATAGTTCCAAAGTGATAATGTAGTGAAAAAATCTATTATAAGTGATATTTATCAATAGAAATTGGTCCTTCCAAATTATAATTAAGTATAACATGCTTGATCGCAACATATAATCCTAAACATTGATTATTATTTATTTCTAGCCATTTTTCTAGGGGTGGAACACTATGCCCATTCATAACAGAGTCTCAAAATCCCCTTAATAACCTTTCCAAAACCATGATGTTAACCAAGATTCGAGATTCGAGATAACCTATAAGGGTAAGTTATATTTAATTACAATATCTTTCTTGTACATGAGTCCCAAACTCTCAACCAAACTCTTATCCCACATAAAATGGATGTTATATGAGTTTGTAATACAATAAATGGTCACCCAAATAGAGTAATTTACTTACCCTATATTGTAGTCCACATCAAAATATATTTTGATATAGCATCCCAAATTAATTTAGTGATCTCAAGAGGTTAATTTAAACATTATGGAACATGATGCTCTTCATTCACAAAATGAATACTGAGGAATTGAGAAACCAACTCAAAACTAATTTACCTCAAACCATCCCACCATAACTTATATCAAAGATCCTTGTGCGTCTTCATCACTCATGGATGTAAAACTATGGTTGGTTTATGGAAATACCTCACTATATCCTCACACAATTCATTAGAACCATTTTTTATCCATATAGAGGGATAATGTTCTCCCCACCTTCCAACAAATTTTCCCATGAACCTATTATTGACATCATGTCATGAATAATGTTATAATAGATGTCTCCCAACTGAGCCTCCATCATATTCTAGGTAATCATTAGAGTCACTATTATCATCCATGGTTTTTTTTCCCTCTATATTCCACTACGGTCATCTAAAAAGTAGAGAACTAATCAAATACCTCATACACCAAGTTCTACTAAGATTTATTTCTATGGTAATATTCCACAACATTTACCATAAAAAAAATATAGACTATCATGATGTCATGGTCTAATAAGAACAATAGATAAAATATCTTTCTTAGGTTGGTGTCCCTCTAGGAAAAGAAGAAACATAGACTTTGGTTGTCTGAGTAAACTATAAATTGTTTTCCTAAAAGATAATGCTTCCACATATGCAACATGATGACTACTTCTAGAAACTCCAAAACATGGGTCATTTAAATAATCTAAGATTTTATCATCTAACAAGAATCATAAACAATACCTTACTATGTCTAAAATAAAATTTACCTTAACCGTCTTCACAAGGCATCATATAACACCACATACTCAACTCCCTTCTCTAGCAAAAACAAAACAGTATCAATGTTCAACCCCTACCTCATATCCTCACAGTATTTAGGAACTCCTTAATCCAAGTAGAATATATACCCTTTTATTTTAGTGATGTCCAAGGGTAATCCATCATAAATTTCTTCCACAAAAGTTTTATATAACCATTCCACCTCAAGTAAACACATCACCTCTGATACACATGTGGGTGGATTCCAATATAGTGTCACCTTTTCCTTCATTGGGTCTATAGCCACATAATTTTCAAAAAGTTTATTCCCTATAATGTAAACTTCTATAATGTAAAATATACCTTTCAATAGATTACCATTTAATTATTTCTTAAGGTTTAAGTGTTGTTCCAGCTTCAAATACTCATTGTTCTTCCCCCAATTCATACACTACATGACAATGTCATTGATTTATGAAATCAATAATAATCTCATATAGGGTGTATGATATTATTTATAAGAATAATAATGTAAATTCTGAATTTTTTCACACAAATTGGAATCATTTGGAACTCATTATTACAAAAGTTACATCAAAGTGTTTTATTGGTAATAACCTCCTTATGAACCATCAACTGGTGTTAGCTAATGCTATGGTCAAATATTTGAGAACTATTATGTTATTTTTAGCTAATCAATGCACAAATTGAAACATTGGAAGGGGTTTATATTTTCTATCATCACCGGATTCAGGTATAAACATTCAACGCATAGCCACAATGATATCATATGAAATCGTAATGAAAAACACTAGAGTTTCCATGGGGACACATTGGTCCAAATAAAAACATTATCACAGAAGTCCCATAACCATAAATTTAGCTCCCATATATTATAAGGGGTTATATAATAAGATTTATAAGTTTTCCATGTTCCCTTGCGGTGCATGTCAATACAGAAGTTGATCTCCCACCTAATAGTTTTTCCCAAAACATATTTATGGGAAAATATCCACACATTCCTCCCATACCTCTAGAATCTGGATAACTAAGGAGACTACTTTTACAATGGATAAACTCATCCATACATGAGGGAAATTTTGCATCTTCCTACTCATGAGCCAAAATCAATTTACCAATATTTCATTCTTTATATTAGAAGATAATTACTTCCCATCAACCTGAAGGAATCTGTCTCACCTATGATGAAACTATATCCATGATAAAATCATTGATAAAAATACATACCAAATAATATGTAATATGGT
Organism: Viscum album; assembly: GCA_963277665.1. NCBI lineage: Eukaryota > Viridiplantae > Streptophyta > Magnoliopsida > Santalales > Viscaceae > Viscum > Viscum album. Next base: position 1,773,831,466 of record OY728153.1, on the reverse strand, counting down.
TTAATTACAACAAACCATACGTAAAACGTTATGTTCTATCCACCGACTCTTATCTCACCCTGGTGAAAAATATTTAAAATAGTGGAGTTACTCGGTACATTAATCTATATCCACAACTAATGGACAAAAGGATCCACAATATTATTATTCTATCACAAAATATATAAGGTGATGAATGAAGAATTACTCTAGTATCTAATAGTTCACGTTCTAATGTAAAAAAATACATAAATTGTAACAAAAATTATCTCATGTGTAGCCTGATTATATTCTATAGTGTCATGTTACTAACTACATCCATGTCCACTAACACACTAATTATAACATATCCCACCTAGTTATTATGGTGGAAGTATTTCATAACATCATCCTCAAACTACAATTCCCCCTCCTGGGGATCCTCCAACCCCTCTATCAGTATAACCTCATGGGGTTCCACCCTAACCACCATAAGGAGATCCCTGGTCCTAACACTATATAATGCCCCATGCCCGCTCTTCTGAACTCAGTGCTAAAAAAATTCCATGTAAATTTTTATATATATATAAAATACATTGAATTATTACACAACACTTTAAACAAAGAGGACCTTTTACCGGACTAGTTTTTAGAGGTTTAGACAAAAACATTGCAATTATCAGAGTTCAAATAAATAAGACAAATATTCACTACACTTTCGGGCATGCTATCTTCAAAACAATGACTTCTAAGTTATAACTTCTCTGATACCTATAAAAAATCATTTTAAAATGTTGGGTGAGCATTAAATTTCCCAGTAAGGTGTTTTGAAATAATTTTATAAATCCCTTTAAAAATATCATTTTGATAATAAATTTGAAGTATTCAATTAGAAAAACAGTTTTAAAACAACTTTTACAATGTACTATAATGCTTTAAAAAATAATTATACTTTGAAATCACTTTTAAACTAATCCAGTGATTGAGTTGAAAATATTAATCATGCTCTTAAAAATAAGGCAATTAAGGCCAATCAAAACTTTGAATGTTGTCATGGGACTACCCACTTGAGGGATTGAATCAGAATCCAATTCCCTATCGTATTTACATAGTTTGAGTACCAGTTTTTATAAAACATTTTTGTCTTATCTTTCCTTACTTATATATAATTTTCACTGGAGTTTTTAATTTTGGAAACATGTTAATGCATTTAAATAATCATTTCCACTAATATATATATATAAGTATGTGTGTATATATATATTAATGTGAATTTTTATTATAAAAACACTTGTGAGTATTGATTCCCAAAAACTCACATCACTTGGCATATACATAAACACCAAAATACCTGATCTTCCCTTGATAAATAATAAAAAGAAATATCAATGATTTTTTTTCAGGATTAAATAACTTAAATCATTCTTGAAATTCAAAATCATAAAAAAATAATGAGCATGCACTGGATATTATAAATGATATAATTTTAAAATAAAATTTTCATTCATGAGTAAAATTATAAATATAAACATGTACAAGACAACTTAAAATTATAACATGTCTATAAACATTTCACTCAATTCTATTAAAATTCACTTCATTGTAATGTTTATCCAATGTACATGAGTATGCTTATATACCTATATATGTGTATTCATGTATGAAGTTTCATAAATGATCATTGATATGTGGCCATAACCTTGATTTTTATATGACTTATATGTGACATTATGATATTATTAACTTATATTATAATTTATTTAAAATAGTTATTAACATAAAAATTATACAAATATATAAATATGTGTCACATAGAATGAATTCATGTTTGAATAAATATTTGATAAATAGAAACAAAATTTAGCAAGACTAAGATGAAATAAAGTGAAAATATAATTTTGATACATAAATAGATATATCCATATCATGTAAATAAAATGATTCTAAAGAGACTAAATAATAAAAATGTATTCAGAAATAATTTTTCCTTGGCATCAATATTTTTTTTATATAAAATAATAACTAATCTCACTAATTTATATTTCGGAAACATGTAATAAAAATATATTCATTACGTAAAACCATAAAATTAAAATCATAAATTTTTAAATAAACTAACTATCTCTTACTAATAATAGATAAATTTGGAGATCAAACGAAACTAACCCTTATAGAAAACGATAAAATAGAATTAGTAATTTTAAATGAATAATAGAAATTCCTTTATAAAAATAAAATATAATAATATAGTAAATATTGGAAAATTAAATTCCCTTACATGATATCCGCAGAATAAAATCCTACAACTTTTCTTATTCAGTTTGGTTCCTCAAAAAGCCTTATACACTTGGAATTGGAAATTATAATATGGGTGAAGGAAGACGGAGGATACTTCTTTCCTTTCAAGCCTCAATTGCATAGCACTTATCATATATATTATTTTCAAATCAGAACTGCTTTATATATAGCAGTTCTCAAGTGGAAAAATTAAATTTTAATTTATGACATACTAAAACATAATTGAAAATGATATCAATCATAAATTATTCAATGTAAATTTGATGAATACGACTGTAGAGTAGATAAGAATATTAAATGATTCTTTCTTTCAAAACATTGTAGATGGGAATGAAAATGAGACGGAGAAACATTAAACCTATAGAATCAATACAGTTTTAAATATTGATATTTGATGAAAATTCCAAAACAGAGAATAAAAATTCAATCAATTTGATGAAAATGAAAAATAATATATAAGGGTTGGGACTAGATTCATGATAAATCTAGGAAAATTCTTTTAAAAATTTTACACAATCATTAAAATCAACCCTATCGGGTTGTATAAAATTCTACGAATTGATTATTTGGTAACCAAAGATGACAAAATCGATGAATAAAAATGAAGAAATGGACAAGAGTGGTATCTATAAATCAGATTCGACCAAGGGGATAATTGTTTGTTGAAGATTAATATAACATGAACTAATTAAAAAAAACCTACTTGCAAAACCGGAGAACAGAAAGAAAATATCTGAAAATCAGAGCCAACGTTTGAGCGGAACATCACGCAACTCATCAGACTCGAATCGAACATCGGACATGGTTCTATCATCATTATTACCGCTGCTCAAAACCTTTATCTTCAACATAGATCTTCGTTCGGACATCCAACAGATGTCGAAACTTCTCACCACCACACTCGGCCTCGATGAAACCAGTTTCTCCATGCTCGGTTCTGCATGAAGTCGATCCCTCACATGGTACTCTCGGTCTGTGACTCATGGAGATGAAGACGAAGTGAAGCCCTCACAAATGACTTGATTTGCGACCTCACCTCCCCATGTTACGCCCCCCAATTCAAAACCCTACCCAACATGGCTTCTCCCTATTGCAACTCGACCGAACCCTAACCACAAAAACAAAAAACACAATTCTTTATTTTTTATTTATTTTTTATTCAATTTCACTTGTTATATATATATATAAACTAAATATATATATTGTTCAATATAAAAAAAATATTATACTCAGATTTAATTTAATAATATTATTAATTTTGTTTCATCCATTTATATTGATATATATATATATATTGGTCATAAATGTTATAATTTTATAAAATATTGATTTTCTATTAAAATAATCAATTAAAGGAATTTATTATCAAAAAAATACTCATATATATATATATATCCTTATAATCAATTTATTTGATATTTAAATTATATATATATATATTAAAATATAAAGAATTAGGCTATAATTTGATTCAAAACATATTTTAAGTATTGAAATTTTGTTTAAAACTCTTTTTATTAAATCATTCCTTTATTTGTTTAAATTATAAACAAAATACTTTTTTTATTTTCTCATGGTGTTATATTCTCCGCCTCAAAGGAATTGCGCCCACAAAATTCTTGAGACGGACCTATGAATATTCTGATTTTTCGTCTTTAGAATTAAATAATTTCTAATGACACTTATCTATCTAAATAAAACTCTACCGAGAAGATATTATTTTCCTGAAATGACAACATCTAATCTCCAAAGTTGTCTAGACCATGCCTCTAATAGCAATTATAACACCCCTAGCCTTCCCTTTCAGACTTAGTGCTTAAAAAATATGTGTAAAATTTTTTTAGTATATAAAAGACATTGAACGATTACACAACACTTTAAACAAATATGAACTTTTACCGGACTAGGTTCTAGAGGATGAGACAAAAACATTACATTTATGAGAGTTCAAATAAATAAGACAACTGTTCACTATTCTTCCATGCATGCTAACTTCAAAACAATGACGTATGAGTTAGAACTTCTATGATATCTGTGAAAAATCATTTTAAAATGAAGGGTGAGCGTTAAATTTCCCAGTAAGGTGTTTTGAAATCCTGTTAGAAATCCCTTTAAAAATATCATTTTGATAATACATTTTATATATTCAAATATAAATACAGTTTTTAAACAACTTTTACAAAGTACTGTAATGACTTATTAAAAATATGTATACTTTGAAATCAATTTTAAACTAATCCAGTGATTCTGTTGAAAATATTAAGCAAGCTCTTATAAATAAGAAAATTGAGGCCACTCGAAACTTTGAACGATGTCTTGGGCCTACCCACTTAAGGGATGGATTAACTATCCAATTCTATTTCATATTTTCAAAGTTTCAGTACCAGTTATTACAAAACATTTTCATCTTAGCTTGCCTTACATACATAAAATTTTCACTTGAATTTTTAATTTTGGAAACATGTTAATGCATTTAAATTATCATATCCACTAATATCTATTTATAAGTGTGTATATATATATATAAATGTGAATTTTTATTGAAAAACAATTATGATTCTTGATTCCCAAAAACGCATGTCACTTGGAATATACATAAACACCAACATACATGATCTTCTATTGATAAATACTAAAACTAAATATCAATAAATGTTTTTCATGATTAAATTACTTAAACCATTCTATTAATTTAGAATAATAAAATAATAATGAGCATGCACAGAAGATTATAAATGATATATTTTTTAATCAACATTTCATTCATGAGAAAAATTATAAATATAAACATGTACAAGAAAACTTAAAATTATAACATGTCTCTAAACATTTCATCAAATTAAATTAAAATTATTTTCCTTGTAAATTTTATCCATTGTTCATGTGTATGTGTATATACCTATATATGAATATGCATGTATGAGGTTTCGTAAACGATAATCGATATATGGCCATAACCTCGATATTTATATGACTTGTATACGACATTGTGACATTATAAACTTCTATTATAATTTATTTAAAATAGTTATTAACATAAAAAATATACAATGAAATAAATATGTGTCACATAGAATGAATTCATGTTTGAATAATGTTTTTATAAATAGAAACAACCATTAACAAGACTAACTTGAAATAATGTGAAAAAATAATTTTGATACATAAATAGATATATCCATCTCATGTAATTAAAATGATTCTAAAGAAACTAAATAATTAAAACGTATTCAGAAAAAATTTTCCTTAGAATCATAAATTTTTTATATAGAATAACAACTAATATCTCTAATTTATATTTCGGAAACATGGAATAAAAATATATTCATTACGCAAAACCTTAAAATTAAAATCATAATTTTTTAAATAAACTAACTATCTCTTACTAATAATAGATAAATTTTGAAATCAAACAAAACTACCCCTTATAGAAAACAGTAAAATAGAATAAATAATTTGAAATGAATAATTAAAATTCTTATAAAAATATAAAATAAAATAACATAGTGAATATTTTAAAATAAATGTCCCTTACATGATATTTGTAGACCAAATATTACAACTTTTCTTCTTCTGGATGGTGCCTCGATTACTCTTATAAACATTGAATTGGAAATTATACTATGGGGGAAGGAAGACAGAGGCTACTGATTTCCATGAAAGTCTCACTTGCATCTCACTCATCATATATCTTATTATCAAATCATAACTGCTTTATATATATCATTTATCAAGTGGAAAATTAAATTTTAATTTACCAAATACTAAAAAAAATTGAAAATGACATCAAAGGTAAATTACTCAATGTACGGTTGATGAATACTACCATGGAAAGGATAGGAATATTAAATGATGCTTCCTTGAAAAGCTTTGTAGATGGGAAAGAAAACGAGATGGAGAAAAATTAAACTAATAGAATCAATAAAATTTTAAATATTGATGTTTGAAGAAAAATGCAAAACAAATAATACAGATTCAATCAATTTGATGCAAATGAAAAATAATATATAAGGGTTGGGACAAGATTCATGTTAAATCTATGAAAGGTTTTGACAAATGAGACAAAAGAATTAAAATCAACCCTATCAGGTTGTATAAAATTCACCGAATTGATTAGATGGTAACCGAAGATGACAAAAATCGATGAAGAAAAATAAATAAATGGGTAATATAGGTATTTATACATTAGATTAGATCAAGGGGATAAGTGTTTATTGAAGGTTCATATAACAAGAACTAATTAAATATTACATTCTTGGAAAACCATACAATAGAAGGAAAATATCAGAAAATCTAAGCCAAAGTTTGAGCGTAACTTCACGCAACTCATGAGACTCGAATCGAACATCAGACATGGTTCGATCATCATCTATAATGCCACTCGGATCCTTCGGCTTCAACATAGATCTTCATTTGGACATCCAACAGATTTAAAAACTACTCACCGCTGCACTCGACCTCGATGAAACCAGTTTCTCTATGCTCAGATCAACATGATGTAGATCCCTCACCTGGTACTCTCAGTCTGTGACTCATGGTGACAAAGACGAATTGAATCCCTCACAAATTCCTAGATTTGAAACCTCACCTCCCCGTGTTACACCCCCCGATTAATATCACTACCCAACTCGGCTTCTCCCTAGTGCGACTTGACAGAACCCTAACCTCCAAAACAAAAAACCTGATTCATCATTATTAATTATTTTATACTACTTCGCCAATTATATTTATATAAACTAAATATATATAATGTTTAATATAAACAAATAATAGTATACTCAGATTTAATTTACTAATTTTATTCATTTTGTTTCATCCATTTATGTTGATATATATATATATATATTGGTCTTAAATGTTATAATTTTATAAAATATTGATTTGCTTTAAAAATAAACAATTAAATGTATTTATTATCAAATATTATACCCATATATATATATATCATTGTAATCAATTTATATGATATTTAAATTATATACATATATTAAAATATAATGTAATACGTTATACTTTGATTCAATTTTTTTTTAAGAATTGAAAATATGTTTAATTTTTTTTATTAGATCATTCCTTCATTTGTCTTAATTATAAAAAAAATACTTTTTTTATTTTCTAGGGGTGTTACACACTACCATTTCCATAATGGTTCATATACTTACATCCCACCATCGGTTTTGTTTCATGATGGGAATCAGTTTCCATGTGACCTAGATGATCAAAAGAATAACATAACACATATTTAGAATAACTAGATACACTTTTTGATACCGCTATTATAGATCTCCATGTTTGAGTATAGATATTAGTATTCCTCTTATTTAATGTTCCTGAAATTGTACTTATAAAAGGAGTATCATATCAATTTACTCCATGATATCAACTTTAGATATTATTTCTTGACACTCCACATCATGTAATCTTGATGTTACTATGGATTTCTCTATCACCCTGAGATTGGTTTGAATACAATATAGACTATTTTTTATTGGATTTTCATATGGAGGGCCCTCTCAAACATCTATTCCTGAAGGAATTCATCTCATTCCATATCGATAGATTAATGTGTGTGCTCGGTGAACCTGAATTCCCACACTACCGTAGTCATCGAACACTAATGTAACTGCAAATTCTGCAAAATATACACAAAGAAAAAGGTGTAGGGATATACCTCATCATGGAACAAGTACTAAAACACATTCCATGAGAGTGTATCCTTATCATGGGTATAGGTGTCAAGACACCAATAGTTCCCTAATACTTTATTTAGAATATTAGTTTCAAATGAAATCATTATATATTTCAAGGACCACATTAACATGAAAACTCCATCCAAGAACTCACATTAATTCTGTACTGTCTAAGAATCTATCTCACTATAAAATATATGTAGTATTAGTCATTATGACCCACGTAGTTCACTCATCCTAAACACATTATCATCTTTTACTACTCGAACAATTGGTTTCTCAATAAGTAGATGTACTTAAGATGGAACTATTGGCGTTGGATCCACCAACTCTTTATCTAGTTAAATCAATAATATATGCCCTCCTTGAGGGAAAACCAAATTGATTGGTCTCTATTATGAGGCCCTATCACCAATGGGTGTCCTCGGGATTTTTTATCATAATACAAGATGGTTTTTTTCACCGAGGCATCCTGGAATGAAAAAATAAATACCATGAATATATGATAATATAAGGTGAATTAATTCAATAAAATGTAGATTTCAATTATTAATCCATATATAATGCATCTACCATTTATTTTCTTAGAGCAAGTGTCTTAGAACTCTAAGTTGAAATACTGGCAATCAGACTCCTTATGTGTGGATATGTTGTCCACCACACCGTACGTAGGTTCCCTCTCTAAAAATTCAAGCTCAATATAAATTTACATTATTGTTCTGAGTTCCCAAGACAAACCACATATAACATATATATAAAAAATTCCTGTGATTGAATAACTTTTTATAATACTCTATCAAGACTTAACCCATAGGGGGGCATCCAGGATCGAGAGTAGGTTTAGTGTGAAATTCCATACCTTCCTCCTATAGGGAAGAGGATGGATGCTATCTTTGATTAGGAATACCACAAAAATGGGTGGTGTTAACCTAAAAAATAATTAAAAATGAAGTCCACCAAGTACATCACATCCATTTTGGAAAAATTAATATATTAATGTAAAAGTAAAAAAATATGTAATTACATCTAGAATAAGTATATTAAATTAATAATAATTTATAAAAAATAAGAAAATGTAAATATACACTCCAAACAAGAGAAAATGGAGTCCCAAACTAACAATTGATTAGGAAGAATCTTTAGCTCACGATCTACCAAACTTACTACCATCATTCATCAACTGCCACCGAGAACAACTAAGATCAATCCATGCCAAGCTTTCCAAGGTCCCCTAACAAATCTATGTAATAATTATAACACATGAAATGTGTTGGAAAATCCCACGTATGGTTGAATATATTCATACCCATTAGGGAACCCTATAAGAAAAAGGGGAATAAATTTAAATAATAGCAATATCCATCAACAAGAAAAGGAGAGAAAAGGAAACCCAATAAATATAATCATAATGAAACCCCAATTTATTAGTGATGAATCAAAATATTAATAGATTTATATGATTTATTATTCTACATACTACATTGTATAAACCATCATCATAGCCAAGCACCATACAAAATCTCACGAGAATTAAAATTGAGGAATTGCAACATGTGGATGGTTAATATAAATGAGGGAATACCAACTCTAGAGGAGAACATCCCTCGCATTATAGATTAATTATGGGGTAGTAATAAATCCATATATAGAGGACCCAAACCATAATAATATGGGGGATACTATATGTACCAAAATATATCATATTATGGTCACATTTTCTAAAAAGCCTAACTATTATTGGACTACTGAACACAGTATCACATTAATGATCAAGACCAAGCCCTATCATTTTCCAATTATCACTTGAAGAAGAATCTTTCTCACATTAACTAACTTAAATTTTCATATGTCCAAACAAAGGCAACGATCAAATATTATATAGAATTTTCTAGATAGCAGACTACTCGTGGGTCGAAATGTGAGTCTCTCATAAGGGGAAATTAAATTTAGAACAACCTATGAAATGTAAATTCTTTGTCCATTTGTGTGCATGGTGTGTCACCCAAAGTCTTGGAATAACCATACTACATCCAAAAATGGAATGTAAAAATTCATGTACATAGTGTGTGCTCTGAGATATAAGGCATGTGGGACCCCCTAGGGTCCTAGGTGTGTTATTATTGGACACATTTCAGCTACCCAGGATGATTAAAATAGTTTTTTGGACCACTACATTGTTGTGTAATATTTAAATAATCCAAAAATCCTTATCCACAAATATGAAATTGTATATGTTGTGTATTTTTCATGGACTACATGGTATATTGTCATGTTTTCAAAGAAAAATGAATCTTCTCCTTGGAATCAGACCAGATATACCATTCCACCAATATTCTCTCCCATAACATCTCCAGTTGAATATATAATTTATTTACCATCATCAATAGTTTAGTTCTATATATCTCATTCCTAAAAAGGAATCCATCATTGATGATTTTCTTTCTCACATTCCCAACTTTAGGAAAATTTCCCTAGATCCATTAGTAGATATTGTTTCCATAAATGTTTCTTGAATATCAATAACCATGATCATCATGTTAATCTACATATAAAAAAATAATAATCCATGTGTAGGATAATGATTTGAACCATACATTAAATAGAAAAATCTCCACTCATAATGGGGAAAAGGATAATGGTGAATAGAATAATGGTAAAACCCCAAGAAACATCAAAGTGAAAAAATCCACATTGACTGATATAGATGTGACCAATGATAATCACATAAAAAATGATGAATAAATAATAATTAATCATCAAAAATAAATAAATAAAACTTACAAATGGACTGGGCCATGATGAAATTATTTAATTTTTTGGATTTATATACTATTATTTAATCTATAACAGAAATAAAGAATGATTGGGAAGAATAATCTATAGATACTAAAGATCCACCTATTGATTTGATTGGTTACTAAAAAATAATGATTCTATTTCATAATCATTATTGAGATCCAAGAAATGAATTTTTTATAAATAATATCATAGAAATCTAATCAACATTCCTTGGTCTTCATTCATTAAATCTCCAATGGTCCTCCTAGTAGTGAAATATCCTATATTTCTCAATCACTTGTGGTTTTTTTGGAAAACCCATGAGATTTGATATAACATTTTATAAATATATGACCATACAAAGTTGATCATTTAAAAAATTAAATAATTTTTTTTAGTTTGCTTAATTTATCTATCAGTGATTGATCATCAACATAAAACCTTACGCGTACAAATCCTATGTCGTGCCTAATGTAAACATCACATTTTTTATGCATTAATGGCCTTATATTTTGAAATTGAGACAATAATGAATAGAGAAAACCATTATTTAAAAAAAAATGTGTTCACTTGGTTTAATTGATTTAATATTTAGTGTATATCGGTTTTATGACACTATGACCCCTAAAAACATCATACCATCTCAAAATATCCATTTTTATAAAATGAAAAATCCAAAGGGTCTAAACACTAAAACTAGATTCCTTACAAACTTGAATAAACACTACAATGGTGGTGAAATAAAATCCATAAGAACCAAATAATCAATATAGAGACAAGTTATCACTCTTGTTCCTAAAATATGAAATCATCATTGATTTAAAATAAGTTGTATCTTTACTTTAAAGGAACATGAGAAGTCTATTATACACAATTTTTTATTTAATATCATATAAAATATTTACTGAACTATTTATATCATATATTCATATTATTTTATTATATCCCCAAAAGGTTTCAATACTCCTTATTTATTTAAAAAAATCAATACTAATCTAATATTGAAAAATGTTGTTATCAAATTATTTTTTTCATTTATAACAGAACAAGTTTTTACCACTTTATAAACCATTAGTCATGTTCAGGTAATCAAATATATCATGATGTTGTTTTATTACATGTATTTATCAAGGAAATGTTTATCTACATATCCATCAAATATATTAGATAACATCAAAATATAAATCTCATTCCAACAACTATAATTTTTATTCCATTAATAATAGAAAATTCACCCATGTTTCCCTTTATAAGTTACAACAAGAGTCATTATAACTAAAAATTAAAAACCAACTTCATATAAATATATATATGTCATAATTAGTGTCAAATATTAATATAAATTGGCATATTTATATCATACAATTTTTTATATATTAATTATTTCCATAAAGTTTAATGTAATCACCAGTTTTCCAAGAGACTATCATTTCATTAAATTATTTATCATAAGTCATTAATAATTTATTTTACTTCATTATTTTTCTCTCTCATAAAATAATTATAACCCATAAAAATAATTTCATCATAATACCTCTCATAAGATCCCCACAAAAAATTCCTTTTCTCATAATTCATATTATATTCTATTTATGTATTATCAACATATTGTAGTATAATGTTTTATAAAGGATAATAATTCTCTATAATTTTATATTGAAATTTTATCAAAATCACTATTTTATCAATGTAGACCAAACACTACCTCTCATTGTTATGGAACTAATAAAATTTATTAATTAAATATTAGATTTTATGTTTAATAATATTTTACAAGAAGACTATTTCTATTAATCAAAAATAACATTTTCCATTAATATTCAAAGAAATATTCATATATGTGTCCATAAATTGATGTTACATGTTTTTATATAACTGTTTCAATTAATACATGATGATGAACTGTGAAACATTCTATAACCACATTTCTTTATAAATTTTCATTTATTATTTTATTTTCAATAATAATGTTAAAAAAATATAGACATTATTATCTTTCTTCACCTTCTATATAATTAGAAAATGACCAAAATTGGATTCATTGAGTGTGGTAACTTGATAGGATCAAAAAACGACTATAAATGTCATGATTGGGATCCTTACATATCCACATGTGTGGAATAAACATTGAACCAATGTCGGTGGTATTAGAGGATCCCCCATGCTCCATCAAATATTCCCTAACATATATAGTTCCATACTTATATTATGGTTGAATGTTTTCAACCATATTAATGATTAAATAGCTAAGATTCCACTGATTGAATCATAACGACCCTTACCCCATGTGCACAACATGTCTATAAATGGTGTACATAAATAAAACTAATTTAACGACATATATAGATCAATAATTTTACTTGTTTCTATCCAATATGTAAAGGTAGATTAAATATAATCATTTTGTTTAGATAACCATCCACTAGACACAAAGCCTACAATATCACCTATGGGAAGGGAAAATTTGACAACATCAATGATATATAATAGAATAATAAAGCACCTTAGAATAATAATATCCAATGAATTTGGTTTCACACACTCATCCATTGGATAGGGATCTATAATTCCCCGTGGTCTAACCGATGGAGAATTAAACAACGGTTGCACCTCCAACAAATAGCACAGTTCTAGTGTTGTTTCCCACCACTGACCACCACCATCTATGTTTTGACAACAGTTGAAATTTATTATCGTAAAAATAATTATTGGATGGTAAATATCATCCCCCAAATTTATTCATATGGATTCTATTTTCCATGATTCGTTTTATATGTTCCTTTAATTTTGGATATAATGTAAAAATATCAAATAAATTATCTATATTGTTTCAGAAAAAATCATTTATTGGGTTAATTATAGAGGTTTTAGCTTCATCCATTTGATACCATTATACTAATGTATGATATGTCTAATAAATCACTATAATATAAATTTATATAAATTTTATAAAAATATAGGCTAAAAACTATCTCGTTATTTTCATAAAATACTTTTATTAGAATTTGATGAATCCAAAAGAACTAGATTCATTTAATAATAATTCATATATATCTAAATAGGGTTTTGATGAATTCTAATAAAAAATTCACCCCATTTAATGAGAAAAGTATTTCTCTCTAAAAAAATCTCTATGATTCCATGGAATTTATCCACTGAATAGTTTTTATATTTTTATCCTTATAAAGGGGGTGAAGTGGAGAAAAACTTATTGAATTTTTATAGTCACATTCAAATATTAATTTTTTCGACAAGAATATATAATTTATGGAAAATAAGAATCATAAAAAATATAATTAACATAACTTCTCCATATTGATATATAACACCCCAAGATTGTGTGAAATATTATTTTTTGAATTAATATAATCTTTTCGGTATTCTACATTTCACGCAACACTGAATATACCTTATCTTATATGAAATCCTGATACTAGTTTTCACTGAACGCAATACTTATTTAATAATGATATAAATTTAACACATATATAATATTTTTGTATATGAAAATATATATTTGGATTTTGTTACACATAATTCCAAGTTCCTTTGATTTATTTTGTTACATGGAAGACCTAGTTTTACCATCCCACATTATACTATCAAAAATATAATTAAAATATTGTTATAGTTTTCTCTTAGGTGTTATAATCGTGTTTATGAATATTATTAATTAAATGATAAAAATAGGTTTTACACATTTATATAAGAATAATTATTTGGTTACCCATTTAATAGAAATTAAAATAAAATCATTTTGAAAATACAGAAAATCTTTTGCTGGAAGGCTATATTTATGAAAGAAAAACTATTTTTCCGAACTAAAGTAATTAAATCACATTGCATAGATTATATTAATTAAATATATATATAAATTATATTTAGTAAACTATTTAATGTTCATCTTATGATTTTTCTAAATATTAGATAAGAATATATCCATCTTTACAAATAATGATTTGTATTTTTCTAAAAGGTAATTTTACCACTGTTTATAGAGGACCTATTTTAAATCTAATTATGGAAACTTTTTATAATTTTATTTGAAGAAATTAGTCTCAAATTTTAAATTGTAATATTATAATTTAATTTTGGGGAGTTGTTTTTTTTTTCTAGGAAGTATTATTTTTCTCAAAATAGTTAACAAATACTGAATTTTAAATGAAGACCTCATTTTTTCCTTTTATTGTTTTTTTAAATTATATATTAATTTTTTTGAATGAATATATTGTTCAATTATACATAAATTATTATATATTTTTACAATTGAACCATTTTAAGATTGAAAATATATATAAAAACATATCAATATTTTGAACTTTTTCACCATAAAACCGTGTTTTTGTCATGTCTGTGAGATTAATTTTAATTTACATGGTTCCAATTATGTGTTTATAATTCATTAAAATTTATTACATATTTGGAATCATAATAAATTTTAAATTCTATTATAATGAAAATAATATTTGATAAAAATTTGTTAGTGAATGTAATCAAAATTAACTACAGTGATTAAGGTTTACATAGTGGTTAAACTTTAACTAAATAGGGTAATTAACCTAAACACATGTCCAAAATCCATTGGATGGAAATATTTATACAATATACTCCATTTTATATAAAATTATTCATTATTTTATGCATATGATGTAATGAAGACCTCTCAATAGTGTTAAACCTTTTATATCTATAAGAATGCCACTCCTCCACCATTATAAAAGGGAACTCATCCCCCTCATTTGTTCACACCTATCAAGCCTTTTTACTAGGGAAAAAACATCCCATATAACCTCCCAAATTCCCTCACATAATCATAGTGTCCTCCCTAGGGGTAGGAAACCATCCAAGGAGGCACTTTGTTGCAATCCAAAATTAGATACCCAAAGTAGAGGTAACATCCTTCCACAAGCACTTTTATATAATTTCTCTGTCCACAACATCATTTCTAATTATATAATTAATAGATAATAACCTAAGTAACACAAATATACTGATATGTTTGTTTATTTAATATTTCAAAATAAACTTACATATACTTCCAAAAAGTTGGATATAGAATCATCATTTCTGTGCATATCAGACTATCGCCTCGATAACAAATGATATTAATTCTCCCAATACCACCATTCAAAGTTGGGAAAAAAGATGAAATTAATGTTTTCATATGATATGTATTTTATTTTTTATTACTTTATTCTTCTATAAATATTATATAAAAAATATCTTCTTTCACTCCATTTTGTGGGAATAAGATAACTTCATTTGTGGACATGTGGACTACCGCCTCCTCAATGTGACATGATTTGTCAAAGATTTGCATTGAACGTCTTAAGTATAGGTTTAGTAAACATGTATTAAAAATATGAAATAATAATTATAGTTTAATTAAATATACATACATATATATATATCATTTACTTTCTTACATTCAAAATGAAATGAAAACATAATCAACTTCCATGCGTATGTATGACCTACCGTCTCTATGAACGGTGAATTCAATTTTATAATTATATCTTTCTATAATTATCATATATAATTTAATACTAAATATATATTATATTTATATAATTTTTTATCAATACAGAAATTTGAAACTCATGATCTATTTCAGAGTATCCATAATAAAAAAGTCATTACATATAAAAAAACAAAGCAGTTATTACTTTAAATGTTGTTTTAAAATGATTTTTTATTAAAAGGGTAATATAAAGTCTTAATAAAATAAAATATGCTATGATATATAGTAATATTGTTATTTATTAACTTTATAATAAACCTATATTTCTTATATCGGTGTTTTTAATGAGTATAATGAGTTTCAAGCCATAAATTATGGGGATATCTAGTCTCACTTTTATTTTATCAAGGATTGGGCCTTATTCAACAATTTTTTATTTTTTATGGTGTATATACTAAACATGAATGTATTATATGATTAATATTATTAAATTTAATTTAATTTAAATATCCATTTGATTATATCTATTTCATGGTGATTTATTGTTCAAAAGTTACCGAATCAGAAAGTTAATTTTGATTCAATTAACATTCTTTGAGAAACATGTTTTTATGAACCTATATTATTTTACAATGTGTATATACTCACATTGAAATGTTATATAAGTTATATACATATTTTAATAATATTTTATTCTGTGTTTATTATTATTATATCAAGAGGATTTTGACTCAATGTTTTCAAATAGGTAATGGTTTATTGCTACAATCTCATCATTTATCAAGTTTCTTTATGATTATGCATCCATTGATGAATTATTATGATCCATATCTCAATAAAAATAATGAATTTTCTTTTCCTTTGAAAACTCATTAATTCTTAATATAATTGTACCATTTTCCTCTAATTTCCAATTAAAATTATGATGATAGTGTTTCAAAGAAAATATGTCCTTATTTCTCTCTTCGGTTGGAAATATGTTTTATTAAAAAAACTTTTTTTCAGAAATTTTTAAACAAAATTTTTTTAAATGATATTTAATGATAACTCTCAAATAAAATTTATTTTAGAAATGTTTTATTATTAAAAATAGTTTTAAATTATTTTCAATATTCCTTTATATTTTTTCAATAAAATTGGTTTTATTATTTTTTTCAATCTTCCGTGATATGTTTTCAAGGTTATTTTCAAAGAAAATGGTTTTCAAAATGTTCTCAAGATTCCTTTATAATATTTCAAGGAATATTTTTTTGAAAAAAAAATTTACAATTACTTTATAATTTATAAATATTATGTTCAAATAAAATGTTTTTCAAAAGGTTTTACGTTTTGAAAAGCCTTTTTTTCTAAATAAAAAGGGATATTTTCGTCAATAAATATTTTTCAAATATTTAACAATATTATTTTCAATATCATATGGAATATATTGATTTTACTGATTGTTTAATGATAATATTACCTATGTTTTCAATTCATATTGTTTCTCCGATTGGGTTATGTATTAATATCATGATTTTTATGAATCATATTTCTTTGTCATGGGTTATATGTTTATGAAGCTATTTTGTCTTTCATGGTTTATATTCTTATAAATCTCAATTTATTTTAATAGGTTATGAATTCTAGGAATGATTTTGAAAACTTTATCTTCTTCATAGGTTATGATATAATGAAATTTTTATGATATTTATTTCCTTTCATGTTTTATAATAGGATTGTTATTGATCTTGTGGAACAACTTTGTATGATTTCACAATGAGATAGGTGGTACATATTTCTCCCTCCAATGAATTGGGTATATATATTATATCTAATGATATATAAATGGATGAAACAATGAGTGAACTCGGTTCAGTAATGGACTTTCTCCACAAAATGGTCTTAGTAGTGAACCCACACTTCAAAGATTGTTTGGGGATTTAACCAATTCTACTAATATTATAAGAACCCAGACTTAAACAATACGTAATCTTGAATTATATTAAGAATTCACATTGAGGTTCTTTTCAGGTTTATATTTTTATATAATTAGGCCATAACTATTACATAACAACTTGAATATGACATGTAGACAATACTACTCAGTATCCATTTTTCATAAATTAAAAACCCTTAAAAACAAACATGTCCAGTTCCATGTTTTAGATAGCATGACTTTTCCCTGATCCCATCCTTGACCCTATACATTTTAATGTCGTGTGGAAGACATTTCAAAAACTTGGAATAAGCATAAAAATATAATTAAAGGTTATAAAATAAAAAAGTATAACATTATCCCATAAATAAATACAAATCAATTAAACCAATACCTTTTAATCATAACATAACATAAGAAATCATAAGATTTATAAATAACATATAGAAATAATAAATCATAAATGTATCTTATGGAATTCATAACATACATACATTGTAGTTATCACAGCTACATAGGGAGTCACATTTGGAACACCCCTAACAGTATATTCTCTAAATCTCTTTGGAGAAAACATTAATGTTCTAACTCTGTCATGTTATCCAATGCATTAGAGAGTTATCTCGGGCTCACCCACCCTAGGATTATCATGGAACCACCCGTATATGTAAACAATTCCCAAATACCATAATATAATCATAACAAATAACATAAGGATAAAGGAAAGATAACATTCCAAAATTTCAATCACAATATATCATTTCAAGATATTTACATAATCAATGCTTTATCAATCCATTTTCAAAACCATTTAAATCATTTAATAAAGAAATTTTTGAATCAAAGAGTCCCATAACACATTGATGCTTTTAAAATAATTATCATTATAAATCGTAATGTCCATATAAATAAATCCAAAAAACCATTTTTAAAACAAAGACATTATTGTGAAATATTTAAAAGAATAAATATTTAAAAAGATATTTTAGTTGAGGAGTTCTTAACCAAATAAGAGATGCTTGAATACAAATGATTGAGGAATAACATTTAATAAAAACTTTATAATATCATGAGAATAATTTTATGCTTGATATAATATTCCAAAGGATATTATATACACCATATAAAAGTGAATTGGTGCATAACAACAATGAAGTCTCAATGGAATGTAAATTGAGACGAAATCCCTTATAAAAATTGTATCCTTAGATTAAGGATAAATAAATTAAATAATAATGTGTAAAAATATAAATACACTCAATATGATTGGATATTCAGCGTAAATCAATCATAGGACATTCACACATGTTATTTTTTAAGACCAAATCAAAGACTTGGAACTCAATGAATGGTAATTGAGTTAAAATTACTCTTATCAAGTTCATATAGATTACTTGAGAATTAATATATGGAGTGATTATATGTAACAAAATAATGTCCACATAAAGGGGAGTGTAAATTAAAACATAAATAAACAAATAGTTATTCCACACATAATCCAAGCATGATATAATTATGAGTTATAAGATTAACCCAAGGAATAAAAATTGGGTTAAAAAGTTCCCTTACCGGTTTGGTATCTTAAAAAACATACACCACATGAAAGAATGTTCATTAAATGAAGATATAAATACCCATAAATGAAATTATATTACAAGAATATTACAATAATGGTCATTATGTAGACCACACAAAGGAAGTAGTGAAAAATATAACCTGAATATCATAGGAATAAAAAGTGAGATAAAACCCTTTTCCACATTTTAATCAATTCAGCCATATCACCAAAAGTTAATAAACCCAAAATGAATCACAGAATACCATGAATATAAATAGAATCATGATAATACATATCAATCGTAGTATACATTACACCACAAGCAATAAATAAGTGGCAAACAATGGAAATCTCATGAAATTAAAAGTGAGATAAGAAATCCCATACCTCATGTACGACTTGACCCGTTCATTCTTTAATATCCTGAATAATAAATTAAATTCAATTTATACTTTCTTAAGAACATTTTTTAATGTTTTTTTCTCTTTATATCACTTATTATGATGTTATAATCCTTAAGAAATCATTTAAGTTAATAACGGTCATTTTGTCGATATTTAGTACTTGAGTCAATATAGACTTCTTATAATTACAAGTTGTTCATGTGGTCAAAATTTCTTATATCCAGAATTATATTTGTGATTTATATATCATATATATCATATATATCCTGTATATACATGTGTATATAATAGTACATAAAATTTGGAGGTAAGAAATGAAAAGCAATGTTCATGGAGACGGTAAGTCGTACGTACGCATGAATGCTACTTTCATTTCTATTTCATACTTAATGGAATGAAAACATAATAGTACATAGGTAAATTATAATTACATTATAATATAATATATATAATATTAGTAACTTCATCCTTTACATGTCCCATGTATGGTAGAATCGAGTCATATCACTTTGAGGGGGCGGTAGTCCGCACTTCCTCAAATGAAATCATCGTGTTTACCCAAAATGGAAACCATAAAGGTATGATATAAATGGAAAATACAGAAGCATAAAGAAAACATAAACATAATATATATCATATATAAATATATATCCATAATAATGGCCACTATGAGAGGTGGTTGGAGATATTTGAACAATCATCGTTTCATGAGGCGTTAGTCTTCCATCCACAGAACAATTATGTTATTTTCTGATTAGATGGGGGTGTGTGTAAGTGTAGTTCAAATACTTCTCATAACAACATACTAGTATATTGAGGATACTGGTTTTTTTATAAAATAATGTAATAAAATTATTTTAGGGGTTAAATATGTATAATAAAAGAAAATAATTAAAGAGAAACAGTTGCCTTTAATTAGGGTTACTCCCTTTAGATTGAACAAAAAGGACTTCTTGAAGTGCATTCTACCTAAAGTAACGCTTCTAAAAGAATGATAGGGATCCTGAGAGCTTAATTGGTCAGGTTTTAAGCGATCCAAGGGGCTTGAGATGTGTGAGGAATTAGTTATAAGTGAGGGCTTTTTATAAAGGGGAGGAGGGGCTCTTTAAGAAAGCTTAAAAATGTTATTTTGTTATAAACTTATCTTCAGTTTCAAAAGGTAAATAATTATTTAAAATAGAATATAATATAACTAAAGGTCAAAATGAAATCATCCAATATTAATTAGACCGGTTTTGGATAATATTTTAGTCTTTATAATCTTATTTATTTAAATCATTTTTTAATGATGTAAACATTGCATCACTATTGTGTCATAAATAATTTAATTTATTTGATGTATAAAAATTAAAAAAAAATCCATGATTTAAGAAATATTTTTATATTTCTAATAAATATTTATAGTCAAATATTTAAATTATATTACCCCACATTAATTTTTTTTAACAAAATAATACATGTTTATGATATTTTTAGTTTTAATTTAAATAAAAAGTTATTAATATCATTTTCTTAACCAAGTAGCTTTCAAAGGCCAAGATTCTCACCCAATGATTGACTTGGTCGTCCATTAATAATTAAATAAGGTTAGTACAAGTTTTATGATAATTTTATATTAATTTAATATTACTTTTACCTGGAATTACCGTATTTATCTTTAATAGCGATAAATAAAAGTCAAAAGTTACTATTCACCATAAATTATTTTCATCTTATTGAACTACATTTTACTTTCTAATAACAACCATGTATGTAATATTTTCAAAATTCAATTCACAAAGGAGGGAAAATTTTATTTTAATGAAAAGGTCACATTTTTAACTACTACTTAGTGGTTTCACTATTCATCAAAAATTGATGTTTTTCAGAAAAATACCAAAAATTAAGCCTAATATATATTTGATCTTACAAATTAAAAATTGATGAATATTTTACCAAATTAAAAACATATAAGTTGGATTGGTTAATTTGAAATTAATTCTCATTGTCAAAATAAAAAGCATGTTTTTGAGAAATATTAACTATCAAAAGATTGGCACTTTTTATGTCCAATTTCAAAATGAAATTACTTCTAAAGACCATAATTGGATTAAATTGTAAAAATATAATTTAATTACACCTTAAAATAATTAAATGGATAATGTAACCATATAAATAAATTATATTAAAAGGCAGTTTTGACTTAAAATACGTTATTTTTCACTATTCATCAAAAAATTGAATTTTATTAGAAAAATACAAAAAAATTTACCCAAAGTGAATTTAGATGTCCCGATTCTAAAGAAGAATTTTATTTTATCAAATACAACCTATAAAACAGACCAAAACTTGATTTAATGATGGTTTTCCATCAAAAGGTAGTAAATCAACCTTTTAAAGTAAACCATGCTTAAAATTAAGTTCATTCACATTTTACGTCTCTAGCTTTTGTTGGTTAAATGTAAAAATATATAAAAAACATGCATAATAATTTTTTTTTTAGTTATGTTAATTCTTTCCATTACAACAGCTAGGTGTTAAGTACCATTTAAAATAATATTATATTATTATTTTTCAGTATGACCCAACATTGTGTGCAACATAAGATTTGAAAGAAATCTGTTGTTTTGAATCGGGTATGCCATTAAACAGAGAATAACCTTTAAATTTTAAATTAATAATTAATTTTAAAATATAAATAAATCTGAAAATTTCATATCTTTTATTTATTTGGGGTGTTACATCCTTCCCTCTTTTGGGAATTGTGTCCTTGCAATTTTAAAATTTGGCTTGAAAACGTCATTGAAATACCCACATTGGAAAAAAGTCAAGAAAACTATCACATTAAAATAATTAAAGAGTATTAAAAATGGTTACCCAAGACAAAAATACTAGGATTCCACGAAAACATGGATATGGAGGAGAAAACAAATCATCAGGTTCTGATGGAGAGTGATAGAATACATGATTAGGAGAAAGTTAACCACCAGAAAATCACAAACATGGGATGGGTTAAATGGTCTTTGATTCCCCAATAGGAAAAGTAAACATACAATGTTTTTTGTTTTAATCTACTTTTCATTGAGGAATTTATTTATGAGCTTAACTTAAAAGATAACGAAACATATTTACTTGTCATGTATACTTTCATCCTTTGCTATATTTCTACCACAAACTCATCGTTTCTCCAATCAATGAGTATTCCAGATGACTTGTTCATATTAAATGTGTAATAATCCACTTCTATATAATTACATAATCTAGAAAAGACGATCTTTATATTTTCCATGTCTTTAGACATTTACCCAAACCAAAATGAATAGTAAAATATTAGATAATCCCAAAAAAGGATATTAATTTACAAAAATAAAAACCAATCATAATCTCCAAAATTTCTCAAACAATACCCAAAGTTCAACAAAGACTATTCAATAAAAAACTGTCTATAAAATTATTCAATGTAATCCAAACTAAAATTGAAACACAAATCGTATAAGTATTTAATCACATAGTCTTCCAAGATACTTCTCAACATTTATCTCTATATAACATTAGTTACTCTTATAGTCTCATACTAAAAAGTAATTAACCTAATCACATCTTCTCTATGATAGGTTAATTATTTCCCTAAATACCGCAAATCACCTTTTGTCCACAATAAAAACAATGATTCCTCCAAAATAATATTTCAACCATTACTCTACAAATGAGATCCCATGTTATTCTATTTACCTTGAGCATATAATGTTCCCCAAAATAGAGAAAGTTTTCCAAAATAATAGTTATCACATAATCACAAAATCATTTTCCAATATTAAGGATATCCATTTGAGAAAACATAAGATCCCAAAATCAACTTATTCATGAACCATAAATTAATTTAACTAAAATTAATAAGTCATATTAAACATGGACTTCATATAAGATATTGGTAAGTGATGTTCCCTTGTCGCCCTTCGGTTGTGGGTTCGATTCCTACCGCCTTTTTGGATACGACTGGTTGTCACCCATCTTATGGGTTGTCCTTTTTATAAAAAAAATAACCCTAACATGTTTTAACCTCAAAGGTTTTCTTATACCTTTCATTTTCATCCTAATATATTAAGACCTCAACATATTATGTATTATAATTTTTATCACCTCCATATTATAAAATAATACTACTCCCAAAAGAAATAACATCATACCTTGATCCTGGTGTCCATATGGTTTCATCATCATCTTGTTCACATATGTAGAAGGTATATTAATTTCAAAAAAGATTTAGAGATCCTTCAAAATAATTTTCTTCCTTAGTCCAAATACACCTTGTACAACATTGGTTTTATGGGTGTTCACATAAAAATAGTTTTGGAAAATAAACATATATAACATATAATTACAAAACATCTGATAAAACATTCGTTTTACAAAATAGTCGGACTGAGTTTGAGTTGAAACATTCCATAAATGGTCCTTTTAAAATACCATTTGTATGTGATGAGAGACTATAATTTAAAAGAAAATATAAATAGATTTCACAATGGTCTCCTTCTTTACCACCTTTTTCAAAATCATTATATGATTCAAAATCTGGTGATAAGGTCAAATATTTGAAAATTCCTTGATATTATTTACATTTATTGAAAATATGAGAGTATTTTGTAAATAAGATTTGATTAAAAACAACCAATGATCTTTGATGATATCTATGTATAGTAGAGGTGTTTGATATCTCAAACAACTTCATTCAAGTGAGTCATATGCTAGATAATGTTTCAAAATCATCTGAACATGACTTTGGAATAATTATTGCAATCATGTCATCAGGAAGAGATAGGAATGTAATTTGAGATCCCTCTCCTTACATTTTTAACCAACATTCCATGATCTTAAAAAGATATAAAACAAGGATTTAGCTGAAATATAAGACATAGGGACTAACCATGTGTTTAATGAAAAATCATAATCCATAAATTTGCCTGAACAAACCTCTGATACCAACTATAAGAACTCGGCCTTAAACATTATGTAATCTTGAATAATGTCAAGAATTCAGATTGAGGATATTTTCATGTTTAGAGTTTTATAGAATTAGGCCAAAACTATTACATAACAACTTGAATATTACATGTAGACACTGATACTCATTATCCATTTTTCATAAAATAAATACTCTTTTTAGGAAACATGTCTAGTTCCATGTTTTAGAAGGCATGAATTTTCGATGATCCCATCCTTGAACCTATTAATATTTAATTCCTATGGAATACTTTTCAATAACATGGGATGAGCATAAAAATCTCAGTAAGGGTTATAAAATATGAAAGTATAACATTTTCCCATCAATAAATACAAATCAATGAAACTAATACTTTTTAATCAAAACATACCTTACGAAATCATAAGATTTATGAATAACACACAGAATTAATAAATCATAAAGGTAGCTTATGGAATTCATAACATACATACATTTTATCTATCACAGCTACATAGGGAGTGACATTTGTAATACCCATTAGAGAATATTCCCTAAATCTCTTAGGATAAAACATTAACGTTTTACCTTCGTCACGTTACCCATTGCATTAGAGTACTATCTCGGGCTCACCCGTCGTAGGTTTATCACGGAACCACCTGTATATATAAAAAACTCCCAAGGACCATAATATAATCATAACACATAACATAGGCATCAAGGAGTGATAACATTCCTAAATTTCAATCTCAATATATCATTTCAAGATATTGACATAATCAATTCTTTATCAAACCATTTACAAAACCATTTAAAAAATTAAATAAAGAGATCTTTGAATCAAAGTGTCCCACACAACATTGGAGCTTTAAAAGGAATTAAAATTTTAAAATAGTAATTTCCATTTAAATAAATCTTTAAAACCATTTTTAAAACATATACATTGATGAGAATGATTTACAAGAATAAATATTTAAAATTATATTTTAGTTAAGGAGTTCTTAACGAAATAGGAGATGCTTGAATAAAAATGATTGAGGAATAACATTTAATCAACACATTATAATATCATGAGAATAAAGGTATTCATGATATAATATGCCAAAGGATAGTATATATACCCCATAAAAGTGAATTGGCTCATAACAACAATGAAGTCTCGTTTTAATGTAAATTGAGACGAAATCCCTTATAAGGATGGTATCCTTAGATTAAGGATAAATAAATTACATAATAATGTGTGAAAAATATAAATACACTCAATATGATTGTATATTCTGTGTAATTCAATCATAGTACATTCACATATGTTCTTTTTAAGACAAAACCAATGACATGGATGTTTAAAACAATGAATGGAAATTGAGTTAAAATTAATCATATCAAGTTCATATCGATGACTTGAGAATTTATAAATGGAGTGATTATGTGTATCAAAAGTATATACACACAAAGGGGAGTGGAAATTACAACATATAAAAATAAACAGTGATTCCACACATAATTATAGCATGACATAATTATGAATTAGAAGATTAACCCAAGAATAAAAATTTGGTTAAAAAGTTCCCTTACCAGTTTGGGAACTTACAAAACATACCCCACATGAAAGAATAATAATTAAATGAATATTTAAATACCCATAAATGAAAGTATATTTCACAAAGAGTAAAATAATGGGTAGTATGTACACCACACAAAGGAAATAGTGACAAATATAGTATGTATATCACGAGAATAAAAAATCAGATAAAACCCTTTACCACATTGTAGTCAATTGAGTCGTATGACCAAAAGTTAATAACCACAAAATGAATCATAGAATACCATTAATATAAAAATAATCATGATAATATATATCAATGGTAGTATACATTACACAACATGAAATAAATAAGTGGTGAAAAATGGAAATCTCATAGAATTAAAAGTGAAATAAGAAATCCCTTACCTCATGTCCGACTTGACCCGTTCGTTCATTAATCTCCTGAATAATAAAAGAAATTTAATTTCCACCTGCTTAAGAACATTTTTCAAGTTTATTATTTCTTTTATATCACTTATTACCATGTTATATACATTATGTAATCATTTAAGATAACAACGGGCGTTTTGTCAATATTTGGTTCTTGAGTCAAAAATGGACATCTTATAATTACAAGTTGTTCATGTGGTCAAAAGTTCATTATATCAAGAATTATATTAATGATTTAGATATCATATATATCATATATATCTATTATATACATTTATTGATAATAGTAAATAACATTTGGAGTTAAGAAATGAAATGCAACGTTCATGGAGACGGTAAGCCGTAAATATGCATGAACACTACTTTATTTCAATTTCATATTTAATGGAATGAAAACATAAAGATACATAGGTATATAATAATTCTATTATAATATCATATATATATAATCTCAGTAACATCATCCTTTATACATCCCACTTATGGTACGAATTATTCATATCACTTTGAGGGGGAGGTAGTCCGCACTTCCCCAAATGAAATCATCACATTAACCCATAATGGAAACCATAAAGGTATTATATAAATGGAAAATACAGAAGCATAAAGAAACCATAAACATAATATATATCATATATAAATACAGTTCCATCATAATGGCCACCAAGAGAGGTGGTTGGAGATATTTCAACAATCATCGTTTGGTGAGGTGTTAGTTTTCCATCCACAGAAACAGTTTGTTTATTACCCATTAGACGGAGGTGTGTGTAAGTGTAGTGATAATCCTTCTCATACCAACATCCTAGTATATTGATTATATTGTTATTGTTATAAAAGAAATTAATAAAAAATATTTTAGTGGTTCGATAAGTATAATAAACGAAAAGAATTTGAGAGAAACTATTACCTTTAATTTGGGTAACTCCCTTTAGTTTAAATCAGAAGGACTTCTTGAAGATTCGTATGCCTAAGATAAGGCTTAAAAAATGAATAGAGTGATCTTTAGAGCTTATTTGGGTAGGGTTTATAGGAGGCAAGGAGATTGAGAGGTGTGTGGATTTTGTTAGAAGTTAGGGATTTTTATAAGGGGGAAGAGGGGCTCTTTAAGAATGTTTAAAAATACTATTTTATTATAAACTTATATTCAGTTTTAAAAGGAAAAAAATTCATTAATTTAGGGTATAAGATGGCTAAAGGGAGAAATAAAATCATAAAATAATAATTGGACCAGATTTCGATAATATTTTTTTATTTATAATCTTATTTATTTAAATCATTTATTAATGAGGTAAACACTGCATCACTATTGTGTCTTAAATAATTTAATTTATCTGATGTCTAAAAATTATAAAAAAATTATTTAGGAAATATATTTACATTTCTTATGAAAGATTATAGTAAAATGTTTCAATTATATCTCCCAACATTAAAATTGTTTTAGCAAAACAATACATGTTTATGATATTTTTATTTTTACTTTAAACAAAAAGTTATTAATATCATTATCTTTCCCAAGTGGCTTTCAAAGGCCAAAATTCTCACCCAAGGATTGTATTGGTCAGACAATACTCATTAAATAATGTTTTGATAAGTGTTAAGATAATTTTATATTAATTTAATATTAGTTTTACATTAAATTACCCAATTTACCTTTAACAATGGTAAATAAAAGTCAATTGTTACTATTCATAAAAAATTATTTTCATCTTATTGAACCACATTTTACAAACTAATAACAACCATTTATGTCGGATTTTTGAAATTAAATTCACAGAAGTGGTAAATTTTCATTTAAATGAAAAAATATGATTTTTAACTACTACTTAGTGGTTTCACTATTTATCAAAAATTAAAGTTTTTCAGAAAAATACCAATAATTCAGCATAATATATATTTGATATTACGAATTCAAAAATGATTTTTACTTTAAAAATTTAAAAACATTGAATTTGGATTAATTAATATTAAATTAATTCTCATTGTCAAAATAAAAAAGTGTTTTTTTAGAAATAATAACTATCAAGAGATTGGAAGTTTTTTATGTCCAATTACAAGATAAAATTACTTCCAATGACCAAAATTTAAAAAAAATGGTAAAAATATAATCCTATTAAACTTTAAACGAAATTAAAAATATAATCTAACCATACGATTAAATTAGATTAAAAGGCAGTTTTGAATTAAAATATAGTATTTTCACTATTCATCAAAAAATGAATTCTTTCAGAAAAATTTCAAAATTTTAACCAAAGTGATTTTTGATGTCCTGATTCTAATGAAGAACATTATTTTATCAAGTAGAACATATAAAACAGACCAAAATTAGATTTAAAGAGGGTTCTCCATCAAAAGGCAGTAAATTAATCTTTTAATGTAAATTATGCTTAAAATTAGGTTCATTCACATTTTAAGCCTCTAAATTTAATTGGTTAAATGTAAAATCATATAAAAACATGTATAATCATTTTGTAGTTATTTCGGTTCATTCCACCATTATAACGGCTAGGCATTAACAACCATTTAAAATAATATTATATTATTATTCTTATTGTATGACCTAACGTTGTGTGCAACATAATATTTCAAAGAAACCAGTTGTTTTTTATCTGGTACGCCATCAAACATATCATCCCCTTTAATGTAAAATTAGTAATTAATTTAAAAATATTAATAAATATGAAAATTTTATGTTCATTATTTATCTGGGATGTTACACAGATGGACTTGGAAGTAATCCCTTACTAATATGAAATCATCTTATTATTCTTATGTGTCTTAAATAATTCTATGTATTATTCATATGTTATAATTTCATGGATTATTCTCGTGATTCGATTATGATTCAATTCAAATGGACTTCCAATAGTAATTCCATGGCTCATGTACATAATCTATTATATGCATGGTATGATATTAAAATGTTATTATCATATTTTTGGTACCATTATTCTCATGTTATGCATATATATATCATTTATTTACCCATATTGAGAATATGTTGTCACAGTTTCTTATGTTTCCCCTCTATATGTTGTGAAAAATATTTTTAAGTAGGAGTACCAAAGGAAAATATCATTAAGGAATATGTTCAAGATATTTCTCCAAAGATGAATAATTTGTTACATTTTTTCCAATACACTAAACTATTATGGTCCCTGAGCATATAAATCTATATTATACTAAATATTCATCTAGAATTGTGTTATTTCTATATATATTAATATTATGTTAATTTAATTGGTATCAATGGAAAGGTTTAATAATATTTTTTAAATTAAGATGGTTTATTTTTGTGATATACCTATGGTTATTTTAAAAGATATGTCTAGGGATGTATCTAATTATAATTATAAAGTGTCATAGATTATATAGAGATTCATAATTTAGACATCCTATATGTGATTTTCAAAGGTCATGTGGTTTTCAGCTGTGATAAGTTTTTCATAGATTATGCTTTATGGTTTTACTAAATGTTTGAAAACATAATAAACTAGGTTAACATTGAATGTGAAGAATAGCTTACTGATGAGTAGTCAAATGGGATGATGACTATGGTAAAGGAATTTTTGATCATGACTAATCTATTTTAATTGATCATGGTTTACAAAATGTACCTTAATCAACTCTCAAACTCACCAAATAAGAGTAGGAAATAATTTGTTAATAATTTTTCAAATGGATACCATATGAAAAAATATTTAGTTTTCTACATGTCATGAATGTCAGAATAAGTGACTAAAAGAATATATTATAGTAACATGAAGATGTTTTGACCCTGGAAAATAAGGATATAAATGGATTTATTATAAAGGAAAATTTAAATGTTTTGTTAACACAATTGATATGAATAATTTCCTCCCAAATACATCAATTAATGATTAATTATTTAAAGGTAGAACGAGTGGCCATTGTGAAAATAGATGTCATTATTGAAAAGATCATGAAGTGAATCAATAAAGTGGTATGTGTAAATGTTGAATTTAAAATGATGATGAGACTATAGGTGAAATGTGAACAGAATGAGGTATTAAGTGATTGGATGAGGTAGCCCTATTAATGTCTCCAGGATGAGGTGGAAAAATCTAAGTGTTTATATATTTATATTAAATAATTATGTTATATTAATTGTGAAATATATAAGGATTGTGCAGTTTATGTTTTTCACAAAGGATTTATATTAATATGCCGAATAGTTCTAATGGACTAGAAAAGTGAATAAATGTAAAGGTTATATTCATTGGGAACACATGATTAAGGGATCCATAACCCTTATTATATTACTAACATAAAGATAATGATTTTTGGGTAAAGTAAATTTGATGGTACTAATTACATTGGAATTGATTACATATTTGTTGAAAAGTGGATTATGCTATCATGGATGAAGTTTATGGCTTTTTGGACATAAGGAATATATCCAATAATATTTCGAAATAGAAAGAATAAATTTTTTAAATAATTATTTATGGTAATTCTTAGAATACACAATGAAGTTATTCACATGATCAGTATTTGACAAATAATATCTACTTTATGATATATGAGGGATCAACATTAAGATGATATTTAGAAATTTGGTGACATGAATTTTAATATTTTGGATTTTCACCTTTCATAAGGGTACAAGGTTAAACATTTATGGAATGTTTTAAGTTTAAATTTGGATGTGGTGTGAAATTTTAACATATGAATTCAACATAAAAATATTTATCCATATTGGATCACTGGTGTTATCATATAACAAATGATACGATGAATTACTATTAAGGATCTTTTGATCTATTTTTTCTGGCATAAAACATTCAACTTTATTTCATGGAATAAGTGATTAAGTGGAAATTGATCAAGGAACAATGTAAGGATTAGATTTTTCTTATGAAGTTTAAGGAAATGAAGTTAGTATTTATTCTCATAAAATTTCTTCAACTCTATGTAATGGATATTATATTTAAAATTAATATCATTGTACATTAATTTCAAATTAATCAAGTGATCCCTTATATAATCACAATTTTATGGATTTAGTATTTTTAACTTTATACTAATTATGTTCTATATCCCTCTCCATTAGAACCTAATAGATATTTTAAAGAACCAACATGGACACACATGTACATTACATTTCGTTTTCGGAATACATAATACATTACACAAATATATGCCCAAAATCCGTATTAGTTTAGTGGCACTGGAAACTAAAAACAAATTCTTCTAGACTGTCGGATGATCTTCAACATCTCTCATAAATATTTTACCCTTTAGTTTTCCTACCTAAAACCATTTTTTATATTCTGGGGAAAAGAAAACATAATAAGGGTGAGCTCAAATTATTAATTTGGGTAAACAAGGAAAACATAATCATAAGAATGTAAAAACATGATCATAGATTTTTAATATCAAAAATATTGAGTCATTAAACAAATCTTGGTAGTAAGTAAGGCATTTATCATAAAGGAACATTAACCATTATAAAATATTATAGGCATAAAACATGGGATTTTGGAAAACCAATAATCACATAATATGATTTCCATAGTAGCCAAGGCATCGCTTCCAAAACCATTATATTGGATAATGTCCATTACTAAACTGGGTTTACACGTTGTTCCAGACATGTATTACTAAACTAGATTTACTTTCCGATCTTGCCCGGTATTACTAAACCAGATTTACCTTCCATTCTAGTCATGTCAATCTCAAGAGAAAATCATTTTGATAAAACACTTGAACTTAATTTCTGAGGAAAATATCCTTTCTTTTCAAAATTTATTTATTCTAAAAATTACACAAAATTTTAAAATAAAATAATTTAATTGAAAATAACCTTGAAATCATGTTGAAGAAAATTCATGGAAATAAGGTGTCATGAAACCATAAAAATCTATTCATTTTGTATATGTTAAAAAACATTCTCCAAGCACTTTTACCTAAAAATTCAAAAAGTAGCTCAAATCGAGTAACGACAAAATATTCATTTCATACCATTTAAT
Organism: Viscum album; assembly: GCA_963277665.1. Lineage (NCBI taxonomy): Eukaryota > Viridiplantae > Streptophyta > Magnoliopsida > Santalales > Viscaceae > Viscum > Viscum album. The sequence goes on along the minus strand of OY728153.1, from coordinate 1,773,798,500 downwards.
AAAAATTCACAAAAGGGTAAAATTATATTTAATAAATTGTAGAAGAATAGAAATAATATTACATAAATAGTAAACATGGATGTGGATGATAAATATACCCTTGTAAATACTTGCGTATAAACAATCTCAGATTAAAATAAGATAACAAAATTATTCATTCCCTTATGTCATATTTCTTCAGTATGTGTCCAAATATATTCTTTAGTGGGTTTAGAAATATTATTAACTTGTAATATAACCATAATAAAATTTATGATATCATACATGATTCACTTATCACATTATATTACCCGTTTATTTATCAGCTCCATGTTAAAGAAACATTTTGGGTAAAAATCATTTTAATTATCGTACATGTTTTGAATTGTTATTCTTGATCTTATTATGTAGATAGTGATTTATATATTTTCATAAGGTAAAAGATTATGTATATATCATAAATAGTTTTTATATAAATATATATAATATATAGATAAATAAAATGGAATACACCGTTCATGGAGACAGTAGGTTGTACGTACGCATAAATGTTGTTTCTGTTTCCTTATTAAATTAAATGGAAGCAAGTAAATGAAACATATATATATATATAAATATCTATTATAATTATTATTTCATGTATTTCATCCTTATTTATTCCATGTGCTTTATAATCATTCCTGAATGGTTAACTAGGAGAATGAATCTCATCGTGTCGTGAAGACGGTAGGTCGTTCGTACACACAAGGAACAATATCATTCACTTAAAGGATAAATGGTTTAAAATATGATGGTATATTAATTATAAAAAATAATTATCATGTTATATTAATTGTTTAAAAACATTATACTAATTATCATATCCATCCAAATTAAGTTTTGTTAAATAAAAAATGACTCCATGTCGTGGAGACAATATGTCATTCGTACGCACGCATAGTGATATTGTTATTCGGATGATAGATAAATGGGGGTATAAGGTTATCCCATTAATATAATAACATATCAAAATATATAAGATACCAAATTTATTACTTTAGTATATAGACAACATAATTAGAGAAATTATAAGTAGAAAATATTTTTGGAAGATGTGATAAAACAATTACCTTTTTCTGAGTATATCCTTTTCATTTTTGTAATAGGTCTCCATAGGATGGATTTAAGCCAAAAGTGTGGACTCTAGAATGAATTTATGGAATTTGGGAGAGTAAATTGGTCAGGATTTTCTGATAAAATGGTTTTATAGATGAGATTAAAAGAGAATGAGTGGTTTCCTTTTATAAGAGAAGGTAGTGGGACCTTTGAAAATAAAAAAACTATTAAATTAATATAAATGAATTTTTATATTAAAATTCCTAAAAAGTGGATTATTTAGAATATTATATTAGTATGGGTAAAAATAATCTCAACAAATAGAATTTAGACATGTTTTTATTTTATTTTACACCTTATCATTTTGATTTGTCATAATTTAATCTATTTATTTTAATTATGGTAATAATATTATAAATATTAAATAGTTAAAATATTTATTAATTTTTTTTGTAAATTGTCCATAATTAGATACATAATGAAATTTTAGACCTTAATTTTTTTACTTTTTATTTTTTAAATATTTTTGGTATTTTTTAATAATTTAATAATATGTTATTTTTTTTGAAATATCAATAGTGTCAATTTTAACATAATTCATTTATTTATCTTTAAATATAATCCATAGAGAAGATAAATTAAAAAATATATTTAATACACTACTAACATGTCATATTCACATAGAAAATTCATGGACCACATTAATTAGTAGATATTTTATTTATTTTAATATTTTTGAAATCATTTATTTGATATTACAATTAATAAAATAATTTCTACATCACTATTGTGTCATCATTATTGATAATTATTTAACCTCTAAAAATTTAAAATAAATTCACATGATTTAGATAATTTCATTATCTTCCTGGATAATTTTTATGTTCTTAGTTTTATCATGTTTATCACTCCATTAAAATTATTATAGTTATAATATATAAGAGAGTGACACGTTGTCACTTTCTTTTGTTTTAATTATAATTACATCACATTAAGGGAAAATTACATTAAATGAACAACTTTTGACCCTTAGGTGGTATTGGTCGAATTTAATTCATTCTATTGGATTTTTTACGGTTTTAGGGTAATTTTATTATTTTACCATATTGTTTGTTACCCTAATTTACTCGATTTACCTATAATCGTGGAAATTAAATATTACTTTAGTTACTATTCATAATATCCAAAAATTAAAATTAACCTATTAATATAATTTGGCCCACTGTTCAAAATATGTAATCCGTTTTTCAAAATTAAAAACACAAAATTTATAGTAATTAATTTAAAATTAATTCCCTTTGTCAAAACCAGAAAGTGGGTTTTTAAGAAGTAAAAAATATTGAACGATTGACATGTCTTTATATACGATTGAAATTTGAAATTGCATCCAATTAACAATGTTTGATTAAATGTTAAAAAAAATCCAATTATACTTTAAAACCAAAAAAATTAATTTATCTTTATAAATAAATTAGATGAAAATGCAGTTTTGAATTGAAATACAGTATTTTTCACCATTAATTGAATTATGAATTTTATCAAAAAAATACCAAAACATCTTCAAAGGTAAATTTTGATGTCATGGTTCTAAATAAGAAGTTTTTTTTTCAAATATAATATATATAAATGTGTTAAAAACTAAATTTTACATGGGTCTTCCACTAAAAGGCATGAAAAATGCATGTTTTTCAAAAATACTTATTTTAACCAAAAAATTGATTTTGTTCTTATATAATTTATAGAAAATACATAAAATGAATGTGAAATTCAAAATTTGGTTATTAATATTCACAACGGCTAGTTTATATCCCATTAAATAATAATATTATAATAATATATTGTTGTTTAGTGAAACTCGGTATTGCGTACAATGCAAGCTATCGAGGAAGGTCTCTATTGCATGTAATGCAAGCCATGTCACTATTTCATCTAGTGAAATATTTCTTTAGTGTTGTATATAATATAATCCAAACATATTTCTTTTATACATTGAATAAAATTGTACTCATTATTACATGTATCATACGCCAACTCGATGTTTCATGTACCAAATGACATGTTGGTTTAGTTTAAAATGAATGTTTGATTTATTGAATAAAAAAATACAAATGAAAATTTTAATTTATTCAAAAAAATGGTCTATAAAAACATGGGGTTTTACATTATACCCCCCCTTAAAATGAATTTCTCCCATTAAATTTTTCAGGGTTATAAATGGTTTACTAATTGAATATTTCATTCATGGAAACATACATCCTAAGAACAAATACTAAAACATCATTTTAAAAATAAATGATAGAAAAATAATGGTTACCCATATTAACTCATCACAGGGTTTCCACATAGAAGAACATATGTGGGAAGTGAAAAAATGGATATAGAAGAGAAATATTACCATCAAGTTTTGATGGATAGTGATAAAGAACAAGGATTGGAGAATGTTAACCACAAGAAAGCCATAAATCTATGATGATTTAAGTGGCCATCTGATTCATCAGCCAAGAAGGTACCAGGATAACATTTTTTCAATATCCTTCCCATATACATGAAGAACATGAGAAGAAATACTTACTAGATTTCAGTAGAATCTCACTGTTAGTCATGCCTTGAAAAATTTCAACTTCATATATTATTCAAAGAATTTAAGTTGAATTTTTCATTCCTAAATCATTAGTAGATCATGCGTTTCATTAATAGAATTATAGTTCATTGCATCTATCTTTATCCCAAAAAGGTTAGTACAGGTTATCAATTATATATAATTCCATATATGGTGAGATTAATCATATATAGTTCCAAAAATGCACGTATATTTCATCTATCATACCACTTAAATATAATAAATCTAATTTATACAACCTAGGGGCTTCCTGTAGTTCATTAGAAGGTGATAAAGTCATGTCGCACTTTGGTTTTGGGTTTCATTCCCGCAGCCTTGTCCGACGCGACGGTTTGTCACATGTCTTGTGGGTTGTCCTTTTTCTAAAACTATACTACTATAACATTCTAGAAACTATTTAAAAAAATAGGCCTAAAAAATATTATCTGATGTCCGACATAATCTATTATAACCTTTAGTATTATGCAAAATACTAATTCCTATACTCACAGTACAAAAATACAAATACAAGAAAGTTCATATAAAAAGCATATGATTACCTTCATTTTCCCCTATATATCATAAGACATATCTTATTAGTCACATTCCAAACATTTTAATGAATTCATCATGAATTCTCTTGAGTCGTGGTTATAACCTAAATTACCATATATCCTTATTAAAAACATGTATGTTTCATTATTTCAAAATTTATAGGACATATTCCTTTGGTAACAAATAGTTTTATACGTCATCCATGATAGTATAACCCTCTTGTCAAAAAATCTATAATTATATATCAAGAAACTATCAGTATCCAATTGACATATTCATATCCATTATATCTTTATCTAAGATTTATTATCTTAACATAAGGTAAATATTTGGGGTTATCTTCCCCTTAATCATGTGTTCTTCAGGTATATCACAGTACCCATAAATCACTCTTCTGTCTCCTTATAACTATTCAAAAATTCCTTTCCAAACCTTAATTAAATACTTATACATAAAGTACATATATTTTTCATGATTCATATAACATAATCATTGAGATCTGAATCATATACACCTCAATCATCCAACATTATTCATAAACCATTAATCAAGATCCATCATCTTCGTCTTTAAAAAAATGAATCACGTCTTAAGGTTTCTTAATCTCAAGATTCATAGTTTAAATTTAAATAATAATGTAATAACATCACATAACATTCACATTTAATTTACAATATCTTTATCCTAAGTAGTATAACCATTACTTATACCATTGTCATGATTCTCTTCATGATATTTACACATAGGAAATCGATCCTCATTATTAAAATTATTTCGACATCAAAAACATTCAACAGTTAACCATGTTCTATGTAGTTCTTACTATAGACTATGTCATGAACGAAATGTGTGAGAAATAAATGTCAATGATTAATAACATTTCAGTAATATTACTTAAAATATTTCAATCAATAATATTTTTTATTTAATTGTAGTTTATTCATGATTATCACAAAAACTTTAGGATTGTAACCTATACTTGACTTATCATTAGTAAATCCCTTGAAGTATCCTTAAAAATATCTATACAGATATCACTAATGTTTTAACATCCTAGTTTCCAGGTTGACTAATCCTTCACTCTGATACCAAATGTAAAGTCCCAAGCTTGACAAAAATAGACATTACATTTTTTTGCATAATACTTAATATTTTAATAAAATATATTCCATAATATCATATTAGTTTGGTGTCTTTGTAAAATAGAAACACATTCTTCTAACTTAGAGGAAGATCTTCAACATATCCCAAAAATTTCTTCTCCTTTAGTATTTCTATATAAATTATTTCTTTATATCCTAGGGAGAGAAAACATAATAAGGGTGAGATCAAATAATTAGTAATGGTAAAAAAGGAAAACATAAACATAATAATGTAAAAACATGAGAATATATTTTGAATATAAAAAATATTTTTTCATGAAATAAACATTTGGAGTAAATAAGGCATAGATCATAATTTAATATTAACCATTATAAAAAACATTTCCATAAAACCATGAATTATGGAAAAAAATAAGAACATAATATAGTTTCCATAGTATAAAAGCCATCACTACAAAGACCGTCATAGTAGAAAAATTCCATTACTGAACTCGGTTTACTAGCAGTTCCAGTCATGTATTACTAAACTCGATTTACTTGTCATTCCAGTCCTGTAATACTAAACAAGATTTTCTTATCGTTCTAGTCATTTCTAACTCATGAGATATAAATCTTTACCCAATTCATTTTTGGTATATATTGGTCCCACCGATATGATAATAAAATCATTCTTACATGTTCCACAAAAACATAATTCATTCATCAAATCATATCCCCTGAAATAAAATGGGTTTCTTAAACATCATTCCATCATAATACATATAAAATAAATGGATTTTATAAAAATAATTCTTTCATAAACCCAATAAAATCAATGTAATAATATGGATATAAACATATCCCTATGTCATCTTATATGGAATTTTTTTTGATAAAACACTTGAACTTAATTCCTGAGGATAATATCATTTCTTTTTCAAAAACATTTTATTTTGATAAAATGTCATGTAATAGTAAAAGAAAAGAATTTATTTCAAAATAATCCTGAAATCGTGTAGAGGAAGATTCATGGAATTAAGGTGTCATAGAACCGTCAAAATCCATCCATTATGTATACGTTAAAAAATTTCCTATTACTTTTTCCTGAAAAGTCAAAGAGTGCCTCAAATAAAATAATGAAAAATGATTCATTTAATAATATTAATAAAAATTTAAAAGAGGGTAAAATTAATGTTAAATGGTTTTATAATAATTTAAATAATTTTAAATAATTATGAAACATTTATTTGGATGATAAATATACCCCATTGAATACTTAAGTATAAACAATATTGGAAAAAATAAGATTGAAAAATTATCCCTTAGCTTTGGTCAGATTTCTTCCATAAGTGTCTGAAACTCATCCATAGTGGGTTTAAAAATATTATTTACTTGTAATAGAACCATAATAATGTTTATTATGTAATATATGATTAAATTATTACTTTATATTGCCCTTTTATTTATCAATTCCATGTTAAAGAATCATTTTGGGTAACAATCACATTATGTACTGAAGGTGTTTTAAATTTTTATTCTTGATCTTATTACATATATCATGATTTCATTACTTTCAAAATGTAAAACACTATTTATATATCATAAATTTTCTATGTGTAAATATATATAATAGATAGATAAATAAAATGTAATACACCGTTTATGGAGAATTTAGGTCGTACATATGCATGAATGTTTTTTCTGTTTTCTTATTGAATTGGATGGAATAAATAAATGAAAAATATATATACATAAATCTAGTAGAATTATTATGAAATATATTTCATGCTTATTTATTATATATACTTTATAATCATTCTTGAATGTTTAATGTGGATAATGAATCTCTTCCTGTTGCCGAGACGATATGTCGTACGTACGAACGAGCACCGATATCATTCACATAATGGTAAAACAGTTTAAAATTGAATTTTATATTAATTATAAAGAATAATTATCATCTTATATTTATCCTTTACGAACATTATACCCATAATTATAAAAATTCAAATTAATTATTGTTGAATAACAAATTAAACCACGACATGGAGATGGTAAGCTGTACCTATGCACGCATGGTGATATTATTATTCGTAGGATGGATAAAATGAGGTATAAGGTTGTACCATAATTATAATAACATATAAACATGTATATGTAACTTAATTTATTACATTAGTATGAAAACAACATAAAACAAGGATGTGGAAGAAGAAAATAATTTTGAGAGAGGTGACAAAACAATTACCTATTTTTCAAGTATCACCTTTTGATTTGTCCAAAAGGTCTCCTTTTGATGGATTTCAACCCAAAGTGCGTCCTCCAAGATGAATTAAGTGAAGTTGGGAGGGGAAATGGGTAGGTTTTGGCTAATAAAAATGGATTTATAGATGTTATTAAAGGAGAATGAGAGGTTCCCTTTTATAAAAGAGGGGAGGGGCACCATTGGAAATACGAAAACTATTTAATTAATACAAATTAATATTTATATTAAAATTCCTTCAAAGTAGATTATTTTGATTATTAGATGATCATGACTAAAAATAATTTAAAAAACTAAAATATAGACATTTTTGGAATTTAATTTAAACCTTATCATTTTGATTTATCCTTATTTAATCTATATAATATTAATTGCGGTGATAGTATTCTAAATATTAAATGGTTCAAATATATAATTATGTGTTTTGAATTTTAGATAATTGTATAATTTATGAAATTTTAGAACTTATAATTTTCAATTTTTAAATTTTAAATATTTGTTTTATTTTTAAATAATTTAATAATATGTTATTTTTATGAAATATAAATAATGTCAATTTTGAAACTATTTATTTATTTGACTATAAATAAAATCCAGAAAGAAGATGAATTCGAATAAAAAACATTAATACACTCCTAACATGTCATATTCACATATAAAATTAGTGTATCACATTAATTATTTTATAGTAAATTTCTTCTAATATTTTTAAAATAATTTATTTGATATTACAATTATCAATATAATTTCTACATCACTATTGTGTAATCAATAATGGTGATTATTTAATTTCTAAAAATTAAAAATAAATTCACATGATTTACATAATTTCATTATATTTTAGGATACTATTTATGTTCTATTTTTTTCAATTTTATAACAACATTAAAAGAATTATAGTTATAAGATATAAGAGAGTGACATATTGTCACTTTCTTTTGTTTTAATTATAATTACATCACTTTAAGGGAAAATGACCATTAAGTGAATAAATTCTGACCCTTAGGTGATATTGGACGAATTTAATGCATCCTCTATGATTTTTATAGTTTTTAGAGTGATTTTATTTTCATTACCAAATTGTTTGTTACCATAATTTTCCCGATTTTCCTTTAACCCTGGTAAATAAAATATACCGTAGTTACTATTCATAATATCCAATAAAATAAAACTAACCTATTAACTTTATTTAGACCCACGAATTTGAAATATGGAATCTATTTTTTAAAATTCAAAACACAAATGATTCGATAATTAATTTAACATTAATTCTTGTTGTCAAAATGAGAAATATGGTTTCTAAAAAGTGAAAACTATCAAAATATTGACATGTGTTTATATACAATTTATTTGTGAAATTATATCAAATTACCAAATTTTTTTATATAATAAAAACATAATCCAATTACACTTTAACACAAATTAAAAATATAATCTAAATATATAAATAAATTAGCTGAAATGGCTATTTTGAATTAAAATGCAGTATTTTTCACTATTCATTAAAATATGAATTTTATCAGAAAAATACCAAAATTTCAACCAAGGTAAATTTTGATGTCATTATTAAAATTAAGAAGTTTATTTTTTCAAATAAAATATATAAAATTGTAAAAGACTAAATTTAAAATGGATGCACCGTCAAAATGTTGAAAAACTGCATTTTTTTTAAAAATTCTTCTTTTATATGAAACATTTTAATTTGTTCTTATATCAAGTATATAAAATAAATAAAATTTATGTTAAACTAAAATTTTGGTTAAAACTATTAACAATAGATCGTTTGTATACGATTAAATAATAATATTTTAATATTATATCTTTGCTTAGTGAAACTCAGTACTCCATACAACACAAGCTATTGAGGAAGGTCGCTCTTGCATGTAACACAAGTCATGTCCATGTTGCATTTAGTGAAATATTCCTTTGGTTTTGTGTATAAAATAATAAAAACTTGGTTATTTTATACATTTAAAATAAATCTATACTTAGTGTTGTGTGTATCGTTCTCTAACTCGGTATTGCATATAAAGAATGTCAAGTCAGTTTAGTGTGAATGTAATGGTTGATTTTGTTCATTAGAAAATAAAAATGAAAATTATAATTTATTTGGAAGACAAATAGTCCATAAAAACTTGGGGTGTTACATTATACCCCCCATAAAATTAATTTCACCCTCGAAATTCTTCAGGGTTATAAAAGGTTTACTACTTGAAAGTTTCATTCATGGAAACCCACATCGTAAAAAGGAATACTAAAACTTCATTTTAATAAGAAATGTTAGAAACATAATGGTTACCCAAATTAACACATCATTTGGTTTCCACATAGAATAACATAGGTGGGATGTGAAAACATGCATATGGAAGAAAAATATAACCATCATGATCTGATGGATAGAGAATAAGGATTAAAGAATGTTGACAACACAAAAGCCATAAATCTGTGAGGATTTAAGGGACCTTCTGATTCATCGGATATGAGGGTACTAGGAAAAAAAATTTGGTTTTCAAAATCCTTTAAAAAAAGTTAAAGAACACTAGAATGAATACTTACATGATTTTAGTAGAATCTCAATGTTGGTCGTGCCTTGAACAAATTCTAATTCTTATCATATACAAAGAAATAATGTTTTATTTTTAATTCTGAAAGAATTAGTAGATCATGTAGTCCATAAATAGATTAATGGGTCATTATATTTTTCTTTATCACAAAAATGATATTATAGGTTATCAAATATACATAAGTCGATCTATGGTGAGATTAATTATATATTGTTCCAAAAATGGACTTATACATCATATGTCATACCAATTAAGTAAATGAATACTAATTTATAAAGTCCAAATATTTTTCATAGTCTAGTGGTTAGTGATAAAGGCATGTCTCTATTCGGTTGTGGGTTTGATTCCCATAGCCTTTTCTGACGTGACGTGTTTTCTCATGTTCTGCGGGTTGACCTTTTAATAAAACAATATTATTGTAACATTCTAGAAAAAATATTAAAAACAGTTTTATCTTTAATCAATCCAATCTAATGTCCAACTTAATCCATTCGAACTGTTAGACTTATCCAACATATTTCTGTACAAACTCATAATACATAAAAATAATTACACGAAAGGCCATATAACAATCTTGTGAATACCTACATTCATCCCCCATATAGTATAAGATATATCTTTTTAGTCACATTACAAAAATTTGAATGATTTCATCATTAATTATCTGATGTCATTGTAATAAACTAAATTACCATATATCCTTATTGAAAACATGCATGTTTCCTTATTCTAAAACTTATTGGATATATTCCTTAAGTTCCAAAAAGTTGTATACTTCATCCATGAGAGTATAACCCTATTGTAAATAACTCTATAATTATATATAAAGAAACTGGAATCATCCAATTTACTTAATAAAATCCTACAAATCTTTTTATAAGAATTATTATCTTACCATAAGGGACGTATTAAGGATTTTATTCCCCTTAATCATGTGTTCTCCACGTATATCACCTTAACCTTAAAACACATTTCTATCTATATGGAACTATTCAAAAAATCCATTCCATTCCTTAATGAAAAACCTATACTAAATGCACATTTATATTTCATGACTCATATAACAAATGATTTGAAATATGAAACATATACATGTCCACCATCCATCTTTATTCTAAAAACATTACTCTGGATCCATCATCTTTGTCTTTCCAAAAAATATGAATCACATCTTAAGGTGTCTCAACTTCAAGCCTCTTAGGTTTAATGTAAAAAATTCTGAAACAATGTCACATACCTTTCACATGTCATTTACAATCTCTTTATCCTCAGTAGTGTGACCACTAATCATATCATCGTCATGATTCTCATCATGATATATCCACTTAGGAAAAAAATCATCATTATTCCCATAATTTTCTCATCTGAAACATGCAACGGTTAACCATGTTTTTTGTTGTTCTGGATATTGAGTATGACCAAAAAGAAAAGTGTTAGAAATACATATCAGAGATTAAAAACACATAAGTAAGGTAAATTACTTTTAATATTTTAATATATGATATCTTAGGTTTAATCCTAGGTTATTCATGATTATCACTAAAATTATATGATTGTAACTTGTACGTGGCTTATCCTTAGCACATCCCTAGAACTGTACTTTGAAAAATATCGATGGATCTCACTATGGATTTCACAAACCTAGTTTCCAAAGGTTGACTAAACCTTCAATCTAATACCAAATTTAAATACTAAAGCAAGACATATAAGGAAATTTCATTTCTTTTGTGTAATATTTAAAACAATGCACAATTATGTTCTCAGATACCATATTATTATAGTGTCTTTGGAAACATGGAACACATTCTTCTGGCTTGGTGGAAGATCTTCAACATCTCCCATAAAGATATTCCCCCTTAGTTTTCCTTCATAAAAACTTTCATTATACACTAGGAGAATGAAAACATAAGTAGGGTGAGTTCAAATTCTGAGTTAGTTTAAACATGGTAAACATAAACATAATAATGTAAAAACATGAACATATATTTTGAATATCAAAAATCATGAGTCGTGAATCAAATCTAGGCAGAACGTAAGGCGTAGATCATAAAGGAACATTAAACATTATATAATGGAATTGGCCAAAAACAAGAATTCTGGAAAAAATATAAAAACAAAATATGATTTCAATTGTATCCATGGAATCACTTCCAAGACCATCATAGTGGACAAAGGCCACTACTGAACTGGGTATACATTCTATTCTAGCAAAGTATTACTAAACTATATTTACATGACGTTCCAACCCTATACTACTGAGCTGTATTTACATGGTGTTCCAGTCATGTCTATCTCATGAGATATAAATCATTAGCCAATGAATTGAAGGGAGATATAGTTCCCACCCATTTCATAATTAATTCATTCTTACATGTGACACAAAAACATAAATCATTCATCATAACATAACCCATGAAATAAAATGGGTTTTTAAACATCATTCCATAATAATCCTTATAAAATAAATGGATTTCACAAAAATAATTCCATCATAAAACAAATCAAATCAAAGTATTAATAGGGATAGAAACATAACACTATTTTATTTTGGATAGAAAATAGTTTTGATAAAACCCATGAACATAATTCATGAGGAAAATACCTTTTCTTTTTCAAAAACATTTTCTTTACTCAAAATTCTATGAAATTTTAAAATATAAGAATTTAGTTGAAAATAATATTGAAATAGTGTATAGTAATATTCATGTAAATAAGGTGTCATGAAACTGTAAAAATTCATTCATCTTTCATAAGATTATAAAACATTTTCCTTATACATTTGCTGAAAAGTCAAAAAGTACCTCAAATCGAATAATGAAAAAATATTCATTTCATACCATTTAAAAAACATTAACCAAAAGATAAAATTACATTTAAAAAATTTTATAATATTGTAAAAAATATTACATAATTAGGAAATATGGATGTGGATGATACCTATATCCCAGTGAATATTTATGTACAAACAATGTCATATAAAAATGAGATTGCAAAAGTATAACTTATGTTAGGTCATATTTCTTTTGTATGTGTCTAAAACTCATTTATAGTGGGTTTAAACATATTATTAACTTTTAATATTACCATAATAATGTTTTTAATATCGTATATGATTCACTTAATACTTTATATTACCCATTTATTTATCAATTCTACGTTAAAGCAATGTTTTGGGAAATAATCGTTTTATTTACCGTATGTGTTTTGAATTCTTATTCCTGATATTATTACATAAGTATTTATTTACTTACATACATAATGTAAAAAATTATTTATATATCATAAATATTCAGTATTGAAATTTATATAATAGATTTATAAATGAAATGAAATACACTGTTTATAGAGATGGTAGGTCGTACCTATGCATGAATGATGTTTCTGTTTCTTCATTGAAATGAATGGAAGGAAGTAAATGAAATATATATACATACATAAATGCAATAGAATTATTATGTAATATATTTCATACATATTTATTTAATATACATTATAATACCTCTTGAATAGTCAATATGGATAGTGAATCTCGTCACATCTTGGAGACGGTAGGTCGTACGTACGCACGAGGGACGATATCCTTCACTTAACGGTTAAACAGTTTCAAATTAGATGGTATAATAATTAAAAAGATAAATTATCATGTTACATTCATTATTTAAATCCATTATAATAATCATTATACCCATCCAAATTAAGTGTTGTTGAATAAAAAATTACACCACGACGTGGAGACGGTAAGTCGTACATATGCACTTCTAGTGATATTGTTATTCATAGGATGGATAAAAGGATGAATAAGGTTGAAAATTAATTATAATAGAAAATAAGAATATATAATATATTGTATTTATTAATTTATTATGGAAAAAATAATACAAGTGGTAGTATAAGAAGAAAATAATATTGAAAGAGGTGATAAAACTATTACCTCTTTTTGGAGTATCTCCTATTGATTTGTGCAAAAGGTATCATGAGGATTGATTTCGTCCCAAATTTTTGCCTCTGGGATGAATTTAGGGATGTTGGAAGTTGTAATTGGTAGGGGATTTTTAAGAACAATGGATTTATAGGTGTGATTAAAATCGAAAGAGAGGTTCTATTTTAAAAGGGAGGGGAGGGGCACCTTTGAAAATACCAAAACTATTAAATTAATATATATTTGTTTGTATATTAAAATGCCTAAAAAGTGGATTATTTATGATTTAGATGATTATGGGTCTAGATATTCTATACCAATAAAATGTTGACATGTTTTGATTTTATTTTAAACCATATCATTTTGATTTATCCTTATCTAATCTCTTTGATTTTAATTATGGTAATACTATCCTAAATATCAAATGGTTATACTTATTTACTTATGTGTTGTCAATTATCCATAATTGGATTATTTATTACATTTTAGAAATTATAATTTTCTGTTTTTATTTTTTTAAATAATTGTTTTTGAAATTTAAATAATATGTTATTTTTATGAAATATCAATATTGTCAATTTTGACAATATTTTGATTTTCATAAGACGGATTAATGGGTTCCGGTGCCCAAAGAGACAACCACAAAAACCAAAAAAAATGCAGCCATGAACGACCCACAAACATCGATTACATTTCCTTAAATCCAAACTCTTATCAGCATCCCCAGCCGGACTCATCTTCTCCAGTGGTCGAGGCTGTTTCCCAACCTGAAGGCCTCCGGTAGTTAGCACTTTGAACCCAATTCCTGAGATGCTCCAGAAGGTCCGCGGATGCCCTCTCGATCACGATATCCTTTTCAAAAGCCACAGTAACCTTATATTTCCACTTAGAGGTGGAACAAGTCTTCATCGGCCGCAGAAGACATGAGTAATCTTTTCTTGGCTGACGTCTTGGTGTTGCAGGAAAAGGCCCTTCAACAGCAACCAGATTCTGCTTCCCACTCTGAACTACATCGCTGAAAGAATGACCAGTAAGTCCACTTACATTCTATTTTCCACCCCTGGGGATCTCCGTTCCATTTCCAGCCTGGTCCCCCAAAATAGAAACTGGAGTTGAGTTCTCCATCAAAGGCAGTAGCACCCCTACTGAGACAACATTGTCCACAGTCGCCGTAGGAACCTCCATCAAGCCACCATCAGCCTGCTCTTCCTGTCTCCTAACAGCTTCCACCTGAGTAGAGCTCCTGCCCTCAGGACATTAGACAGCCAAGGACAATCCAGTGGTACCTTTTACTCTGTCTCCCTCCTAAAGAGCCTCTATAGCCTCCTCTTTGACCAAAATAGCTCCGATCTCCAAACATCCAACCAGCTGAGCCTCTCAGACTTCCTCACCATTCATCTCACCTGAAATACCATCCTCTTCCAGGCACTCACTAATTACAACATCATTCAAGCTACCAAATCTATTACTCAAATACAGAAAAGTTGGATCCAGAGGATCCAAACCCATGAACTCCTTAGCACTATCCATGTTAGAGGTAGTCTCAAGATTCTTCTCAACCGAATATCCAGCACCAAGATTACTCTCACAAGTCACCTTACAAGCATTAGTTGATTTACCATCCAAAGACGAGTTATCCACCTCAGAGCACCTTCCTTTGATAGTAGACTCCATAAGCCTCGGTTCAGAACCCAACTCTCCCTATGAACAAGAATCCATATCCCTACGCAAAGGAATGGAATTCCATTTACAGTTGCCCTCCCTCGGCCTAGGAGGAAGTCCCCATCGGAAAACCTCATCTGAAAGCCCCAACCTCTATCAGGAACCGCAAAAATCTATCCAATACTCATAAACAACTCGTTTTCTACAGCGGTACTCTTCACCAATAGTGAAAAAAACTAAATCAAAAGGAGTACGAGATGCATCTTTCTGAATGAACACTCTGGGATTCACTGGATGACAAAGTGACACAGTTCGACTATCAGAGCACAAATATCAGCCTACCATATTGACAAGCATCCAGATAATTGAAGGGTTTTGAAACAGTAGGTTGGAGTTTAGGGAAACATACCCAAATCACAATTGAAGGGGAGTCTCGTTTCATGTGAAGGTCGAAGGACGATCTAAGGAGCAGAAAACAAGATCCCTTGTAGAAGAGAGGGGCCCTCGACCACGCTTGAATGAGATCATCCTCCGACTCAAAGTGAATCATTATCTTCCTCTTTTCAATTAAACCTACCACCGCACGTTCTTGTAGATCCCACGATCCGAAAACAAATCGGTCAAACTCATCCACAGAAGGCCTCTTGTCCTTGTATCGAGCTAAAAGAGTGAGGTTTAATAGGTTAGAGGATTCCAAAAACTCATTTGAAGGTAAGGCGAGATTCGGCACCCCGTCAACCAGATCTGGGACTTCAGGGTTTAGAGAAACTTTTGGGAATGGAGGGAGGAAATCAGGGTTGGAGAAACGATGGAAGATCCCCGCTCTCCCAAGGGACGATGATTCTCCCTCCCCCATCAAAGGGGGAGGGGACGGCATGACGGCCGCCATTGTCACCTACATAGGATCATATTAATCAGTTCATATTATATTTATTTTAATATTTTAAAAATCATTTATTTAATATTTCTATTAATAAAATAATTTCTACATCGTTATTATGTCATCATTAATTTTAATAACTTAATCAAAAAAAATTCTAAAAAAATTAAAATTATATATATAATATCATTGTATTTATGTAGAATATTTATTTTTGAGGTTTTCTCAAGTTAATCACAAATTAAAATTATTATATTTATAAGATATAAGAGAGTTACATGTGGTTACTTTCTTTTGTTTTAATTATAATTTCATCACTTTCATTGAAACAATTATAATAAATGAATCAATTATTACCCTTAGGAGATATTTTTCAAATTTAATTCATCCCATATGATTTTGGTAGGTGTTATGGTAATTTTATTATCTTTACCATATTTTTTGTTACCCTAATTTACCTGATATACATTTAACTGTGGTAAATAAAAATTACCATCAGTACTATTCATAATATCCAAAAGAATAAAAGTAACCTATTTACATAATTTGGACCCACTGATTCAAAATATGGAATCCATTATTCAAAACACAAAACATAAAAGTTGCAGTAATTAATTTAAAATTAATTCCCATTGTCAAACCCATAAAGAGGGTTTTTAAGAAGTAAATTTTTTTAAAACATTGACATCTGTTTTATGTCCAATTTAAATGTGAAATTTCATCCAATGACCTTCATTAGATAAAATGATAAAACATAATCTAATTTAACTTTAAAACTAATTAAAAAGATAATATAACTATATAAATAAATTATATGAAAAGGCAGTTTTGAATTAAAATGCAGTATTTTTCACTATTCATTAAAATATAAATTTCATCAAAAAATTACCAAAATTCCAACGAAGGTAAATTTTGATGTCACCCTACCAAAGTAGAAGTTTATTTTTTGAAATGGAATATATAAAATTTCTAAAAACTAATTTTAAATTCGGTGTGCCATCAAAAGGCATCAAAACTTCATTTTTTTTAAAAACACTTCTTTTATCTGAAAAATTGAATTTCTTCTTATATCATATCTAGAAAAAAAATATGAATTTTAAATTTAAATTTTCGTTAATAATATTCATAATGTATAGTTTATATCCCATTAAATAATAATATTTTAATTATATATTGTTGTACAGTGAAACTCAGTATTCTGTACAGCGCAAGTTATCGAGGAAGGTCGCTCGTGCATGTAACGCATGCCAAGTCAATGTTTCATGTAGTGAAAGCTTCCTTTGGTTATCTATATAAAATAATGAGAAAATATTTATTTTATTCATTTAACAAAATATGTACTCATTGATTCGTATATCATATGCCAACTTGATGTTTCTTGTAACAAACGACGAGTCGGTTTAGTGTGAAAGTAATGTCTGACATAGTGCATTGAAAAATACAAATAAAAATTTCAATTTATTAGAAACAAATTATCCATAAAAACTCTGGGGGTTACAAATAGGTTTCTCTTCCATGACCATGTTCTCACTTTCCAATTAAGTCTCATACATGGAAATCCAATTATGAGTTAATTTTGGTAACTGTTATGGTTCCATCATTCCATTTTTAAAGGATGTTTTTTGTATTTACTTTTAAAGTATTTGTTTCTATGAAAGAAAATATCATGTATTGAAAAATGAAAACCTAAATGAATTTAATTGGTGAAATTTATTTTAAAGGTTGTATAATTTCACACCCTATGATTTTGTGAAACATTTATTTTGAATTATTATTATCTTTTCGATATTATGCACTTCACGCAACATGGAATGTAGTTGGTGTTATATAGAAGCAGAAAGTTTGATTTTCATTTCACACAACACCAAGATAATAATTCCTTATATTTAATACTTATATATAAATTTTTTAATTCACAAAACTATTTTTGGATTGTGTTATACAGAATTCGGATTTCCTTCGATAGCTTGTGTTACATGCAAGACCTTGTTTGACCCAACTAAAATGTACTATTTGTAATATTATTAATATATGATTATAGTTTTCACCTAGCTGTAGAAATGGTTGTTGTAACTCCCTGACCCTAGATACCGAGAGTCAGTGCATTATTACATAACATTGGAATGATCACAAGATAGATCAAGTCTCGATAGACCGATTAGTTTAATATCCTTGGAAACACTAGATACATTAATACAGTTTTCATTACATCATTAAATGAAAACTACAACAACATATTGTATTCATATCCCCTTATACTATCCTTACTGGTCATTCATAAAATACTTATCCAAATCCTGGGAAAAATAAAACATTGAAAGGGGTGATCTCAGATGCTCAGTAAGGATAACAATATAGAAAAAACTATCATAAATTAACATAAAAATCTAAGGCAATGTATAACTAAAAAAAAGCCTTTTAATCTTGACCATAAGCATAATATGGAAAGGATAAAATGAAATAATTCCATTTACTTATTCACATGGATATTCTACTAGTTGAATAATCACATGAAAATATTAATAACCACTTTCATAATGACAGAATCCATAATGCCATACTATCATAACCACATAGCCAGGGCCTCGTGCCAAGACTACAAATAAGATTTTGTCAAGGCCTCATGCCAAGACACTGTTTTCTCTCATGAGACCTACCAATGCATCGAGGAGCTATTGCAGGCTCCACCCGTCACTTACTAAGTCCAATGAATTCCTCAAATGAAATGTTTGAAATATAACATTAACATTCATATTAAAACTAGCATACGAAATGTCAATACTTGATCCACAAACCATGAATGTTATAAAAATATCACATCCATAGTAAAACATAACACATTAGATACAATATGGATGATTGTATTCTATCAGATTAACCTCAATCGAAAATAATGATGGATATTTGCATAGATGAAAATAATCACCAAAACTATTAGAGAGAAATATCCCCCTTTTTCTTGAAATAATTTAAAAGTCACACAATTTGTCAAGAAGCCATTTAAAAATAGATTTTTGAATCAAAGTGTCCCATAAAATGTTGAAAATTTCTAAAGGTGTTTTAATTTTAAAACATTAATTTCCATATAAAAAAATCCTTAAAACCATTTTTGAAACATGGGCATTAATGAGAAAGATTTAGAAGAATAAGTCTTTAAAACACTAAAAAATGTATTTTAGTTAAATTTCTAACCAAAAGAGAGACACATGAATACAAATAATTGAGGTAATCAAAACATTTTAATATCATGAGAATAAAGGGATTCATGATATACTATCTCAAAGTACATTATATACACCATATAAAAGTGATTTTGTGTATAACAACAAAGAAGTCTTAATGGAATGTAAATTGAGATGAATTATCTTATAAAGATCATATCCTTAGATTAAGGATAAATCCAGGACATAATTATGTGTGAAAAAAATAAATAAACTCAATATGATGGTATATTCAGTGTAAATCAATCAGAGGACATTCACACATATTCTTGTAAAAACAACACCAATGAATTGGATATTTAACTCCACAAATGGAGATTGAGTTAAAATTACTCTTATCAAGTTCAAATCGATGAATCGAGAATTTATCAATGGAGTAATTATGTGAATCAAAAGTATATCCACATAAAGGGGAGTGGAAATTATGACATAATCAAATGAATAGTGATTCCACACAATATCTTGGAGTAAAATAAGCAATGAAGTATGCGTAAAGCCGAATGAGTGGAAATTGAAATTTCAAATTCCCTTATCGGTTTGGTAAATTACTAAACATACACCCATGAAATAATAATAATAAAATGATGATGTAAATATACATAAAATAAAGTATATTACACAATGAATACAATCATGGTCAGTACACACACCACATGCAATAAATAATTAGTGAACAATGGAAATCTCACGGAATTAAAAATGAGATAAGAAACCACTATGTAATTTTTCCTTGGTAAAAGGTAAGTTAACCTCCTATATAATGGTGAAATAATTGTTATTGAATTATAAAAGAATAATTTACGTTAATATGATATCATATATGATCTTTTAACATTTATTTGTTAATAATATCTTAGTATTATCGTCATTTCGTGTGTTAACTTACTCGTTATCATTTATATTCTTTGTTACGTAAGTCGTGTTTGTTATGGATAGGATGTATCTTATTAATATCCAGAATTATATCAAGTCCTTAAAAATTATTTTTAATCATAAAATGAGAAATATACTTTAATGGATACGATGGATAATGAATCTCATCGCGTTCGTGGAGACGGTAGTCCGTACGTACGCATGAGCGACAATATCATTATTTTGATGTTAAAATAATATATAATTGGATGTTATATCATATAGATAGAATAATTATCATGTTATATTTATTATTTACATGAATTAAACATCATTATAATTCCCATCCAAATAATAATTTATTGAATGACAATTACACCACGACATGGAGATGGTAAGCCGTACGTACGCACGTATGGTGACATGTCATTCAAACGATGGATAGAATACTGAATATGGTTGTACCATATTTATAATAACATCAATTTATATAGAATATAGTGGAGTTATTATTTTAGAATATAAATAACATAGAAATAATAAGTTGAAGACGAATGAAACTTGAAAGAGGGTGGTGAAAACATTATCTCTTCTTCAGGTTCTTCCTTTTGATTTGATCAAAAGGACTCCGTAGGTTCGCTTTATGATCAAACTAAAACCTCTAGGTTGTAGTGATGGATGTTTAGAGATTAGTTTTCCAGGATTTGGCCGAGAAAAAAGGCTTTTAATGTGTGAATTAGTGAGGCGGGGGAGTTCCCTTTTATAAGAGGGGTGAGGGGAACCTTTGGAAAAGATAAAAATATTATTTTATAATAAATTCATATTGGGTTTATAATGGCTCAAAAGTGGATTATTTAATGTTTAAGGTGGGTATGGGTAGAAAACCACTCAACCAATAGAATTTAGATAGGTTTGGGTCATTATATTAACCTTATCTTTAAGTATTAACTCATAGTTAATTAGTTTCACTTTTACAATGTCTCTTTGTATTTTTTTATTATATGGTTAATAAACATACTATATACATAAAAGAGACCCCCAAGTGGTCCATTAATGATACACCTATAATTATATAATTATATTGGCCGAACCTTATATTTATAGTAATTGAATATAAATTAATAATATTATATTTGATTTAAAAACTCTTTTATGTCAATTTTGACACTATTGGGTATTTTGTTTTTGATAATTCATAACAGCATTATTACATCGAAAACAATTTATATAATCAATACTATTATGTCATATAAACCTATAAAATTAGTGTAATTCATAAAAAGTCTCAAAATACATTTATTTTGATATTTATAATTTCAATTATTTTAATATTTCATTAATTAGGTAATTACTACATCACTATTGTATCATAAATAAATTAAATTATTTAATGTCTAAAAATTATAAATAAAATACCATTATGTAGGAAATATTTTTATCTTTCTAATTAATATTTATAACCAAATTTAACTTATGTGTAAATAAATATTAAAAATGGTATAGTAAATAAACTTTGATGTTAACTCTTTTAACTCTTCATTGAATTAAATAATAATAAATGACCTCATCTAATCCAAGTTGACCTAAATGATAATATTTTATTCCAAAGGTTGTTTTTGGTCGATATACACATGTCCAATAGAATTAGGACATGTGTTAGGGTAATATTAATATCATTTTTACCCTTAATTATACTATTTACTTTTAACAGTGGTAAATAAAAGTAAAAAGTTACTATTCCCCAAAAAAATATTTTCATCTCATTGAACCACATTTTACCCCTTAATATTAACCGTGTCTGTCATATTTTCGAAATTCCACTCACAGAAGAGGTAAAATTATGTTTAATGAAAAATTCAGTTATTTAACTACCACTTAGTGGTTTCATTATTCATCAAAAAATGAAAGTTTCCATAAAAATACCAAAAATTAGGCCCATGATATATTTGATATTTTGAATTGAAAAATGATAACTATTTTACCAAATTAAAAACATATCAGTTTCATTAATTAATTTAAAATTTAATTCCTGTCGTCAAAACAAATACTATGTTTTTAAGAGATAATAACTATCAAAATATTGGCACTTATTTATGTCTGGTTAAATTGTGAAATTACATACAATGACCAACATTGTATTAAATGGTAAAAAATATTCTAAATATACTTTAAAACCACTAAAATTAATAATTTATCACTATTAATTATTTTTATTTAAAAAGATGTTTTTAATTAAAATTTAGTAATTTTCATTATTCATCAAAATATGAATGTTATTCGAAATGTACCAAAATTTCACCCTATGCTATTTTCGATATTACGAATCCAAAAATGAAGTCCATTTCAAAAGAATTTTTTTTTTAAAATTTCAAAAAGTATGTATTACTATTCATAATGGCTAGTTTGATTGGTTGTGGTGTGTTAGAATCTCGAAGTTAAGTACAATGCACGCCATTGCATTATTCAAAGGGAAACTTACCGTGGAAGATTGGGGTGTTACATTCTCCCATCCTTCAATAAATTGTGTCCTCTCAATTTTATTAAAATTGGGATTGAGAATATAATGGAAAGTCTCACATTGTAAAAAGAGTCAGTAAAACTATCACATTAAAAGAAAGGAAGAGAGGTATAAAGGTCACCCAAGATAACCCATACTAGGATTCCATGTAGGAAAACATGGATATGGACGATAAAATAAGTGTTATGTTCTGATGGATAGTGATAGAAAACATGATCAAGAGAAAGTCAACAATAAGAAAATCACAAACTTGTGTTGGGACAAACGGTCATTAGTCTCCCAGTAGGAAAAGTAAACAGACAACATTTTTTGTTTTAAGTTATATTAAATTAGGACGAGAAATTAATTTATGATATTTACTAAGAACATAAAGAGATATACTTACTTTTTAAGTAGAGTTTAATTCGTTAATAAATTTTTACCACTAACTCATTTTTTTTTAACAATGAGTATTCAAGAAGACATGGTAACAATGGAAGAGCTAGAATAAACTTTTATAGAAATACATGATCCATGCAGGATAAACTATATATTTACCTTCTCTTTAGAGATTAATCAAACCAAAATGTTTAGTATAATATCTGATGATCCCCCAAATGGATATTCTATTAGAGAAATAAATAAATAATCTCAATTTCTAAAATTAAACCATCAATACCCAAAATTTAAATAAATACCATGCAATAATCAATTGTCCGTAAAATCCTTCAATATAATCCAAACTAATTTTGAAACCCAAAACATATAAGAATGTTGTCTTCCATGTTAAATTGTATCTTCAAGTGAAATTAATTACTCTTAAAGTCACATACTTAAAAGTAATTAACCTACTCATTTCCATAAATAACCCAAATCACTATAAATAAATAATAAAAACATAGATAAAAATCCACCACTACTCCTCAAATGAAATCCCATACTATTCTATTTTCCTTGGGCGTATAGTGTTCACATCAAAGTGAATAACTTCCAAAATTACATTTATCATTTAATTACCAAATCATTTTCTTATACTATGGGTATTCATTTGATAAGACATAAGATCCCAAATGAAATTATTATTGATCAATAAATTCATTTAACTAAAACAAATAGTCACACTAACCAGGGACTTCACGTAGTCTAGTGGTAAGCGATAAATCCCAATCTCACTTTGGTTGTGGGTTCGATTCCCATAGCTTTGTCCGACATGACGGGTTATCACACGGTCTGCGTGTTGTCCTTTTTCAAAAACTATATTTTATAACATTACAAAAATGAGATAAATTCTTCAAAATAACAATAACATAATTTAACCCCAAATCATATCTCATACCTTTAATTTTCATCCCAAATTATAGTAACATATAATATTCTAAAACCCAACGATAATATAAAACCAAATGGTTATTTATAACTATATCCACAAGAGAAAAGATAATTATTCCTCAAATATCATTCTCACATGGAAAACTATAGGGTTAAAAATACAAGAGAAAATTATTCCAAAGTAAACCCATCAACAAGGAGCACTAATACTTTTTAAACATTTCTCTAACCATTTATTTCTACATAGCTTCTTCTTTGACCAAGAAAATATACTATAGAATATAGCATTAACTCCGGTAATGGACAGGTCCCCTACATTTATGGAAAATGACTGTAAATGGATTCTTGGGACCATTTTTATCTTCTTCCATAGTACTCTTCAATTTTCATCTACAATTCTTCACTTTATGTCCTTACTTCCCGCACGTAAAGCATATATTTGTCCCATTGAGACACTTTCCTGGGTGTCTCCATCCACATTTCCTGCTTGATGGAAATTGAGGATTCCTTTCTCCATGGTCTCCACTGCTGGAGCTCTTATAATTCATCACCTTTCTCTTCATTGTTGAGTCCGGGAATTGGGTAATATATATTTTGTTGATCATCTTTTTGGAAAATTGATTTGGTATAAAGACAATATCTTTTACGCCTATCAATATTCCATTTAGTTGCTCATTTACACCACTGTTCCCACCTTGTACATCATTCTCAAAGTCACTATGACATCCTTAGAATCCATCCATTGACTAAAACCAGAAAGCATTTTGTGAGTAACAGTAGTCATAACATCATTTAGAGATTAACATTTCACCATATTCTCAATTTTAAACACATTAGGATTAACCAAAGTCATTTACTCTCATCTTATATATATAATAATTCAAATCGGTTTGTAATGAAAATGTATATTATCCTAAGAATATCCCCCGAGAGTGTCGTAACCAAGAGTGCTGCAAGGCCCGTTGTCGTGCACCAGTTCCTGTTCGAGTCTAGCTCAAAGCGGTGTTTTCGTGTTTTACCCTTAGGTGCATCTATGCCAGAGCCGCCTCTACATTCTCGTATCCAGACAGGGATTTATTGCTTGGAAAACTCACAAAATCTCTAAAATACCAAAATTCTAGGAAGTTATTCTATACTAATCGTCAAAGTTCATCTTAGGTCTATGTGCTCTAATCAGAGATTATCTAAATCTAGATTCCAAGGTTTGTACAAAAATTTCTCGGATACCAACTGTAACGCCCCGAACCTAGATACCCAGAGTCGGTGCATTATTACATAACATTGGCATGATCACAAGAAAGATCAAGTCTCGAAATACTGATTAGATTAGTAGCCTTGGAAACACTAGATACATTAATAAAGTTTTCATTACATCATAAAATGAAGACTACAACAACATATTGTCTTAATATCCCCTCATACTATCCCTGCAGGTCATTCATAAAATACTTCTTCACATCCTGGGAAAAATAAAACATTGAAAGGGGTTAGCTCAGATGCTCAGTAAGGATATCAATATAATGGAAGCTTTCATAAATAAACATCAAAATTTTAGGCAATGTATAACTAAAACAAAAGCCTTTTAAACATGAACATCAGCATAATATGGCAAGGATAAAATGAAATAATTCCATTTACTTATTCACATGGATATTCTACTAGTCGTATAATCACATGAAAATATTAATAACCACTTTCATAATGACAGAATGCATAATGCCAGACTATCATAACCACGTAGCCAAGGCCTCATGCCAATACTACAAATAAGATTTTGTCAAGGCCTCATGCCAAGACACTAGTTTGTCTCATGAGACCTACTGATGCATCGAGGAGCTATAGCAGGCTCCGCCCGTCACTTACTAAGTACAATGCATTCCTCATATGAAAATCTTGAAATATAACATAAAAATTCGTATTAAAACTAGCATATGAAATGTCCATACTTGATCCACAAACCATGAATGGTATAAAAATATCACATACATAGTCAAAGATCACTCATTAGATAGAATATGGAATATTTTATTGTATCAGATTAACCTCAATCGAGAATAATTAAGGATATTGACATAGATGAAAATGATCATCAAAATTAGTAGAGAGAAATATCCCCCATTTTCATGAAATCATTTAAAAGTCACAAAATTTGTCAAGAAGCCATTTAAAAATATATTTTTGAATCAAAGTGTCCCATACCACTTTGATAATTTCTAAAGGACTTTTAATTTTAAAACATTAATTTCCATATAAATAAATCCTTAAATCCATTTTTAAAACATGGGAATTAATGGGAAATATTTAGAATAATATGTCTTTAAAACACTTAAAAACGTATTTTAATTAGTGTTTCTAACCAAAAGAGAGACACTTGGATAAAAATAATTGAGCTAATAAAAACATTGTAATATCACGACAGTAAAGGGATTCATGATATACTATCTCAAAGTATATTATATACACCATATAAAAGTGATTTGGTGTATAAAAACAATGAAGTCTCAATGGAATGTAATTTGAGATGAATTCTCTTATAAAGACAATATCCATAGATTAAGGATAAATCAAGGACAAAATTATGTGTGAAAAATATAAATAAACTCAATATGATGGTATATTTAGTGTAAATCAATTAGAGGACATTCACACATATTCTTGTAAAAACAACACCAATGAATTGGATATTTAACTCAACAAATGGATATTGAGTTAAAATTGCTCTTATCATGTTAAAATTGATGACTTGATAATTTATCAATGGAGTGATTATTTGTATCAAAAGTATATCAATAGAAAGGGGAGTTTAAATTATGACATAATCAAATTAATAGTGATTCCACACATAATCTTGGAGTAAAATAAGCAATGAAGTATGCGTAAAGCCGAATGAGTGGAAATTGAAATTTCAAATTCCCTTATCGATTTGGTAAATTATGAAACATACAACCATGAAAGAAGGATCATACAATGATGATGTAATTATAAATAAATTAAAGTATATTTTAAAATGAATAAAATCATGGTCAGTGCACACACCACGTGCAATAAATAAGTGGTGAACAATGGAAATCTCACAGAATTAAAAGTGAGATAAGAAACCCATTACTTTGTACTTTTTCCTTGGTCGATGGTAGGTTAACCTCGTATATAATGTTTAAATAATTGTTATTAAATTATAAAATAATCATTTACATTAATATGAAATCATATATGATTTTTAGCATTGATTTGTTAATAATATCATAGTATTATCGTCATTTCGGGTGTTAACTTACTCATTTTCCTTTATATTCTTTGTTACATAAGCCATGATTGTTATGGATAGGTTGTATATTATTCATATCCAGAATTATATCAAGTCCTTAAAAATTATTTTTAATCATCAAATGAGAATTATACTTGAATGGATACGATGGAGAATGAATCTAATCGCGTTCGTGGAGACGGTAGTCCATACGTACGCACGAGCGACAATATCAATATATTGATGTTAAAATAATATATAATTGGATAGTATATCATGTAGACAGAATAATTATCATGTTATATTTATTATTTACATGAATTACATGTCATTATTATACCCATCCAAATAATAATTTATTGAATGACCATTACACCACGACGTGGAGACGGTAAGTCGTACGTACGCACGTATGGTGACATGTCATTCAAAGGATGGATAGAATACTGAATATGGTTGTACCATATTTATAATAACATTAGAGAATATATAAGATACTAGAGTTGTTATTTTAGAATATAAATAACAATGAAAGAATAAGTTGATGAAGAAAGGAACTTGAAAGAGGGTGGTGAAAACATTACCTCTTCTTCGTGTTCTTCCTTTTGATTTGATCAAAAGGGATCCTTAAGTTGGATTTCTGATAAAACTATGGCCTCTAGACTGTAGTGAGGGAATTTTAGAGATTATTTGGGCAGGTTTTGGCTGAGCCAAAATGCTTTGAATGTGTGAATTAGTGAGAAGGGGGGGGGGGCGCCCTTTTATAAGAGGGGTGAGGGCACCTTTGGAAAAGCTAAAAATATTATTTTATAATAAATTAATATTCGGTTTCTAATGGCTCCAAATTAGATTATTTAAAAGTTAAGGTGGGGATGGGTCGAAAACCACTCAACCAATATAATTTAGACCATTTTGGGTCATTATATTAACCTTATCGTTAAGTATTAACTCTTAGTTAGTTAGTTTCACTTTTACAATGTCTCTTTGTATTTTTTTATTATATGGTTAATAAACATACTATATACATCCAAACGACCACCAAGTGGACCATTAATGATACACCTATCATGATATATGTCTTTTTTCTGATCCTTAGATTTTTAGGAATTGAAAATAAATTAATAATATAATATTTGTTTTAAAAACTATTTTATGTAAATTTTGACACTATTGGGTATTTTGTTTTTGATAAATTCTTAACAGCATTATTACTTCAAAAACATATTATATAATAAATACTAATATGTCATATTAACCTATAAAATTAGTGTAATTCATAAAAAGTCTAAAATTACATTTATTTTGATATTTATAATATCAATTATTTTAATATTTCATTAATTAGGTAATTACTGCATCACCATGGTGTCATAAATAAATTAAATTATTTTATTTCTAAAAATTATAAATAAAATACCATTATGTAGTAAATCATTTTAACTTTATAATTAATATTTATAATAGAATTTATCTTATGTGTAACCCTATATTGAAAATGTTTTAGTAAATAATCTTTTATTTTAACACTTTTAACTCTTCGTTGAATTAAAAAATAATAAATGTCCTAATGTAATCCATGTGGACCGAAATGATAATATTTTATTTCTAATCTTGTTTTTGGTCGATATACACTTGTCCAATAGAATTAGGACATGTGTTAGGGTAATATTAATATCATTTTTACCCTTAATTACACTATTTACTTTTAACCGTGGGAAATAAAAGTAAAAATGTTACTATTCACCAAAAAAATTCATCTCATTGAACCAAATTTTACTTCTTGATATTAACCGTGTCTCTTATATTTTTAAAATTCCACCCACAGAAGTGTTAAAATTAAGTTTTATGAAAAATTCAGTTTTTTATCTACCACTTAGGGGTTTCATTATTCACCAAAAAATGAATATTTACAGGAAAAATACAAAACATTAGGCCTAATCTATATTTGTTATTATGAATTAAAAAATTATGTCTATTTTACCAAATTGAAAATATATCATTTTCATTAATTAATTTAAAAATAAATTTTCGTCGTCAAAACAAATAGTGTAATTTTAAGAGATAATAACTATCAAAAGATTAACACTTGTTTATATCTGGTTTAAATGTGAAATTATATCCAATGACCAACATTGTATTAAATGGTAATAATATATTCTAAATATAATTTAAAAACACTAAAATTAATAATTTATCACTATTAATTATTTCGATTAAAAAAGCTGTTTTTAATTAAAATTTAGTAATTTTCACTATTCATCAAAATATGAAAGTTATCCGAAAAGTACAAAAATTTCACCCTAAGATAACTTAGATATTAAGAATCCAAAAATAAAGTCCATTTTGA
The DNA here is from genome assembly GCA_963277665.1 of Viscum album. Classification (NCBI taxonomy): domain Eukaryota; kingdom Viridiplantae; phylum Streptophyta; class Magnoliopsida; order Santalales; family Viscaceae; genus Viscum; species Viscum album. The sequence goes on along the minus strand of OY728153.1, from coordinate 1,773,768,412 downwards.
AAGATAAAATTTATAAAATGTCAAAAAATAGGTATTACTATTCATAACGGCAAGTTTGATTGGTTGTGGTGTGTTAGAATCTCGATGTTGCGTACAATGCACGCCATTGCATTATTCCAAGGGAAACATACTGTGGAAGGTCGGGGTGTTACAGTTTATATGAATAAGGATAATTAAATTTTGAAAATATGGTAAACACATGAACATAATATTAATTATTTTTGTGAAAATTAACTATAAATGAAAATAAAACAATTTTGATAATACCTGATATATTTTATCAAAAAACTATATTTATGCAATCAAACATGTTTGACCTAAATAGATTAATTAAACCAATTTTGATAGGTTATTTTAATGAAATATATACATATATATATATATATATTCATTCAATTATTTAATCATCATGTTGTGTGTAATCTAGACAAGAGACGATAATAAATCCCATTTTACAAATAAAGATATATATTTTACAAAAAGGTATTTTTACCTCCTTTTAATTAAAGAAATATATTACATATTCATTTTGAAATCATTATAAATATTATTTTAAAAAATAAAAATCAATTTCTAAATGGTCATATCAATATTTACTTTGGGATAATTTTTTGTATTTTTCTATGAAATTTCTACTTTTGATTAAAAGTGAAGAACACTGAATTGTTATTAAACACTTCTCCCTCGTCTTGTTTATTTATAAATTTAATTTATATTTTGATTTTATAAAAAGAATAAATAGATAAATTATACAAAATTTAATCAAATTTTGGTAATTTTAACTAATTTCCCATTAAAAATTTATATAAAAACATTTCAATCATTTGAGCTTTTTCACTTTAAAAATTTATTGTCTCATCTCATCTATGGGATTAATTTTAATATAATATCATTAAATTATGTGTTTATAATTTTGAAAAATAGTTTCTAGGATTTGAATAAAAATAATTTATTATTTCTTGTAATTTCAATTAAATTTACCAAAAATATTAGTGAATGCAATTATAACAAACTACTAAGATTAAGGAAGAAATGAGTTTACATAGTGGTTAAGAATTATCTTAAGCATCCAATTAACCTAAAAGCATGTCAACTAGATATTTTATGGAAATATTTCGACCATATAATAATTTTAATATAAAAATAACCATTATTTTAGTCACATGATTTAAAGGAGACCCCTCAATAGTGTTAACCTTTTTATATTTACAGGAAACGTTTCTCCTCTACTAGAAAATGGAACTCCCCCATCACTTATTCAGACCTCTCAAAACCTTAGGATCGTCCATAACCAACCCAAATTCTATACCAACTTATATAACTTCATAATATAGGCATAAATAGAACCAAGTGACCCCTTTGGTGAAAACTAAAAGAAGTTACCAAAAGAAGAGTGTACATCCTTCCACAAGTACTTTGGTATTAATTGTTTATCCACCCATTCAACAATTATTATATCAATATTATATAATAACTATATTATACCAAATATAATAATATTTTTTTATGTTAGGGTTTTACATATACTCATACAAACATCCATCAAATGGGATACACAATCATATGTTGTGTGTGTGATAGATTATCGCATCGCGAACTGATATTGTTCTTTCTTCAACTACCTCCATTCATGGTTTGAAATAAGGTTTGAATTAATGTTTTTATATGATATATATGATATTTATGAAATATTTATTATTAAATAATTGTTATATAATACATAAATTCATTCTTTCAATTTTTTGGTAATATTATAACTTCATTTTTGGACATATGGACTACTACCTCCTCAAAGCGATGTGATTCATTCACACATTACATGGAATTTATTAAGGATGGGATTAGTAAAATTGTATGATATATATAAAATATTAATTATAATTCAATTAATATATATATATATATAACTGTGTCTGAAATTTTATTTCACCTATTCAATATGATAAGAAAATGAAAATAGTGTTCTTATGTACGTTTGGCCTAAAATCTCTAAAAAAGGTTTATTAAATTTAATATTTATATCTTTTTAAGATTATTATAAATTCATATATACTGAATATATGTGATATTAACATAATATTTTACATTATCTAATTAAGTAAATCATGATATAAGTTATAGTATCATGAATAACAAGTCATAACATATTCAAAAAAACAAATCAGTTACCACCAGAAACATGTTTTAACATGAAATTATTACTAAATTGATAATTTAGAGACACAAAAAATCCCATAAGGTATTATATATAATAATATAGATTAATTTAATACATATAATAATGATATATTTATTATATAGTATGCTTTAATGAGTACTAAGAGAGTCAGAATATAAGATATGGTGATTTATAGCCTCAATTATATTTCTACAAGACTTTTTACTTTTCCACCACTCATTTATTTTTTGAGGTGTATATAATTACCATGAATTTGTTCTATGATTAATATCCCTAAAATTATGGGTATTTAAATATACATTTGATCATCTATATTTTATAGGGTTTTAAAATTCAATTATAACTGAATCATTACGTTTTTTTTGTGTCAATTTATTTCGTTGAGAGCCAAGATTTGTTGTGCACCTGTATTCATTTATGAGGTGATTATACTGACATTTCACATGTTATATCAAAAATATACTATTTTCATGAAATTTTAATATTCTTTTAATATTAGTATTTCTATAGTATCATGATTTTAATTTGAAAAAGTGGTTACAGTTTATTGTTAAAATCTAATCGTTTATCAAGATTATATATGTTTATGATTCCATTGATGAAATATTATGATTGATATCAAAACAAAATATCAATTTTTAACCCGTGTATATCACTGATATATTAATTTATTTTAACCATTTTTACACTCATTATTACTTAATAAAATTAATAAAAAAATTATGAATATTTGAAGTTAATTTTTTCTTCAGACGGAAATATGTTTTATACCAAAACCACGTTTTAAAAAATGTTTTCCAAAAATTGTTTCCAATTAAATTATAATATCATCATTATGTGAAAAGGATTTGAAAATGTTTTATGTTTTAAAATTGGTTGAAATTATATTTAATCTTTTATTATATGTTTTTAATGAAAAATGTCTTCCAAATTTTTTCAAGGTTCTTTTATATGTTTTGAAGTTATTTAAAAATAAAAATATTTTAAAAATCCCTCCCATATTCCTTTATAATATTTTATTTAAAAAGGTTTTAAAAAAATAAAATATTTTTTTATATGTTATCAATATTAGTATCAATGAAAATTTTTTTCAAAAGGTTTTTCATTTTAAAAAAAACACATCAAGGGGGATGGGATATTTTACACAAGAAATGTTTTTATGAGATTTTGAAACATTAGGTTGCATTTAATAAGTAATGTTTTGGTGGTACTAATTCCTTAATAATAATATGATCCAAGGTTACCATTTATGTTATTTTTCTTAATTGTTTGTGAATTGTTTTGGAATTATGTTTATGAATTTCAATTCCCTTTCAAGGATTATATGTTTATGAAACATCCTTTTCATTAGTGGGTTATATTCTTATGAAACCAAATTCTTTTCATGGGTTATGCATTGAAGAAATGATTATGAAACCCATATATTTTCCCTTGGTTATGATATAATGAAATTTTTATGATATCCATTTCATTTCATGGGTTATGAAATGATTGTATATGATATTTGGTTACATTTATGTATGATTTCATTATGAGATTAGTGGGACTTATATCTCCCAAAATTACATTAGGTATATATTAAAATCTCATGAGGTAAAAATTGATGGAACAGGTAGTGAACTTAGTTTAGTGAAGTCTTTTTCTGGTAAGATGATCATGGGAGTGAACCTTGACTACTAAGAATGTTTGGGGAGTGAAGCCATTACACTAAAATGGCATTTTTATTAACCATTTACTAATATGGAAGTAATTTTTTATGCTTATGTGTCTACCAAAATTCTATATCTTATTCATATTTTCTGATTTAATGGCATATTCTCTTCATTCCATTATGATTAATGTCTTATGAACTACAAATATTTTTCCCATGAATCATTTGAATAATCATTGATATGCAGGGTATGATATTAAAATGTAATTATCATATTATCATACCATATGATAATGTTATTCTTACATATCATTTTTATTTACCCTTATAATGTATTTAAGCTCTCCCTTTATTATTCTTCATTTCCCTAAGTTATGAATAATAGATTTTTATATGATTTAAAAAGTGGAAGATCATTGATTGAGATGTTTATGTTCTTTCACCGAATTACAAAAATGTGTTACATGCTTTAAATAAACTAAACTATTATGGTCCTCAGGCATGTACATTTGTAATGTGCTGAATATTTTTCAAAAATGATGTAATATCCATGTATTTTATGAATTTATCATTACACAATTCATATATGACTTTCAATATTCATACCTTATGATGGATGCCTCTATAAAACGAGACCCCTCTATAAACCCAATCCTCTAGACAAATGATTTAAAAGAAGACTATATAGTTTGATGGATGTTGGTTGAACCAAATCTGAAATAAATTTCATATTTTATAAAAAATTTATAATAATGAATGAATAATTCTTCATAGTGACATATAATCACTTGAAAATTAAAAACAATACTAAGGGAAACCCACCATTTTCAATGGATTGGTGTAGTTTTTTTAATATGGAACTCCATTAAGGCGGATTTTTTTAAATTTACTATTTAGGGAAAAAAATATTTCTATTGAAAAATACATCATTAAATCAAAAAATCCTCTAATGCACATCATTTAATTTAAAATGGGTGATAATAAATTAAAAAAAATCAAATTTAATTTATAATTTGAAGCACATGAAATTTCAACCTATTAAAAAATCCCTTTATATAATAGTATGAAATGTTTCGCATTAATTAATTCATACATAGTGGAATATTGTAAATATTTATCAGGTTTAAAAAAAATTATTTTTTTTCATCATAATTGTTGAAGGGAGTAGCTTAGGGATTTGGGGTCTTGGAGTCATTTACCATCAATTCCTGGAAAATATATTATTGGTTAAAGATGAAATCAATATTCCTAATATAAAAAGAGATCTGGATAAGGATTGTGATTAATTAATGAGAATGAATATCGTACCAAGTCCATATAGTCTAAATATGAAATTGTCCTAAAATTTACTAGTCTTTGTTCATATTAATTTTTTATCCCTAAAGATCTTGTTTTAACACACAAAAAAATACATAATCTTATTTTAATATTATTACATCATTATTGGTCACATAATGTACATAAAAATTAATGATAAAGTGATGTAATTCATCAAAAGGTATCAAACATGAGATGAGATTGAAATATATCAGATGATCAAAATAAAAAATTCTATAATAGAATATAATACTCATTCCTTGATATTGAAAATTATTTATAAAAACATGGAATAAATAATAAGTTACCATTGGTAATAAATTCAATAAAAAATGGAGTGTTTTAAAGTTAAAACCAAATGGTACAAAATCATTCAATACACTTATCATAAAGAGTGGTTTAACAAGGATATATTTGAATGATGGAGGAAAAATAGTAATTCACACTCAATAAAGGGGGTTTTTTAGTCTTAGATAAAATAGAACACCATATGAGATGTGGTATCTATAAAATATAGTTGTAAAACATTTTATTTCTTTCAAGTTAATTTTGTTTTTGAAATATGGATGGAATTTATGGTAAATATAATTATTTAGATGATCAAAGAGTGTTTTTTAGCTACTCAACCATGTTTAATGACTATAACTATTTAAATAAGTGTAAAAATATGATTTATTAATGATATTATTTCATGGTTGTGGGAGAAACAATTGAATCAAATTAATGCTTTAATTTTAGGGAGAAAATTTCAAGGAAAACAATAATTAGCATAAAAAATAGGATATCCTTAATGTTTAAAACAAGAAAAGGACCTATATGTTGAATTCAAGTGAGAAATAATAGTAGATTAGCCTCAACCATGCACTCAAAGGATGAAGTGGAATCCTATTATTGATGATTAATATATCATGGGAGACATGGATGACCATACATAGGGTCATCAGATTACAATTATCAACCGCAATAATCTAATATTACTAGTAGAATAAACATGATATAAGGAATAAGGAAAACATGAGTCATGGATTAAGGTCATGATTGTAGATATGGATAAAATTAAATGATTAAAACATCAAAGTTTGTGAAGATAAAAATTATAACAATATCATTATAGAAAAGTGGGTGTTCCAAATTAAGTATGATGACCATGTGAATTTTTTCTAATAAAATATTGGTTTTTATGAGAATAAAATAATGAATTATAGGTTATGTTACTTAAATTATTATTCTTCAATCTAATAACATGGGTACATATTAATTTATCTCAAAATTAAAGTATGAAAATATATTATTAGAAATGTTTGACCAGAATGAAATCCAACTAGTTTTGAAACATGTCATGGTTAAAATTACTCTCAATAATCACGTAGATTAGATGCAGATATATATTAATATATATCATTATTTAGTGTAATATTATTAAAATTTATATAGTAAACATCCATATTAACTTATTAAATGTGTTTGAGAACAATGTTTCAATGAATTCCAAGTGAACAATAACTCATTGAAGTGAAATGAATCATGAGGTATGTCAAATGTAGACTTAATAATGTCTTGGTTTTTGGGGGTCAAAAGTAACATGAATCAGTGGAATTCTAAAATATATATTAGAATGGATATGTTCTAGATGGAAAATGCACAAATGGATAAAAAAAATTTAATGAATGTAAATAGTAAATCTATAACACAAAATAGGAATAAAACTCTTCACTTAAAACATTGGAAGATGATTATATTTTATAAAACAAATCCATTTTTAATAATTAATTAAAATTTAATAATTTTTATAGGATCTTTGTGGTGATGTAAATGTACCTAAAATGATATTTTTTTTATAAAACATGTTTTATTATGAACCAAAAAAATCTAGTAAATAATATATGTATTATGAAAACTGAAATAACATAAAGATTTATTAATGAAATTTTTGATAATTTAATTTTAATGTTATAATGAATTTAAATAAATAAAAAATGGAGGATATATTCATAAATAAATTAGAATGAAACACAATTCCAAAACCTTATATAAATCTAAGTGTTTAACCATCCTCCAACACATAAAAATGTATAACATATCACATCGCCCCATATGAATTTTTTATTTACCATGGTAGTTTGTGCATTAAATGACTCCTATACTTTGCGTCTATTGTCTATGGGAGATAAATTATTGAAATATATTTTATAAAGGATTACATGATTAGAGTTTAATAAGTGGAGCTGATTCAATACTCAAACAACACGAGGAATAAATTTACACATCAAATAAAGTCTATTTTACACTATAAGTAGGGGATATATGAAACCTGAGGAATAAAATCTTTACATAGGGAGTAAAAGGTGATTAGAGTAAAATTTAGTTGTCAAATATGTTTTTTAATAGAACATAGGAATAATGGAAATCATAAATCACTTCCATATAATTCTATCTAATAACTCTTTTTTCAACATTGAGAATTAATCATAGAATTATAGTGATATATAAGATTTTTAATATTAAATTTGGCCTCTATGGAATGTTGGGTGTCTTCAATTTGATATTGGATTCCCTAAAAACCCATAGAAGGGTTATTTTTTCCACAGTTGTTTAAGATGTTAGATATTGATTCAATGTCTAACAAAGGATTATGTCGATGAAAAAAGAAAATTATTTGTTGTTTTTGTTTGAAATTTATAGTAAATTATAGTACGTGAATTTCCTTTTATCTTGAAAGATCAATTATCTTATTTTGCGATGTTTGAATATTTTCTTATAGAAGATATAAAAACATTCCATTACTGGGAATATAAAATGCTTATTTGAAACCTCAATAATTATATGATATTTTTAGATGTTTTTTCAATTATGAGATGTTATTGAATAAATGAAAAATGAAAAGGATAACATTATGTCTGGGACCAGTAATTGTTTTATTAGGTTCTTGTTCCCTATGTGGTGTTTGATATGATGTGAGATGTTTTCTGGATAAAAGTGAGCTTAATGAGCATGTTTATTGAATATTTTTTTTGGATTATTTTATTGTAATATTGAACCATATATCCAGTGATTAGGTTATATTTAATAGTTTCAATTTAATGGTAAAAATATTGATGATATTGTTGAAGATATTTGGGAATTTTTAGTTGTGTTGAGAAAGGATTTTGAAAATTTATTCGTTGAGTTGATGAAAATAAGAAAAAATAATGGGAGATTGTACTATTTAATTCTTCACATATGTGATGATTCTTATTATGATAATCACAAAATGTTTTTAATCCCACAATACACAAGTCATGAAACATAATTTTTATATTTATATATTTCTATAAAATAATTTCACTGTGAAATTTTTTCTTTCATCGTGAATCGTAAAAGTAAAGTAGAATGGAATGTTGTAATAAAATTGTTTATTTATAAATCCTTATTCTAATAGTTATATCAACATGTTAAATAATAAACCACACTATAATATTTTTATCATTAATCTATCTGATGAGGAAATTAAATCATAGATAATTTTAAAGTGACTACTTTTTAACTATACTTATTAATTTTTAAAACTATAGTTGAAATATAATTCTTATAAAGTGGTAGTTTTTAGTTTTATAGGTACATGGGATTGAATTATTCCACATAGATTCATTATTATTGTACTATCAACATCCTTTTAAGATATTCAAGGAAACATGATAGTCAATGTTGATCTAATGGCTATGAAATAACTGGGAAATCTTGATGTTGAATTTTTTATTACATATTGAATTTCAAATTAAAAAATATTGATAGGTAAAAGGGTATTAAATTCATGAAGTGAATGAATAATAGTATTGTACGAACATTGTAGATTGTGATAGATATATAGAGTATAAGAGAATTAAAATGGGGTATAATGAGAAGAAATAGATGTATGAACAAATGAGGGGTATGTGTACACACTTCTTAGTGTGTTTGATGTAGGATTATCACACCTTTTTTAAAGAGGAAAAATAAATTTACAAACCATTTCAATGATATAAATATGTATAAAATAAAATATCCCTCTTCAGTCCTCCAAATCAAGAGGATACGCCTACTTGTCATCCATAAGGATGACCTTTATCTACATCTGTCCACCCAGTGACTGGTGTTCCAGCCAATATAGAGAATCTGAATTCCCAATTTCAATATATTGTTATCAATGAAGTGTTTCTTGTCATCCAATGTGTTTCATGTATCATTCACGTGGTCTACCAGATTATGTCCCTCAATTAATTTGGTTCTCTCAAAGATATTGGTGAATATCTACCCCAATCTTTAATCCTCAAAATAGAACTAAGAACATTAAATCTATTACCTCAAATCATAGCGGCATGGCCACTGAATTTATACTCAACTCAAAAAAATATTCCTTTTTACCCAATTATAATAGTGTCTCCAGCTTCCAGGGTTAACCCATTCAATAATCATGATATCATCTATGATTATAAATTCTTATGGTATTGTATGCCAAAAAAATAAATTTATTCACAATGTTATTGTACGTATTGATACTTCTCCTCTAAAAATTTTATAACCAAAACATAGTGCATAAAACAATAAATTTATTTCTCTAAAACATTACATGGATATTATTTTTAATCGTATACCAACCCATTGTCAGATAGGAATCTCTTATAAGGATCATATTCAAGTTTGTCTTATTTATATAACTATGTTAAAAATCACCATCAATGTACACAAGAATCAAATTCATTTCTTTATTACAGCTGTTTATACCTAATCTAATGTTGGGGAAGATAATTTCTTGGGGATTACTAATCCTCCTTTAATCCTAATCATTGAAATGTCCCCAACCCAGAGGCCACTAAACTAATGCCCTGAGTCTGGTTACCTAACCTTATGCGTGCCTCCCTATACTCTAGAGGTTTCAAACTGTTAATGAGGGTCAAAATAAACAAATAGGTAGAATATACACACTTTATTATAGTATGTCACATAAAATAAATATATGAAACAATGGAAACCCTAAAAATAACCATAGAAAAGGCATTCCCAACCATTTCCCAAAATGGGTACAAAACATAACAAAAAGATAAATATTTCTTGTCATGCTAACCATGCCAAAAGTTTTGAAAACCCAAAATAAGACAATAACTGAATCCCCAAATAAGTACTAACTCCATGTCCATATCCATGACCATGAATATCTCAATCCCAACTCAAATCCCATTCTTAAGTCCCTTACCTGTGTCTTGAACTGCGACCATGAAATCTAGTCGTTTACCCAATGGCGGCCCAAGTATGGTGTGACTACAACTCAGTTGGACACCACCAACTGCGTCCAAAAAAAATCAAGTTTAAATATGTAGTGCAACAAGGTACTAAATAAATGAAAATGTAATCAAAAGAAAAATTTATTCCCATTTTCTAGAAATTTTTTCTTCAAACATTCTCATCATTATTTCAATTCTCATCACTTATACCATCTTGATGATATAATTTACTTTCATCACATTATATTGGGTTTAGGAATTTTCAATATCTTCAAAAAGAAATATACTGAACAATTACCATATATGACGGAATAAATCATGTCCAATAGCTCAGTAGGGATAAAAAGTTTGTAATAATATAAATCAGACATACCTTGGTCACTAAGTCCAGGTAGAAGCATTAAATGAAACAGATAGGGGCCAAGATTATTAGTCTATTTCCCTAACCCATGCATTCTAGGGTGTTCTTAGGGCCTCCTTCCAGCTGGTTCTTTGGGATTATCCTCAATCCTTTATCCCACATCACCAATCCATGTGTACATACTTATTTTCCAAATACCATGTATATACGATATCAAAAACAATACACCATAAATACATATAAAATTCATAATTCAAATTTCATTTAATATATAAATCATCATAATTCATTATCTCATTAACACATTTACTATTTAAATAGCATATCCCATTTGACCTATATCCCATTTTCATACTCAAACCCTTTTAAAATTATCAAAAAAAAACTCCAGAAATTAGATCAATTAACATATTCATCAACACCCATTAATTAATCCATTTACTCATTAATAATTTCTTATTCCATAAGCCACTAAAAATTTCCATTACAATTTAATAATTATTTTAACACATTCACATTAATCCATTTATTCCCTTTTTACAATATGCCAAACAATCCCTTATATTACTACCAACGACTAGAGAAAACCACTATTAGTGAAATTTTATAATTGAAAAAATATTTTAAACACGTATATCTTGAGATATTTTTAATGAAAAGTGATCCTTGGTATAACCTCACATTTTTCCATGATTGGAAATATTGGGTCACCCCATGAGATACCCTACACTAATCAAGTCATCCATGATGCATCCCACCAGGACCATGATGGGTTCCATTCATTATTTAGTAATCAATTTCCCCATCTCTTAATCAAGGAAACAAATATACATAAAAAAGTAAACAATATCATAACTAAACATTCAAAAATATACTACAAAACTTTGGTTTATGACTTATAGACCACCAAACTATTATGTGAAGACAACTTCATGCTTAATCATGTCCTTATATCTGGATTCATGTACCCTATGATTCCTGAACCTAGAACTGAATGGAAACATAGTCTTTTATGGAGTCTAAAAAGATAACCCAAGATACAATCCATAATATAGAAGAGAGAAGGGAGATTAGGATTTGACATACACAGAACTTCAATTGGAAACTAACAGTGCTCCAAAAAAGACAATAATTAGAGGAGAACAACCATTGTGATGATTTGGGGGCTCAATATCGTTATTAGGGATGTAAGGGGAGGAATGGGGGAGAAAAAAAGAATATTATTAAAATCCCAATGGGGTAGTTTGATAATTTTACAATTCTTAATGAGTTGCATTTTTTACCAAACTATGTGCAAACTATGTAAATGTCTCTCTCTAATAAAGGTTATGCCATATAGCTATATGGGGAGGCCCACATGGTTTGAAAAACTATGTTACAACCATGAATAATTCCTCTTAACATGGTTGTATGGTTTGGCCAGACCATATACACTCTTTCAACAAACCATTTTCCAACCGTCCGACATGCAAATGTTGGCCCGATTTCCCTGTCTTTTGTATCCCAAACCCCTGAAACACCCCTGATCTTCCTTGTACACCCAGTAAACATTTAATTAAACAAAATTAAGACATTAAAACCAAAATATAAAAATGAAAATAAATCTATGATGTTTGGGATCTTCCAACCTCCCCAATTTATTATAGCTCATCCTCGAGCCACGCTCCCATGAATTACTATGAATCTGAAGAAAAAATAGTGGTGCAGTTGTCCTGAACATCTAAATCCATCTCCTAGGTACAATCCTGAACATTACCATGTTTCAATAAAAAACTCAAACAAAAGTAACCATGTTAAATCACATGGATTTCTCACTACGATCAAAAAAATGAACCGGATGCTCCTCAAGGGATGCATCAGCCACAAGCTCAAATCCTCAACATATAACACAAGAGATGGGTTAGAGTGATACTGTCAATGATGAAAAAAATTAAAGAGTTATTGAATACCACAATACCGATATGGATGAGTGAATCAGTACATCATCGGCCTGACCCTCTTAACAATCTCAAGTGGCCCCATGTACCTGGGAGCCAACTTACCCAAATCTTGAAGCCAACCGTGACCCAACCATAGAGACACTCGCAAAAACACATGATCACCCCCCCAAAGTCAATATGTCTTTGAAGCCGATCCACATATTATTTCTACTTACATTTATTAGTATCCATATATTTATAAATCAACTAATCATGTTCTAATATCTCCTACATGAGGCTCAAGCCAAAAATATATATAATTATATAGCCTCTAACCAATACAAAAGATATCTACTTCGTCTACTAAAAATTACTCCATATGAGTCCGTTGGGATCATTCCTCGGTATCCATTATTGTCTGAAAACTCAATCAACACTAGATTATTTTACCATGATCAATCTAAATCTACTACACATTCCCTTAACCTATCTTTTTGTACCTCAATTGTATTATCCAACTTCCCGAAAAAAAATTTGGGCGGAAATTCGTACACAAGAACAGCTGTTGGCCCAGAACCCACTGAAATCCTTGGTTGATGCATGATGTAAGTCATGGATCTTGACCTAAAAAAATCATTTGATGAATCCCATGAAATGTTATTGTATATTAAACATAGAACTCGCCCAGTTAATCCACAGTGATAGTCTCTCAAATTGGAATGAAATTTCTTGTCTTCGTAAATCGATCCACAACTAACCAAATTACATCCTTTTTCCATGGTTCCCTCAAAACACCCAAATAAAAATCCAAAATCACATCATCCCATTTATATTATAGAAGATGAAATGGCTAATACAACCACTCAGTCTCTCATTCCCAATATTAAACAGATGGAAAAGAAGGCACCGCTCCACAAAACATGTAACCTTATTCATTATCTCTAGCCACCACTAGTGCAAACGAAGATCACTATACATTTTGTCCAAACTAGGATTAACTTACTAAATTGATTCATTAAACTCATGAATCAATTTATCTCACATAAAAGTTGTAACAACCACATGAACCCACACAAAACGTTCCAATCACCTTTAATGGTTAAACAAGAAGATGACTCACCACCTTTATGATTTCTTCTCAAATCCAGACATTCCAAATCCTCAAACTAGCCCTCTTTGATTGGACATAGATGTGCGGAATCAAGTTCCAAGGATGTGCGGTTCACCTGCCCAAGCCCATCCATCACCTCCAGATATATCGTAGTAAACAGAACAATAAATTTTTGCTTAGAGATGGATTTCAAAACTCTATGATTTTGAGTCTTTTGACTCAGATAATCTGCATCACTATTTAGCTTTCCTAGTATGTAAAACAACTCAAATTAAAAAATCATTATTTAATCAATCAATATTTGTTTTTAATGATTTAAATATCACTAGGAGAAGATATATTTATGTATACTATGATTAGTAATCAATGTGAACCACTCTCCCTTCCATTAATGTCGACAAAATTTTAATGTATAAAAACCTATCGAAAACTCATGATCATGTGTTGGGAAATTTCTTTCGTGGGGCCTCTACTGTCATGACCAATACGCAACAACCTGGTCATCCTCCATTAACAATGATCTAGGCCCCACAACAGAAGCATCAAAAAACACCAAATATCCCTTACCTGATTCGGTTAAGTCCAAAATTGGTGTGGTATTCATCATCTTCATTAACTCTTGGAAATAATTTTCATAAGACTCTTTCCACTCAAACATGATACCCTTCTTGGTCAGGCCATAATGTGGTGCTTTTAGATGGGAGAAGTCTTTGAGGAACATTATGTAATAGCCGACCAGTACCAAAAATTGGTGAATTTGAGAAACATTCTTGGGCTGATCCCAAGAAAAAACTGCCTAAACATTATCTATATCCAATAACACAACCTTCTCAAAAATAATGTGTTCTAAAAATTGAACCTTTTCAATCCAAAAATGAATTTTATATATCATGGTATATTGATTATGATCTCATAGTTTACATAGGATGATGTCATGATTTTTGGAATCATAATCATATGTTATGTAGTGTAGCAATATGTACTCATAAAAAAGACTACAAATTGATCTAGTTTTGGGTGAATGATTTGGATCATCATAGCCATAAAATTTTTTGGCCCATTGGTCAAACCAAATTGCATCCGAAAAAACTCATGCAACATGTACCTTATTTTAAAGGTAGTCCATAGTAAATCATAATGTCTCACCACTCAGCTACTGATTTCCCAATCACAAATCATTTTTTGAAAACACTGAAGAACATATAATATAGTCAAATAGATCATAAAATTCAGGGAGAGGGTACTGATTCTTAATTTTCATCTGATTAATTTTCCAATAATCAACAAACAACCATTACAATATGTTGACCTTATTTTAGAATAGAACTAGATATCCTTAAGATGATGTACTAGGATTGATAAAATCTTAATTCTATAATTCCAAAATTTTGTTTTTATAATATTATAGATCTACCAGTTCCATTATATATGGAGTAATGGACACTATCTATGCTCTAAAAAATGACTCTATTGTGAACTCAATGTCCCTATCATGCGGCATCCCTAAGAAATCCCCAAGAAACATATCCTAAAACTAATCTATAACTACTGTAATGGTAGGTTTCTCTACAACCCCATCATAGAAAATTAGACTGTAATGACCCATCCTAGTGGGGCCCATGCCATGACTCCCCATGCCCGCCTACAATAGGCCAGGGGCTGGTGACTAGCACTGAGTACTCATATCCCTAACTTGGGAGGAATTGCCTAACTACCTGTACACATGCACACATACCCACGCCCAAAAATGAAGAAATGTAAAAAACCACTAAGGAACAAAATGAATTCACACAACGAAACCCAGCCAACAAAGTATAATGAAATGTAAACTTTGGAAAGTAAAATGGGATAAAATTAAATCCCACCAAAAGAAAGAGTCTGAAAACAAAAAATCCAAACTAGTAAAAAAAATATTGGTACTTGGACTACTGCTCATAGATTTCAGAATACCTTCCCCTGTAAGGATGCTCACAAAACTATGTTCAATCATGGCTTGCCCTGGACTCCCTCAAAAGACCGCTCTTCTGCACAAGACATGACACGTGAGGGAAAATCCCATGTAGGGGTGAGTATAACAATACTCAGTAGAGGACCCCAAAATAACAAATAAATACAAAAAAAGGTATAGTCATCTCTACATGGCATATGTCTACTGAACATATAACAAGAGAAACATATATAGATATACTCAAAACCTATACCCCTAGTCTAGAGGTATGTCACAATGATGTCATACCCATTCTAGGGATTTAGATCGAAGATTCCACGAAGAACTCATCAAGTAGAACTCACTCCATGAGTCTAATAGCTTGGATGATTTCCTTCTGAGAAGTATGTTCATCTGGAAGTGTTAGAAGAGATAGATTGATGCACTAATAGATATGAAGAGAGAACAGGTACACTCATTCTAGGAGAACTCACTCCAGAGTGGGGAAAGATAATGATACATGGATGAGGATCACTTCCAGAGCCATGGTGTATACTACAACTCATCTGTATTCTACTGATAATCATAGAATCAGCGTCCTATATTATTGGTCGTATCAATACCTGAATTGAATTAGAGTCGATAATTGGTAGAGGATCTAGCTTCGGTCCTCTCGAAGTGATTCTGATTTTATCCAACAAGTCTTGTTGCATGGATCATACTATTTTCGATGAAAATGACACCTAACCATCATAGGACATGATGAAATTGGGAACTAAACCAAAAAAAACATATATAAGGAATGGTGTACAAGAAGATGAAGCCATGTACAAAAAGGTACACATTGTTTTGAAAGGTCAAATGTTGTGTCCGATAACCCAAGGTACATCCCAAGTACAAATAATTGTGTCAATGGTCATGTCATTTAGAAAGAGGTATACATGGAATTTAAGAGAATTATATGTTGTTTCCTACTATCCAGAGTCCACTACATGTATGTTGGTTGTGTCCTTGTACATGTATTCTACCCATGTTTTCCACCCCATGTACCAGTACATTGGGTAAACCGCATAACCAGTATGGTTTTTCCATGTGGTGGATTACATGTCGTGTACTCCATCCTGTGTCCGTGTATCGTCTGAGACGCACGCCGAGTCCTACTTAAGGACCCATATGGCATGTGACATATTTCACAGGTCGTTTCATCACCTTCTTTCACCCAAAAAACTAGTCGTTGTGAAATAGGGCCCACACGTTGTGTAGTCCGAACTACACATTGTGTTCATCACAATTTTCAAGAATTGAATGTTCTTAATCTTGAGCATTAGGATATCCTTTGATTCATAAACCAAAATTTCATTTTCCTCAAAAGTAAAGATCAATGGTTGATTCATCACCACAAACACGATTTTATTGGTTTTGGGCCTCTTATTGGCCTCGAAAACATGTTTCGATCCATCATAACAAAGAACTGTTGGAGAATGATTTCTCCTGAACTGATTGAATTCATCTGCAACCATTTTTCTTTTACCTACACTAGATCATAAAAATGCTAGATCTATTATTTTGTATCGTTTCATTGTGAAATTGATGTGCATCAATCTGTTGTTCATAATCCCCTAAAGAATGCAAAGAACGTAGGGTAAAAAGGGAAGAATAAATCCACACAAACATTTTGAGTAAAGAACCTCTATCATTATTCATCAAAGAGTTGATATGCTCCCATTAGAATGATAAAATAGAGAAAAACAAATTAATTGAAATTAAAAATTGATCAATTTTCCAAAATAAACCTGATAAAAGACCCTCCCACAAGAAAAATGATCTGTGGTAAACCTATTTGTGGGTTGATCTGCACTCAAAATATGATTACAAGAACAAGGAAATGAATTGAATTATCAACCCCTATATCGATCATAGGTGATGAGGAAGAGCATATTTCGGTCAGTAATTGATCTCGCTGCACAACGATCCATGTGTCGTCGTTCATTGTTGATCATTTATAATTCTCCAAGGGTGTCTCCTCTCCAAATCTCCAAATGATTATAGTTATCTTTCCCAAGTTATCAACCTAATCCATTGATCCTGCCATTTAAAACAAAATATCATGTCACTGTGTTATCAAAACTTTTAAAATAAAATAAATTATTAATATACATTATTTCCATTAAGACTGATGAAAACTAACTTCTAATACTAACCCATGCCAGTTAATGTTAGGCCGTGCCTAAGGTAATGTTACTACATTAAATGAAATGGTGCCCTAATATTTCTGATCCAGTAACCCATTAAAAATGTGTTCCACTTTTTAGGAAAACTTCTCCCACGTTCAATTTAAAAGGTTCATTTATTTTTTAACATTTATTCGAGACACTCCAGGCCTCAGAATCACACGCCGTCACAAATCTTGGTCTCGTAATAATTACATATAATATTTTAAAATAATACATGGAAATTTTGGGACATTACATTACACCCAATTAGGGTATTTTATGTCCCCTAAAATCAAAAACAAAAGGCTACTCAAATAGATGTGGATACTGTGCACGAATCTCAGCCTCCCAGTCCAACGTGCTATTTTGAAGATTCTCATTATTCCACCAGACACAAACCAAGGGAATCACTTATCCATAAATGATAATCTCCATTCAATCATAAATCTCTAATAGGTACTCTGTGAAGGTCGATCTATCCTTGAGGTCTAGCTCACCCAATTCAATCCCATGTGATGGGTCATGCACGAACCTCCTCAGCTGTGACACGTAGAATACGTCATGTACCTAGTGCAACTACAGTGTATGGGCTAGGTGATATTCCACCATGCCAACCCTTCGTTGTATCTAAAAATGTCCTATGAACCTCGAAGAAAACGTTTCACCATAACCAAATCTCTATAACCATCTTCAATGTGATTAACAAAGAAATACATGGTCTCCCTCTTCATACTCCAGAGGACTCTTACGTCCAAAAGCATAATAATAATGATGGATCTCTGTAATCTTCATTTTTTCCTAGATGATCTTCACCTTCTCAGTGGTAGATCACACTAACTCTGGACCCATGATTACTGACTCTCCGGGGTCAGTCTAGCAAATTAGTGACTTGCAGGGTTGCCCATAAAAAGCCTCAAACAATGTAATACAGATGGTGGAGTTGTAGCTGTTGTTGTACTCGAACATCACTAGTGGTAGGTGGTCCTCCCTAATATGACCAAAGTCTATGATATAGGCCCCCATAATATCCTCTATAATCTAAATGGTTCTATCCTTCTGACCATATATCGGGTGATGAAAGTTTGTTCTCAAGTGTAGTTGAGTCTCAAATGCCTCCTAAATTCCCTTAAACAACCAGAATATGAAATGAGAAACATGATATATAACTATCATTGAAGGGAATTTATGAAGCTTAACTATCTCCTGCACATAGAAGCGTCCCAATCACTCTGTGGAACTCATGTCCCTAATAGCTAGGAAGTGGGCCAACATGGTGACTCGATCAATGATCACCTAGATGGAATTGTGTCCCATGGATTTCTATGGTAATCCCATCACAAAATCCAACAATATACCATCCCACTTCTTCTCTGGAAGATATTAGGGTGATCTAACCTTGTTGTAACCTAGTTCTTAGACTTCACCTCCTAGTACGTAAGGCATAGAGAAACGAAATCTGTTATTGCCTTCTTTAAACATGTACACCATAACTGACGTCAGAGGACCATGTAAATTTTTTCCACTGTAGTATATAACACTAAGGTGGTATATAAACTCCCTCAGAACCAATTCCCATTACACCATTTGAATAATTTTTCATCCATTGAAAAGGACGATGTGCTCCCCAGCGTTCAATTATCATCCAAGAGCTTGTCCTGTGGATAACTGATAACGTAAATTCTCATAGTCTACATCCCCTAGCATTGCCCATATAAATCACTATAAGAGTGGAGTGGTGAAAACCATAGATTAGAGATAAGATATATCATATCCATCCAGGAAGGATAACTTTAGCAAGGTCAACTACTCCGACACCTCACTCAGCAACTGCGAACATTATCTCATACTTAGAGAATATTCCACAATGTTCCCCTTCCCAAGAGTATAGATGATCGTGAAGTCATAATCTATGAAGAACTCTATCCATTGCCTCTACCTAATATTCATATCATTTTGATAGAAGATATACTTGAGGCTCTTGGGGTAATATTAGATGTTAAATCATTCACTGATCAGGTAGTGTCTCCACATCTTCAGCACAAAGACTACCGCTTCCAACTCTATATCATGGGTAATGTAGTTCTGCTCATGCGTCCATAGCTAGAACTTACCGTAATAAATAATTTTCTACCTCTGCATCAGGACATGGCCGATCTTGATCCCTAATGCATCGTACAAAAATACTTACTCGACACCACCTTCTATAACTATCATGATCGGTGCATGCATCAAACTCTTCCTCAACTACTAGAAATCCATCTAGAACTTCTCCATCCATATGAATGGATTCCCCTACTAGGTCAATGCTATCATTGGTGCCGATATCCGGGATAAATCCAGGATATATATATCTAATATTATCTAGCAATCCCAAGGAATCTCTACACCTATTTCACACTCCAGGGTGGCTCCCATGCTAACCCCATCTCAACCTTGCTTGGGTCCACTACTACTCTATCTATTGAGATAACATTTTCCAAAATGTGGAACCCATGTACCAAGAACTGGCACTTCGAGAGCGTCCCAAAATGCTATTTTCCTAGGATTACGTCCAGAACCATCTGTAGGTGACTTGTGTGCTCCTCTTATAACAATGAGTACACAAAAAAGTCATTGATGAAGAATTATAAAAACATTTCACAGTTTGGATGGAAGATCCAATTGATAAGTCCCATGAACACTACCTAGGCATTCCTCATGCTGAACAGAATCACCCATAATCATAGAGACTATAGCAGCATCGAAAATCTATCATTGATATATCCTCATTTTTTTCTCATAACCGGTGGTAACCTAATCGAAGGTCAACCTTCGAGACCAATCTCAACATTATCATTTGATCTAAGAGGTAGTTGATACTCAATATTGGATACTTATTCTTCACTATTACATGATTCAGGTTCAAGTAATCCACACATAGACCCAAACTCTTGTATGCCTTCTTAGTAAACAAAATTGGGGCCCCCCAGGGTGAAACACTGGGACTTACGAAGCCCTTCCTCTACAAATCCTCCATCTGAGCCCTCTGTTCATGAATCCCTACTGAAGACATCTGATATGATGGTGAGGATATCAATGTCGTCCTAGGGCGTAAGTCAATGCAGAAGACAATTTCTCTATGGGGAGGTGGTCTGGGAACATCTTCTAGAAATAAATCCTCATACTCATCCACTACCACTAGAAACTAAAAGCTCACAAAATCTATGTTTCCTATGGAATTGGGGATGACCTCATTTTTTTATGGTTCAAACCTTCCAATCGGTTTCTAACAGGTTTTTTCGTAGAACTGGAATCATCCAATGATTCTATATCCATTTGGACCTACTTTCCAAATGTTGGTGCTTATTAGTTGTAGACTAATAAGGCTTAAGAATTTTCATTGGTCGAGAGGATGGGAGGTCGGACTCATCACACCTTTTGCGGGGAATTATTGTCTACTCCGGGACTCTATAGATTTATGTTATGTTCATGAATCCTTATTAAATTACCGACTATGTAAATGAGCTTTCTTATAGATCTGACAATCAATTATTAATATGTATGAAATTTAGAGAATGTTTTATATGTATTCGAGGTTCTTCTTCGATATAGAATCATCTTTATTTGTTATAGATTCGTAGTCAATGGTATCCTTCAACACATTTTATAGAAATCTCTAGGTAATTATGATAACCATACTAGTTTTAATGCCACTCATCGGGGAACTTGAAGTTTATTGTCATTCAGAAGGACATGGATTATTTCAGAGTTGGGATCATACCCTCAGATGGGCTACCAATGTTTCCTTTATTTAATAAAAGGAATCAGAAGCCATGTATTTTGAGTAAAGAAGTATGAGGTTAATGCATGATTGATGGATCAAAGAAAGATCTAATAATTACTTTTACACTCTAAGCTCATGTGAGACATGCTCGGTGTGAGAAACAAGATGTATTGGTAAGACCAAACAATTGTTCTACGAAAGATGGAATCATAAGAAATAATGTGGGGCTTATGTATGTATGACTGCCCATATAGATGAGGATTGGGATTTAATTCAGAGAATAAAAATGGGAACAAGGTCCACAACGGTATATGTTTTTATGGAGATTTGGATACATAACTTAGGGCTTACTCTTGAGAAGGATTACCAAATTAGAGGGGACTTATGATTGGGTTTTACACCAGAGAAGGACGCCCGAATCAAAATAAATTAAGACAGGTTAAGAGAAATTATGAATGGGGCTTATTTATGAGAAGGAGTCCTAGGTTGAAGGGACTTGAGAACTGGGGCTTATTCTTGAGAAGGAGGATTCCCCGGATAAGGGGAATTATGACAGGGGATTACTCTTGAGGATGATTCCTATATTTGGGAACTTGGACTGGGGCTTACTCCTGAAAAGAAAAACCAGGTTAAGAGAACATTAACTAGGGATTACTCTTGAAAAGAAGGCCCAGGTTAGGGGACTTGGACTGGGGCTTACTCTTGAAAACAAGGCCCTGGTGAGAGGACTTGGGGCTTACTCCTAAGGAGGATTCCCATATTGATGAATTTTGAGATTCGGACTTACTCCTGAGAAGGAGGCCCAAGATAAAGATCCTATCATATTAAAGGATGAGGTTGAATGAATGAAATCTATAGCCTTAGTGACATAAAGATATGTAAATAACTATGTTTTAAGAGGTGTTCCACATTATTACTTTCATATAAGGAATCTAATAGAAAACCATAAAATAAATGGCTTCGAAGAAGGTTTTGAAGATTGAATCTTGAATAGGAGAGGTGGATTTGAATTAGTGAGTTGAATAGGAAGGAGGGGCACCCAAAAAGAAGATGGTGCGCAGGTCCTGTTGGGGGCGTGCAGGTATACCGGCACGACAAATAGGTACCTGTGAGACGGTCAACCCATGGGTTAAAACTAGGGAGAGGCTTGGCTCAATCCCTTTGTATTAACCCTAAATACTTTTAAATGAGTGGCGCGCAGGTTCTATTGAAGGGATAAGACGACACACAATTGTCTTCATTTACCTGAAGGGTTAGACACTTAAGCGCACATGTGTTGATGGATTTAAACACATAGGACTTTTCCCCCCTCTTTAGATATTTCGTTCTAGGTATGAAATTACCTTATAAGTGTTCAGAAGGCTTCTAGAAGAGACTAGGGCACCGAGAGCTCAAATCTGATTTTCTAGATTCTTTTCTCCTAGAAATGGGGGGCCCAAAAGGGGTATTTATAGGCTGTTGAAGAGATTGGGAGAACAGAATATAGGGCATGAAAGTAACCTACGTGCCCAATATGTGGCACGCAGGTACCGTGCGTGACCGTCTTGAAACTTTCACGACCCATGCTAAAGAAAATCCATGTTCATGACCTTGTCAATTTTGTATGTTTCTTCAAAGGATGAATCTCTTTATGCTAAATTATTCCCATTTTTCATTCATTAGACTCTGTGATGGAAAGGATCGTCAACAAAATTCCCCCCTCATAGTTGGATATGAAAGTAATAAGGATGTGACTATATGGTAAAGAAGAAAACCAAGGGAGGGTGGCGCGTAGGTTATGAGCGCCCAACAATCAGCACACAGGTGAGAGGTGCGCAGGCTTTGGCGCGTAGGGGTGTGTCCTGGACAATAAATATGCTACCATTCCTCGTGCAAAGAAACCGGTTATCAAAGATTCCCACTCTCTGTGCGTAAGTTTCCTTCGTCTTGCAATTTTCTTGATTTCTGCAGGTTCTTTGTGTCGCGCTTCTGTAGAGGTATTTGGACTTGCGCGGTGATACATGCGCGCCAAAAATAGTGCGACACAACTATACTTTTGAACTAACATTTTACTTGCACGCCTTAATGCCTTAACCATATTTTCACTTTTCGTCACAAATTTTAGGAAAAATAAACTCACATAAGAGTTAATTATTTGACCTTTCTGGAGATTCAATGGATCATAGATGAATCGGAACAGATGATGAATTGGCTAGAAAGCGGATTGATGATATGATGAACGTTGATGACCATGATTACTATGATATCTATGACAAAACTCTTTTATATTTGGCAATGTACTTGAAGAAGTATCATCTTAACTTTCTAGAGAGAATATACTTTCCTCTGTATGGGCATTGTCATATGCATGATTTCAACATTCAAGAGGCAAAGAACTATCTCCCACATTCTTGGTTTCAAAATTACAACAATTTTGCTTTAGAAAATATTTCAAGTGGAGGAGAATTTTCAAATACTGGAACAGTGGATAATGCCTATATGATGTGTCACAGTCCTTGTGCGCCAGATCCAAAACCTCACATGCTCGAGCTGCAACAACATTGTTATCCTTCAATCCTCCAAAATTCTCATATGAAACAATCAAAAGGCAGGAAATAGAGTTGGGACATCTGTCCTAGAGAAGGTGTGAAGAAAACATGGATGTCGGGATAATGGGAGCGAAAAAACCTGTGCAGAGTTTGTCAAGGATTTGAAAGAAGCTGCGATATATGAAGCCATCTGGGTTGGGCAGACATATGTCACAGGAATTATGAGATCGTGCCGGACCTACCCAGCCACTGGATCCCAGAAACCAATTATTTCCATCTGAATCATAGAGAAGTAGGCATCATTCTGTGGGATGTCTACAAGATCTAGGGGGCTCCAATTCTGGGTGACATGTATAATGAATTCATCCCTCCCAAGGCGACTTGGAATGATTCAGAGAAGACTGCAGTTTTGGATCAAGAATTATTCAAATTTTTGACAATACCAAGAGTTTAAAGACCTCCCTAACTCATTTTAGAATGGATATTCGTCTAGTGGAGTGGATGAATATGTTTCTTACCAAGAATGAGGAGAAGGATCTGAATGAGAAGGGGCCCACCTGTAATTTTCCTACAACCTTCCCTAGAACAGAGAAGAGGGGTGCTCTTGGCAGATTATGGCCGACCTTGGAAGCAGAGGAATTTGAGAAGTGGGGGTACGAAGTGAATCAGAGAATCCCCAAAAAGACCTGTCTTGTGGGCTTCTTAGCCTTTTGGCTCAGTTTTTTTCTTTTTCCAGTCTGGGATTCAAAGGGAGGCATCAGGCCAGGGACCTTCATTGTGTCAGCCATGTTGGCTGAGAAGAAAATGGTTGGGTTGGCCACCCCCATTTTGGCGATGCTTCACAAGAGCTTACTCCATGTCTTTATGGTTAATTCTCCTTTGAGAACAGCGAGACCATTCCAAGTTTTGTGGGGATGGATCACTACTCATTTTAGGACATATAATGTACATAACAGAGTATAGGTTCCAGGAAGCTCTTTCAGACCATCAGTGTAGGAATTTTATGGAGTTTCTATGTTATCTCTCAACATCTATGATATAAAGGTGAGGCTGAAAATGTACAAGGAATTCAATTTCATTCCTTATGAAAACCCACCAACCAGCTGGTCTGTTTATGATGGAACCTCCGGTCTGGAATTGACGGCGTACATGCTGGCTTGCAGAGATGGTGTATTGGCCACCAGGATTGACGAAGAGATTATATGTGAGTCCTATGCTCCATACAGATTTGCACACCAATTCAAGTATCTATAGCAGACTATTGTATCCCCTCCTTTTCATGTCAAGTCAGAGCAGCATCTGATGGGTTCCAGACAACTCTGTTTGGTAACCTCTATGGAGAAGATCGGGGCAGTTTTTGATTTACCAGTTCATAAGGCGGCGAGTAACTTGACTACATGGTATGCCAAGAACTGGATAACATCAGATCCTGAAGGGGTGTTGAATATTCCAATTTATCAGGTGGGGAAAAAGAAAATAATTATAGAGAAAGAAACCCTTCATATAAAAGGTGACGCTTCTACACCTGGAGCTGATTCACCAGGTTCCTCACCTGGGGTTGACTCGCCGGATTCCCAAGATGGGGATGAAAAGGAACAATATGTGGTAAAGCGACCTCGTGCAAGTTATAATCCTCCTGTCATAATCAAGAGACCAAATCCATCATATCATAGTGAGTTACTTCATTGGGGAAATTTAATCGAAATTACTTTATAGTGCAACAAGTCCTATATACTTATCCTTTATCTTTAATTGTAGGAGATGAGAAGAAGATGAAGTCTAAGATTGTAGGACACTCCTCACAGCCTTCTGGTACACATGCTGAATATTTATGACTAGACGCTATTCAGACATGGAGGACTTTATATTACGATACTGAAACAGCCTAGCTGGATTTAGGAAAAGGGCTACACATCTCTAGAATAGGGAATATTCGGGATTCTACTGATATCTGTTTCGAGAATAATCCCTATGAAGTGCGGGATTACGTAAGAGTGCTAGAGATACTCATATATGTCATCGACGATTCTATTCATGTCACCAAGAGGTTGAAGGAAATGATAGATCGTGGCTACACTGAGGGGACTGGTGGTTTCGGAGATGAGGAGTGGCACGATTATGTGGCTCCTGAAGATGTAATCCACTTTCCTCATTTTCTATGTACTTGATTACAGTCAAATATTTTTTACTCGAGGAAATTATCTTCTTCATCCTGCATCTTGCAAAGAAATGAACTGTTGAGGTTGCTTTACCTCAGTATAGCCCTGGTGGTACTCCCATCGGGGCTAATGAATCTCCTCGTGAGCCGGGTGAGATATCCCCAGGCCAGCAAGCCATGGATGAAGAATTAGAAAGGTATTTTCACTCTCTAGAACCTTTATTTGGGGAGGATACTGTCAACACTCCCAAATAGCAAAAGAAGCAAAGGCATTGAAGAAAGAATTCCACAACTAAACACTTCATCAGTAGTGGTAAGTCCATAGGATTGTCATGAGTCTTAACCCATGAAAAGGTTGCTCAAACTTCTTGGGATTTTAGGGGATTATTCAATTTCCAATTTGAGGGAGAGGACTGACCCTCCTCCAAGAACAATGGAGGGTGCTTGTGAACAATCACAAGTTCATGCTAGCTTGGATACTTCAGAAGAAGAACCAACATCTGTTCACTGTATCACTCCTACTGCTACTACAATAAGAGAAGAACCTAATTCGTGTTAGTTAACAGTTCTTCATAAAAAGTTGAATAAAACATCAAATTACTTACATTCTATTATAATTTTGGATCAACCCTAGCACTAGAGATTTTGGCATCCATTGAAACCGATGCTGTAATTTTAATTGAAAAAGATGTCCAGGGTCAGAGGCTATAGGATTTGGGTCGCCAAGTGGATACATAAAATGCTCTCACTGGTGAGACTAACCAAAAATACGAAATATCATTAGTTGAAATGATGAAACAAGGAATATCTTTTGAAGATATTTTAGATCATGTTAAATTACCATGTACTTTAGAAGATTTTGGATGTGAGTGTTATCTTTTGTCTTGTTAAAATATCTTCTTATTACATCTCTAACCATTATTGGTTCAGATATGTAGTTCCATCTGAGCATGTTGCTGAACCGCCAATGCCTGAAGGGGGTACAGAAAACCCTACTATTGCAGAGACACTAGTGTAAATGGAGCTGAAACCGCCAGAGCATCATGAAATTCATCCCGAAAATCTTGTTGAAGCTAGGAAAGATGGGGAGGATCCTTCTCCTACTATTTATCTACCATTGGGTAAGGGATAACAATATTTGAAACTATACTTAATTTGCAAGACATCCAATCAACTTTTGTTATAAATTGAAACTAACCAAATATTTCAAATGATTATGCAGGGCCATCAATTTCAGTGGCTATATCTAGAGGTGATGCCTCAGCATCCACCCCAACGAGAATTTAAAGTGAAGAAACATGGTTCAGAGGGAAGGAGCAGAACAAGGAACTTCCCTAAGTGGAATAATCCTTGGTTATATTCCCCCATGTGATAGTGATGCTGAGTCAGACCCAGAAGTACAAAAGGCACACTAATTTTCACAACGCAAGGCATGGCATGAGATATACAAAATAATATCTAAATTTACTCTAGAAGAGCTGTCATCGAAGATTCCCTGACTTTCATCCATGTTCGTTATGTTGGGAGTTGGCAGTTTTTATATCAAGAGATTAATTCTGCGGTAAAACAATTTATCTTAAGAAGGGAGCAGGAGCAAAAGTACCTTTATGATTTGACCAGGGTGAGGCTGTTGCCAATATCAGCAAATTTGAGGCTACAATATCCTGAGCTGAGTCTGATTATGCTACCAAGATAAAGGAGCTGAAGCATAAGATCAATGAGAAAGTCATCCAGCAGATGCATCGTCAGTAATAGTTAAATGTTGTTACTGGGGAACATGAACAACTTAATAATTCACTGGAAGGAGCTCAAATGAATGGTATGAAATCCATTGAAGAT
The DNA here is from genome assembly GCA_963277665.1 of Viscum album. Taxonomy (NCBI): domain Eukaryota; kingdom Viridiplantae; phylum Streptophyta; class Magnoliopsida; order Santalales; family Viscaceae; genus Viscum; species Viscum album. The sequence continues at coordinate 1,773,740,209 of OY728153.1, read as the reverse complement.
GCCAATAAATCACTCTATCAGGGTGAAAAGATTGATGTTGGTCAAGTGCATGGGCTTCAAGTAGCTGCTGATGAATCTCGGCATGCTATAAATCAAATGAAGATTTATATTGACAGCCATTTGTAATTCGTGGAAAAGAGAAGAGACTCCAATCTATGGATGTCCTTCTAACTCTTATGCATCAATGAAAAACACTTTAATATTCAATCATGTGTGCATGAATTCTTTTTCTACCAGCATTAAATTTTTACCTAAGCTAATGGGCCTCGTAAGCATAGTTTGATTTTTACTACGATTATAAAAATTACTCTACAAACCTTGAATCTTTTTAATTGGTCAATATTACCTACATGATACGAAATGTATGTTTAGTGAGTTGGGACATGACTTTTGTTCAGAGTTCCCTTGTCTTTTGTGGGCAATTTATAGTCATGCACGTCGAACATAAAAAAGGCTAATGTTTAAGGTCGAAATAGATTTGACCAAATTGATTAAGATTGAATCAATTCCTTGTTATTTATCTAAAAACATATTACCAAACTCAAGTATGGGGGAAAACATGTAAACTATGAATTAAGAAATTATGAATCTGAGGAATGATACGAAAAAGGGCTAAAAGTCATTACACGATTTATTTCCCAAGAATGAAGTTACCACTATTTTACAAACCAGTAAGGGGATTAAATTATTCAAGGCCACAAAAGGTAATTAGTTGCATAGTCAAATAATAGCATCTTTTGGCTGATAGGTCCCTTATGTGGACTACTTATGCAAAGCCGCCTAAGGGTACGTGCTGCAGAGCCAGGCAAAAGAACTCTCAGGAATTTTACTTTTCTACTGCTAAAAGGCAAGTGGAAGTTTATGGAGATTAAAATTTTTCTAAATCATTGACTTTTCTGTATGGGGAGAGGTATATTAATATGGAGAAGATATTTCATATCATGATTGTCTATGAACTGGATGAATGTCACTTCTCCGATGTTCTGAACCAAACGTAGTGAAGGTAAATATAAACCATAGACATGAATACTTTTAGATCATGAAAAAGAGTGTGGGACAAAAATGTTAAGGATGGCTATTTTCTGTGAATCCTTACATATTGTAAATAAGACCAATAAGGAAAAAATGTGGATTTTCTCCCAAGAATGAAGTTACCACTATTTAAAAAACCGGTTATGGGGTTGAATTATGTAGGGCCACCTAAGGGAATTGGGTGCATAGTCAAATAATAGCATCTTTTGGCTGATAGGTATGGTATGTGGACTGTTTATGCAAGGACGCCTATGGGAACATGCTACATAGTCAGGAAAAAGAACTCTCAGAAATTTACTTTTTGTGAAAAGAAGTTAAGAAAAGGGTTATGGAGATATGGAATTATTTAAGATTAGGAGTATGACACATAAAAATGGGCATTGTTCAAGGCATATAGAGATACAAAGACCAATTCTAACCATAATCATGTTGTAGCTGGGTCATGAATTGAGATGTTGGACTTCACTACATATATCATTAGAATGATAATCAAGCCAAATGCAGTTCTTAATATAGAGTTTAACATCATGTGGGACGAGAGGATAAGAAATCGTAGTTTAAGGTCATAGAGCTCATACCAAGGGGTACTTTTCAGCCAAGGGACATAAAGTGGAATTTTTGGTTCAGCCCAAAGACTTGGTGCTCGATTCAAGTGACTCTTGAATGTTCCTATGTATCCCATAAGGATGGTAATAAAGACACACATAGTTGTTTAAATACCTTCTGTATATATATTTGGTTCGTATATATGAAGGGTGAAATATGACTTTAGTGTAATGATGGTTTTACCCAAGATAAGAGGTTCGGGCATTTCCATGTATGCACGTAGTCTTTGAAATATAACATGATTGGAGATCAATGTAAATAATGATTCCATCTCAAGTGAGGGTGTCATAGAATGTTGTAGTTTATTGTCATAAAGGACAAAAGTGTTGTACAATTTAACATCATATAGCAAGGACAACGGTGAACCAATGTAAAAAATATTGATTCTGGGGGTGGATTCGCGAATCAACATCATATGAGATGGAGGTGAACCAATATGAAGAGATTGGTTTTATGCTTGAATGTCGGGAGGTTGCCTACATACCCAGTCTAAAAGGAAAGGATCAAAGTTTGCGTAGTTCAATTGAAGAATGAATTGGTGATCATGTTGTTCATTGAGGACAATGACCTAAAAAATGGTGTTGGGACTTATGCATGGTTACCGGCCCAGAGTGGTTGTTATGGTTGATGTTTTCTCTAAGATCATGTGAGTCATACTAGATGTGAGAAACAAGAGGTAGAAAAAACCAAAACAATGCACAGTTTAATGTCATGTAGGACATATAAGGGACTGAGCATAGTTTAACGTCATGTTGGACAGAGAAGGACTATGCAGTTTAATTTATTTTGGTGAGGAAAAAAGGGGGGACTGTATAGTTTAACGTCATATAGCTAGGATGAAAGAGATGTTTATGAAGTTTAAAGTCTTGTAGAAAGTAATTTAGAGACAGTGTAGTTTAATGTCATGTAGTAAGGACAACAGAATTTAATATCAAGATAGACAAAAAGGGACAATAAGTTTAACGTAGTGTTGGAAAATGGAGTGTTGTTCAATTTTGTGTCATGTAGCTAGGACGTATTAGGGAATTTTTCATTGTTTAATGTCATCTAGGACGAAGAGGTTTAAAGTTTAACGTCGTATAGATAGGACAATGGTTATGCAGTTTAATGTCTTGCTGGACATAAGGGACTTCTGTACAGTTTAGCGTCATGTATCTAGGACTTCACAGTTTAACGTCATGTTGGACGATGGCATAGTTTAACATCGTGCTTAATGATGGAACAGTTTAAAGTCATGTTGGATGAAGGTACTTCTATACAGTTTAGCATCATGTAGCTAGGACGTCACAGTTTAATGTCATGTTGGATGATGGCATAGTTTAACGTCATGTTGGATGAAGGGACTTCTGTATAGTTTAGAGCCATGTAGCTAGGACGTCACAGTTTAACATCATGTTGGATGATTCAATAGTTTAACATCATGTTGGACAATGGAACAGTTTAATTTCATGGTGGATGAAGGGAATTATATACATTTTAGTGTCATGTAGCTTGGATGTCATAGTTTAATGTCATGTTGGATGATGGCACAGTTTAACATCATGTTGGATGAAAAGGGACAATATAGTTTAACGTCATGTTGGATGATGGCAGAGTTTAACGTCATGTTGGATGATGGTTTGAATAGTTTAAGGTCATATTCATAGACCGTAATGATGTATATGTGTTATAAAAAATACTTCTTCAGAAATCTGGAATTTTTTGGAGTCCTGATGAGTTCTCCATCTATTGAGATTAAATCATATCCTCCATTGGAGTAGACATTACGTATTGAGTAAATTCCTTCCCACTTTGGCTCATGCTTGGAAGGCTTCATTCCTGGTATCATTGGAGTTCTGAGAACCATTACCAATTCTCCCTGAATGAATGAACGAAGACGAACTTTTTAGTTGAAATCTTGTGCTATTCGATTCTAATAGACTTCAAATTGATTCATGGTGCACAATATTTTCTCATCCAATTGTTCCAATCCATCCAATCGCTATTTAGATTGTTAATATGTAGACGAATGGTCACAAATGGCCACTCTAAGCGAAGGTAATTTAACTTTAATAGGAATGACTACTTCTGTTCCATATACCAACGAATTTTGAGTTGACCGCGTTGCAGTGCGGGTGGTTGTCCAATAAGCCCATAAATCATGAAAGAGTTTATCAGGACATGATTTCTTATCTTTATCCACCATTGTTTGCAGTATGATTTATAGAGTCTTGTTTAAGGATTATATTTGGATGTTGGCTGCTGCATGATACCGAGATGAATGATTGGATTTGATGTTGTATTCTTGATACAACTTCCTTACCTCGGATTAATATATGTTGGTTCCATTGTCCGTCAATATGGTATGAGGGACACAAAATCTGGTAATGATGTTAGACTTGATAAATATAACAATGCATTTAGAACTAACATCATTGAGAGGTATTGCCTCTTCCCATTTGGAAAATAAGTCCGTAGAAGTAAGAATATACTTAAACTGCTTGGTTGTAGAGGAAGGGTATGGTCCCACTACATCCATTCCCCATGTAGAAAATGGCCACGAGTATTTAGCTGTATGAATCAACTCTGGGGTTGATGAATGAAATTGGCACATACTTTGCAATAATGACACTTCTTTGTGAAATCAATACAATCTTGTATCATTGGAGGCCAAAAGTATCCAATCCTTCGAATTTGATCATATTTCTTATGTCCAGACTGGCAGGCACCACAGACTCTTTCAAACACTTATTTCATGACAACAATTGTCTCTTTACAATCAATTCATATGAAGATAACTCCATCAAAACCTATTTTTAAGGAACTTTCTCTAGGTGATCTGGGCTATCATAAATGGTAAAATTTACCACACGTCACCGGACTTATTCTTTCCCAGCTCTATAAGGTGGAAGTGTTCCATTTTGAAGTTATTCCCTGATAGGTGTCATCCATCCTGTAGTATGACCATATGGTTTAGGAATGGGACTAATTTCATTGAATTTCTTCAGTTCTAGATTGATCATAAGGTGAAATTGTACACTAGTGGGCTATACTGGTTGTTGTTTCGTCCCGATTTGGATCTTTTAGAGCTGTGGCTATATTAACCAGCACATCAGCTTAGGCATTTTGTGATCACGGGATATAAGAAAATGTTGTATCCAAAGAAAATTCTTCTATTAACTCTCGGAAGTAATCTTACAAAGGGATTAGTTCTTCATTTCTGATTTCTTAATCCTCATTGACTTGTTTGATTACCATGTCTGAATCACCTTTCACCTTTAAGTGATTCACTTGTGCTTGAAGCACTAACTCCAATCCTACGATGAGAGCTTGGTATTCTGTTTCATTATTTGTTCTGCTTTCCCACAATAAGAAGGAATAGGGTAGAACTTCCTTTTCGGGGGAAATTAGCACAATTCTTAACCCAACTTTTTTGAATTTAGGATCTTCCATGTTCCTCCCTATTGGACTTCTAGAAGCACTATCTATGTACATTTTCAATGATTGAATATTATCTTGAATAAAAAAGTCTTCTTCTTCAGGAAGTTCAATATCTGAAGATGTATCTTCTACTGAAGCATGTTCATCAAGGAAATTAGACAGAGCATGGCCCTTTATTGCTTTTTGAGGCACATTCTGGATATCAAATTGCGGAAAAATAACTACCCACCTTTCAAGACATCCTATAAGCATTGGATGACTAAGGATGAATTTGAGCGGATTACTGTGAGATAACAGTTGGACCTCATGATGTTGCAAGTAGTGTCTCAAATTCTGAACTGCAAAGATTAATCCTAGGAAGCACTTCTCAATTTTTGAATATTGGGTTTCTGCTTCAAGCATAGTCTGACTGATATGGTAGAGGATGTTTTCAATCCCAACTTCATTCTTTTTGGAAATGAAGGCACCTAATGATCTCTATAAAGCTGTCACATAAAGAATCAGTGACCTTTCTTTAACAAGTGGAATTAATACCGGTGGACTCAAGAGATATTTCTTCAGGATATTTAATGCTTCTTGACATTCTTCAGTCCACTATTAATTGACTCCCTTCTTCATTAATTTGGTGAAGTGCAAAATTTTTCCTGCCAAATAGGCGATGAAACACCGAATATAGGCCAAGATTCCTTGAATTCCTCTCAATTACATTAAATTTCAAGGAGGTGACATACCAAGGATTGAATTTTTCATTTCATGATCAACTTCTATGCCATGATGTCGTACAGAAAATCCAAGAAATTTTTCTAAGGTTACCCCAAAATCACATTTTAAGGGGTTCATCTTCAAATTATGTTTCCGAAGTTTGTGGAATATGACTTCTTAAATCAGCCAAGTGATTAGAACGTTTCCTGGATATAACCACCAAATTTTCCACATAACATTCAACAAATTTACCTAAAAAGGGTTTGAAGATACGATGCATGGCACGTTGATTTGTTGCACCTGCATTCTTCAGGACAAAGGGCATTACCTGATAGAAAAACACACCCTGAGGGGCTCTGAATTCTATTTATTCTTCATCTTCAAGAGCCATTCGAATTTGATTATACCTGGAATATCCATCCATGAAGTAAAGTGCTTCATTTCCAGTTGTTTCAACAATTAAGAGTTTTATAATCAGAAGTGGAAAATCATCCTTAGGAAAATGCCGATTAAGATCTCTGAAATCAATGCAAACTCTAATTTTTCCATTCTTCTTTTTCACAGGGACAATATTATCCAACCATTTGGGATATTGAACTTCTCTGAAAAAGTTATCTTTTATAATCTTATCCACTTCAGCTTCAATTTTGGAAGCATAATATGGGTGTGTTCTTCTACCGGCTTGCTTAAATCCTCGATGTTCTTCTGAAAAACCCAAATGATGAGTAGCAACATCAGGATCATGCCCTGATATTTCTGTATATATCCAAGAAAATATATCTCTATTTTTCTTCAAAAATGAAATATACATTTCCTACTCTTCAAGAGTCATGTCCGTACTAATTAAAATGGGATGTGGATCTTCTTTTGTACCCAGATTTGTTTCTCTGAGTTCATCCACATTGGTAGAGATACCCTCATAAAATGATGAAGGAGCATCTATGAGATCTTCCTCTTCTTCTTCAACATGTGTTATCTCTTCTGATTCTGCTTGCATAGTAGATGATGAAGCAGAAATTCCATTATAACGACCCATACTTTACATACATTGTTAATACTTCAAAATTGAAGCACACTTATTACAACATATGACAAAACCAGAAAGGACCGTATAGGTATAGTGTCTTTAGAAACTGGGAAACATAAACAACTGGTTCATAAATCTTCTACAGTGTCTCCCATTTATTGCATCATATCTAGGGTTCCTTTTAGCATATTCTACTTAATATCCATCTTCCTGACCTGGGGAAAAGACAACATAAAAGGGTGATCTCAAATGCTCAGCAAGGGCAAATAAAAGAAATAAAAATCATATCATATCTTTTTGAAAATCATAACTTACAAAAGAGATCATAATATCTTAACATGGAATAAATCATAGAAGTGAAAATGATATCCCCATAATCATAACATAAAACTAGAAACTTTGTGGAATGCACACATAATCATGGAAAATCATTTCTTGTTAGTCATGACTCATTGCCAAGACTATCTTAGTGGACAAAGTCCCTTTCTGAACCGATTCACCCTCGTTCCAGTCCTGTTTCACTGAACCGGTATAACCTACTGTTCCAGCCATGTCTATCTCATGAGATATAAAATCTTTACCCAATGCATTGGAGGGAGATATAGGTCCCACCCATCTTATAATGAATCGTTTCTTATGTGTTCCACATAATCATAAATCATTCATCATCACATAACCCACGTAATAAAAATGGGATTCTTAAACAACATGACATCATAAAACAATTCATATAAGATAAAGGAATTCATAAAAATATTTCAATCACAACATAATCAAATCCATGTAATAATAGGGATAAAAACAGAACCCTTTTATTATCTTAGATGGAAAATAATTTTGATAAAATACATGAACTCTATTCCTGAGGAAAATATCCTTTCTACTTCAAAAACACTTTTCCTTTCTTAACATGTCATACAATTTTAAACTAAAAGAAGTGTATTAAAAATATACTTGAATACTTGTAAAGGAAGCTTCTTTGAATAATGTTTTAAGAATCCATTCATGCCGTATAAGTTAAAAAAACATTCTTCGTACTTTTGTCAGAAAAGTCAAAAAGTACCTCGTACGAAAAAAAACGACAAAATATTCCTTTCATATTCATTACTAAAAACTCATCGAAGGGTAAAATTGGATTTAAACTAGTATAATTGGATGGAAACAATATTACATATTGAGGGAACATGGATTTGGATGATAAAATACACCCCAATAAATACTTACGAATAAACAATCTCGGATAAAAATGAGATTGTGATACTTCCCTTACCTTAGGTCCGATTTGCTTTGAATGTGTCCGAAGCTCCTGTATAATGGTTTAAATAATGTTATTGACTTATTCCAGAATCATACATATTGATATGATATCATATATGGTCATATTCTTAGCTTCTTGTTAGTAATATTTCATTGTTACTTGTTACTCGGGTCTTTATTGCCTTTTGTTCTTATGCGTGTTTTGCCGAATAAATTCTTATTCTTCTTTTAAGGTTATAGATAACATATATCCAGAATGGTATTATTTTAACATATATCATATTTATTCATTCAATTCATTTATATAATTACTATGTAATGATGATCATGTAGAACGAGTCGCATCACATCGTGGAGACGGTATTCTGTACGTACGCACGAGTGATGATATCGTTCCTATGATTGTGGAATTGTATTGGAGTATATATATATTATTTCAGTATAAATATTACTTTATAATAATCATAAATAGTTACTCATTACACCATTATACCCATCCTTGTAAGGTGATGTTGGAAAATAGATTACACCACGGCGTGCAGACGGTATTCGGTACGTACGCACGCGCGGTGATTTCATTTTTCCGTAGGATGGATAGAAGATGAATTAGGGTTGTTTCGTATTTATAATAAAATATCAGTATGTAAGTAATACTGATTTTATTACTTTATCATGAAAAAACTAAAGAAGAAGAAGTTGAAGAAGAAAGAAATTGAAAAGATCGGTAATGGATATTACCTCTTCTTTGGAACGCTTCTTTGAATCCTCCACTTAGGGAACTAAGATTGGTCTTTGAAGAAGACCAGGACCTCTAGGATTATTCTAGGGAAGTGGAGAGGATAAAATGGCAGGGGTTGGCCGAGCTTGAGTGCTCAAATTGGTGTCAGGAGGAGGGGGAGGAGGTTCCCTTTTATAAGGGAGGAGAGGGGCACCTTAGGAATATCTCAAAATATTATTTTATATTAAAGTCAAAATCGGTTTATAATGGTTCCAAAGGGTTTTATTTCGAAGCTAAAGTGGGAATGGGTCGAAATACTATCAACCAATAGGATTTAGACAAGTTTAGGGTATTATTTTAACCTTATCAATTAGATTTAACTCTAATTTAAATAATTTCACTTTTACCGTGCCTTTTTGTTTTCATTCACTATATGGTTAATACACATACTATAACATGCCAAAAAAACCCAAAATTGTTTATTATTAATATATATATCCTTATATATGTCATTTGGCCGATCCTTATATTTTTAGGAATAAAATATCAATTAATAATATAATATTTGATTTAAAAACTATTTTGTGTCAATTTTGACACTATTTGATATATGATTTTTGTGAAAGTCATAACATAATTATATGTTCGAACCAAGTTGATTAAATGAACACTAATATATCATAGTAACCTAGAAAATTAGTTGAATCCATAAAAAGTCACAAATTACATTTATTATGGTGTTTATAACATCAATTATGTCAATATTTCATTAATAAGATAATTACTGCATCATCATTGTGTCATAAATAAATTAAATTATTTAATGTCTAAAAATTATAAATAAAATACCATTATGTAGGAAATATTTTTAAATTTCTAATGAATATTTATTGTCGAATTTATCTTATGTATAACCCCATATTAAAAATGATTTACTTATTAAACGTTAATTTTAACTATTTTAACCCTTCTTTAAATAAATTAATAATAAATGTCCTAATCTAACCCAAGTGGGCATAAATGGTCATATTTTATTCATAAGGTTGTTTTTGGTCTAATTAAACTTATCCAATAGAATTAGGACATGTGTTAGTGTAATAGTAATATCATATTTACCCCTATTTACTATTAACCGCGGTAAAAAAAGTAAAAAGTTACTATTCACCAAAATATTATTTTTATTTCATTGAACCACATTTTACTTACTTATATCAACCGTGTCTATCGGATTTTAAAAATTTCATTCACAGAAGCGGTAAAATTATGTTTTATGCAAAATTCAGTTTGTAACCTACCACTTAGTGGTTTCACTATTAATAAAAAATTGAAAGTTTTCAGAAAAATACCAAAATTTCACCCTAGGCTAATTTCGGTATTCCGAATCCAAAAATAAAGTCCATTTTGAAAGATAAAAATTATAAAATTTCAAAAAGTGGTTATTACTATTAATAATGGATAGTTTTAATAATATTTTAATAGCATATCGTTGTTTAGTGAAACTCAGTATTGCGTATGACACAAGCTATCGAGGAAGGTCGCGATTGCGTGTAAAGTAAGCCAAGCTAGTATGTAGTGAATGATTCCTTTAATGATATATAAAAACAAAATATTACTCATAAAAATCTCTGGTGTTACATTCTACCCCCCTTAAAAAGAATTTCTCCCTCGAAATTCGTCACTTTGTAACAAACAGATGAGGATACTTCTCCCTCATCATATCCTCAAGCTCCCCTGTAGCTTCTTCAAGTTGGTGGTTCCTCCATAAAACTTTCACCAAGCGAGTGGTCTTGTTTCGTAGGACTTTTTCGCTATGATCCAGAATCTCTATCGGCTGTTCTTCATAAGAAAGATCTTACTCCAGCGGTACAACTTCGGAGCTGAGTACATGTGAAGGATCTGGTATGTACTTTCTCAGGAGACATACATGGAACACATCGTGAACTTGAGAGAGATTCGGTGGATGCGCCAATCGGTAAGCTACCTTCCCAACACGATCCAGTATTTCGAAAGGACCGATATATCTAGGGCTCAACTTCCCCTTCTTTCCAAATCTCATAACCCTCTTCCAGGGAGATATTCGTAAGAACACTTTATCACCCACTTCAAACTCTTGGTCTTTTCTTCGGTTGTCGGCATAACTTTTCTGTCGACTCTGAGCTGCTCTTATGTGTTGTTGAATAGATCTGACCTTTTCTGCCATTTCATCAACGAGATCAGGTCCTAATAGCTTTCTTTCCCCAACTTCATCCTAGCAAGTTGGAGTCCTGCATTTCTTTCCATAGAGAGCTTCATAAAGAGCCATCTGAATACTGGAGTGAAAGATTTTATTATAAGAAAATTGCACCAAAGGTAGGTGTTGATCCCAACCTCCATTGGAATCCATAGATCAAGCTCTCAACATATCTTCTAGGGTTTGAATTGTTCTTTCAGACTGACCATCTGTCTGGGGATGATAAGCAGTGCTGAAACTCAACTCTGTATCCAGATTATGCTGAAGACTTCGCCAGAACTTCGAGGTAAATCTCGGATCCCGATCGGATATAATAGAAAGTGGTACTCCATGCAATCTTACCACTTCCTTTACATATATCCTGGCAAGCTGATCTAGAGAGAAATCCTCTCTAATAGCAATGAAGTTTGCAGACTTTGTAAGACGATCAACTATGACCCAAATAGCATTATTGCCTTTGGATGTTTTAGGAAGTCCTGTAACAAAGTCCATAGTGATGTTTTCCCATTTCCATTCAGGTATGGGTAATGGTTGTAACATCCCCTTAGACTTTTGTCTCTCAGCTTTAACTTGTTGACAAACCAAGAATCGAGAGACATATTCAGCAACATCTCTTTTCATGCCATCCCACCAGAAGTACTCTTTCAGGTCCCTATACATCTTCGTGCTTCCAGGATGAATAGAGAATGATGAACTATGAGCCTCATCCAGCAGCTCCTTCTTTAATTCGGGGATGGGAGGAACACAAACCCGATTCCTGAACTTTATTATCCCATCACAATCAAGGTTGAATTCAGGAACATTTATCACCTTCTTTTGTAACTCTACATCTTATTTCTGTGCCTCTTTAATCTTCACATGTATATATGGTTGAAAATTCATTTGAGAAAGATAATAATTTTCCCCTTCCATTATAACTCCAAGATCCATCCTTTGTAAATCCATAAATATTGGATCTTTTGTGATCCTCTTCATGGATAAACTAGCATGGTCTTGTCGACTTAATGCATCTGCCACCTTGTTTGCTTTCCCAGGGTGGTAATGGATTTAGCATTCATAATCCTTAATTAGCTCCAACCATCTTCTTTGACGCAGATTCAGCTCCTTTTGTGTGAAAATATACTTTAAACTTTTATGATCAGTATAAATATCACACCTTTCACCATAAAGGCAATGCCTCCAAATCTTTAATGCAAAGATTACCGCAGCCAACTCCAAATCATGTGTTGGGTAATTTTGCTCATGGATTTTCAACTGTCGTGAGGCATAAGCTATCACCATATCATTTTGCATAAGAACACACCCCAATGCCTTCTTGGATGCATCACTGTATATCACAAACCTTTCTCCACTACAAGGTAGTGTGAGCACAGGTGCACTGGATAACCTTCTTTTCAACTCTTTGAAATTTTCTTCACATTCTTCCTTCCAGACAAAATTAACTCCTTTCCGAGTCAACTTGGTGAGTGGATTAGATAATCGTGAAAAATCCTTTACAAAACATCGATAATATCCAGCCAAACCAAGAAAACATCGGATCTCAGTTACTGTTGTTGGTCTTGACCATCTTTCGATAACCTCTGTTTTTGCTGGATCCACAGATATCCCCTCTTTTGAGATTATGTGACCCAAAAATGCAACTTTTTGAAGCCAAAATTCACACTTAGTAAATTTGGCATAAAGCTTCTCCTTTCTCAGGGTCTTCAATATAATTCTCAAGTTATCTTCATGCTCTTCCTTGCTCTTTGAATAGACAAGAATATCGTCTATAAAGACTACCACAAATTGATCAAGATAGTCTCTAAAGACTCTATTCATTAGATCAATGAAGATATCAGGGGCATTAGTAAGACCAAATGGCATCACTATAAATTCATAGTGTCTATACCTTATACGGAAAGCCGTCTTTGGTATATCCTCCCTTTTGACCCTTAATTGATGATACCCTAAACGAAGATCAATCTTGGGAAAGTATTGAGATCTGCGTAGTTGGTCAAATAAGTCATCAATGCGTGGGAGAGGATATTTGTTCTTGATAGTGATCTTGTTAAGTTCTCGATAATCAATGCAGAGTCTCATTGATCCATCTTTTTTCTTAACAAATAAAACAGGTGCTCCCCAAGGTGACGCACTAGGGCGTATGAATCCCTTATCAATATTCTCTTAGAGTTTCTTCTTCAATTATTGCAACTCAATTGGGGCCATTCTATAAGGTGTCTTTGAAATAGGCAAAGCACCCGGTACGAGTTCTATTGAAAACTCAAATTCATGATTTGGTGGAAGACCCGGTAATTCCTCCGGAAAGACATCATCAAACTCCCGTACAATGGGCATATTCGTAATCGTGAGTTTCTCACCAACCATTTGAGATAAATAACCTTCATTTAGTGGAATCAAGACCCATAAGATGGAAGAAATTTCCCCTGGAAGGTTATATTCATCCTTGCATCGATAGACGATCGTAGATTGATCTGGAATATGAAATGTGACTTCCCTTCTTTGGCAATTGATATGAGATCCATGTAGAGAAATCCAATCCATGCCAAGAATCACATCAAATTGCACTAAAGGAAGGATCACATGATTTGTAGGAAGCACATTCCCACAAACTTCGATCGGAGAAGAATTATAAACTTTTGATGCGACTGTTGTGCCATTAGGTGTTGTCACAGCTAACTCAACATCTAATTGTTGAGGTAATACGGTGATACCCTAAGAAAATTCATTAGAAATAAAAGAGTGGGTGGATCCAGAATCAAATAAAACATTTTCAACTTTAGAGTGGATGGTAAGTGTACCTTTCACCACTTCGTTATCGTACTCCACATCGCTGATAGAAATTGCATGTGACTTTCCTTTGCCTTTAGCCTTAATATTTTGTTGACGTCGACCATCATCATCAACCCTTGGATTTGGGCATTGATTGGCATAATGCCCCATCTCCTTGCACTTGAAACATTGAAGTGTAGTAGGTTCATTCTGTGTATCCCTTCTTTTTTTTGCATCATTAGACATCTTCTTCCCATTATCGTGGCATTCAAATGCCTGATGACCTTCCTTTCCACATTTGAAACATTTACTTGTCCCTTTAAGACAACTCCCTCCATGTTTCTTTCCACACATTGAGCATAAGGGAAATATCATCTTCTTTTCAGTGTGCTCTTTAGATTTTCCTTTGAATTCCATCTTCCTCTTCTTATCAAACCCATGGGACTGACGGGTTACTCCAATCTCTATCTCGACTTTGAGAGCACATCGAATGATTTCCTCATAGCTATTGAAGTCCCTTATGGCTAACGCCCATCGAAGACTTGGTTTTAAGCCACTAAAGAATCGATCGATCTTACTCTCAGGTTGGATAATAATACCAGAAGCGTACCTTGCAAGTCTTGTAAAATTTGCTTCATAGGTACCAACAGATTCATCATCCCTCTGCTTTAGTTCAAGAAACTCTTTCTCCATATTTGTTCGGAGAATACGAGGGAAGTTCTTATTGAAAAATAAGTTCTTGAACTCGTCCCATTCCATAGACTCAATTTCATCCCTTTGCCTCGTATTCTTAATAATATTCCACCATTGATCAGCATCTCCTTCCAAACGATACACTGCTAGGATGACATTATCATTTTCAGAACATTGAAGAACTGAAAATATCTTTTTAGTAGTACTAATCCATTGTTCAGCAACTAATGGATCAGTAGACCCGATGAAAGAAGGTGGACGCTGCCTCATGAAGGATTCAACAGAATGTTGCTCCTTCTTTTGCTCGTTTGGAAGTCCTGCATGATTCATATCTTGAGAAAGTTGTGTGAGCATGGCTACAAGATTTTGCATTCCAGCTCCCATATCGTTAGGTTGCTCAGGGGGACAATCATTGCATTGCCCATCACATTCCGCATTAACACGGTTCTTTCGGGTTCCAGCCATTGATTAAAACCAAGAAGAATAGTGTGAGCAACACTAATTATAATAGGAAAACCACATAATCAAGAATAAAATTTCACACTTAAGGTCTTATCCTTGGGTATTCATGTCCATTTCTAAAACACTAAGATTGTGTTCTATGCTTAGACTTATCGTTAGGGTTCTTACTAAGACTTTCACATCCTAGTTTCCAAAGGATGACTATACCATTCCTCTGATACCAACTATAACGACCCATACTTTACATACATTGTTAATACTTCAAAATTGAAGCACACTTATTACAACATATGACAAAACCAGAAAGGACCGTATAGGTATAGTGTCTTTAGAAACTAGGAAACATAAACAACTGGTTTATAAATCTTCTACAGTGTCTCCCATTTATTTCATCATATCTAGGGTCCCTTTTAGCATATTCTACTTAATATCTATCTTCCTGACCTGGGGAAAAGAAAACATAAAAGGGTGAGCTCAAATACTCAGCAAGGGAAAATAAAAGAAATAAAAATCATATCATATCATTTTGAAAATCATAACCTGCAAAAGAGATTATAATATCTTAACATAGAATAAATCATAGAAGTGAAAATGAGATCCCCATAATCATAACATAAAACTTGAAACTTTGTGGCATGCACACATAATCATGGAAAATCATTTCTTGTTAGTCATGACTATTTCCAAGACTATCTTAGTGGACAAAGTCCCTTTCTGAACCGAGTCACCCTCGTTCCAGTCCTGTTTCACTGAACCGGTATAACCTACCATTCCAGCCATGTCTATCTCATGAGATATAAAATATTTACCCAAGGCATTGGAGGGAGATATAGGTCCCACCCCTCTTATAATGAATCCTTTCTTATGTGTGCCACATAATCATAAATCATACATCATCGCATAACACACGTAATAAAAATGGGATTCTTAAACAACATGACATCATAAAACAATTCATATAAGATAAAGGAATTCATAAAAATATTTCCATCACAACATAATCAAATCCATGTAATAATAGGGATAAAAACAGAACACTTTTATTATCTTAGATGGAAAATAATTTTGATAAAACACATGAACTCTATTCTTGAGGAAAATATCCTTTCTACTTCAAAAACACTTTTCCTTTCTTAACATGTCATACAATTTTAAACTAAAACAAGTTGATTAAAAATAAACATGAATACTTGTAAAGGAAGCTTCTTGGAAATAATGTTTTACGAATCCATTCATTCCATATATGTTAAAAAAACTTTGTTCGTACTTTTGTCGGAAAATTCAAAAAGTACCTCGTACAAAAAAAACGACAAAAGATTCCTTTCATATTCTTTACTAAAAACTCACCGAAGGGTAAAATTGGATTTAAACTAGTTCAATTGGATGGAAACAATATTACATATTGAGGGAACATGTATTTGTATGATAAAATACACCACAATAAATACTTACGAATAAACAATCTCGGATAAAAATGAGATGGTGATACTTCCCTTACCTTAGGTCCGATTTGCTTTGTATCTGTCCGAAGCTCCTGTATAATGGTTTAAATAATGTTATTGACTTATTCCAGAATCATACATATTGATATGATATCATATATGGTCATATTCTTAGCTTCTTGTTAGTAATATTTCATTGTTACTTGTTACTCGGGTCTTTATTGCCTTTTGTTCTTATGCGTGTTTTGCCGAATAAATTGTTATTCTTCTTTTAAGGTTATAGATACCTTATATACAGAATGGTATTAGTGTAACATATATCATATTTATTCATTCAATTCATTTATATAATTACTATGTAATGATGATCATGTAGAACGAGTCGCATCACATCGTGGAGACGGTATTCTGTACGTACGCACGAGTGATGATATTGTTCCTATGATCGTGGAATTGTATTGGAGTATATATTTATTATTTCAGTATCAATATTACTTTATAATAATCATAAATAGTTACTCATTACACCATTATACCCATCCTTGTAAGGTGATGGTGGAAAATAGATTACACCACGGCGTGGAGACGGTATTCCGTACGTACGCACGCGCGGTGATTTCATTTTTCCGTAGGATGGATAGATGGTGAATTAGGGTTGTTTCATATTTATAATAAAATATCAGTATGTATGTAATACTGATTTTATTACTTTATCATGAAACAACTAAAGAAGAATAAGTCGAAGAAGAATGAAATTGAAAAGATCGGCAATGGATATTACCTCTTCTTTGGAACGCTTCTTTGAATCCTCCACTTAGGAAACTAAGATTGGTCTTTGAAGAAGACCAGGACCTCTAGTATTATTCTAGGGAAGTGGATAGGAGAAAATGGCAGGGGTTGGCCGAGCTTGAGTGCTCAAATTGGTGTGAGGAGGAGGGGGAGGAGGTTCCCTTTTATAAGGGAGGAGAGGGGCACCTTAGGAATATCTCAAAATATTATTTTATATTATAGTCAAAATCGGTTTATAATGGTTCCAAAGGGTTTTATTTCGAAGAAAAAGTGGGTATGGGTCGAAATACTATCAAACAATAGGATTTAGACAAGTTTAGGGTAATATTTTAACCTTATCAATTAGATTTAACTCTAAGTTAAATAATTTAACTTTTACCGTGTCTTTTTGTTTTCTTTCACTATATTGTTAATACACTTACTATAACATGCCAAACAAACCCCAAATTGTTTATTATTAATATATATATCCTTATCTAAGTCATTTGGCCGAACCTTAGATTTTTAGGAATAAAATAACAATTAATAATATAATATTTGATTTAAAAACTATTTTGTGTCAATTTTGACACTGATATATGATTTTTGTGAAAGTCATAACATAATTATATGTTCGAACCAAGTTGATTAAATGAACACTAATATATCATAGTAACCTAGAAAATTAGTTGAATCCATAAAAAGTCACAAATTACATTTATTATGGTGTTTATAACATCAATTATGTCAATATTTCATTAATAAGATAATTACTGCATCATCATTGTGTCATAAATAAATTAAATTATTTAATGTCTAAAAATTATAAATAAAATACCATTATGTAGGAAATATTTTTAAATTTCTAATGAATATTTATTGTCGAATTTATCTTATGTATAACCCCATATTAAAAATTATTTACTTATTAAACGTTGATTTTAACTATTTTAACCCTTCTTTAAATAAATTAATAATAAATGTCCTAATCTAACCCAAGTGGGCCTAAATGGTCATATTTTATTCATAAGGTTGTTTTTGTTCGAATTATACTTATCCAATAGAATTATGACTTGTGTTAGGGTAATAGTAATATCATATTTACCCCTATTTACTATTAACCGCGGTAAAAAAAGTAAAAAGTTACTATTCACCAAAAAATTATTTTTATCTCATTGAACCACATTTTACTTACTGATATCAACCGTGTCTGTCGGATTTTCGAAATTCCATTCACAGAAGCGGTAAAATTATGTTTTATGCAAAATTCAGTTTTTAACCTACCACTTAGTGGTTTCACTATTCATCAAAAATTGAAAGTTTTCAGAAAAATACCAAAATATCACCCTAGGCTAATTTCGGTATTCCGAATCCAAAAATGAAGTCCATTTTGAAAGATAAAATTTATAAAATTTCAAAAAGTGGTTATTACTATTCATAACGGCTAGTTTTAATAATATTTTAATAGCATATCGTTGTTTAGTGAAACTCAGTATTGCGTACGGCGCAAGCTATCGAGGAATGTCGTGATTGCGTGTAAAGTAAGCCAAGCTAGTATGTAGTGAATGATTCCATTGATGATATATAAAAACAAAATATTACTCATAAAAATCTCGGGTGTTACATCCATGATCAGGAGATATGTTAAAATTTGAACATAATGAAGAAGAGGATTCCATTTCTGACACTATTTATGATGAAGGGTCTTCCATGGGTAATAAAGAGGAGATTATGGATTGAGAATCAGCATCATCGTTCACTACGAACATTGCTATATCTTCTTCTGGCCTGGTTGGAGAAGTATAGACTTGCTGGATTTCAGTGGATGAAATGATGACATCTTCATTTGAGATATCATCATTTCTTGATGAATCACCAATTTCTCCCATACTGTCTGGCTTGATTACTGTAATTGACATTATGGATGTCTCCATCATAGTATTTGGATTCGAGTCTATCCTGTCAATTTGTCTGGTAGACAACACATAATCTGTACTCACATGTATGAATGGGTTTACTAGAATCTTTTCCAAACCATATGGAACATTAACCTTGGTAACCTCATTTGTTGTGGATTTATCCTTACACCTCATGTGATATAATTCTGCCTCAATGTATTTAGATTCACATGTTTTGAAGGGGTCTTTATCACCATACAATGTCCCAATTTGACCATTGAAAAAATATTTGAGACCTTGAGGGTATGATGAAGGAATATACGCATGTTGATATAGCCGAGGTCTTCCAAGAAAAAATTTGATGGCTGTATCGTGATCAACATCCATGAAATATGAATTGGATACAAGGTCTCCAAACTGAGTTTTGATTGTAATCTTGCCCAGTGGTTCTTGTTCATTTTTATCGTATCCTTGTAACATCAAAGCAGAAGGAGATAAATAAGATTCTATGAGGCCCAATCGACAAAGTGTACGAATGGGGATGAGGTTGACTCCTGAACCATTATCAATGAAAGCTCATAGGATTTCTACACCATTGACCTTTCCAGATAAGTACAAAGGTCTAATATGTCCATGCATGAAATCATATTCATCTTCATCTGTAAAAGTTATCACTACATGGCATTCTGAAAGACAATTCTAAACATGGTAGACTTTAGCTGCAAAAATTTCAGTTTTAAATTCTTGAGGACTTGACAAAGCCATAATGAGTGCCTCTCGAAGTTCCTTCGATAGATTCAAGGCATCCAGAATTGATAACATGGCTGGTACATGGGCCAAATGTTTCTAGACATCATACTTTTGGTCCAATGGTCTACGTTTCCCAACAGGAACATGTGGTTTCGCAAGTTCCTTAGAAGTTTATGCTTTGGATGTATACACATCCTTCATCGGGGTAGTAGTTGAAAATACTCCTGGATTTAGATAATAAGACTGAATAGGTCTATTTACTTACTGAGAAGAAGAAGGTGGATCCTCTAACGGATCCTCCAGAATAACTGTTCCAGGACTGAATCTGCTATTAGTGGAAGAATTTTCTTGTTCTTTTCGAGCCTACTGAAGTTCTCTACCACATGTTTCTACTGCAAATAGGGTTCTAGCAGTGCAGGTAGAATTGGAATAGTGACTTCTGAGATATCCATGTTTTTCTCTGTATCCTAGACCTCTGGAACTCCCTCTAATTCCTATGTTTGATATAGGGAATTCAGGATCATTGAGCTCGAAACCATTACTAGCATAAGGATCTGTTATGTTATAACACCCCAAGATTCCATGGTACGCATCTATTTTAATAATATAGTAGTGTGTGTTGTACGTAATTTCGAGATTATAACACACCACGACCAATCAATGTAGCCGTTATGAATTGTAATACCCACTTTTTGAAATTTTATATATTTTATCTCCCAAAATGGACTTCATTTTAGGATTTTCAGTATCGAAATAAGCCTAGGGTGAATGTATGGTACTTTTTGGTTAACTTTTATATTTCGAGGAATAGTGAAAATAACTAAATTTTAATTAAAAACAACTTTTTTAATCAACATAATTAATAGTGATAAATTATGAATTTGAGTGGTTTTAATGTATATTTAGAATATTTTTTACCATTTAATACAATTTTGGTCGTTGGACATAATTTAATATTTAATCTGGACATAAACAAGTGTCAATCTTTTGATAGTTATTATCTCTTAAAAAATTGCTTATTGATTTAAGAACATGAATTAATTTTAAATTAATTTCTACCACTTTTGTGTTTTGAATTTTGAAAAATGTATTCAATATTTAGAATCCGGAGGTTCAAATTTTGTAAAAAGGTAACTTTTATTTTTAAACATTTTGAATAATTACTTCGGTAAACATTTTATTTACCATGGTTAAATGGTAAATCCGGTAAATAAGGATAAACAAGTAATATTATAATAATACTACATTTCCCTAAAACGTGTCATAAACATATTTTTTGATACAAGTCCGACAATGGGAATATTTGGGTCTATTTTGGGACCCCATGGGGCCACTTGTAGGTGATAAGGACACTTTATTTTAAATATGTTAAAGTAAGTACAAAAATTACATAAGCATATATCTTTTATCAAAACAATTTTTACATAGGGATATATATGTTATATTTTCAACTATAAATATTAATTATAAAGATAAAATTATTTCCTACATAATGTTTTTTTATTTATAATTTTTAGACATTGAATAATTAAATTTACCCATGACACAATAATGATGCAGTGTTTTCTTTATTAATAAAAGAATCAAATAATTAGTATTTTAAATGTTAAAATAAATATAAATTGAAACTTTTGATGCCATCAACTTATTTTTTTTGTTAATATGAAATGTTAGTATTTCTTAAATGAATTTGGTTTGAAATAAAAAATTTGTTAATACTTTAACAAAAATCAATTATTAAATATTGTCAAAATTGATATAAATGAGTTCTTAATACAAGTATTATATTATTAATTGGTATTCTCTTCCTAAAAATCTAAGGTTCAATCAAAGGACTTATATCATGATATTTTTATCATTACTAGACCCCTTATGGGTCTCTTGGATGTATATAGTATGTTTATTAACTATATAGTATAAATTTTCAATGTGACATGATAAATGTCAAACTAATTAACTAAGAGTTAAAACTAAAAGATAAGGTTAATAAAATGACCCAAACCAAAGTAAAATATATCTTTTGAAAGGATTTATACCCATACCCAACATATAATTTTAATAATTCACTTTGGAGCCATTATAAACCAATATGAATTTATTATAAAATTATACATTTAGTTTCTCCTAAAGAGCCCCTCCTCCCCCTTATAAAAGGACGTCACATCTAACAAATTCTTCATACCTTCAATGACTATTGGATCCGCAAAAATCAGCCCAAATACCCTCTAAACTATCCTCCCATAATCCTAGTGGCCTTATTTTAGTCATAAAAACAACCTTATGATCCCTTTTCATCAAATCAAAAGGAAGATCCCGAAGAAGAGGTAATGATTTCACCACCCTCTTTCATGTTCGTTTCTTCTTCCACATATTCATTCTTTGTTATTTCTATTCTAATATAATAACTTCAGTATATTCTATATACTGTGATGTTATTATAAATATGGTACAACCACATTTATTATTCTATCCATCCTTTGAATGACATGTCACCATATGTGCGTACGTACGGCTTACCGTCTCCACATCATGGTGTAATTTTTATTCAAAACATTATTATTTAGATGGGTATGATAATTATGTGTAATTGATGTAAATAATAAATATAACATTATAATTATTATGTATATATGATATACCATCCAATTATATATGATTTTAATATCAAAAGAATGATATTGTCACTCGTGCGTAAGTACATACTACCGTCTCCCCGAACGTGATGAGATTCATTCCCCATCGTATCCATTCAAGACTACTTTTCATTTCATGATTAAAAATAATGTTTAAGGACTTGATATTATTCTGGATATTAATAATATACAACCTATGGATAACAAACATGGCTTATATAACAAAACATATAAAAGAAAATGAGTAAGTGAACACCGGAAATGACGATAATACTAAAATATTATTAATAAAGCAATATTAAAGGATCATATATGATATCATATTTTTGTATATTAATATTTTATAATTTAATTACAATTATTTAACTATTATACATGAGGTTAACTTACCCTCAACCAAGGAAAAGTACAAGGTAAGGGTTTATCTCACAATCCCTTTATTATTCGAGGTTGTTTATACGTAATTATTTACTGGGACCTCTTTATCGTACACATTCATGCTTCTTAAAAATGTATTTCAAATCATTCATACTATTTTATAGACTATGGGTTAAAGTAATTTGAACCCTTGTTTTACTTTTTATAAGATTTTTATAAAGTAATCCTTCCGTTGTTTTCCAAACAAGGTCCTTTTTAACATTTTCGACAAAATTACGGTAAGAATGTCTCTTTTTAGCTTATATGGCAGGTGCGGCTATTTTCTGCCATATTAAAATCATTGAATCTTTCCTTAAAAGATTATAAGAATGTTTTCTAAGTAAATGTTTTATTTTATAATTATGTGACTTTTGAATGATTTATGAAAAATATATATTTCTCTCAAATAGTTTTGATTTCAACAATGTCAACATCATTTTAAATGTTTTAATGATTTATTCATCTAAACCATTCTAATTAATGTCCATGATTTCAAAATGGGTTTAAGGATTTATTTAAATGGACATGAATGTTTAAAAATTTTAAATACATCATAATGTTTCAATGTGGTATGGGACACATTGATTCGAAAATGTTTTTAAATTTCTTCCTTTCTAAATTGTGTGACTTTTAAATGTTTTCATGAAAAGGGATATTTAAATCAAAGGGTTTTACAAATCATTTCCATATTTGTAAAACAATTTAATGGATTTTAAACTTGTTTTGATGTTGATTTATTATGATACAAAACTTCTATATTTTATTTATGGTTTTGTGATATGTTTGACTATGGATGTGCTATTTTTATACCATTCATGGTTTATGGTTACCGTATTGACATTTTGTATGCTAGTTTTAATATGAATGTTTGTGATATGTTTAAACATTCTCATATTAGGAATTTATTGGACTTATTATGTGATGGGTGGAGCCCGCTATAGCTCCTCAATGCATCAGTAGGTCTCACGACACAACTAGACATGGAATTGGCTGAGGCCATTTCCCAATTTGAGTTATGGTTTTGGCCGTGGCCTTAATCATTTTTAGACATCTTGGCTGGGGCCTTGAAAAAATGTTTCAGAATGTCTGACATTATACATTCCCTCATTATGAAAATAATATTGATGGTTCATGTGGTCATTCGACTAGTATAATTCCCATGATTATGTTTTTTATGGATTTATTTACACATCTCATATTCTTTCCATAAAAGTATTCATGATTATTATTGGTAAAGGCATGTGGTTTCAATTATTCTCCATGCTTAATACTTATTTAATCTTATGTTGTATTGCTTACCCTAACTGATCATTTGAGCTCACCACTTTCCATGTTTTGTTTTTCCCAGGATTACAAGAAGTGTATTATGATTGATATGTAGGGTTAAGTTAAAGGGAATTATGGCCTTCTTGAAGAACTACTTATGCTGTGTTTTATGTTTGAAATTGTAATGTAATGTTAATGTATGTAATCTATTTTCCAAGACTGCTAAACCGATCGGTCCATCAGAACTTGATTCTTAGTAATCATGCTAATGTATTAAAATAATACACCGACTCTGGGTAATTGGGGTTAGGGTGTTTCAGTTGGAATCAGAGGAAGTTTGTACAAACCATGGAAACTAGATCTAGATAAAATCTGATTAGATAACCTAGCCCTAAGATATAATTTGAGGATTAGTATAGAATAACTTCTTAGAATTTTGCTATTGTGGAGATTTTTTGAGTTTTTCAATCAATAAATCCATGTCTGGATATGAGCAGGTAGAGGCGGATCTGGCACAGATGTGCCTAGGGGTAAACCCCAAAAACAATACTTTGATCTAGACTCGAACGGGAACTGGTGCCTGACAACGGGCCTTGCGGAACTTTTGGTTACGACACTCTCGGGAGATATGCTTAGGATAATTCTCATTTTCATTACAAACCATTATGGAGGGTTTATTAGTATATAATTCCTCAAAGAAATCATTTTTATGATTATGGATTATATCAATAAACTTTTCAATTTATGTGTTTTAGAAGTTTGGAATTATGTATTTCTATTAATAACTAATATAGTGTATGCCATTGTATAGAAATGGCACCCAGTAGAAGGAATGGGAACTCTAGTAATACATATTATCCAAGGAGTAAGGAGGATCATATCTTTCACGATATTAATCCAACATTTAGAAGTGCAATAGTCTCCCATATATTCTCAACATATGAAGAAATAGTATCATGTGTTAAAAAGATAAGTAAAGAATTTTTGAGTCCTAAGGATTTTAAGGGAAGCAAGAGAAGAAAAGGATGGAAGAGAAAATGATGGATAATGGGAAGAGGGAAAAGATGGATTTTCATATATGTGATAACTGTGTGAAGAAACACCCTGGAACATTCTTGAAGGGAATAGAAGTTTGTTATAAGTGTGGTTAAAAAGGAAAACATGTACGTGACTATATGGGTAAGAAAAATGTTTCAAATATATAGCGCCTCATCTGTATGGAGTTGGGAAACTACACAAACCAATGTCCAAATCATCAAAGTATGCCCCAAATGATGTTATTGGATAATAATAAAGTTATGATACTACTATAGATGAGGAGGATTGATTAGAGTTCTTATGTTGTTATTAGAAAATTATGTCATTTGAGTGTTGTATAAATAATGTACTGGTTATAATAATTATATAGTATATAAGGATTGTACTGCAGTACTATTTTATTAAGGACTTGATATTGTGTGGAACCATGAAAAGTGAATCAATAGTAGGTTAAATTTTTGGAAAATATATGGTTGAGATAAAGATAAACCATAATATGGTTCTGATAGAGAGGTAGTAATTTTGGAATAATAAATTATTGATATGGATAAATTATATTGGATATCCTTGACTACCTCGAAACTGATTAATGATTTGTATATTACATCATTGTTGGAGTTTACAGCATTTTTTGATAGAAGGAGTATATCCAGTATTCTATAAGGAATAAGGGACCATGAATAAGGTTTTATGGTAATTTAGAATGTTGTAGTGTTTTAAAAGAATACATGATGAAGGTGTTCACATGTTATTACAAAAAGGATCTTCATTGTGTTTACCTTCCTTTTAAATTTTGGACTGTGAGTTTGGAAAAAAGTATTTTGGATAATTCTAGTTTGAGATTAATTTTGGATTTCCATAAAAGGACAACTCAGAGGTCGGGTGGAAACCCGTCGCGTCTGGCAAGGCCGTGAGACTTGAACCCGCAACCGAATGCCGACAAGGGTGTATCACCTACCACCGGCCCACATGATGTCTTGGATTGAATAATGTCATCTTTTTAAAAAAATATTATTGTAGATGAATTATAAATTCATTTTTTGAACCCTATATGAATAGGATAAATAGAATATTATTTTTATGTTCTATTATCTTTTAGAGTGAAAGATGAGTTTTTGGTAGAAATTAGTTAAAGGATGAGACTCTAATTGTCAAGTATATATTTTTCTTCATCTCTTATTCTATGAAGAAATTAATTATTATACATTAGTGAAGGGATCTTAAAACCCAAAATGTGTTATCCTAATACCATATGTTTTATTGAACCTATGGTATTTTAAATCATCATTGATTGATGAATTTAAGGCCCCAAATTTTACACTTGTTTGTGATTGATGACCTCAATAACTACCTATAAATATTTACGTTTTACTTCTAATGATATGTCACGAATTTTCCACCAATTTTCTCCTAATTGAGAAAATAATTTGGTAGTGACCCTTTCATTTCCCTTTTCCTTTATTAAGACAAATTTTTATTAACCTAATTTCTGATGTGGGTTTTCCCAAATGTATTTTCTATTTTCAAACATTTATTTTTGAAAAAAAATTCAAATTTCAAGGAAGAAATTTATTTGAAGGAGGGGACAATGTAACACCCCATGCTTCCATGGTACGCTTCTCTTTGAGTAATACAGTAGCGTGTGGTGTACACAACTTTGATATTCTAACACATCGCGACCAATCAAAGTAGTTGTCATGAATTGTAATACCCACTTTTTGAAATTTTATAAATTTCTTCTGTCAAAATTGACTTCAATTTTGGATTCGAAATATTGAAATTATCCTAGGGTGAAATTTTGGTACTTTTCGGATAACTTTTATATTTTGATGAATATTGAAAATTACTAAATTATAATTAAAAACAACTCTTTTAATTAAAATAAATAATAGTGATAAATTATTAATATGAGTGGTTTAAAAAAATATTTAGAATATATTTTTACCATTTAATAAAATTTTGGTCATTGGACATAATTTCACATTTAAACCAGACATAAACAAGTGTCCATCTTTTGATAATTATTATCTCTTAAAAACACGTTTTTTGTTTTAACAACGGAAATTAATTTAAAATTAATTTATGCCACTTCTGTGTTTTGAATTTAGAAAAATTGATTCCATATTTATAATCAGGAGGTCCAAATTCTGTAAATAGGTAACTTTTTTAGACATTTTGACTAATTACTTCGGTAAATATTTTATTTACCATGGTTAAAGGGTGAATCCGGTAAATAAGGGTAAAAAAATAATATTATAATAATACTAAATGACTATAAAACCTGTCCTAACCCTATTGGTTGAAACATGGCTGAATAGGTGAATATTTGGGACGATTTTGGGACTCCATGGAGCCACTTGTAGGTGATAATGACACTTTATATTATTTAATTTAATGTAAATACAAAAATGATATATTCATATTTCTTTTTGTAAAACAATTTTTACATAGGGTTATATATGTTATATTTTCAAAAATAAATATTAATTAGAAATATAAAAATATTTCCTACATAATGGTATTTAATTTAAAATTTTTAGACATTGAATAATTTTTTATGACACAATAATGATGCAGTATTTTTCTTATTAATGAAAGAATCAAATAATTAGTATTATAAATGTTAAAATAAATATAATTTCAATTTTTTTATTCCATCCACAAATTTTATTGGTAAATTTGAAATGTTATGATTTATTAAATGAATTTTGAATGAATTAATAATGTTGTTATGACTTTAACAAAAATCGATTATTAAATATTGTCAAAATTGACATAAATGAGTTTTTAAAACAAGTATTATATTATTAATTTATATTATATTCCAAAAAATCTAAGGTTCATAAAAAGGACTTATATCATGATAGGTGTATCATTAATGGACCACTTTGGGTTCTCTTGGATGTATATCGTATTTTTATTAAATATATAATATAAAAATACAAAGTGATGTGGTAAATGTCAAACTAATTAACTAAGAGTTAAAACTAAAAGATAAGGTTAATATAATGACCCAAACCTATCTAAAATCGATTGGATGAAAGGATTTAGACCCATCCCCACCTAAGACATTTAATAATCCACTTTTGAGATATTAGAAACCAAATATTAATTTATTATAAAATAATACTTTATGTTTTTCCTAAAGACCCCCTCTTCCCCCTTATAAAAGTACACCACTTATAACCAATTATTCACACCTTCAAAGCCTTTTCGTTCGTCCAAACTCTGCCAAAATACACTCTAAAGAATCTTACATTAATCCTAGAGGCCTTACTTTATTCATAAATCCAACCTAAGGATCCCTTTTGTTCAAATCAAAAGGAAGAACCCGATAAAGAGATAATGATTTCACCACCCTCTTCAAAGTTCCTTTCATCTTCCACTTCTTTTTTCTTTGTTATTTACATTATAAAATAATAACTTCAGTATCATATATATAATATTATGTTATTATAAATATGTTACAACCATATTCAGTATTATATCTATCCTTTGAATGACATGTCACCGTACGTGCGTATGTACCGCTTACCGTCTCCACGTCGTGGTGTAATTGTTATTCAAAACATTATTATTTATATGGGAATGATAATGATGTGTAATTGATTTAAATAATAAATATAACATTATAATGATTCTGTATATATGATATACCATCCAATTATATACGATTTTAATATCAAAATAATGATATTGTCACTCGTGCATACATACGGACTACCGTCTCCACGAACGTGATGAGATTCATTCCCCATCATATCCATTAAAGGCTAATTTTCAATTGATGATTAACAATAATGTTTAAGGACTTGATATCATTCTGGATATGAATAATATACAAACTCTGGATAATAATCATGTCTTATGTAACAAAACATATAAAATAAAACGAGTAATTGAACACCCGAAACGACGATAATACTAAAATATTATTAACAATGAAATATTAAAGGATCATATATGATATCATATTTATGTATATGATTATTTTATAATTTAATAAAAATTATTTAGCTATTATATAGGAGTTTAACCTACCCTCGACCATGGAAAAGTACAAGGTAAGGGTTTATTTCACAATCTCTTCATTATCTGAGGTTGTTTATACGTAATTATCTACTGGAAAGTCTTTATCATCCACATCCATGTTTCTTAAAAATGTATTTCAAATCATTATTTACTTTTTACAGACTATGGGTTAAAGTATTTTATACCCTTGTTATATTTTTTATAAGATTTTTATAAATGAATCATTCCATTTTTTGCCAAACATGGTCCTTTTTAACCATTTCGAAAAAATTAAGGTAAGAATGTCTCTTGTTAACTTATATAGTAGGTGAAACTATTTTCCACCATTATAAAATCATTGAAGCTTCCCTTAAAATATTATAAGAATATTTTCAATGTAAATTTTTTCTTTTATAATTATGTGACTCTTAAATGATTTCCGAAAAAGAGATATTTCTCTCAAATATTTTTGATTTCATCTATGTCAACATCATTTTAAATGTTTTAAAGATTTATACTTCTAAACCATTCTCATTAATGTCCATGTTTTAAAAATGTTTTTAAGGATTTATTTAAATGGAAATGAAAGTTTTAAAATGTTAATTACAGTAAAAGGTTTTAAATTGGTATGGGACAATTTGATTCAAAAATGTGTTTAAATTTCATCCTTTCGAAATTGTGTGACTTTTAAATGTTTTCATGAGAATGGATATTTCAATCAAAGAGTTTTACAAATAATTTCCATATATGTAAAACCCTTTAATGGATTTTAGACTTGTTTTGAAGTTGATTTATTATGATACAAAACTTCCATATTGTATTGAAGGTTTTGTGATATGTTTGACTATGGATGTGCTATTTTTATACCATTCATGGTTTATGGTTAAAGTATTGAAATTTCATATGATATTTTTAATACGAATGTTTATGATATGTTTAAACCTTTTTATATGAGAAATGTATTGGACATAGTAAGTGATGGGTGGAGCCCACTAAATCTCCACGATGCATCGGTAGGTCTCATGAGGAAACTAGACATGGAAATGGCTGAGGACCTTTCCAAATTTGATTTATGGTTTTGGCCGAGACCTTAATCATTTTTTGACATCTTGGCCGAGGCCTTCAAAAAATGTTTCAGAATGTCCGGCATTATACATTCCCTCATTATGGAAATAATATTGATGGTTCATGTTGTCATTTGACTAGTAGAATGCCCATGATTATGTTTTATTATGGATTTATTTACTCAACTCATATTCTTGCCATAAAAGTATTCATGTTTATTATTGGTAAAGGCATGTGGTTTCCATTAGTCTCCATGCATAATATTTATTTTATCTTCTGCTGCATTTCTTACCCTTACTGAGCATTTGAGCTCACCCCATTCCATGTTTTATTTTTCCCATGATTCCAAGAAATGTATTATGATTGATCTGTAGGGGTTAAGTTAAAGGGAATTATGGCGTTCTCAAAGAACTATTTACATTGTGTTTTATGTTTGAAATTGTAATGTAATGTAAATTTATGTAATATATTTTCCAAGACTGCTAAACCGATCAGTCCTTCAGTACTTGATTCCTTGTAATCATGCCACTGTATTAAAATAATGCACCAACTCTGGGTAACTGGGGTCGGGGCGTTACATAAGTGAATCATATTAACAGAACCAAAGATCAACTCTTCATATGATTAAGACTATGCCTGATTAGCCAGTTTAGGATGTGCCATTTGGTGGGAAGGTGACCATTGCTTTGAAGTAGATGGCATAAAATCTGCCGGAGTTAAATACAACTTGGGCTTTGACACGATTTCATCTTCTTCTGCATGTTCCTCTTTATTTAATTTATGCTATTTCTTAGAGGATTTTCCCTCTGATGAAGAGGGGTTTGCTGTGTCATTCATATTAGAAGACACAATTGGTTTCCTTAATTGAGTTCTCAAAATTTCATGAGTTCGGATGATCATTTATCTGACCATCCAGTCATCATATTTTTGTGCATTTTTTCTTTTGACTTCGTGCCACTCGCCTTCTTCCTCTGGATTTTTAGAAGTAACACATGCTACCTGAGCTGAAGAAGCTTTCAATTTGACATTTCCTGAGTCCACCATATATTGTAAGAGGTATTTGAAGACAAAAAAACCTGAATGGGATGCCCCAACATATAATGAAATGGTAAATAGTTGGGATGGTCTTCATCTCCTTCCTTGTTAGGCCTTTTGGGTCTTGGAAACTGAACCACATTATTTTCCAGAGCCAAAATGAAGAAACCAGGAACTTGTTCATTTCATAAATAGTAAACATTGCTCTTAAGATCATCAAATTGTTTCCGTCTTTGGTATCTATAGTCATCTTGATGAAACGGCCTCTGTTGTTGATGCTCAGGAGGTAGAGCCCTTCGATAAGATGAAGGTTTTGACATAGAAGCAGGCACAGGTGCTTGTTTAAGCGTAACTGTAGTTGTCTCTACATTACCCATTCTCCTTCCTTGAGTTGATGGAATTACATGAGTTTTATCCTTAGTCTTCATAAGAGAGTCTTCAATCTGCTAAGCATTCTATGTAAGGTGTCAAAACATTCCTGTGCATTTCAAAGGGATCAACTGTGTGCACAACTCATCACACAAATTTCCCACACAGATTGGCAAAACTTCCCCTCGAGGGAGTGCTAAGCATAGGGAATATGTTTATCCCTTCCAATGAGAAATTAAATCTGAATCTCTTTCATTCTCCCTTTGCATACAATTTTTATGATAAAAAACTATTGTCTATGGGAACGTTGAGCTAAATTGAAGACGGAATCATTGACGGAGATCCTCCCACCCAGTAATTGACTGGGATTGCGAGCATTTATACCAAACAAAAGGAGGTCATTGTAATGACTGTACAAAACACCTGACCTTAACTGCTTCCTTTTGTTGAGGGGTTCCCATCATAGGATCACAACAAGAAACAAAATGTGTTAAGTGTTTCTTAGGGTCTCCCGAACCATTAAAGATTGGGAATGTGGTACTTGCAAAATTTTATGGGGGGGGGGAATTACATCAACTCATTCAGGGTAAGATCTCTTTTTTGGATGAATATGAGCACGTTTTCCTTCCATAGCTTCCAATCGAGCTGTTAATGACTCAATAGTAGTTATTAACATTTGATAAAAATCTGACTGAGCCAGGACCTGAGCAGGTGCAATAACTAGAGTTTGGATAGATGTGGTGGCTGGTACTACAACCAATGATAACACCAACAGTTGTGGTTGTACCTGACTCATAGGATTAGACCTATGAGGGTGTATTGATAAATGAGAATATTATTGATCCATCTTAGTAGCTGTAAAAAATTCACTTGGTTGCCTAATTCCAGCACGATTAGGAGGAAGACTACCTTGAAGTAGTTATGCATTCAACCTCCGTAATTCCTTCATTTCATCCTCCTGTTGTGCAAATCTCTGCTCTAGTTACAGTGATTGGACTTATCTATAGGAAGGGTATATAACCTGATTCTTTCCTTTCCCCTTGTTGGATGCCTTTCAGAGAGGAGGAAGTAGGTTACTTGAAGTAATACCTAGATTCTTGGTAAGATTTTGGTTTTGTTTACACACACCTTCTTCATTTTTATCTGTGTGTACAACTTCTTGAGTAGGAACTTCTTCATCTGATCCCTCTGAATGAGCCTCATCTGGAGGATTAGAAACAATGGCATTGACGACATTAATTGATGCATAACTCATTGCATCCCTTCTGTCGGAATTTTTTTGATATTGTTTTTTTCCATGTCTTTGAAGAGGCATTGCCTTTTGTTGATTTTATACCTCAGGAACTTCTTGACAAACCGTAATTTGGAGGTATTATCCTGATAATTCAGCTCTATGTTCCTCTTGTGGCTTCTTCCCTAATCGAGAGAAGACCAACTTTCTCTGACGAAGAGATTGAGGATTTGAAAAAGTCCCCAGTCAGTTGGACTGGGGAAGTTCTTTATGTTTCTACTAAACTCCTCGAATCCTATTTGTTGATTATGAGGGTTTGGTAAAAAGAGTCCCTAGTCTAGAAATCTCATGTGGTTCTTGGGTTTCTATATCTGAGACTTTCATAAAATCTCTCTGGATCTTGCATACTTTAGTAAGGTAATTGGTTGGGTGCATCAACCTATGTCTACTCAATCACCTGGCTCAAATGAACACTGGATTATTTCTGACACTTATGTCACCTGATGAAACACTCTCTCTAAACGAGTAGCATGTTCAATATTCTCATTTTCTTGATGCAAGAGTAATTCGACAACTTGTTCTATGTATTCCTGACTTTGAGAAGAACTAGTTGAGGGATGTTCTTGAGAGAGCCTTTTATTACAAACAAATCCAATTGGTTGTGGCCGACCATGGTCAATAATATTTCATGATACCATTTTTTGCGGGATTTGTTAGATGGAATGTATAGTAGAATGTAGTGCTCCATGAACACCCCATCCCCTGATATGAATACCATATGGGGCATTGGAAATTAACTGGATCAATCTTATTAAAATGCCAAGGCATGAATCGTAAAGGGCTCTCTGTTTCTTTTCAGACTTCAGATATCAAGAAACTGAGAGATATGCCAAGTCAATTTGGAATTTTAACTCTTCTATTATCTTGACAAGATTTTCATATTCATCATAAGAAAATATTTTATTGTTTAATTGAAAAGAGTTTTCCACATGTTGAGACGAATATCTTGAATAAAATCTTCTGTCAACATTTCTGGAATTTCATAATGAGAGTCATCCAAAGGCCAACACATGAATGGAACTTCACCATTCGCCAGTTGTTTTCTCATATTCATCACTTCCTCTTTATCATTCAATGAATATTCCTCTACCTGATTAGACCATAGATGGTGCTTCCGTGTTTCTTCATCAGATTCAATAGGATTGGTAGAGAATTTACTGATCAAACTATAAAATGAACGATCCAGGGGTGGTTCAGAGAATGACCTGCACCCCAGGGTATCTTCTGATTGAGAAAGTATTTCACCTAATAATGGTAATGCATCATAATGACCAGCTTCACATTTTTAAGTGCCTCAAGATAAGAGGGATTTCTCGTCACTACATTGTAAATTGTAGTATTTTCTAGGAAAAGTGCATTACAACTGTGGAGAGGACTTTCACAGCTAAATTCATCATCATGGGGAGTACCACCATGATGGGTTGCAGAAAAAGATGAAAAATTTTCTCCTTGAACTTCTGGCCACAAATAGGGTTCTTGTGGCTCTCATCTGAAGATGAAACTTTGAGATCAATCAAATTGTCATGAAGAAAGCCTTCATGAAGAAGTGTCTGATGAAGTCCTTCAGAATTAATTTTCCCACTATTGGGAAATGATAGAGTAGAATCTTGAATTCCAACGGATAATTGTCTAAGGGCTTCAAGAACACCAGCATTGATCAAGGCCTTATTAAAAATTGGCTCGTGATTTCTTGACTGTGTTGGGCAGTTATTCTACATAGATGACTTCTTACTCACTTTAAGAACCACTTATTGACAAAAGAGGTTATTATGGGAATGTGTATATGCATGCTTAGGATAAGTATTCAGGTTAAGCTAATTATCTTTACTCAAATCAGGTGTATGTGCCTGATTTGGCTGTCCGTATGACATGGGGGAGTATTCCCTACAACCCTCATGGACTGGAACAGAGGTGTGTGTCTGTTCCGGAGTGATATGTTGATGTGTCACTCCACTAGTAGGGATAGATTTGTATTTCGTTCCATGTGATGCTGTTGAAGCTGTTATAATATTCTGATAGGCATCTAAATTATGTGCAGGGATTTGCATCTGCTCTTTCACCAGTGAAAGAATATGCTTGGTGACTTCAGCTTCCAAAATGGGAATATAGGTACATTCCATGTTTGGAGTAGGTGTATGTCCCTGATCCAGTCCTCCTTTTCTTGTCAGTGAATTCTGACAGTACTCAAGTGTGGGGGCGGAGATTTGAGTCTACCTCTTGGTTGTCATTGGGCTTTCCAATTTACTTTTTTAGCTGCTACCAAATGAGACTGCTGTTAGGTTCGATCAATACTAGTAGGTGTATGTTCCTGATGATATCACTCCACCGAACATGGTTGATGATCTACCTTCAATACTGGCAGACGAGGTTGCTGGTAGGATTGATGAGTGTAAGAAAGTGTATGTACCTGTTTACCAGTTGTCAACACATTGGGTTGGCAGGCTTCATCGTGTGTAGTTAAATGAGTCTGATGACTAGCTGATGATTTATAAATAGGTGTATGTTCCTATCTATAGTACTCCACCGAAATTTCCTGGCGGGAATGGTGTGCTGCTACCAGACGAGTCTGCTGAACCTTGGAATTAAAACGGACAGGTGTGTGTGCTCACTCGTTGCATTCCACCAAATTAGGTTGGTGGACTTCTTCGGAAATGGCAGAGATAAGAACCTACTCACTGTTGACTAGTCGTCACCTCTGGTGGTTCTTCTTGCCTGCTCGGGTTCGATGAACCCGAGCCGAACGCTTGGAGATGACACCCTCATCATATTGATGGCGCACCGTCTTACAAGTCTGGCGGAGATTTTTTGTGGTAGACCTCTAGAAGGACTCCTGTCTCCTTGAAATAATCCGTTGAGTGTCCTTATCATTCACCTCTTCATAGTATGTGAGGGACTGGTGATTGTGTTCCGTGGATAACGACCCGAATCGGTTGGAGACAGTGGCACCTGTTTCTTGATTGTTGGTCGTTGCTGTCCGAATGACCATGGGGAATTAATGACTTGGAGGCCTGTCGAGCGGCCTCCAGAGTTGGAATGGTACCGTGTCGACAGAATTCCTTAACTAGTGCATTTGATACCTAGCATTGAGGATGCTAAGTAGGTTATGTCATCCTCGGAGCGGAAGACGATCAAGCAGGAGTACCGGCACAGGTATTCACAGGTGTGAACTTTAGGGAAGTCATTTCAATAATGCATAAGTTCTTGGAAAAGTGTGTCTGTTTTATTTGAAAGACATAATGAAGATAATTTCATCCACTACATATTTTGGATGATCACATTTGTTATTGAATGTTTTGTTGGCCCTCTCATTGAGTTTAGATAGTGGCATAAAAAATACATAAAACATCATTTTATCTAGGTTAAGTATTCACGTTGGGTTCAAAAAATTTTGTGCCCTATGGAATTGGGAATAACCTCGTTTGATTAAGGTTGAAACATTCCAATCGGTTTCTAACGGGTTTGTTTGTAGAACGGGAAACATCCAATGATTCTATATCCATTTGGACCTACTTTCCAAATGTAGGTGCTTATTAGTTGTAGACTGATAAGGCTTAAGAATTTTCATTGGTCTAGAGGATGGGAGGTCGGACTCATCACACCTTTTTGGTGGGAATTATTTTCTACTCTGAGACTCTCTTTATAGATTTATCTTATGTTCGTGAATCCTTATTAAATTACCAACTATAAAAATGATCTTTCCTTTAGATCTTACAACCAATGATGAATATGTATGAAATTTAGAGAATATTATATATGTATTTGAGGTTCTTCATCGATAGAGAATAATCTGTATTTTTTAGAGATTTTTAGTCAATGGTATCCTTCAACACATTATATTGAAATCTCTTGGTCATTATGACAAACATACTGGTTTTAAATCCACTCATCAGGGAACCTGAAGTTTATTGCCATTCAAGAGGACATGGATTATTTCAAAGTTTTTATCGTTCTCGCAGATGGGCTACCTGCGTATAATTATTTTTAGAAAAGGAATCAGAACCCGTGTAGTTTTAGTAAAGAAGTATGAGGTTTATGCATGATTTATGGCTCAAAAAAAATGTCATAATTACTTTTACACTCTAATCCCACGTGTGTCATGCTCGGTGTGAGAAACAAAAGGTACGTATAAAACAAGACAATTGTGCTATGAAAGATGAAATCATAAGAAATAATGTGGGGCTTATGTATGTATGATTGCCCATATATATGAGGATTGTGATTTACTTCAGAGAAGAATCTCGGGAACAAGGTCCATAAAGGTATATGTTCTTTATGTAGATTTGGACACATATCTTAGGACTTACTCTTGAGAAGGATGCCCAAATTAGAGGGGACTTATTATTGGGTTCTACTAATGAGAAGGAATCCCGAATCAAAAAAAATTAACACTGGTTAAGTGAAATTCTTACTGGGGCTTATTCCTGATAAGGAGGCCAAGGTTAAAGGGACTAGAGAACTGGGGATTATTCCTGAGAAGGAGGATTCCTAGGTTAAAGGGAATTATGACTAGGGCATACTCCTGAAGAGGATGCCCATATTTGGGAACATGGACTAGGGCTTACTCCTGAAAAGGAATCCAAGGTTAATAGAACATGGAATAGGGATTACTCCTGAAAAGAAGGCCCCGGCTAGGGGACTTGGACAAGGGATTACTCTTGAAAAGAAGGACCAGGTTAGGGGACATTGAGATTACTTCTAAAGAGGATGCCCATATTAATGAATTTTGATATTGGTACTTACTCTTGAGAAGGAGGCCCAAGTTAAAGATCCTCTCATCTTAAAGGATGAGGTTGAATGTATGGAATCTCTAACCTTAGTGACATAATGATTTGTAAATAACTTGGTTTTAAGAGACGTTCCACAGAATTCCTTTCATTCAAGGAAGCCAACAAAGGTACCATGCCATAAATGGCATTGAAAAAGGTTCTTAAGAATGAATATTGAATAGGAGTGGTAGATTTTAATAATAGAGGTGAATATGCAGGAGGGGCACCCAAAAATAAGTAGGCGTGCAGGTCCTGTTTGGGGGTGCTGGCCTTGGTCACGCAGGTATACCTATGCGACAAATATTTACCTGCGCAATGGTCATTCCATGGGGTAATACTTCGGTGAGTCTTGGCACAAGCCCTTAGTATTATCCCTAAATACTTTTAAATGAGTGGCGCATAGGTTTTATTGAAGGGATAAGGTGGCGCGCAAGTGTCTTCATTTCCCTGAAGGGTTAGACACTTAGGCATGAAAGTGTTGATTAATTTCAACACTTAGGCCTTGTTCCCCCTCTTTAGATCTTCTGTTTTAGGTAAGAAATTACCATATAAGTGTTTGGAAGGCTTCGAGAAGAGACTAGGGCACCAAGAGTTCAAATCTGAGTTTCTGGATTTTATCTCCTCGAAATGGGGGACCCTACAAGGGGTATTTATAGTCTACTAAAGACCTTGGGAGAAAATCTTATATGGCATGCAGGTCACCTGTGTGCCCAATATGTAGTGTGCAGGTACCCTGTGCGACCGTCTTGAAACATGGGCAGCCCAGGATGAAGCAAATCCATATTCATGCATTTGTCAATTTTTTATGATTCTTCAAAGGATGAATCTCTTTATGCTAATCTATTCCCCTTTTTCAGTAATTAGACTCTGTGACGGAAAGGAACATCAAAAATATACTACTCTAAGGGTAAGGCTATCCAACTATTGAGTGATCGTTTCTCCCTACTATGTGTGAGACCATTATGTGATTCCTGGGTATCCATTTAACCAATAAAGAAAACCTCATTCCATCGATGAGGACACACTGTACACTTTTTTTAAAGCATTTAATTTGTCAATGGACCAAAGATAACAAATCAATACTAATAATGATTTCATAAGGCATCGACGCTACCACTAAGAGGTTCCAACTGAATCTATCACCTCCATGGGTAAGATCACATTGTCGTTAAAGATGTGTGATCATTGATTCTCCTCTCATAGGTGTCTCCAAGCGTAAGGTTCGAGTCAAATAATCCACGGAAATATCAAGGCTTCACACAAGACACATGGTGAGGAAATAATGATTGTAACATGTGTCTATAAGTACGTAAGATAATGAATAAAATACACAGATCATACCTCGGATCATCACTAGAGTCCCGAAGTTGTATACCTCAACAACATGCAGTTTCCCCACCCCTGTCTTCCAGCTCCCTAAGCCTGGAGCGGACCTCTTTGTGGTGGTGATGGAAGTAGATAAAAGTATCTTCTACATCATGTATCTCTCCCTTATCCTCTACCCTATATTCCACCTAGAGGAGCATTCTACAACACTCTATACCTCTGCCTCTGTGGCCCATCCACCACCTCCCTATCAGTAGCTTGATAGGTTGGACAGTCTATAGGAAGATGTCATCTACCCTCCCATGAGTAGAATCTTCTCTCCATAGGCTGACTGGATTCATCTTGAGAGCCCTAGACCACAAGCCCTCTGTCTTGGGCCCTTATGTGATGTCTCCCATGTCCAGATCCCTATCCCTGATGTCAGATCCCTGCTGATGAGGTCTCTGCACCGGTCTATCTTATGGTGACTGGCGCTGGCTATCTCTTCTCGGCTATGAATATCTCGACCACCAAATCTCTCTCTGGCACTCCTGCATAAGTATAAATTCCAAGAGGCATGAAACTAGCTTGGATGTCCCATAATAGACCTCATTAGAAGGTCCAAGCTCTAAATTACTGATTCATGACCACATCCATTGGGTACTTGGCGAGCTTCGTGAACCATGATGAATATTCATACACTGTTAAACTACCCTTTAGAACTAAAAAATATCATGTATATGCACTTCACTTGGTGTAACTAGATAGAACTCCTCCCTAAATAGTCACTCGAACTCTATCTATGAAAGATTCTCCTCATCATTAGTCTACTTAGTCAAACTCCACTATCGTCCTGCTGAATCCTAAATAAGAATCTCTCTTAGGATAACTATTTGTTCTGCTGGTGTCCTCACTACATTAAAACCTATGTCCACCACCTCACGACAATCCTCAGTCGCCTGAGGGTCCGGATCACCTCAAAACATCATTGTTCATTGTCACTAAAACTAATGGAGCATGCTCAACCTATGCTACTCATCTGTCGGTACATCAGGTACCGCGTGCTGCTCCACTAGTGGTGGTATAGCAGGTGAACCATCTGGAGGTATCTCCTGTAGAACCGATCCCTGACTCAAATCCTTGTTGCTGAGGGGGGTCATCCTCGTGATAGAGATGCTAAATGCTAGTAGGTATGTGTCACAATGGCATCTTGTAAGGAAAAAATATGTACCATGGTCAATGTGTATATCTGTATAGCTGACCCAAAAAGAAATGGAAAACAAATCCCATTCTTATATGATGTATTTACCATTATTTTGTTTCCCTAACACTACTATATTCTTGTAACAAGTCAAAAATTGTATTATTAGAATATGGGTGTATAGATATGTCGGCCTCCAACACCAACACTGGATTCCCTGGCTTGAAGGTCGAGCTGAAAGAACATAACACTGCTTCTCCAAACTAATCTCACAGACTCTAGGTCAAATGGTAGAAAGAACCACATTTGTTACCACTTTGTCATGACCCATCCTAACAGTGCCCATGTCGTAACTCCCCAAGCCTTACTCCAATAGGTAAGGGGCTAGTGAGTAGCACCGAGTAGGAATATCACTAACATGGGAGGGATTTCATAATTACCTGAACACACACAAACATCTCCAAGCCCTCAAATGTTGAAATTTAAAAAACACACAATGGAACAAAATGCATGCATTCAACTATATCCAACCAAAAAAGTACAATTTAATGTAAAGTGAAGAATGTAAACTGGGATAGAATACAAGTCCACCAAAATAAAGAGACTGCAAACTACAATGTCCAACCTATAAGTAAGAAATAAGTACCAGGGATACTGCTCTTATCTGTATGAACTCCTCAGAAAGTAAATAATCTCACAAAGCTCAGTCTAGTCCTGGTCCACCCCAAATTCCTTATAAAGGTTTCCCATCTGCATAATACATGACACATGTGGGAAAATCCCACGTAGGTGTGACTATAATAATACTCATTAGAGGATCCCAAAAACCATAAATAAATAAACAAAGAAAATATACAGTCATCTCTACAGAAAATATATCTCAAAACATATAATAAGAGAAACATAACTAGATACACTCTAAACCTAGACCTATAGTCTTGAGTTATGTTACAATGACTGCATACCCATGCTAAGGATTCATTTCAAAGATTCCACAAAGCACTCATTTTATAGAACTCTCTCCCGCAGTTTAATAGTTGTGATGTTGTCTGTCTGAGAAGTACGTTCGTTGGGAAGTGTCATAAGAGAGAGATGGATGCATAGATAGATACAAATTGAGAATTGATACACTCATTCCAAAATAACTCCCTCCTGAGTGGGGAAGGATCAATATACATAGATGAGGATACCATTCAAGGCCTTGGAAGATACTACAACTCTCCATATTCACCTACTAAGTAGAGGATCAACATCCTGTAGGATTGGTCACAGTAATACCTAACTCTACCTAGGGTCATGAATTGGTATAGGATCTCACTCTGGGCCACTCTAAGGAATTTTGACTCTATCCAGAATGTCTTACTAAAGGGATCATACTCCAGTGGATGAAAATTATACCCGGCCTTTAGGGGAACGAGAAAAGGGGGCACTAACCCCAAAATACCTGTCTAGGTAATGGTGGACAAGATGATCAAGACATGTACAGAAAGGTAAATGGCATGTAGAAAGGTGACATGTCAGGTCCTATGACCCCAGGTACTACCCATGTACAATAGCATGTGTTTAAGAGCATGTCTTGTTGAAATAGGTATACACAGTGTGTAGGAGCGTGACATGCCATATCCTAATATCTGGGGGCCACTCCTTGTATGTTGTATGTGTGACCGTACATGTCTTCAACTCGTGTTTTCTAACCCCTGTACCCGAACATGGGGTAACACATGTAACCAATCTGGTCTAGCCGTCTGGTGGAGTACATCTCCTATACTCCAACCTATGTCCATGTATCACCTGAGACACATTCCAAGTCTCATGTAAAGACCCACACACCGTGTGACATCTTTCACTTGTCACGTCATCACCATCTATCAACCTAAAAACTAGTGATGAATCAATGGGGACCAAACATCATGTAGTCAAAACTACATGCCAGGTTGGTCATGATTTTCTAGAATCATAGGTTCCTCATCCGGAACTTTGGGAGATCCTATGATTCTTGATCCATCCCTTTACCTCCAAACTAAATATCCAAGGTTGATTCTTCACCAAAACCCAATTCTATTTGTTACAGTCCTCTGATTGGGGGAAAAAAGATGTTTAGATCCATTCGCATGGAGAAACGTTGAAAGGAAATTTCTCCCGAACCGAGTTGATTTTCCA
The DNA here is from genome assembly GCA_963277665.1 of Viscum album. Classification (NCBI taxonomy): domain Eukaryota; kingdom Viridiplantae; phylum Streptophyta; class Magnoliopsida; order Santalales; family Viscaceae; genus Viscum; species Viscum album. The sequence continues at coordinate 1,773,697,878 of OY728153.1, read as the reverse complement.
CCACCATCATCTTATCACCTCTACTAGTTCATCACTATAATGGATCTACAATTCAGTATTGTTTCATTGCAAAATGGACAAGCAACGATCCGTTGTACATAACCATGTGAAGAACACGAAGAAGGAGGGGTAAAAAGGGGAATAAGAATACCACACAATGAATTTGAGGAATGATCCTCTGTCATTGTTTTTCATGGTGTTGGTATATTCCTATTATAAAGATCAAACTAAGAAAAAATAATAATTCAAATTATACATGGATCAGTTTTCCAATTTCATACTGATAAAAGACCCTCCTACAAGAACGAACAATCCATAGTTCAACCCGTCTATGGGTTTATCCACACTCATCCATTGAATCCATGAATAGGGAATGTAATTGAAGTAACAACCCCTACCTCGATCGCCGACGAAGAGGAAGATAGTTCATCTATTGGGATTTGATATCATTGTGCAATGATCCATGTGTCATCCTTCGTTGACATTCTTCAAGAATTCTCAAATCGTGGATCCTCTCTAAAGCTCGATAGGTTTCCAAGGAGTTTTATAGGGTTATGAGCCTAACCCCATTCACCTACTCATTTAAAAAAATAAAATTCCTCTTTATTATGGAAACATTTAAAATAATATAAATTATTAATTTAATTTATTTCCTTTAAAATGACTGAAGACTAACTTGTTTTTGTTGACCCACGCTAGTTGATCTTAGGGACCACCTAAGGTAAGAATGATTCTTTGAAAGCAATAGTGACTTCAGATTCCTAATATGGACACCCATTTAAATGTATTTACACTTTTTCAGGAAACCAACTCATGGGTGCTATTTAAACATTTAATTTATTTAGAACATTTATTCCCGGCACAACAGGCATCAAAATCACATGCCTTCACAAATAATGTTCTTATAATAATTCATTATAATATTTTAAAATAATACCCAGAAAATTTGGGACATTATAAAGACAATAAAATTGGGATTTGTGTTAACTCATTGGCTCACCAACTGGTCCCGCACAGCCTGCTGAAACATCTCATTCACCATGATGGATATAAGTGTCTCCTTGAATAGACAAGAACATCACCCTGCAGTGGTAACAATTGATATGGGATTCTTATAATACTGACCAATTCATGCCCAAAATCAAATCAAATCATGACATATCTATAACAAACAAATCCCATAGGAAATGGTACCCCCCCAATTTCTGGAGAACACACTTTACATTTCCTGAAAATTTCTTCTCACACACCAAACAATGTATTAATCGACATAGCCCCAAAAACATTCCACTTATAGACCCAACACAACCCCCAACTAGGTATAAGTATTAGAATGTAAATCACATGTATGTAATAAAACTATTGAAATCATAGAATCGATAATAATCATACCTCAAACTATCAATGGCCTAGCCTCACCACCAGTAGGTGTAGACTATACTACCTGAAGCTGACATGTCCCCCTACCCTAGGATCTAGCCTGATCCCCTACTGCTTCACTGCCCTATGGATATGAACACTCTCTCCAAATAGTAATATATCCACCACCTCTACCATTATGGTTAGTTTATATTCACCTTCCTATCTAGAATGGGGTAACTAACCCCTACCTATACTCCCCACCGGCCTCTGTAATCCTTCATTACCCATCTACTATAGATTCCTACAAAACCTATCCACATGCCCCATTCTACCAAACAGTCATCACTCAACTAGTGGTCGGGGGCACTGACTACTCACATGTCCCGCCCTACTGCACTAATAATAGAAAACTTGGTCACTTCCTTGAGAGAATGGTTCCCTTTTCTGGATAATTTTTCGACCACTGCCCTAGTGTAAACTCTTTAAATGGTTCTTCCTTCCATCAGAAGATGTACCACTAGTTTTACAAACTGCAAATGTATACCCACCACCCAAATCCACCTTGGGGTTCTATTATATAATAAGGAAACGATCCACAATCTCATCCATCCTCTTTAAATGGAATATATTTACTTGTACAATTATCTCATTCCTATTTCTATCCTGGAAATGTCTCTTCGTAGTTGTATCACCACCTACTAATTCTAGAATAATGCATTGATGTTCGGTGAAATGGCCAAAATAATCCATCCCTAACATAGATCCATGGGCCAATCTCATAAATCACACTGCCTTTCCCTTCCTCATATTCTCTGGATAGAAATGTTCTAGAAACCATTCTTGGAAATTTTTCCATACCATACTATCAACTTACTGTGTATGGACCAAAACATCCCACTAATTCTTTTCCTAACCCAAAATCATGTAAGAAGTCATCTTGACTCTCTTATTTGGAGGAGTCTTTTTCTTATCATGATTTTTCTAGATGGACTTTATCTAGGACTCTTCATCATCCAGTCTACCCTCTATAGTAAATTTCAGAGGCTGTTGTTGCTGAAACTCCTGATTTAGATCAAGAATACTAGGCACAACCCTCTATAGGTATCATTCCTTCATCTCAATAAAATTAATGGTTTATTCATGAAATGTATCTTCTCCTCGATCACCCTAGTTTATTGGTCTTCCATTCCCCATTTCGAGAGGATCATTCTCAGCAACATCTTCTTATCACCCAATCGAAACACGACGTCATGGTGGAATATTCCTACAATTCCAAACCCACACCTCAGAACACAAAACATAAGGTTTCGTAGTACATATGAGATAATTCCCCCAATAGTCACAACACCCACTATGCGTACACTATCCCAACAGTAATCAACCCATCGAAAACACTACCCTTGACAATCCCTTCCACGAGTCATGGTTAACATATGGACAATGAAAATACATAATCACATGTATATCATTAAAATCCTTTTTCAAAATCATTTCCACTTTTTAAAATATAATTATATTCCTCTCAATCTGGTTTCCTTTTTTACAACGTCTTACAACCAACATTTTTAACTCATTTACACCCATTCATTATAAGTTATCATTTCACATTATTTTTCTTTCAACCATTTTTCTCATCTTAATTAGAAATCATTTCCTTCATATTTTCGTGGATCTAAAATTCATTATACCTGTTATGCCCCACACACCCATCCCATGTGTTCCAATTATGATCCATGCCACCTATACCCAAAGTGCCTAAAATGATGCATAAATGCACATCCTCAAATTGTTCGAGTCTACAAGAAAAATTTCATGAAATTGTCACACCACAAAACAAGTGCATCACCCAATGGTGAAATATACTTCAACTGTAACAACACATATCAAAACAAAAATTCCCTCCATTGGAATATGGGATTTCCCTAGTACATGTATCAGCTGCTCCCATGAAAGAACTCATTTCCTAGACCCTGACATATTCTGATCTCCTGCCTACTATTCTTAAATAGTATGTCACAAAAAATACCTATATCGGATACCACTTTGTAATGTCCCAAAACCCAGAGTCCACTAAACTAATTCCCCTAGCCAGGTTTTCACATGACCTCAAGCATGACTCCCCATATGACAGAGTTTACCTACTAGCAATGAGGGTCTAAATAAACAAATAGTGATACAATATACTCATTTTTAGAGTATGTTGTAGTATATAATTATAAGAAACAATATAAATGAAAAAAAATAAAAAATAAAAATGCATTCCAAATCATTTTTGAAAATCGGTACATTAAATTCCCAATAGTAAATATTCCCTATTATGGTAAATTTGTAAAAAGGGAATAAACTCCAAAATAATTCTACACCAAAAGTACCAAATGTTTTATGACTCCATGTATATATCCTTGATCATGCATATCCCAAGAAAAACTCAGCTACCAAGCATAAATCCCTTTCCCTTGTCCTGACGCACAACTATAAAATTTGTTTTGAGTACCCATTTGTGGCCTGAGAAGGGTGTGAGTACAACTTAATAGGGAACCACCAACAGTGTCCAAAAAATTTCCAATATAAATAGATATTATACTAAAGTAATAAAGAAATGACAATGTAAACATTTGAAAAATCATGTTCCATTATATAATAATGTTAAATTTAAATATTAACTTCCTTAATTCAATTCTCATCATTTATACAACCTTTATAAATTAATTCTTTTTAATCACATGGTTTAGGGTTAGGAATTTAGATCATCTTCACAATGGCATAATCTGAAAAATTATCATACATGAGGGAGTAATTCAAGTAACCTCTCTCACTAGGGATATAAATTTTATAAGCATATCCATCACACATACATTGGAGCCTCAGTCAAGGTAGTCACATCTAATTTAACCGATAAGGAAATGGATCATTACTCCAGCTCCCAAAACCATGAATTATAGGGTGGGTTTAGAAACTCAGTCCATCCCAACCTTTGGTCGGAGCCTCAATCATCTTTCCCACACCACAATGTAAATAACACTTACTTATTTTACATATAACACTTTTATTTTCTATCGCAAACCATACACAATTAATACACATAACATTAATAATTCGCATTCCATTTAACATATAAATCTTATTTATTACTATAATCATTAACACATTTACCTAGCATATCCAATTTGAACCATATCCCATTCCCATAAACAAAGCCTTTTATCATAATAAAAAATATTCCATATATTGGCCTAATTTAAAAATTCATTAATAGTAATGAATTAATTCATTTACATAATAATCATTTCATGTTACATAAACAACTACACATTTACATTCAAATTTCATAATCCATTTAACACATTTGAATTAATCCCTTTAATTAATTTTCAAAATTTGTCGAACAATCCCTTATGTCACCACCAACAAATAGATTCAACTATAATTAGTTCAATTTTATAATTGAGATTATCATTTCAATACATTAGTCATGGGATCTTTTTAAACACAATTTAACTTCTGGATAACGTCAAAATATTACTTGTTTGGAAATATTGGTGTACCCCATGGGTGGCCCTAGATCGGTTAAATCATCGTCAATGCATTCTACAGGGAACATGATGGGTTCAATTCATTATTTATCCAATTATTTATTCTATTATTAATCAAATAAAAAATCACAAAAACAATTAAACAATATCACTACTACACATGCAAAAATATATAATAATATGATCTTATATAACTTGTAAACCCCCTACCTCCTATTGGGAGACAATCACTTGCGTAATCATGACCTGATATCCAAATAAAGAAACCCTTGAAGCCTCAACCTAGAATCCAATGTAAAACAGGGTTTTATGGATTCATAAGAATATAACACAACTTACAAAACCTAATACTGAAAATAGAAAGTAAAAGAGGATTAGACATACCTAGAGTTTTGATTTGCAACCAACGATGCTCTAAATGGTGTATAATCAAAGGAGAACCACCCTTGAAAATATTTGGTGTAATAAGTTCATCATACGGTTGCAAGGGGATTAATGGGGAAGAAAATTTGGTGATATTCTTAAAATCCTTAGGGATAAGTTTGGTAATTGTTCCCTCTTTAATGGGGTGCATGGTTTGGCCACACATTTTTTTAAACCGTTCAGAAACTGTTCCCCACCCATTGTCCAAGAGGTGTTATGATGTATGGTTATAGGGGAGTCTCGTGAATTTTGAGAAAATCTATGCCAACCATGTTGAATTCCTCTATAAATGGTCCTAGGGTTTGTCCTAACCACTTTAATTATTTTCACTAATTGTGTTCTAAATTATGTGACATGCACATGCTGACCTGATTTCCCTCTCTTTTTTGTCTTGATCACCTAAAACACCCACAAGATTCCTCATACACCCATTATACTCCAAATTCACAAGAATTATAGGATTCAAACAAAAATATAAAAATTAACATACCTTCATGGTTTCCATGATCATAAAATCTTACAGAATATTTGATTGAGGGATTCGAAAAAAAAATCATGTATTATGATGAAATGAAAAATGTCTTAATTTGTTTCAATAAATATGTGGGTATATTTAAGAACTTTATAGAACAAAAAAATTTATTGACCTAGTTTATACGAGGAACATGTATACATAGTGGAACAATAATTGTGGATGTAACAGAATTTGTAGTATACTCTACAAGTAATTGGAAAATGTTAATAACATCTAAATTGTATTTAACTCAAAATTTAGGAAATTTTCTTCATCCCTCTCTTAACACTATCTAGAACTTATGCAATTTAATTTCATAGTGGATGTAGGAAAAAATTTCATTTACTCCAAATGATGAATAAATAATAATTTTTTCAAATATATGGGTCATTCTTCTTGGTCATCGATTTCTCAAGGGAGTACATGGTCTAATCATGAAAATAATCATTGAAAGTTAAAGGGTGATATATTTAGAAGCGAAAATAACCAACATTCCAATGAACTATGCTTCTAATGGGTTTAAGAGGAAATAAGACATCTAGATAGACATTTTAATGAACAATGGGTTCAAAAAACAATATACCTTGTTTCTTAAAAGTACATAATCTTAGAGGAGAGTGTGTTAGAATAATAATGTGCCGTAGAATAAAAATAGTGGTATAAAAGCATTTGATAGGGGGCCATAAACATGAAACATTTTTGTACTTTTATTTGGGATAAGAATTTTATGAGAAACATTAACATAATTCTTCATGATAGTTCTCACTCCAGTGGTGTTAATTTAACTAATTCGATTTCAGAATTCCACTTCTCAACTTTACATATATTTCTAGGATAGATCATAAAAGAGAATTCCAATATTTTAGATCAATATAAATAAATTTTTACAAACATCCAACGAATAATCTTTTTTTTAGAAAAGTAGTATCATGAACTAGTTTCTCAATTCACGCCCCTAAGAGGATTTATTAAAATTAAGAAATTAGTGTTACAAACATGAGGTGGAATGAGCTTACACTAGCAGAGAATTAACTAGGGTAGAAACTAAGTACTCAAGAATACCTAATGAATAATCATTATGCTAAGAGATATTTTTATTTTAAATCTTACTAGATGAGTATGTGATTACGATAGATATTAAAACCAATCCTGATGGAACCCTTGGATCCAATGGCTTTCTCGGGATCTTTTACTTGATTTCATAGGATATATTGAAATTTATTGTCTCTTTTGTGTCCATAATTTATTAATATGAGGGACTCTGCATACATTTCTCTATATAATATTTCTTTTTCTTATTCCCCTCATGATCAACCCTAATTGTTTTGTTCACATTCATCCCATAAACTAATGAAACTTATCTAATAATTGTATCAACTAAATTATAAATAAAATGATTTGTATGTAATGGGGTCCTCATATTTCTTCTGAAAAACATTGATTCAAAAAAGTTAGTAAAACAATTGGTGTAGATGGTATGGTTTTTAATATAATATCTGATCTTGATTGATGGGTTTTTTTGTACAAATATCATGATAAAAATTGGTATAATTAAAGCATAATTTTGGATAAATTGTAGATTTCTTATCAAATTTCTATGTAAATGTTCCTTTTCTAAGTTGGTTTGTATCCTTATTTTTCATTTAATAATTTCTCCATGGTTTAGTCTTTGTCTAATGGGAAGTCAATTTGGACTACTCAAACCAATTAGGGGCATTATGCAAGGGGACCCTCTTTTATCTAGTCTCTTTATCCTCACTCATGATTTTCATTATATGAATCTAAATTCTAGCATATCCAATGGCCTCATGCCTATTATTTAATTTAATTTGGATTAAATATAATCTCACGTATCGTATTTTTGAATGATACTATATTATTCATAAATCGAAGAACATAATCTACCAAAAGCATCAAACCAATCCAAAATGTATATAGTTGGAGTAGTGGATAACTCATAAATACAAATAACAACATTACCGTCATTTATAAATCATGTTTAAATAGGTACTCTAGGCTCATTTAGGAGAATCTCATGGTCTCCAAAAGTAAACTCCATATTCAATATCTTGGTTTCTCACTTTCCAATGGAAGGATTTTAATTAATAATTTTGATTATATTTTAAAAAAAACTATATAAGGGTCTTAAATTGGAAAATATGATTTCTCTATTTTGGAGTTCATATCACTTTTGTTTATGGTGTGTTGAATTATATCTCAATGTATTTTATCTCAGTATTCAAGACACCAATAAATATTACTAAATATATTAAAGATACCCTCAACTCCTTCATTTAGGATTCTCATCATGTGGGGAACCATCTATAGAAAAGTTAGGATAGGATTGGAAATGCATAGAATTATGGAGAAAATGATTTTAAATTATATATATGAAAAAATTTAATTCTTATAGAATATGTTTTAATAACAGTAAATATCAGGTAACTCTATCTAGACAATGTTTTTTATGAATAAACATGGTTATTTACCTTTTCTTTGCATCAAGGATTCCTCGGGATCCCAAATCTGGTGTGGCGTCCATGATTATATTCGAATAATTTATGACAGCTTTCATTGAATTACATGAAGGGGTAACATTACTTTGTGGGTAGATAATTAAGATAACATTACTCTCTAATCCCCTAGATTCCTTGATTTGGATCTATGCATTGTGTAGGGAACTACATTCCCTTATCTCTTATAAAAATTCCTAAAATTGACCAGAAATAACTTTACAATATAATTTAACTATTCAATGGAGTTGATTATGTTATTTCTATTCAATAATCTTAATGAAAATTCACCAGTACATAATATTGGTAGGTGATTCATAATTCATGATCTTAGAACACCCTGTCCAACAACCATTGGAGTAATAAAATTCATACCAAGAAAAAATTTTGGAAAAGAATTCAACTTTCCTAAAATTTCCAATACTACAATAATTCATGTTATGAATAAATGTTTTATATTTTCATGAAATCTAATTTTTATAAAATCATATAGAATTGTCCTATAATTATTTAGGATATCATTGAAAATGTAGAAAATTTTCTTCATTCATATTTTTTAATTCAAGAATATTCCATCCTAAACAAAGAAGGTCAATGTCTTCTCTATACACCCAGATATTTAGTGATATGGGAAACAAGTAATGTTGTTATACATAAAAAAAATTTCCCCACCAACACATACCTAAAATTAGAAGTAATTTTATGTTCCAATCCCTGGAAACTCACTATAAGGAGTAAATTTTCTTTTTTTAGTCAAAAGCCAATTAACCATTACTTTTGCAACTAGTAAAGCATATTTCATAAGGTTCAGATGTAATTAAAATTTTTAGAAGTCTCCTATAAATGAATTAAAACACAATTAACATGCATATTTTATCCAAGGGACAATGTGTGGAGGAGGCCTAGTTTGGTATAAGCATGGTTCAATCATTATATATTTAATTTCCTCCAATGGAGAGGGAACCTCACATCAAGTAGAAGCTCAACATATGATATATGGGATTAGTTGTTGAATGATAATAAATATCTCTTTATATACAATTGAATATGACTCATAAATTATTATAAATGATCTCTTGGGATACTACCTGAATCATTTATTGACTACATATATAATCCATATATTTTTGAGTATGATTCCATGAAAGGTAGATATTTTTTCACATTTTTAGAGTGGAATAACAATTGTATATTCCTTCTTTAAAAGGAGGCCCAAAATTGGATATGAATGATTTATTGCGTTTTGAATTTTTATATATTGGATGTGTTAATATAAACCATGTGTATTCCCTTTTTATTCAACATTATACTCACCCTGACTTCCATCCTTTATCCATATTCCTTCTTTCACCATTTTTCTATAATAATAAAAATGTAACTTTCAATTATTTAGAGATTATTACATCGTAGAATAAATTATACTTCATTGAGAAAGTATAAATTGAAGTTGTCATTTTTATCATCTTTTGATTAGAGGAATATAAAAATTTCTACTTATATGAAATTTTTGTTGATATTTCATAATAATTTTATTCAAAATGTGGATTAAAATGGATTTTACAATCTAGAATTTTCTAAAATGTCCATGGGTTTAGCTATTCATCTGAAATTGTTAACCCTCTACATAGAATATCCTCTTTGTGGATATTTTTATGTGGTTAGTGTTTTTTTAAAAAGATGGCCAATCACTATTAAAAGTGACAGTGGGTGATTTTAAAGAGATCATAAAAAATGGAATTTGGGTTAAATAATTCCCCCCTCTAAGTAAACTCTCAATATTTATAGGGATATCAATTGGTATAAAAATATTTCTAGGTTTCATCTAATGATTCTATGGATATTGATGGTTTATATGTTGAAGTGTGTTCTTTTGAAATGTTAAGTGATTTTTCTCATTCTATCATAATCATGGTATTTTCTAGGATTTGTATTTTGGTGTGTTAAGAGCTGTTGATATTTTACACCTAAATTTTAGGTATTTTATTAATTTCAGTAAGTCAACGAAAAAATAATTATCACATTTTATGAAATAAAATAAAATTTGTAGGAGGAGATAATTCTTCCATACATTCTCATTCTAAGAACGGATGATATGAAAAATTCAACGAATGGCTTTACACCTATAATACAAGGTTTTATGATTACCCATGATGAAAATATTGACATTAATGTTAGCATTAATGCATTTTATATTCTCTGGTCCTTACTTTTAGATTAGGTATTTATACATATTATTTCGTTTAATGTTGTGAATGGAATTTTTTTCAGAGTATTAAATATTTATAAATGAAATTTCACATGAAAATAACATTAATTGTAGATTTGGAATTTTGGAGTATGAGAATATTCATATACATGAATGATAATATATGGATTAATTTTATTCAATATTCAATTGGGGTTTTATAACAATTTGAGTATTATAAGAGACACTTCTACATGCTATTATGTTAATAAAGATTATTCATATCTTACCAGGATAATTTTTTTCCATGTTATCAATATTATATTATCATGATGATAAAACATTTCGTTTGGATTCTTTAGATAATAATTATATTTATTGTGAAATCAATATGAGATATTATATAAATATGAAGATTAATTATAATAAGTAAAGAGGTTTTAAATCTCTGAAAAATTATAATTCATTTAATAAGATCAAGGAAGAAACAAATTTTATATTATAATGATGATAACAATATGATGTGCGAAAATATCGGGACAGTCATCCTATAAAATTTTCATAAGGGAAAAAGAAAATATCCTGGAAAAATTATTTCTAATGAGTTTTTGTGTTATAATTTTAAATTTTATTTTGATTTAATAAAAATGAGTAAGAAGAAATTGAATTGGTATAAAATTTACCAAATAAAATATCAATAATAATGTACAATAATTTCAAAAGATGAATGATTGTATAGGAATACTTCAATAAAAAAAGTAAAAAATATTTATCCAATTTAGAAATTTCATTATGTTTAGGTATTCATAATATTTTATTTATATGATATATATGATAGAATAAATTCAACACTAGAGTGGGTGTTATTGAGTCAAATATAGAAGAAGAACAAAAAATGTTTCATCGTGTGATAATGAAGAGATTTTTCATTAAGAGGAACATGAATTTCAAATAGTTTTTATGTAAGGAATTGAATTAAAGAATGTTGCACAAATATTTTTATGTTATAGAATGAGAATAATGTCTTAAATATTTCATTCAAGGAACTCAAATTGGATAAGGATGAATTTATAATTATGGATGTCATGTTTTCATTGAATGTTTAGGAAGTGAGTGGCATATAGAAAATAGAGAGAAATAAGGTGTAACAGTTAAAATAAAAGTTCATTAAAATGCAAAAGGATCATGATTCTATTAATTTATAGTTTTCTAGTAATGGAAAACTCACAAAAATAAATTCAAATATAATTTCACATTTTGTCCATGGATAAAGATAATGGGTAAGGAGAGTGTAGTGTACTATGTTTAAAATGGGAAAAGGATATTATTTTAACAAAAAATATCAAAAAAATATAATTATTGGTTATAAAATATTTGATCTATATAATGGATCCTAATTTTTTTTGAGGAATATGATTAAAATATCACAAATTAAAATAATTTCTGAGTTATATTTTTAATGGAATGTACTATTTGGAATCCCAATCTAATATTTTTCTATGAAGATATAAATTCATGAAAAATACTATGCATATGTGGATCATATGTATAGTGTGTTGATGTTTTGGTTAATAAAATCAAATTTATAAATTTATATAAAATTTATAATTTCAAAATACTTTTTTTAATGGATATATTTGTTGTTTAGAGATAATATTAAACATTTATGTCATTTCTCATTTTATAGATTCTATGATCACATGGTGAGATGTTTCTAGTTTAATGTTGTTACATTTTAGCTCATAATTATTTGTTAATGTCACACATTTCGGGTGAGAATATCTAAAGAATATAAAAAATCCATGTAGAGTTTATCCTAATAAAAGAGTTCAATATTAATAATTTATTTCAATAAGTTGTATGATGTGTTCAAAATGTTACCAATATAATCAGGGTGTGAGTGTTGTCTAATAATTTTTCCATATCAAAATTTTAAATAACATAGGATATAGATATTTCAAAATAGATAAAAGAAAAATAAAAGTTGTGAAGAAAGAGTTTCATTATAATAATAAAAATTATTTCGATGTCAATCCCTTGGAGATTATTGACTAAAAGAGGGATTTAAGGGAATTTATATTCATGAATAATGTTAAATTAATAGCCTCATATGGAAGATATTGAATAAATAAGTATGAAAAACATAATTAAGGAGTTAATTAAGTTTTAATATGGTATTTCTAAAATTCAAAAAAATGTGGATGATGTGGAGTACAATTAGATTAAGTAGTTTCTCTTACATGTTATCACGATATATTTGAGAAATACAAACATTCTATTAATCTTAAATGGTAATTTAAAAACTGTGAGTCTATTAAAAGTTCATATAAATGGGGATTTTTAATCATATCTTTTAAGTTTAATACAAAAATTCAACCTTCACTATTCAAATTGTAATCTATGGGGTGCCATACCTTCACTCATTTGTTCTTAGGATATCATTTTTAAAGTGGGAGAAATATAAAAAAATATATCAAAATATATAAATATTTTCAATTTGATGGAAATAACTTATTTATATGGATTATAAATTTATAGGTATTCTTTTAAAATGGCGTGTTGTGAGTTCATTATAAACATGTGGTTATATATGTGACAAGATGTGATTTCAGCTAGTGTCATCATAAGACTTATTCCTTCTCTTTACAGTCATCATCCTCTCCTAGATAACCTGCACCTTCTCAGTGGTAGCCCATACCAACTCTAGACCCATGAGTGACAACTCCCCTGGGTATGTCCAACATAGTGGTGATCTGAAAGGCCACCCAAACAAGGCCTAAAAATTTTCCATGAAAATGGTGGAGTGATAACTGTTTTTTTAAGAAAAATCTACCAGCGAAACGTGGTCCTCCCAACTGCAACCAAAACACAGGGCACAACTATGAAGCGTTTCTTCCAATGTCTGTATGGTATGTTCCGTTTGACCATCCGTATGGGGGTGAAAAGTTGTGCTCAAGTGCAGCTGCATCCTGAATGCCTCTTGTAACACCTTCAACAACTGAGAGGAAAATATCACATCACGGTATGATATGATCATCGAAGGCACCACGTGTATCCGCAGTGTCTCCTGGATGTAGAGGCGTCCCAAGAACTCTACGGGTCCCTACTCCTAGATGGGTAGAATGTTAATGACTTGTTGAATTGGTCAACAGTCACCTAGATGGAATCATGGCCCTTATATGTACGTGTAAAACCAATCTCAAAGTCCATCGAGATACCATCCCATTTCTACTCTGGTACCTTGAGTGGTTGGGCCATGCCTATTTTAACTTGATTCTCGGCCTTCACTTGCTGACAATTGAGGCATCGTAAAATGAACTCTTCCACCACATTCTTTATCTCTAGACACTAGTACTTACACTATAGTTCCTAGTATATCATCTCCACTATATGATGTACTGCCTAAGGGGATGTATGGAACTCCCTAAACACCTCCTCCCACAACATCACCGACACTACTTTGCGCCCTCTGAAAATAATGACATGCTCCCCACCTATCGGAAATCCATCGGAAACTTGTCCTGAGGATATCAGAGCTAGTTAGGGCTCGCAGTCAACATCCATGATTTGTTCCTCTCTAACTCACTCTAAGAGTGGGGGAGTGACTGTCATAGATTGGAGGTAAAATGCTCCCTCACTATCCATGAAGGATATCTGCATCGCAGTTAGCTACTCCATCGCCTCACTCAACAACTATAAACCAGACCTCCTACTGAGTGTGTCTACCACCACATTCCCCTTCCTTGGAGTATAGACAATCTCAAATTCATAGTCCTAGTGTAACTCTAGCCATCGTTGTTTTCTCAAGGTTCAGTCCTTCTGTGAGATGATATACCTGAGAATCTTTCGATGGAGTAGATGGTAAACTGTTCACCCATCAAGTATTGATGCCACATATTCAAGGAAAAGACCACTACTACTAACCTCATGTCATTGGTCATGTAGTTCTCCTCATGATACTTCAACTTCCATTCATTGTAAGAGATCACTACTCACTCCTGCATCAGTACACAACTCAGTCCGATCTGGGATGCATCATAGTAGACTGCATACCTAATTCCCTACTTTTGTACTCTTTAGATGGGCCCACTCATCTGTCTCTGCCTCAGATCTTGTAAACTCTACTGGAATATCTCTTTCTGCAGAAATGGTTTTCCCTTTTGTGTCAAAACTGATAAGGGGGATGATACTCTAGAAAATTTGTGTACGATCCTCTGGTAGTACCTAGACGACCCTCAGAAGCTCCGCACCTCGGTCACTCTCTAGGTTTTCTCTCAAGAAAGAACATCTTCTATATTTTCTATATCCACTGACAATACTTCCTCAATGATGGAATGACCTAGAATGTGGACCTCCCGAATCCAGGACTGGCACTTTGAGAGCTTACCATAAAGCTAGTTCTCTCAGAGCACGTCTAGGACTATCTAAAGCTGTGTAGAGTGCTCCTCCTCCAATGCCATGTACACCAAGATTTCATCATTGAAGACCACCATGAAATGATACGTGTAAAAACCGAAGATCGTGTTCATGATCCCCATTAACACTGAGGTGGAATTGGTCACACTAAGGGGTGTCACCAAGAACTCGTAGTGGTTGTACCGGTATCTTAAGGCTATATTTGGTACATGTTCATCTTGTTCTCTCTTATGATGATATCCTGATTTGAGGTCATTCTTCAAGAACCACATCACATCATTCAGCAGATCGACGAGGTCAGTAATCCTCGTCAGTGGATACATCTTATTCACGGTCACCTGATCCAGGAACCAGAAGTCCACACATAGCCTCAATCTCATGCCTTCCATCTAGGAAAAAACACTAGGGATGCCCATGGAGAAACACTAGGCATCACAAACCCCTTCCCCTACAAGTCTTACAACTGTACCTTCAACTCATGAAACTCTATGGGAGCCATCCAATATGAAGATATAGATACAAGTTCCATACCTATGTACATGTAAATCCATAAGTATACCTCTTTATGAGGATGTAGTTCTAGGACATCTTCTATACAGACATCCTCATATTCATCCACCACTACAAGAAAACCCAGAGACCCCTCATCCACCGCACCGAGGGTGAGGCCATACAACTTGTGAGTGATCGACTACACCCTTCTCTAAGAAATAACATCCTTTGCTGGAATGGTTCTCTTTTCATCTTTGAAGGAAAACATGTTCCCATCCTCATAGACACACCGCATTTTGCACCTAAAACAGTCGATTTGATCATGGACTTTGGATACCATTCCATACACAATATGACATTGTATGTCCTCGATGCTGCTACTTGGAGATCCCATTTGATGTTCTCACCTCCTAGTGTAAGCTCATAGTATCATCACCAGTGTGTAATCATAAAATCCCTTACCATATGAGTCTCTAATAACCAGGATCGTGCCAATGGCTCCACCATAATCTTAGAGCCTTGAATGAGGTCTGTGTCAAGGAAAGAGTGACTGGAACCTATGTCTATAAGAACTGCATCTAAGGAAGAGTATACACAGATCTTGCCTCTAATAATGTCTAGAGAACTAAGGTCGTAGGTCTCCATCATCTGAATCTAGTTCCACCCCATTCCACATGCTCGCGAAGCTTGTGGTGGGCCTCCTGGGGGTGGTGGTGTTAGTACCTCGAATCGTCATCCACTGCCTACCACTCGGCATGCTCCCCAGCCATCTCCTCCTCCCTATGGACCTCCTTGCTTGAGCCTTAGTCATTGTCTCATCAGTACCATGACCACCTACTGGTAATCTATGTGGGGAGCCGGACAATCGCAAGCCATGTTCTGTTTTCTGCCGAAAGAGTAACAAAATCTACTCCTTAGATGACCTCATCTACCTTGTGAGCTCTCCACCTCCGACCCTACATCCTAGGGTCATCCTCCATAAGGTACGACCCATTTGGGCCTCTAAAACGTCTATATAATGCATGATGTAGATGACTCAGCCACCTTTCAAATGGTGGTGGCTCTCGCTATCAGTTCCTGCTCAGTTAGAAAGCTCTCAACCAGTAGGGATCACTCTAGAACTATAGCCTGTGTCGGTATGCTGAGAAAAATAATTGATGTCCTAATATCTTACCAGAGTCCCTTATCAAAGGTCTGAGCCATAATGAAAGGGTTGTGTACCATGTTGGTGGAGTAGGAGGATAGGTCGGTAAACTTCATTGAGTACTGATCCACAATTAGGCTACCCTTCTTGTAGGTGTAGTAACTCCTAAATATGCTATTTGCATAGTTTCTCCGGTACAAACTCTACCCTGAAGAGGATCTTGAAGTCCATCCATACAAGGGTCACCTCCTTGTGTGTATGGAGTATCAAGTTCCACCACCTCCCTTCCATTCTCTGAAAAGGCTAGTGGTTAGGACTACCATATGGTATGTCAATGTCTCTATTATATGAAAAAACTTGAGTAACTGCATCCAGACAATCCTCAGATGCCTGAGGATATGTCTCTCCTCGAAACCTCAGAGGCCTATGTCTCTGGAAATCATGCAGAGTGCATAGTCAGTATACAATGTCTGTTGGTGGTGCTGGTAGAAACTTCTTCTCTCTGGGTGGTGATGTTGTTGGTACACCACCGGAAGGTGCTAGCGATATAAGTTGTTCCTACACCAACACATCTTCTCTCAGTGGACCATTGTTGTGATCTCTCACTGGAATCCTGGATGGATGTCTTAATGGAGACATCCTTTATAGAAATAGATGTTCTACGGTCAATAAGTTATACTTTGTGAGATGAATCGAAAGAGATCAAGACAAAAACATTTCAAAAACACATGCAACTAGTGTTTTCATGTACCGATTCAGAAAATAGAATTTAGGGTCCTGGCATATGGATACGTTGGTTTCCGCTCCAACACTGGACTCCCAAGACTTAAATCCGAATTCAAGACATGTATCACTATTACCCCCATTGAAAATACAGGCTCTTAGTTCTTTTGGTAGAACTAATTTCCCTCTGATACCACTTTGTCATGACCCATCCCACTAGGCCCATGTCTTGACTACCCCAATCCCACCATCCATAGGCCATGGGCTAGTGACTAGAATCGAAAAGGAATATCCCAAAAAGGGAAGGCATTACCTTTAAACACGTACACACACAGTCGCAACCACATCAAAACACACTAAAAGGGGGAAAAAGTATACCACTAAACCAAAGCTATGTGAAAGTATAAGTGAATGTAAGTGGGCCAGAATACAAACCCAAAAAATAAACCAAAAATAGAAAATTACAAAAGGAAACTCTAATGGAAATCTGTGGAAAACCCCACCTATTCGTGAGAGTAGTCAAGCTACAAAAATCCGATGTTGTAGGCCATTTCCACTTGGTCCTACTATGCCGTACCTAGTCTTAGGCCACCAATTCCAATTTCGTATCATCCATTATTATCATCCCCGTGAGCACCTCTATTGAAACGCCGATCGTCCGCACCAGACACAACACATACAGGAAAATCCCATACAGGGGTGAGTATAACAATACTCATTAGGGACTCTGAGACCCCTGAAGGTCCCTCTGTAATCCAAAAAGGAAAAAACCCAAAAAGAAAATACCATAGAGGTAATACCACCAAGCATGATCTCAAACACATAGCATAAAGTAAAAGATGTAGCAGACACTATGTATAATATAAGTACCAAACTAAAGATGATTACTTGTAAAGCTATATCATCTTATTCTCTCGAGAGTCTCAGTTTCTGATCTGCATAGGGTCGTTAGGTGTGGGCCCACAGAGGATTTCTAGGTGCTAACCCACATAGGATCGCTAAGTGATAACACATATAGGATCGCCAGGTGTTGACCCAAAGAGTGTCGCTATGTGCTGTCCCACATATGCTTTCTAGGTTCTGACCCACATAGGATCTCAATGTGCTCACCCACTCAGGATCACTATTCTTTCTTCATGTCACATCCAGCCACTGGATTCTCGCACTTAGCACACTTGAAATCCAAAGGATCTGTTCCATAATCCATCGTCCTTACCTCAACCACCATTAATTCCCACATAGACTAACCCCTAAGGATTATCACGTCGTAAGGGTCCCAACGCAATGGATAGTACGTCATTCGTACACCCAGTATGTAAGTTATAGGCATTTTTATAAAACAGACCTGGTTGGATTTAAGTCTGATCCAAACCAGACATACTCCAACTTCTTCCAAAACTCACATAAAGTATCTCATAAGTACCGTGTCGTCGTAATGGTCCCAACTCTAGTGACGTTTCATCAATCGGAAGCTCAGTCTAAGAGATGCAGTCATTTTAGTAAATAGAGTCTGGTTGCGTCTTGGCTGGGTCCGACCCGGTCAGACCGACCCGACCAACTCGACTGGGGGGTCATGTGTACCCCGGATTAGATTGACAGACTCGATCTGACCCGGTTCGGGTCATGATCAGTCTGGTCATGCCCAAAGTGGCTTGCTGGACCCAGCCTAGGTTGGCCGGGGGTCTAGCCCATCGGGTCGCCAGGCAACCTAGTCTCTTTTGGCCCAACCCAAAGGGCACAGTTCTAGCCTTCCAGTGCTGGTCTGGCCCATTGGGGGCAGGACTGGTACGGTAGGCCACAGGTCTGAACCATTGGTGTAGTTCCGACTGCTTAAGAGCTCCTGCTCCGCCCCGTACACCAGAGGCATACTGGTCCGCCTCATTGGGACACAGCTGAATTCCACTTCTGTTCCATAACCATCACCGCATAGGTCAGTGGGGGGAACCTCCTCTGTTGCGGTCGAGAAACCTGATCCCACCGCATGGGACATGGATTAGTACCGAGTCAGGCATATCATGCTGATGGCTCCCCTGCTGCCCCATCGACCAAACTAGTTGTGTCTCTCCCTCCGACGTGCCAACAGACTCTTCAACGGACCCCCAGGTCCGCACCAGTGGTCTGTTCTTTGCGCTGCTTATGCCTACGCTCTCCAGGGAACATCATCCCCACCAAAAAGGTCTCAAATTTCACTTATTGTGGATTTTTAATTTTTTCCATGAAGAACACCTACGACAGAGGGTCTCGGGCCTTGTTCATGTCAGGCCACGCCCTCTGAAATATAATTTTATAATCAAGGGAGGTCTGAGTATTTTAATTTGAACAAAAATGATGATTCAACCCTGCATAAATAAATCCCTAAATAAATGTTACCCTCCCTCTTAAATGCATGAATCGCAGATCAACCTGTTAGTGAGTTGAACCATGTTCATTGTTTCCAAAAAAAATAATGAGGAATGACTTTAAATAGTAAACAACCCCATAGCTTTTTGACGTTTGATGCCAAAGTGTTCTTCCTCGAGGTTTCACAATGTTGACCCCACTTCTGGATCCATTATTTGAGGCACGTCAATGATGATGAATTCTCTCCAACATTCATTATTCTTCGTTGGAATGGAAAACAGACAGAAGTTCGTCAGTGAATACCAATAGTTTTAATTCCCCATTCTCCCACATGTTGGATTAATAAAAATAATCGCATCACATCATTTCTATTATGTGGTGATGTTTCCTTGTTACACCTAGTCTATTACATCGTTAAGATACATGATGTGCAACATTAAAGAGATTTATTAATGTGCCTCATCTTTGTGTCATGGCTACACTACAATGTCGTCGTCCACCACCCAATGGTGGAAAAAGAAATAAAATAATTTTTTAAACTAATTTTATTATTTTTCTTGATAATTCTGAAAAATAACTTTTCTGATCGGCCCTCACCGGCCAAAGTAAATTCATTTATAGTTGAATGTCGGCATTCCAAGTTCAATGATGCCCTTGGATTTTTAATCCTATCACTAGTTCAAAAGATAAAAAATCCCACTCACACGTTTACTAAACACACCTTAAATTTTTTTCAAAAAATCCATTCTGGGCTCACCAGGCCACAGAATCACGTGTCGTCAGAGCATGCAATCTCAAAATAATTCCATATAAATGAAAACATTTAGACAGAATTTTAATGACATTAAAAATTATGTTAATATAATTTTCTAAATAAGATAATTTTGTTTCTTAAATAAAATAATAATATATTCAAAAACCCCTGATTCTTATAATATAATTGATTTTATGACCATTTTAAAAATTCATTATGAACTAAATTTTTTTATAATTACAATAAAATATAATATTAATTTACAAATCCAATTTTTGATAATTAATTTTATTTTAAATAATTATATTTATTGTTAAAATTCAAATAAAATAGTTACATTTTAAAAAAATACCAACACTTATATTATCAATATTAAAATAATTTCTTACTTTTACTATGAAATAAATATGTCATTTTATCATTTTATAAGATTTATAATTATTATTTTATTGATACTTGGGTGTGGTTACTATTATTATGGTCAAATAACTATTCATAACAATCACATTTCTTTTCAATCATCTAGGTTATTATTTCAATGTTCATGTTTATAATGGTCATATGGGTTCCCCAATTCTGATACATTAATATCATTCCATTAATTAGTCATTCATTTCCATATTATATATATTATATATATACATTATTATGAAAATTTATATTTTTTCATTAAACATATGTACTATTTATAAAAGTTTTTTCTTGAATGGGAACATTCCATAGGATTGAGAAAATCCAAATTATCCTAGAATTAATCTTTTATTTTACTTTTATTATCCCATTGTAATATTAGGAATTCTTCTTTCTTTAATAGCAGACTAATTGATCATTCTTCATTAATATGAATAATGTTTTGTTGGTTTCATTGTATGAAAACATAATAAGAAGCAAATTTCCATTGAATATATTCAAGGTTGCAATAGTACCCCCACATGCCATAGTTTCCACGAAGTGAAAATTCAGTTAGACATAGTGGTAGCTGGGATTATGATTAAATAGGGACTAGAAACATTGTGATCCTCGTTTTCTATCAGTTTCTATCAAGAGTATCCACAGTAGAAAATGGAAAACAGGATATTGGTTATGTCTTGGTATTGTGCATTTTGGATTACATGATTGGATGTGTTGTCTTCATGAAACAGAGAATGAGGGAATGGGTATGACATTTTTTATAGAAATTTTGGACTCTCGGGGTTTTGCTTGATAACACCACGTCCTAGCGCAAGATGCAGTTCAAGACACTTTTTATCAATTTTTTTAAAATAAACAATTCCCCCATATGATTATTTGGGCATCAGGTACCCTATCATCATTATCATATATTCCCATTATGATTATACATCTCTTATTGATTCCTTGGGTCGTCGATGATTGGGGTGGACTTTTGGTTCTATTATTTAAAAATTCGTGTTATAATTATTCATATCCTTCATCCATTCTTCCTTTTTTCTTTCTTATACTTTTTTTATTTTTCTGTAGTGATGTTCTTTTTTAGTTCCACCAAATAGAAATATAATTACGATCTATTTTTTGGGTTTTCCATGCGATGAAAATAGGATGACTTGAGATGTTGATCTCATTCTATTTCATGTTGTTTTGTTAGAGGTGTGTTATGTAGTAAATTTTTCTAGATATTTTTTCTAAATAAAATCAATTTTGTTATTAAATTTATTTTAAAAATTAGTTAATTTTTTTGAGATATATTTTTTTGAACATCGTGGAACTTTGATGAGTTTTTATTTATGGATTCATTGTGATGATAGAAATGATGAGAATTTGTGCATTTACTCGAATTTAAATTAAATTGTGGTGCATTTTAAAATTGTTTTTAATTAATTATTTAATTATAATTTGATTATGATAACTTAATTTGGTTATTATAGAATGAGTTAGGGACTCATGATGGATGTTGGATCTCAGATATACATAGAAGAGAATGAGATGAGCTTTTAGGAAATGAGTTGAAAAGGGAACAACGTAGTAATTGAGGTCAGTGGTCCTTTTAAAATACCCAATGGTGTTCTTATTTATTTATTTACACTTGGAATGTGAGGTATAGTCTATCCACTAAATCAGTTTGGAATTTTTATATTCAATATTTTTTATATAAAATTATATGCCCTATTAAACTGAACAAAGTGCCAAGCTCCATGTTATATGCTTTTGTACTATATCGATTTCATTTTTTTACCATTGTTCAATGCCCTGATTATGATTATGTATAAATTTAGATATGTTGACCTAGAAGGGTGAGATATAAATGAATGATATCGTTCATACCAAGTGATAGGTTTCCCTAGTGACCTCTAGGTAAAGGTGAGTGAAAAATTGAGATGGAAAACCTAGGTAATAGTAATAAGAGAATGATGATATTTCCTAGAGTATTAGATTTTGTTAATATGACCATAGGGGAAGAATTTCTCCCCCACAAATTTGTGATTTAATGGGATGGTAGAGCTAGTGGAGATGAATGAATGGGTTTGGTGTTCATACTAAATGAGATTAACATGGAAATGGGAATGGTCTTGAGTTCGCCTCCTTTGAATGTCTTTCTTAGGTGGCCATTGAAGCCTTGATGAACTTTTATGCTTCCAAGGGATGATATTACCTTTGAGTTATCAGTTTGGACCTAAAAGACATGTTGGTATAATATTCCTTCTGAAGAGTTTCTTAACAATTATTAGACCTTGGGGAATCTATTGTATACCTATGTAACATGTTGACACATGATATAGGGTATGTATAAGAAGTCGGTAGTGATCATTTTTGGTGTCACCATACAACCCAATAAAATTATTTGAGCCAGTGATGGTTGT
This sequence comes from Viscum album, assembly GCA_963277665.1. Lineage (NCBI taxonomy): Eukaryota > Viridiplantae > Streptophyta > Magnoliopsida > Santalales > Viscaceae > Viscum > Viscum album. Next base: position 1,773,674,663 of record OY728153.1, on the reverse strand, counting down.
GAAGATTATTGTTTATGCACAAGAGAGGTTGATATTACATTTTAGGATCAATTTGTGTGCATTTTTAACCCTTCAAGATGATATTTATAGTATCTTTATAGTGGGATACACTTCTCACCATGAATAATTTATGATACATGGTATTACTTTGAGATTCTTATAGGATTCAACTATTGAACATGACTCTAAAACCTGGTTTTTTACCTCAAAATAGATCCATGGATCTATATATTAGAATATATATACAACTAAAAAACCATTATTTTTTATACCTATGATATGATCCAAGGATTGGGATGAGGCATGTAGTCATTTTTTATGATTCCATGAAATTCATTAGGGAGCACCATGGTTTGGTCAACCTAAAAATGTTCATTGGATTTAGATGAGGCATGAAGGTGTTGTTAGGGTTTCCATAGATTGAATATGGGAGTACCATGGTTTGGAATGCCTATGATATGATTATATGATCCATGTGATGCCTACCATCATGTATTGGGATTTCATGGATTAGAGTTTCTATACGATGATTTGGGTATCCATGTATTTGAGTCAAGATAACATGATTTAGGATACCATGGATTTGATCACAAGAATTGATAAGATATAGTGGTTCTTGTGATAAAAAGAGATCACCCTATATATATGGGGATCCTAGAACTAGTTCCTTGGTACCAAGATTATATTTTTGTTATTAAGGTCATATAATGTGATCATAAACACCCATGAACTAGATGAAGTAGGTTTAGTTCAATCTCATGATCAAGGGAAGAAACTGGGGATCATCAATGGTTATTATTGATACATTCATCGTTAATTTATTTATTCATCAAATTATATCACAAGAACACACAAATTTTACTAATTATTTATTAGAATAATTTGGTAATTTCCAACGATGTTATACTTATACCCAACTCAGACAGCCATGGAACATGGGAACCTGAGAAGACTTCACTGGTTGTATGTTCAAGTTAGGAAGAGGACCAATATTTTATTGTCCATCTTTATATTTTGGACAGATTCATGAGATGGATTAAGTATGAATCATGGATATAGTAGAGACCTAGTACACTGTTTATTTTCTTTAATGTAATATGACTGGCCTAGTGGGTAGGAATTCATTGGGTTTTTTCATAACATTGAATCTGTATGACTTCCTAATACATTTCATTTGATATAGGGTTTTAATTTTTTTTCCCGATGAACATTAATTCCTTACTACTATGGATGATTCTTGGATAATTTTACATTTATTTCACACTCTAAAATGGGGGATTAGTCTCTCAATAGTTCTACCTTATACCCCCACTATTAGTTAGAATTATCTAGTCTACGAGGAGTCATTCATGATATCTAGTATCTACTCATGTGGTTCAAGAATATCCTAGCGGCCATTCCCTTGGGTGAGAAATTAAAAACCTATATCATGGATTATATGTCGATGATATCACATATATCATCAATCGTTTTTGTCTTACTATTTTGTGAGATATTAAAAAGGTGAAAATTATTATTTCGTGTCATATTATGGATATTAGATTGGTGCATCATGAACACCTTTTCTTGTAGAAATTTTAGGTTATCAGGGGATGGGATCATAATTTATAGCTTCTTAATTGATGGTTGTATGATTTTCACAGTCAATAAACTGGTGGTTTTTTAAATTTAGGATTTATTAGTTGTATGATTTGTGTCTCTTATCCCTCTAGAAGAAGTCTGTGTACATTCAACATGTTTGGAAATTTTTAATCAAATGACATTCACATGATTTCTTGTGATTGATAGCATAGATAAAAGATCGATTAGCTACTTTATGTTTCAACAAATTGTTAAATAGTTTTTTCTCATATAACATGAAATTTCATTCTACTCAATTATACTATAATATGTTTTTTCCTAATGATTAATCATGTGTATATTTTGTGGGATGATTGTAGATGAATAATTTTAAATCCCGATATATAATGGATGTTTGGAAACCATTGGTATGTTAGTAATGGAATACGATGCCTTATAGATAGACCCTTTGTGGGTGGTTTTATATTGGTTCAAAAAAATTAATTAGTTTAGGTTATATTATGCATTAACCACCACCTATACATTATTTTCCTAAATATATTTTTAGTGGAATTATTCTTAACCAAACCATATGGTGATGGGATACTTGACATAGATCACGGATGGGAGATGCTGAAGGATATATTTACCAATATGAGAATGTGATCCTAGAGGGGATGATTCCCGTAGGTGGATGCATGGCGGGGATCCAATTGAGATTGTGATTCTTGAGGGGTGGTACCATATATGGGTTCTTGTTGAGAATCAGTGCCCTAGTGGGAAATTATTTAGCATGTGTTGTTGGTATTTGTATATATGTGAGGATCTATGAGTGTGTAGTAGGGGATTTATTTCATAGGGTGATTTTCAAAATGGTAATATGGATTTTTCCCATGGGTTGTAATATATATTAGATATAGACATGTGTAAGGTGGTATAACCTAGTGCTTTGAGATATAACTCTGGATAGGTGTGTTGGGTATTATGATTGAGGTGATCTATAAAAAATGAGGGTAACTTGAGATGAGGGTTTAATAAGACTTATAGATTATTTAGATATAAGATGATGCTATAGTTGGTGTCCTAGAACCAATTACTTTGTAATTTATTCCATAATTAATACCTTCTCGCATCTTAATTGTTTTTATGTGTGACAATGTATTTGATAATGTCATAAGGATAATTGTTGCTCCAAAGGGTCATAAAGGATCCCTACTATTATGAGAACCTGGAAGTGACCTAACACTATTCTTGAATATATGTTATATGGCCAGATGATGTTATTTGAGCGACACAAATAATATAGGTCATTAAGGATGATTACTCATAAATCTTTGAGGTGCCTTCTCCTGGTGTACTCCCTTGGTAATATCCATGAGGATATTATGAGACTGATACCCACTAGTAGAAGATCCACTGTTCATAGTGTCATTGGATGTTCCTATATGCGGACATGTGTATTGGTCCTTATAATTTAAGATTATTTTTGATGGGTATTAAAACTAGCACACTTAGCTGTATTGAAGAAAAATGTGATGACACACTGTCCGCAATGAGGATGGATATGTTGGGTGTGTCACGAGTAATACCGCATTAATAGATAATGTGAGAAAGGATTTTTCCATTATCTTCAATAATGGAAGTTTATATCTCCAACCCCTTGATGGAATTGATATAGCCTAAATAAATCCCTGGCCATGGTGTGGAATGGGAAAGTTCAATTCTGGGAAGTTAATGAAAGAATAAACAAGCACATCAATTGATGGAAATATCATGAAACCTGTTTGATCAGAGATATCATGAAAAATTGATTACATTACATATTAAGCATTCGTAAGAGGTGAGACGTCATTGTAGCGTTAAATTATTTCTCTATGGATTCCTTGGCGTGTTTCTAGGTTCTAATATTGGACTTTAAGAAGGCTCCGCCTAATGCCACTAAGAAAGAGGCCTAGAGGGTCACACACTAAGTGTGTACATGTATCTCAGTTAAATATTCATTTAACAATTTGAATAAAGATTATTCTCAATTTTAGATTAATGATTATTCAAGGATGCCTGGTCGCATTTATTTCAATAGTATTTCTTTGATAAAATATGTTGTGGGAGAAATAATACATATTTATTATCAAGTAATGTAGTGATATTTATTTAAGAAATAAATAGTTATTATTCAAGGTCTAATAAATGTGATGGACGAAATAAAGAAAATTTAAAAACAAAAATACACACCATGTATATTAATATACACATCATGTAGTTATTCTGAAAATGTTTGATAAATAATATTATTTATTTAATTAAATATAATTAGGTGTAATTAAATGGGCGCATGTCAAGTGATACACATAGTCAACTGTTATGGTTAGAATGGGGTCTTACTAAGAATTAATTGAAATGAATAACTCCTCTTGGGTAAATAATTTATTTTTATTATTCTAAATTATAAAATCCCAATTACGTTATCCTCATAAACCTAGCCATTTTTTATTGTTTTTCACAACGGATCTATTGAAATCTCTCAAGCCAATAGAGAATTATTTTTCCTCCAAGAATGCTCTCAAGTTATGACAGAGATCCTCCTCCTCCAGATCAAGGAGAGCACTTTGGAAGAATATCTCAGGATGATCGAAGGCGGACATCGCAAGTAGAGGCTCTTCTGTGTTAGCTCATGAAGATAACATTGGCGACATCCAGAGATATGTGGAGCATGTGTGGATCATCTCGAGATGAATCCTACACTTGGCTTCTATGATGAAATAACAGATCACATTAGATCATGGAAAGAAACATCAACCAAGAGAGAATTTTATCATGGTAATTCTTGATTTTTAATTAAATTAATTATTACCAACATATGATGATCCTCTCTATGGTTCTGAGACTCCTATTTTTTCTTTCATTCCTCATTATATTCTAAATATTTAGTGTTTTATCATCGTAATAGATCTCAGATTGATCATTGTTAATGATAAATTAATGATGGGTACACTCATCCACAATCATTCGTTGTGCCTAGAACCTACAAGTGGTGTCAAAGCAGTCGTATCATTGATTATAATTATTGAGTTTTTCATTGCTGATTTACGCATTTAATAATTTAGTTGTTTCAATTCAAATTAATCATTCTATATATCTGAATATCGATATTTGTTACTCCTCTTTATTTTCTCGTTCACCTTATATAAAAGATATTTTGATTTTAATTTTTATTAAAATAACACAGAGGATCTCATCCAGAGGTTCCAACGGTTTCTGACTACACAACACCCAATCACACGGTGTGTATTTGGAATCACACCCCATGTAGTCAAGGTTCAAGGCATCAGACTAGTCCTCCAAACCAAGTCGTGTGTTGGTGTTTATCTATGCCTTAAATGACTTCGTGTTTTGGCCAGGAATAGGTGGCACACGATTTCCTGATTACATGCTTTGTGGCCCATAGGACATGGCGTGTAGTCCATACAGGTTAGGTTTGGACCGTGTACCTCATAAACTCTTATCCTGGTTGGAGGCCATGTAATGTGGACACTACACGGCATGTGGTCCTCCAGACACACCATGTAATCAAAAGATTAATAATGTACATCTACACAGAGTATCCTTGGGCATGTACTTCAGATGGATGGTGAATGATATTACATGCCATGTATTCAGAACTACACACCGTGTACTCATCCAAATTTTGTAGATTTATTAAAATGTATTATTATATTATACAAAACCTTGATACGTGTTCCACGGTGCAGGAATAAAGCTAATGCACAACTCGTGATAGGTGTTATATATATATATTTTTTATTTAAAATTTGTGTAGTGCTCATTTATACTCATTAAGTAGTTCTGAACAAGAATTAATTGGGTTTTCTTCCAAGGTACTAGTTATGTAAAAATATAATTTTATTTGATTTTATTTGTTTAACATTTTGATGGATGATAATCTTGAACAAATTTAGAATAATGTTTTAAGATAAATGGATTGATTAATTAAAGATAATTAATTGATTCGGGCCTGATTTATCTTAACCAAGAACGATTAAAGAATTGAATTCTAGTTTTATTTATGCATAAATATCTTTGTATGCATGGATGATCATGCGCTCGACCAGGACCATTATATATGGATGGTTTCTTTTAATTTATTTATTTATATTAAATTTGTTAGCATGTGAGCCTTCTCCTCATTAATATATAAGAAATGTTTACCCATGTTTTCTTTTATATAAAACCCCAATTTACCCCTCACTTGTTCGTAATATAAAAGCATATGTAATGGATAGAGGTCCAAACCTAGTGGAGGCGGCTCATGTTAGGATCCAAGGTGAAACCAATCCTAAGGAGATACAAAGGTGGACATGAGGAAAGCTGTAAACACAAACACAAAAGATTCAAGGTGTTTCTCCCCAAGGTCTCAAATTAGTTTATCAAATACTAGATAAACTAACCAATAAAACAAGTTAATGACTATTCCATTTATTTTATTTCTCATAGTTTCATGGTTTATTTATTGTGGGTGAGTTTTCATGATCACACAATTAATGAATTAAACAAGCATTAAAGATGGAACTAAAATAAGACTGGATTATGCGTAAATATTATCTTATACATGGTTAATCACTTATGTATATCCCACTTAAGATTAAAAATCATGTAATTAAATATAATAATATGGAAATTGCGTATAAGTATAAAATCCCTCAATGAAATAGTTTGTCAGTATAGCCTTCCATAATCATGGTTAGAATCGAACCTTAGTTCAAAGTGCTTGACCAACCTTATTTTGGGTGCTTTCAGTTATCATGGAATTATAATTCAAGGATTTGGGTTGAATTGAATTGATTCATATCAAGGGTTGACTATCAGAGAAGTACTTGGTTTGACCATTGGGTAAAGGTTGAAGAAATCCAAAATAAAAGGATTTCAGAATTGGGGAGTACACTCAGCAGATCAAGGCGTTGTGTGTTAAAGCAGTTCGTATTGGGAATACCCACCTGAAAACATTCACGTTTCTTGAACAACCCTAGTTGGGGTAATGCTAAGGTAAATATGGATAATTTACACTACAATAGTTATGAAACATTATATTCTGATTTCAATAGTGCAGGATATTGGATTTCAATAAAATAGTTGGGGAATAGTAAGTATTAATTTATATATTTTTCTTAGTTTTTTATCATAATAAAGTACTAAATCTTTTTTCATATTAATTTTTAGAAATAGAAAGAAATATTACTTCAAACCTATCATTGTGAACCATACTTATGAAGAAAAAAATTATCACCAGTAATAATTTCCAGGAGTGGCAGAGGCGTTTACGCACCAACCATCGCCACGAGAGGAAATTATATCTACTAGAGGAGCCTATTCCAGTTGTGCTTGGAAAGGAGGCTAGTGATGAGGATCTATCTCTCTATATGAAACAAATGGATGATGCCGCATATGTCCAATGATTCATGTTATTATCTATGTCTAATGATCTCTTGACGAAACATAAAAATAGGGATGCATATAGGATGATGTATCAAATTAAGGATCTCTACCAAGAGAAGGTGAGATAGGAGAGATATGAGTTCTCCAATGCTTTGTTCACAACTAATATTGGAGAGTCTATGCCAGTTGGGCCTCATTGGCTACATTGAATGCTTGAAAATATTATCAATTATGTTCCCTGATGAGTTTCGTACAGATCTAATCCTATCATCACTGCCCAAGACCTGCTCTAACATTATTATTAACTACAACATGAGAAACAATGAGAATATTATATCAGAACAGCTGACCTTAATTCGCCTGGTAGATAAGGACATTGGTAATGACAAACCCACAGTTCTTATGGTGTATAATGAAAATAAGGATAGGGAAATGGGGCCAAGGATTTATAAACAATCTTAAGAATCTGAGCACCATCCCTCCAAGAAGGAGAACATCCAAAGGCAGGGAAAGGAACAGGAGGTTGTGTGTTTTGAATTTAGAAATCTCATCCACTAGAAGATTAACTACACCCTAAAGTGTGGGTACACTAAAGTTTTGTTCATTACCGAGTGTAATCTTTCCATATCTACACATTGGGTATTAGATACAGCTTGTAGGGCTCACATTTGTATTCAAATGAAGGAACCAAGTCGATTTAGATATATTTCTATAGGAGAGGTGGATCTTCATGCTGCCAATGGTGTGAGGCTGGCTACATTAGCCATTAGTGATTAATATCTTTCATTGCCAACTGGGATGCTTTTGGTTCTACAAAACTATTATTTTGTGCCAAGTGTTACAAAGAATTAAATTTATGTATCATTTTTGGATATGGGTGGATCTATTTTCAAGTTTAGAAATAAGGGTTGTTTCTTTTATAAGAACACCGTATGTTATGGTATGGTGCATTTAAATAATGGTAAGTATGTATTATATTATGAAAACCACGTTTTGGAAATCAATAATGAAACAAACTCACATGACTCATAAAACACCCAGTTATGGCATCATCGCCTTAGTCATGTAAACGATAAGCACTTGAAAAAGCACTACCAAGATGATTATTTAGATTATAATGATCTAAAACAACTTTATATATGTCAAACTTGATTACAAAGAATAATTACCAAGCTTCCTTTCGGTGGATATGGTTAAAGTGCCATCAAGCATCTGGGATTGGTTCAAATGGATGTTTCTGGACCATTTCCAATAGAAGTTAGAGGTGGATATTATTACTTCATTACTTCTACTGATGATTTTAGTAGATATGAATATATCTACATAATGATGTATAAGTTAGAGTCCTTGGTGAAATTTATGGAATTCAAGAATTAAGGAGAGAATCATCTTGGTAAGAAGATAAATAAGTTTTGATTTGATTTATGTGGAGAATATCTGAACCAAGAGTTCATCGAAATTTTACGGGAGTTTGGGATTCAATCTCAATACACTCCTCCCTATACACCACAGTGGGATGGTGTTAGTGAAAGAAGGAACCACACCTTGTTAGACATGGTGAGGTCGATGATGAGTCATGAAGATCTTCCATTATCCTTTTGGGGATACACACTACAAACTACAGTATACACATTAAACTAAATACCAACTAAGTCTGCAAATGGAATTCCCTATGAGTTATGGAATGGAATGAAACTCATTTTTCCACACATCCATGTATGTGGAAACAAGGAATTTATTAAGGCCTTATTCAGAGACAAAATAATACCCCAGGGCACAAGGTGTATCTTTATAGGATATACCAAGGAAATGAAAGGATATTACCTATATAACCCTTCAAAAAAGAAAGTGATTGTATTGAGAAAAAGAACCAAGGTCACATCAATGGACAAATAACATTGTATTTTCATAATACTGTAGTGGTGGATCTTGCAAAAGAACCATGGTCACATCAATGGACAAAAAACATTCTCTGAAAGTATCACCTCTTGAGGGATTTATATCAAAGAGGTGAAGTTGTAGTGAGAAAAGTGTCCACATAAGAGAACATAAGGACCCCATGACTAGAGGAATATCTTAGTAAAAGCATGAATATCATGTGAGATCTAGCAAGTTAATGGTTTTTAGCAGTTGGCTCTAGTCCAAGTGGGATTCTGTTGACGTTGGTGGCCTAGAACCAACTATTTTGAACTTTATTCATTAATAAATACCTTATCACATCTAAATTGTTCTTATGCATGACAATTCATGTGATAATGTTCTACGGATAGTTGTTTCACCAAAGGGTCATAGTGGATCCCTGCTAAAATGAGAACCCGGAAGTTCCATAACACTATTCGTGGATATATATTTTATAGTTGGATGAAGTTATTTGAGGGAAAAAAATAATACTGGCCATTAAGGGTGTGGACTCATAAAACTGTGAGGCACCTTCACATGGCGTGATCCCTTAGTACTATCCAGGAGGATACTATGAGAACGAGACCTTCCAGTAGGAGATCCACATTTCATAGTGTCATTGGATGTTCCTATATATGGAAATGTGTATTGGTCCTTATACTTTAATATAATAATTGATTGGTATTAAAACTCGCACACTTAGATGTACTGTTGAAAACTATAATGACACATTGTTCATAGTGATGTAGGATATGTTGGGTGCTTCACTTGTAATAGTACATTAATAGATAATGCGAGAAAGGATTTTTCCCTTTTGTTCCACAACAGAAGTTGATATCTCATATCGTTTGATGGGATTTATATAGAATAAATTAATCCATGTCCATAGTGAGGAATGGGAAAGTTCAATTCTGGTAAGTCAAAGAAAGAATAAGCGAGCACATGGTTAATAGAACTATCATGCAACCCTCTTGATTGGATATATCATTAAAAACTGATTACATTAAATGTAAAGCATTTGTAGGAGGTGACACGTCGTTGTAGGGGTAACTTCTTTATCTATGGATTCCATGGAGTGTTGAAAGACTCTAACCTTGGACATTAGGCAGGATCCGCCAACTGCCATTGAGAAAGAGGCCTAAAGGGTTACACACTATGTGTGTCCAAGTATCTCAGTTAAATGTTCATTTAACAAGTTGAATAAAGATTATTCTCAATTGTTGTTTAATGATTATTCAAGGACGTATGGTCACATTTATTTTGACACAAGTTATTCGAGATAATATATTATAGCTAAAATAATATATATTTATTAGTGAGTAATGTAGTGATATTTATTTAACAAATAAATGGTCATTATTCAATGTATAATAAATGTGGTTAAGGAAATAATGAAAATTGAAAAAAATACTTGTCGTGCATAGTAATATACACGCCGTATAGTTTTTCTAGGGTTTTATAAGAAATAATGTTATTTATTTAATTAAATAATATTATGAGTCATTTTCTAGGCACATGTCAGGTTATAATAATTGTCAATTGTTATTATTAGACATGAGGTTTTACTAAAAATTACATGAAATAAATAAATTCTTTCGGGTAATTAATTCATTTTTGTTATTATTAATAAAAAAATCTCACTTACATTATTCTCATAAGCCTGGGCATTCTGTGGTTGTGCACAATATATCTATGGACGTTCTCAATCCAAGAGAGAATTATTTTTCCTCAAATAATTATATCAAGTTATGAGAGAGATCCTCCTCCACCGGATTTAGGAGATCGCTTTGGATGCGGTTCTCAAGGAGATCAAAGGCGGACATCACAAGTGGAGGATCTTCTATAATAGCACTCGGAGATCCATTCGGCAACGTCCAAATATACATAGAGAATGTGTGGATCATTTATAGAGGAATCCTACTTGGATTCTATGACACAATGATGGATCACATCAGATCATGACACAAAACATCAATGAAGAGAGAATTACATCAAGGTAATTCATGTCTTTTAATTAAATTAATTATAACCAACATATGTTGATCCTATATAGGGATTCTCAGACTCCCCTATTTTCTTTCATTCATCGTTCTATTCTGATGATTCCACATGTTATCATCGTGAATGATCTCAGATTGATCAGTGTTAATGGTAAAATAAAAGTTGGGTACATCCATCCACACACTTCCGATGTTCCTGAAACCAACAGAAGATTGGGTGGGTGATTTGAGTTAAGATAACTTTTGATGGAGGTTCCACCAAATATATTTTAAGGGTATAAAGATGCTTTATGTGTTGATAATGAGAACCATCTAGATGAATTTTGGTATCAAGGTTTTTTTATGGTTGGATCAGCGTGATTATTATACATGTTTATTATAGATGTTTTTAGCGTGTCATAGTGTTAGAACATGGATGAATAATAGTGACTCTGAAATGAAATTGGTTAGTGGGTTGTAGTGTGATAGGCCCAGACATAGATAACCTCTATAATTTCGAGGGGAGTACCTAGGGTTATTCCGGGTTGATGAGATTTATATTTCATTATGAATGGTTATATTCTTAGGAATAAAATACTAAGATTAATGGTGTTTAAATTATGGAATAATGATTCAATTGAGATTATATGGTGGTATTGGAGTATAAACCCATTGGTTTGGAAAAAATTGAGATTGTAAGTGCAGGTTAGGAATGGCCTCATTGTAGTTTTTAATCAGTGAGCATTTATGTATTGGATGAGGGATGCTAGATTTTGGTGTAATATTGTTTTCTTGGTCTCCTAAGCATTAATAGAAATTATAAGTAACCCTTATTATGGGGGATATAATGGAAATTCATTCGGTCTAGTGGAATGATCCATTTAGGAGTTAATTATAGGATGTTGTTTCCTGAGATGATATGGTAATGGATTTGGAGGAGTGACACAGAAGTGATATTGGAACCCATTGAGGATGTAATATACAATCAGTATGATGAAATAATATATTGTACAGTGTACTGTTTGATGGAATGAACCTCATTACATTTGAATTTTGGTAGATGTTGATGTTGACATTACCGGTGAGTTATAAGAAACTGTCATTTTGTTTTAATTATGGTAAATTTATGAATGAGGTGTCCACAAGCAATTTTTATTGGTTCTCAATTAAGAGTATAACAACCATGTCCAGCCATTATATATGGTAATGAAAATAGTGTGAGCCATGGGGGTATGAATCTTATGTGGATAGGGTCATGGGTTCTATGAGACCGGTTGTTGGATGATCGAGATGGATTTTGGTTATTGGTGATATGGTGAATCATATTTTTCACGTTCCAAAAAAAATACAATATTATGGATTCAGATAAGATATTAGACAGAGTTCATGAATTATAATTTGGTATAATATGATTTAAAAATTATTCGAGTATGTGTCATATTGATGGTGTAGTATTGATCAAGAGAGAGAAAGATAAACCATTTTGTTGGTCAAGGATCCAACCATGGAATTATGTTTGATGTGTTGATCATATTTTTATGTCAGTGTTTATACAATCTTAGAATTCCTCACGGAGTTAATTAATTAGGATTGGGTGATGAGATGAATCATCAATTGGAATATCCAATCATTTTTGGAATTGGTCACATGGAGGATGGCTCGCCGTTGTTTTTTATATGTAATTGAGTGAAATTAGACGGTAACAATAACAATTGGGTAATTAGATCTTGGGAAATACATTGTTTCTGGTGACTCTAATGTTTGGGAACATAGTTGCTTGGAATTGACCAATATAAGTAGAGGCATATAGTGGGGATCACCATAATCTATGTTATAAAGTGGTTCATGACTGATATTCCCAATTTTCATATACTTTTCCATATATTTTATTGAGCATAAAAACTATTTTTAACAAAAATCAACCGTTTTGTGAATCAAATTATTTTTATTAGTGATTATGAGGATTTTTATGTTTTTTCCATCCAAAGTCACAAATCGAGAAAGGGCACAACAAAAATTCAAAATTGCACGCCATATACATTGTGTACACGTAGTGTACTATTTCCACAACATAGATCAGGAAGATTGGCTACATGCACAAGTTGTTGACCAAAGCATACATGTCATGTACTTGAAATATAAACGTTGTGTGGCCCTTTTAGAAGTGGTTGGTGGACGATGAATGATATTAAACACCATGTATGGAGGTGCTACATGTCGTGTACTTCCACATACTAGGCGACACTGTGCTCCAAGTCAATGATGGCGTGTTAGCTCACCTACCAGCAGAGAAAAGACGGCCAAAACACGTTGACCAGTGTATATGTCATATACTTTTTGATACACATCATGTACTAATAAAACCTATAAATATATGGTAGGACCTCAATGTTTGGGATTTAGTCAGTATTCATTCAATAAAATATATTCCATGGGGGAGCACACCATAGATGGGAAAGAAGAGAATAACATTGTGGAATTAGAGGAGAGAGTAGAGAAGAGATGGTGCTTTCATGCTACCTTCCCAACGACCTTTTCTCCAAAGCCTTCAAGAGGTTGAATTCAGGTATTGTCAGTTGTTTAGTTACTAGCTACTCCATGAGTAGCTAAATTCTCTATTTGTTGGGGTTGTGGACAATTATGTAATGTAATTTGTAAATTGTGATATTCTAATCATGTTTTTTATTCTTCTCTCTCATAATTCATTATTAACTCAATCTGAATATCACTAGAAACCTCGTATCAGACCGAAAATAGAATTTCTAGTTATATATTTAAGAAATTACGATTAAAAATAACCATGAACATTGGGTGTTTTAATCATCTCAAAAGGGCTGCAATTAATAAAATTAAAAAAAATGAATTTCAAGAACAAGGAATTGGTTTTTACTGATTTAAACAAAACCCACCAGTCCAAGGGGGTTCTGTTACATTCATAACCCAGAGATGTGAATTATCATGAAAAAAACAACCTCATAAGAAAATTTATTAAATAAAAACCTTTAAAATCTACAGCCCCGTCACATTTCTCTCTAAATTTTCAACTAAACCAAATTTCTGTGTTTTTATTTACCTTTCAAGTAATTTGTTATGAAATAGAAATTGAATCCCCTTTTTATAAAAACTATAAATAATCAACTCTAAATTTCAGTAATCTTCACAAAATAAATTACAAACAATATAAATGAAACAAAAAAATTACTCCCTCTCCCAGTGGATCAACCCCTTATTGGTACTACACTTGTTAGGGAATATAATTTGGATTGTCAAAAATAACACTTCGGAAGGAACTATACTAAATTTCAGTGTCATCTTCATGGAGAGAATGTTAATATTGTTTTTGTTTCAATCAATTTTGTATCAAATTTAATGAAAATAAAAATAAAAAATTCTAAAAAAATATTCTTACCGTCATTTCTATTTTGATAACTTTTTTCTTCCTCTTGTATGATTGGTGTGTTAAGTGTTGTGCAGGTTTATAAGTGTATGAGTGGCCGCATCACTCATTCCAAGGGAGCTAAGTCATCGGAGCTTTTTCCAATCAACCCAGAGATCAAAAAAAGAATATTTAGAAGATTATGTGCACATATGGATGAGCACAACCAAAAAGTTCTCATAGGGAATATAGATGATGGAGATCCAGCTGCTATCCAAGAAGTTGGACAATCGTTTGGCCCGGATGAAAAACAGAACCAGAAAAGGACACCAGACCTTTTTGTTCAAGGGTATGGCCCACACCAACTCCAAGAGTTTCAACCAGAGTGGTTTCCGTACCTTCAACCAGGTCAAGGGCCTTATTTTTCTCCTGAGAAACAATTTTTCCCCCTCTTTCTCAAGAGAAACTTCCCCTGCAGTGAACAATTATTGAGTACAGGCTCCCCTCCATCCAAGTGATAGGCACGGGGATTTTCAGACCTTTGGTGCTGGCCCAACACTTCGAAATAAAACTGGCGATTATATAGCTAATCCAAAACATGGTGCAATTTGGTGTCTACCAAGTGAAGACTCAAATGCTCATATCAACAACTTCCTATTGATTTGTGACACCTTCTATTACTATAGAGTGTCAGAAGATTCTATATGTCTTTTCCTATTACCCTTCTCATTATGGGATGTGTCGGAAGACTGGATCAAAGGAATTCCTCAATGGTCCATTCTCACATGGGAGGCATTATCACATGCATTCTTGTCCAAGTAATTTCCACTATCAAAGACAGAGACACTGCAGAACAAGATTCAAAACTTCCAACAGCATGACTCAGAATATTTATATGATTCCTATGATCGCTTAGAAGAGATGCTACACAAATTTCCTCACCATGTACTACCAATATGGATGAAAGTAAAAACCTTCAATGATGGCCAAGCCATGAACACTAAATCTATGGTGGATGTCGCTACTGGAGGAATGGTTATGCAGAAATCTCCGGAGGAACTCTCTGACCTCCTGGAGGAAATTTTAACCAACAGCTTCCATAGGAACTTGAATCGAGGAACTCCAAAGAGATGTATGCACAGCATTGAATCCACCATGGTTGTCACTTCCCAATTAGATGTGGTTTCCAAGAAGATTTATGCATTGAAGCTAAATAATGTATCCCAAGTTCAAGTAGAAAACCATCATGCATGTAGAAAATGTGGTTAAAACCACATCATTGGTGAATTCATAGGGTCAACTGTGAACCCTTCAATAAGTGAGGTGAGATACTTTTCTTAGAACTAAGCTCCATATATATTCCACTATGGCATTCGCCCCTTTATTACATAACTTTTCATTAAATTTTATAAACAGAGGATCTTTAAAGTCTAGGGTCTTGGAAATCAAGAACATAAAACATGAAAACATAAAAAATTATTCTAATACAATTTGAAGGCTTCATAAAAGGTTCATTTTAAGTACAATTACTACATCTCCTAACATATAGACATACTTCAATGGAAAGGTTGAGCAGATTTCCCAGTAATTAAAGAAAGGGAATCTGTTTACATGTGATATCAATAAGAACATGATGAAAAACATAAAGAAATGAGAAATGAAAGAAGAGAAATATAATAATAAAAATAACATGAATAATATTTTTAATATGTGTATATAACATTTAATTTATACATTCATGAACATATTACCACGGTTTATCCCCAAGGATTCATAATAATTACCAGGGTTATTCACCATGGTATCGTCAAACTTGTCTTCTCTAGAGATTAAATTATTTACACAATGAATTGGAGTGCTATCAAGGAACACCCTTAACAGGTATTTTTTTCATGGGATCCACATATATTATAATAAAAAATTTCATAAATAACCCAAATAGAATAAATTAAACGGTTTTCACTTCAAGATCGCGATGTTTTAATAGTGATTAAAAACATGATCATTATGTCATTTATAACCCTTGGAAAAGGAATGAGGGTTTCATGTATGCCAATTAAAGTATAAAATATATCATTTGTATATCTTTATGAATAACCGTAGAAAATATATAGGTTTGTGTATTCATATAAATAAAATTACAAATTTTTTTGAGAAACGATAGTGAGGTTTTGAGATAAGATTTCTGCAGCATAATAGATATGTAACATGGTTTTAGAAAACATTAAAAAGAAAGGGGAAAGGGGTAAACCACACATAATAACTCAAAATAAAGAATACGGATATAATACAATTTAAATATGATCATCTTATGGATTTTTTAATGATATACCACATGAGAATAAAACATGAACGAAAATAGAAGATGATATTTCTTTTATGAAAATTCGGCATCCTAACGATGTCACATAAAAATTTAAAAAATCTGTTGATGAGAGATTAAATGGTATATCATCAATTGGACATCAAATATAAAGTAATAATGGTATATAATAACATACCCCCACATAATTAAATGGATACTATAAGACATAACATAAAGGAAGTCATGACCTAAAAGAGGAGGGAGAAAGGTTCCCTTACCTTGAAGAGTAACTTCAAAAACTCAACGTTTGTGACCTTGGGAGTCTTGAGGGAACCATGGGAAGACTAATTTGGAGGTATAAAGAACATATATTCATTGAGGAGGAAATTTGGAATGAAAATATTGAAGGAATAGGATGGTATTTATAACACAATTGAGGTAATATTTTATTAATTTCCATGGGAAACCTCATTAGTGGTATTTGAAAAACCATGGGATTTACCATGGTATTTTACAATTTTATTGACAACCTAGGACACCTCATAAAATATTTTAATATTCACAAGTCAACCAGAATTATTACATCATGATTACTTCATTAATGATGACATTAAACACACCGAAACTCAAAACTATATTTTTACTATTCACTGAAAAACAAATTATTTTATAAAAATCTTATAAATTCACCCTAAACTAATATTGATGATCTGAATTAAAAAATAAACTCACTTGTAAGAAAATAATTTTCTAAATATTTATAATTTAATTTTTAAATAAAATATTTATTTATTCAAAAACACAACTCTAAAACTATAACACTTTTTGCAACACCTTGAGAAAGTAATCAGAGTCCTATAAAATTATTGTATAACCATAAGACAATAATCTAAAAATTTATGATTAAATTTAATGAAAATAAATTTCTATTATAAATAATTAAATTAACTATATATTTGTAAGTAAAATATTCATGACATACAAAAATACCAAGACATATACTATGATTTTTTTCACTTTTAAGATGTCTAAATTTTTTTTATACATTCATGGGTGAAGATTATAATTTTTTGACCAATTTACTATTCATTTATATTCATTACTATTCATAAGGGTATGTTACTAGTCACCAAAAAAATATTTTGATCTTATTTAACAATAATTTTCACCGTAATTACAACAATGTATGGCAGATTTTTTTGGAAATCATTTCACAGAAAAACTATATTAATAATAAAATATTTATTTACTATTCATCAAAATAACACTATTAATAAAATACTATTCATCAAGAACACACTATTCATACAATACTATTCGTCAAATAAAATATTATTTATCAAAAAATTGATATTTAATATAAAATTTTTAAAAATTCATCCTAGGTTAATTTTGACATTTGAAATTCAAAAGTTATTTTTATTTAACCAAAATAATTCTCGGAGTATGAGAAATTTATCTTTTAAATATAAAAATACTTATTTATTAAAAATAACAGCAGATAGAAAAGGAATACTGGAATGGAATAGTGAAATATCTAACACATAAAAAAAATTATTTTATAATTTACATTTAAAATGGGATTTTTAATAAAACTATTTAATTAAAATAATCATTATTCCTTATACCTTAATTTTTTATAACTATTATGTAATTTTTTGAAAACTTTAATTTGGGTCCAAATTAATTCGATGTGCTTCTATTGTAAAACATAATAAAAAGTTATTAGGAGGAAAGAGATCGATAAATAAAAGAAGTTAATTTTTTTCATGTCGTTACATTATTCCCCCATTAAATAAATTTCGTCTTAGAAATTTTCACTTATTAGAAATTTATTCATATTAGGAAACTTATCATTATAATGTAATTTCATGTCTTAAAAATATATTATTCTTTAACAACAAGTACATTTTCTATAAATCCTTCATAATGATTCATAAAAAGATTGTGATTGACCAAACATATCCCATGGGAGTGTCAAACGAGGAGTATAGAAAGGCCTATTTTCATGTACCAAGATAACCTAGGTCAAGCCCGAAACTCCTTGTCAGTGTTTTCACTCCTAATTAGATCTGTGCTAGAGCCACATCTAGTTGTTCGTATCCAGATAAAGATTTATTTGTTCAGAAAACACTTAATTAATATTTCACCATAATACCGGGTTGTTTTTCTATATTTCAAAATTTCTATAGAATTTTTAATAAAGTTTCCGTATCCTAATTTGCACAAAAGAATTAAACTATACTTTGATACCAACTATGGAATCCTACCTTTTATTACATAACTTTTCATTACATTTTACACATAGAGGATCTTAAAAGTCTAGTGTCTAAGAAATCACGAACATAAAACATGAAAACATAAACAATTGTTCTAATAAACTTGTAAGGCTTCATCAAAGGTTCATCCTAAGTACAATTACTTAATCTCATAACCTATAAACATACATCGAAGGAATGGGAGACCAAAAGGCCTAGTAAGGAAAGAAAGGGAATCTGTTTATATGTGATATCAATAAGAACATGATGAAAAAAATAAAGATGTGAGCAATGGAAAAAAGAGGAATATCATAATAAAAAGAACATTAATCATAACATGAATATGTGGATACAATATTTAATTTAGACATTCATGAACATATCACCATGGTTTTTCAGCATGGTTTCATAAAAATTACCAGGATTATCCACCAAGGTATAGTTAAACTTGTTGTCTATAGAGATTAAATTATTTACCCAATGCATTAGATAAATAACAAGGCACACACTTAATATTTAATTATTTTCATGGGATCCACAAATATTATAATAAAACATTTCCTAAATAAACCAAATAGAATAAAAGAAGTGGGTTTCACTTCAAGATCGTGATGTTTTAAAAGTGCTTAAAAACATGATCATTATGTAATTTATAACCCAAGGAAATGGAATGAGGGTTTCATGTATGTCAATTATATAATAAATTATATCATTTTTATATATTTATTAATAACCTGAGATACTAAATAGGTTTGTGTACTCTTATAAATTAAATAAGAAATTTTCTTGAGAAAAGATTCAGAGATTTTGAGACGAAATGTTTGCAGCATAACGACTATATAACATGATTTTAAAAAACATTAAAAAGAGAGGGGACAAGGCTCAAGCACTCATAAATTACTCATAATACAGTATAGGGAAAAAATAATATTTAAATAAGATAATGGTATTTATTTGTTAATGATATACCATATGAAAAGGAAACTTAAAAGAAAATAGAAGATTTGATTTCTTTTACGAAAATACAGCAGCCTAACAGCGTCACTTAAAAATTCTGAAAATTTGTTGATGAGAGAGGAAAGGGTCTCTAAACAACTTTACATTAAATGTGAAGTAATGAGGATAAATAAGAATATACCACTACATAATAAAATGGAATATATAAGACATAATATAAATAATGTCATGACTTAAAATAGGAGGGTGAAAGGTTCCCTTACCTTGAAGTGTAACTTCAGAAACACGATGGTTGTGACCTTCATAGGATTGAGGGAACCATGTGAGGACTCTTTGGGAGGTAAAAAGACCATAGATTCGTTGAGGAGTAAATTTGGGATGAAATTAATGAAATAATGGGTTGGTATTTAAAGAAAAAATGATGTAATATTTTATTAATTTCCATGGGACACCTCATTAGTGGTATTTGAAAAACCATGGTACACCTCATGAGTGGTATTTGAAAACCAATGGGATTGAACATGGTATTTGAACATGGTATTGGGCACATGGGACTCCTCATAACATTTCTTATTATTCATAAGTCGACCAGAATTATTACATTAGGGTTGTATCATTAATTGTGTCATTAAACACACTGAAACTCAAAATTGTAATATTAATATTCACCGAAAAACAAAAAAAATTATAAAAATATCATAAATTCACCCTAGCTAAATATAGATTATCTCAATTAAATAATTAATTCCATTTTATGAAAATAATTTTTGAAATATTTTGAATTTAAATTTTAAATAAAATCATTACTTATTCTAAAAAAACTATAAAATTATAACTCATTTTGTAACACCTTGAGAAAGTAATCGAGGTCCCATAAAATGATCAAATAACCATAAGGAAATAAATTAACAATTTATGATTAAATTTTATGAAAATAAACTTCCATTTTAAATTATAAAATTAATTACAAAATTTTTTATAAAATATTTATGACATACAAAAATAAAAAAACATATACTATGATTGTTTTTTCACTTTTAAGAAGTCTAAATTATATTTATACATTCATGGGTGAAGTTTCTATTTTTTGGATAATTTAATATTCATTACTTTTCATAATGGTATGTTAATATTCACCAAAAAATTATTTTGATCTTATTTAACAACATTTTTCACCTAGATTACAACCATGTATGACATATTTTATTTGAAAATAATTTCACAGAAAAAGTTATTTAATAATAAAATATTTATTTACTATTCCTAAAAATGACAATATTCATAAAATAATATTCATTAAGAAAACACTATCCATCCAACACTATTAATCAAATAAAATACTATTTATCAAAAATATATATTTCATAGAAAACTTCTAAAAATCATCTTAGGTAAATTTTTACATTTGAAATAAAAATTTTGTGTTTATTTAACTATAATAATTTTCTATTTATAAAAAAATTATATTTTGAATATAAAAATAATTATTTGTTAAAACTAATAGCGGATATAAAAGGAATACTGAAATTGCATAGTGAAATTTCTAACACGTAAATATAATAATTAACTTATTATTTACATTTAAAAGTGTAGTTTTAGTCATACTATTTAATTAAAATAATCATTATTCCATATACCTTAAATTTTTATAATAATTATATCATTTTTTGAAATCTAAAATTTCGGTCCGAAGTAATTAGATATTCTTCTATTGTAAAACATAATAAAAAGTTATTATGAGGAAAGAGATCCATACATAAAATAATTTTATATTTTTTGGTTGTTACACTTAGTACAAGAACACTACATGGAGAGAACATATGAAAATGGGTTACCAACAGCAACAACAAAATCCTCCACCCTAGAGACCACATGTCTATGGTCAACAACAGTACCAGAACCAATATTTAAGACAACAACAATAGGGGACTTACCTGTAACAAGGGTACTAAAACCCGCACCCGCAACCACCAAGGTAGACACCACCTCCACCTGCTACACAACAAGCTCGGAAAGAACCCCCATAAAAACATGAAGAAATGATAAATAATTTTATCACCACTAATGAAACTTGATTTCAAAACTGGGAATCATCCATTAAAATACTAGAAAATAAAATTGAGAAAATAGAAAAACATATCTCCTCAAGGAAACCCAGTATAATGCCGGGTAACACTGAGAAGAACCTATAAGAAGAGTCCCATGCAGTCACTTTACGTAGTGGGAAGAATCAACCTCATACATCAACTTCCAAGCAGGGTACGATAATAATCTAGCTCATCCTTCAACCTTGTCAACTGAATAAACCAAAATTAATGACCCCCCATCATCAATAAAACCATCAAAATAAAAGGAGGCCTCACATGATAAGGGAAATGTGGTATTCAAGTCGTTTGAGCCCACCTTACCATTTTCTGAGAGGATGACAAAATGGAATATGGATCACCAGTTTGGTAAATTCATGGAGGTATTATAAAATCATCGCATCAACATCCCTTTTGTAGAAGCTTTAACTCAGATGTCAGTGTACACAATGTTCATGAATGGGATTCTCTGAAAAAACAATATGGAGGATCTGGGAACCATTTCACTGAATAAGGAATGCTCGATAATGGTACAATGATCGCTTCCTCCAAAACTCCATGATCTAGGTAGTTTCACAATCCCATGTACCATTGGATCCTATGAGTTTGGAAGAGATCTCTATGACTTAGGATCTATCATTAACTTTATTTCCTTTGCAGTATTCACGAACCTGGGGCTCAATGATCTCAAACCCACTAGAGTGGCCATGCAGCTAACATATCGCTCCATCAAATATCACAACGGGTTACTCGAGGATGTGTTGGTGATGGTAGGAAGGTTAATTCTCCTTTCCGACTTCATCATTATTGACATGAAGGAAGACTAGGTGGATCCTTTGATTTTGGGAATGCATTTCTTGTACACTGGTAAGGTATTAATTGATTTCCACTAAGGAGAACTAATCTTCAGAGTATGCGATTAAAATAGTCTCTTACAATGTCTTCAAGTCTGTCAAGTAGGCATCACTATTGGAACATGAGGACTGATATGCAGTAATAGAAATGAATGAGCACTTGATCTATAAGGAATATGGTCTTATAAGTTCTTTTATCATTGATTACCCACTCTTAATAGATATCCATGATTCACCATAGGAGTTTCAATTTCCCTAAGGTTAGGGAAATCATTACTAGAAACGTACAGTTGTTCCATACGTTTTGGAGTGAGCAGAGGTAAACCCAATTGTTCCCTTGATCCTGAAGGAACCAAAACATGAGCTAAATCCTCTCCCTTATTCTCTAAAATTTGGATATTTGGGTTATCAAAAACCACTGACAGTTATACTTAATTCATCTCCGTCTCAAGTGAAAGAAGAAGCACTTCTTCTGGTTCTGAAGCAAAGAAAGAAAAAATTGGATGGACAGTTTTTGATCTGATGGGAATCAGTCCCAAAATTTTCACCTATAACGTGCTTTTAGAAGAAAGAGAAAAACCCTATCGGCAACCAAAACTACGGTTGAAACCTCTAATGAAGGAAGTCATGAAGATGGAGGTAATAAAATTGTTAGATGCGTGAATCATTTACCCCACTTCAGACAGCCAATGGGTGATTCCTTGGAAATTGGTACCCAAAAGGGGGTGTCAATGTAGTCTCAAATGTTACAAATGAACTCATCCCTACACAAAAAAAACACGAGTTAGAGATTCTATGTAGACAGATGGATGTTGAACAATGCAACACAGAAAGATCAATTCTTGTATCCCTTCATGGATTATATTCTGGAATGACTGGTGGGGCATGAATTTTACTACTTCCACAACGGTTATTATGGATATAACCAAATCCCCATTTCCCCTTTTGATAAATAAAATATCACCTTCACATTTCCCTAGGGTACATTTTCTTATCGAAGAATGTATTTTGGGATGTGCAATGCTCCTACCACCTTCCAACGATGTATGATGGAAATATTCCATGACATGCAGAACACATCCTGAAGGTCTTTATGGATTTTTTTTCCGTCTAGGGAAAATCCATCAACACTTTTTTGATGAATCTGGAGCTGGTTATGGAAAGGTGTGAGCACACTAACCTAGTTTTAAACTTGGAGAAATGTGGGGTATAGTGGTATCATCTTAGGCCTCCGGATCTCTATTAATGGGATATAAGTTGATCCTCTGATGATAAAAGTCATTTAAAATCAACCCATTCCACGTTCTTTCGTAGACATCTGAAGTTTTCTAGGTCATGTCAGTTTCTATAGACAGTTTTTAAAATAAATTTCAATGATTTCCTAGCCACTCACCAATATCTTCTCCAAGGATGACATCTTTTAGTTTGATGAGACATGGTCCACATCTTTTCTGTATCTTAAGTAATGACTGGTGGAAGATCTAATGATTATTGATCCAAATTAGAAGGCACAATTTGAGTTCATGTGTGATATTACAGACTGTGTGGTGGGAATTGTACTGTGGAAACAGCTGGATCACATCTTCCATCCAATTTACTTTTCTTGAAGAACTCTGAATGAAGCACAGGTGAACTACAATACCACGGATAAAAAAAATTCTTACAGTGGTGTTTTAATTAGAAATTTTTCATTCGTATTTGGTGTTTTCCAAAGTTATTGTATATACATAACATTCAGCACTCATGTATTTGATGAACAAGAAGTATGTGAAGCCACAACTCATCTATTGGGTTCTTCTCCTCCAAGAGTTCTACTTAGAGATCCATGAAAAAAAGGGTAGTGAGAATGTTATTGATGACCAGATCTCCCTCTTGTAACATCCTCATTTAGAGAAGGAGGATGATAGAGACATTAGAGAGGAAATCCCAGATGAGAAACTTTTCTTAATCAAAGGAACAACTTGACCTTGGTATGCCGATATTGAATCTTATTTGGTCACATGAATAGTTCACCATGATCTCACTTACCAGCAGAATAAGCAGTTTTTATCCGATGTCAAGAGGTTCTTCTAGGAAGACCATATACTCTTTCGATCATGTGGCGATTGGATGAATCATTGTTTCATCTTGGAGAATGATGTTCCAGGATTTTTGTTGTTTTTTTTCACTCCTCACTAGTTGGAGAACAACATGGCCTAGACCGTAAGATAGCAAAGATCCTACAGTCTGGATTTTTTCTATACTACCATGAATAAGGATGATCGTTACATTGTTATAAGATGTGATTGATGTTAGAGGGTCAGTAATATGGGATGAAGATCTGAGATACCTCAACACCCCATCCTAGAGGTTGAAATCTTCGACGTCTATGGAATTGAATTCATGGGGCCATTTCCCTCATCAAATGGGAACTCGTACATACTCATCTATGTGGAATATGTCTCTAAGTGGGTGGAAGTTGCTTCTATAGCACAAGACATGACCAAGGTAGTTGTGGCCTTTTTAAAGAAAAATATCTTTAGCAGATTTGGTGTTCCTCAAGTGTTGATCAGCGGCAAGGGAATGCATTTTGGAAATTCCTTAATGAAAAATGTGTTACTTTAGTATGGGGTGAAGCATCACATAGGGACACCTTATTGTCCCCAATCTAGTGGATAGGTGGAATTATCAAATCTTCATACGAAACATATCCTGGAGAAAATGGTGGGATCTTCATGGAATGATTGGTCAAAAAAGCTTGACGATGACTTATGGGCATACTAGACCGCCTTCAAGACACCTATGGGGATGTCTATGTTCTTCCTTGTCTATGGGAATCCATGCCACTAACTAGTGGAGATGGATCATTAAGCCTAATGGGATGTCAAGGCCCTAAATTTCGATTTAAAGATTGATGAAGATAAGTGCATGTTCCAACAGATGGAGATTGATGAAATCTGATGAGAGGAGTATGATAATGAAATAATATACAATGAAAAGACATGGACGATCCCTGACTGAATGATTTCCCACAAAACCCTCCAACCTGGTTATTAGGTATTGCTCTTCAACTGCTACCTAAGATTGCTTCCAGGAAAGTTGAAGCCCTGATGGTCAGAACCATTCTAAGTGATCAATTTTTTACACCATGGTGTGGTGGAAATTGTTGGTGAATATGGACAACCTTTCATGGTGAATAGACAATACCTAAATATTTAACATCACATTGAGGATATAGTAGGTACAATCTCCACCTTTCATTTTTGGTAATAGGAGGTAGGTAGGTCGTGCCAATGAACTAAAATAGAGGCATTGTCTCAGAGACAACCCAGAGATTACATGTCATGCTTCACTAGTCTACATGGAATGTACATTTACTTTAGTGTAAATATTAATAAACCTAGTATTATAACTATGTATTAATTAATTTAATAACCAAGGATGATGTTGGTGTCAATGGGAAGGTTACTAGAATATATCTAAGCCATCACCGGTTCGAATCCCTCCAAACCTACCTTTGGCACGGTGGAAGATTCAATGAAGTACTGGTATAAATATCTTGATGATGCCTTATTCGCATACCGAATATCCATCAAGACACCTCTAGGTATGTATCTTTTCCTCCTTGTCTATGTGAAGACATTCCACTAACTAGTGGAGCTGGAGCATAAAGCCTACAACGTCGTCAAGGCCCTGAATTTCGATTTAAAGGCTGCCGAATAGAATCACAAGTTCCATCTGACGGAGCATGATGTGATCAGACAGAGAGGAGAATGTGAATTCCAGTCTATAAAAAGAAAAGACACAGGCGATCCATGACTAGATTATTTCCCAAAAATCCTTCCAACCCAGTGATCCAGTATTGCTCTTCAACTCCCGTCTGAGATTGTTTCCAGGAATGATGAAGTTATGATGGTTGGGACCATTCCATGTTATCAAAGAGTACCACCGTAGTTCCATGGAAATTGCTGGTAAAGATAACCAACCCTTCCAGGTGAATAGAAAATGCTAAAAGATTTACCATAACATGGAGGATATGGTGGGTACAATTTCCAGTACTCATTTCAGGTATCAGGAGGTTTGTATTTTGAGACAAAAAATTAAAACAAAGGCGAGGAATGGGAGGCATCCCATAGATTACACGTCATGTACCACTGGTCCACACGGAATGTACATGTCCTTTAGTTTATATATTAATAAAATCAGTAGTATAACTATGTATTAATTAAGTTAATAACTAGTGATCATGTCGGTGCCGATGGTAAGGTCACTGGAATATATTTTAGTTGTCACCGGTCCGAATCCCTCCATTCCTACCTTCGGCACGGGGGTTCATTCTTTTTATACACATGTTTAACAAAAAGGAATTCAAGTGGTATTTTTTTAAAATAATATATACATTTTTCTAAATAAAAGAAATCCCATAATGGGGATGGACCGGCTGGCCAAGTTCATAAACCGATTCCAAAAGAACAGGGTTCGAATCCTAAAAATTGGCTCATCTCCATTATTTTTCGTAATAATAAAACCACACAGCGTTCATTTTGATGTATGTCATCTATGACATGTTTTCAATGATAATTTAAATATTTTTTGAAATACGAACATATATGCTTGTGAAGTTGAAAGATTGGTAGAGCCTCGACCCTATATCCAAAAGACTTGGGTTTGAACTCGGCTAATCTCCCTATTTCAACTCTTTTACTCTAATTAGAAGCCACAAGCCATGCATTTTCTTTATCCCATGTAAAACATTTCCATTCCTTTAAATATTAAAAGTAACTAAAACAATACATCACTACATCCTTCGCTCAAGCGGTTGAGGGATTGCGTTTGGATCGACCAACCATTAGTTCAAATCACGCCCTATGAAAATCACACCCCATGCACCAGACCGAAGGTTGTAGTTCTCTTTTTCCAATTTTAGAACACACAACGGGTATTTCTCGATACATTACATTTATAGATTTATTTTTAGTAAATCATAATATATATATATTTATATATATTTTTATTTTAATTATTAATATTAATTATTATATAGTTTAATAAAATAATTATATTATATTATAATATGTTATTTAAAAAAACATAGTGATACACGGTGTGTGGTTCCTGGTACATGCCATGTATCGCGGCTATTAAAGTCGATCCCTACCCGGCCTCAGACCGTGTGGCGCAACCCCCCCATCTCCTACTTGTTTCTTCTCCCAAATTCCATCGACCATCCCTAATTTCCTTCCATATATTTTGAGTGTTTCTGGTCCTTAATTCCTCAACATAAACATGACGTGCACTTCCAATACACGGCCACACATGTGACATTTTCACCACATGAAATATACATGGAATGTATCTTTAGTACAAGTTGTGTACCCTGATTCTCCTAGCCTTCTGGACCATACAATGTCTTCCTGGACATAACCCCTTCCCAGGTCACTATACATGCCGTGTCTGTTTAGGACATACCATGTCCTTCGACCCATCGGAGGACTCCTTATGGTTAGTATAAATACCTCGCGCACAATGTTTACACACAGAGAGTGTACCCCTTTCTATATGGTGTGCATTTCCCTTTTTCCTGTCCTCATCAAGCTGTGGCTGGATCCTTACATGGGTCTCACACCATGTTGGGGTACAAGGTGTGTACAATATTCTATATGTAATGTCCTTTTTCCCAACACGTGATATAACAAAATGTCTATCTAGGGTACACAGGTTCATACACAGCCCCTCCTACACACCGTGCACCATTGATCCACATGTTGTGTTCTACAATATTTTTAGTTTTCTCACATTTTCTTCATTTTTTTTCTTCTTCTTTTTTTACTTTCTTCCAGGTATGGCCAATAGAGATCATGTGAGTGGGAAGAGCCCTCTTCCAATTTTGAGGGTGAGAGGCCTCCTCACCTTACAATTCACCTTCGATATTCTGAGCCTCTAGCTTTGGATTTTCTAGTTTTCCAGCCCCCTCCATTGGACATTATACCTCCTCTTCTAATGCCACCACCATTTGCGACCTCTATGGATATGGTCTTTCCTATAGCCCCTTCTACTATTAATCTTCTAGCAGTGGCCTCTACCCATTCCACTATGGTCGAGAGATCTAGTGTTTCCACTCATTTTTCATCCCCCTTCCCTCAGAGAAACCCTCCATGCCAGTGGTGGACCTGACCGAGAAAACACCTTCAACTACTGGCCATCCATTTGATCCTGCTCTGGTATACACTAATCTATATTCTACCTCACCGGTGGGACCATAAAATCTGGCACCAGCCATTCCAGCACTGCTTTCACTGGCTGCTGCCTGCCCTCTTCCATATATTTGCCGAGTTTTTCTTGAAGATCATCCAGCAACGGAGCTATTGCTGCATTTTTTCCACTGCACTATCCAGTTGAGTGTACGCTTCCTAGATATTTCAGTGCCACTAAACCATGGAATTTTGGAAAATATTAAGCGGATTCTAGGCCATAATCATTTTTAGGAAAATTCTCACGTCATCACTCTTGCCTACCAAGTTTTATTGTTGGGGTTCATGGCCACCTTCGAGTTCGACGGGCCCACATACTGCTCGATGCCCACCGATACAACTCTCTCATTTCATTTTTGGCTAGGAGGATGAACTTTTCCCTCACTATGGCTGAGTTTTTCTGAGTTTGTGGCTTCTATCCCCATCCTGCCACCCACCTCTTGTCTCCACCTTGATAGGACCTGAGCATTTTGTTCTTGTTGTGATGTGGAGGGAGCTTTTTGGGCCTAACTATAGGTACACTCCCCCATCACAGATGAGAAATATCATCAATGACCCTCCCCTTCATTTCCTTCACAAGTTAGTTAGCGTCGTTCATTTTCTTTTCCATGAGGATATGTTGGTTATGTCTGTAAGGGACACGAATCTTATTACCTATATCATTAAGAATGATTACCCAGACCTCCCCTATCTTGCCACCTTCTATTTCCAATCTATGATCCATGGATGTCAGGGTAACCTGAATGGTGTGTTCTATTCGACCGTATTGGAACACTATTTTGGAGTTTTTGATCCTTCTCTCCCCCACGACCACATTGATTTTACTCAACATATGTACTTTCTTATGCTTATCTGCATGTGGTTGGTCGAGTGTCAGGGAGAGTTCTTTGTGCTTGTGCAGGATTACCCTACTTCAACAGGGGTGAGAGATGACCCACCTAGTCCCATTGGTGTTTCTGCTCATGATCCATCCATTCCACCAATGGATTTTACATCCCCACCCCAACCCAATTACCCTGGACTTACTTCTACTTATTCTATTCCTTCTTCTTTTGTTCCTTCAACCAAACCACCTCCACCTGCACCCTCGGAGGACCCTCCTACCAGCCTCTCCCTAGCTGAGATCACTCACCATCTGGCCATCCTTGAGCATGACCAAGATGACATCCTTCAGACACAAACGTGGATATAGTAGATATGGAGCCTCATCTTTTGGCACTTAGGCCTTTCTGTACCACTAGCGCCTACTCTTGAGTTTTCTCCGCCACCTCCAGCCCCACAATTACCTCATCAAACTCTAACTACAGATTCAGTTCTCCTCTCCACCACTAGCCCAGCTGCTACCACTCATGCTGCAATCCCGAGAATCAATATAGAGCTTCCCACTTTCAGTTCTTCTCCTAAGGCTTTGGATACTATGATTACTCATCCGAGAATGTATCTTGCACCTCCATCCTCTAATACTTCCATCGAGCAAAGTATTTGAGCTCCTCCATTCTCAAATGATGCCTCTTCTGAGGTGACCCCTTGACTGGTTTTTAGGCACATTTATTTCCATTATTTATATTTTTTTTGTTATTTTCATAGGATGGGATGATGTATGTATCAACATATTTTTTTCCCTTCCCTTGATTGTCAAAGGTATACTTGAGTGACTTGAGCATCTCAATTTCGACTAATTCCCCATTTTGTCAATTCACCATGAAGGGTTTATTTTTGAGTGTTTCCTTTCCCTTTTTACATGGAGTTTACTTCTTCCACTACTTCTCATTGTGTTACGCTTACAATTTCTCCATTTTCCCTCCACTTTATTTGTATTAAACATAGGGGATGATGTGTTTTCATAAGTATAGGGGAGGACCTCTAATTAAACTTGTCATTTCCTTAAATTTATATAAGAGAAATCCTTAATAGTTGACTTATTTTAAATTAGGGAATTTTATTATTTATTATAATTAATAATAATAAAGGAAAAAAAGGGAATTTTAAAATATTCATGTTTATGTCAAATTTAAAAGAAATTTAAAATAATTTCTGATAAAGTTTGATTTTTGTATTTTATGTCTTGAACATTTAGATTTATTAGACTGATCAGTTTATATTCAGGTCATGACCTGATTAACCACTCTATTTATCCATTTCTAAGAGGCATTATAAATCTTTTTGAAATATTCTTTCTTATACCCACTTTTTTAATAGATTCTTGGGATATGCATAACAACTAGATTATTCTAATTTTTCTCTTCAAAACATGACGATTTGTAAATAACATTTAAATGAATGATTCATTTGATTTTTTCATCCCCGTTGTCCTTGAGTCCTACCCTACATATGATCTTTGTAAACCCATAGAAACCATGAACATACTTGATAGTAAGCCACATGAGAAGCCTATTTTCCCTTCTTACCGTAATTATTTTATAAGTTTTCAAAATTATTCACTTGATATTTATAGAGGTGTTTTTTTCCATTCATGGTATATGTTGGTGAGAAATAATTAATTTTAGTGTGGGGGAGTTTATCTCTTGTTCATTTGGGAAGAAGGATTCCAAAACTACTATTCATTTTATTCTTAGTGGTCCCTATATAATAAAAATAGATTACGAAAAAGACAGATCAAATTCTTTATTTCATATTAATGATGGTTTATGTGACTATATTGGAAAGGGAATATCATGGTGATGATACTTTTGAGAGATCTTAATTTGGGAATAATTTTCATTAGGCTTTATTTTAGATATCATGCATTATTGTTTAAGCATTCAGCCTTTTTTTGAAGCCTCTGAGATTAATTTTCATCATTACCTACCAACACATATCCTCAGAAACATTGGAACCTTATTGAAATCCATCATGATTTTTCTTATTTGATTTCTGATGTGTATAATCAGAACACTTGCAAGCCTATGGTTAGAGTTCATATACTTAAGATTGAGCATTACTCTGATTAAATAATCTTGAGTCGTGAGTGTGGTACTTTTTGGTGTGGTAAATCTTCAAGTGGAATGTTTATTTATAAAAAGTTAGGGAATGTGGATGAAAGATGAGAAAAAAATTTAAATAAATTATATATGAGGCATGATTAGAATATCTTTGGACTTAAAATATATTTTGTTCCTTTTAAAAACATATGCTCTACATATATTATTTATTATCACAATTAGATACATGCTTCTGTTTTTAAAAGTATGGATTCTATTGATTTGATGTTGATATCTTACTAGAGGAAACACAAATAACTAAATGTGGTGGAATTTGATATGCCTAATTTGGGTATACTGTTCCATATTTTTCATTGTGTATAAAAT
Source organism: Viscum album (assembly GCA_963277665.1). NCBI lineage: Eukaryota > Viridiplantae > Streptophyta > Magnoliopsida > Santalales > Viscaceae > Viscum > Viscum album. Next base: position 1,773,642,423 of record OY728153.1, on the reverse strand, counting down.
CTTTTTTTCACTAATTTCAACCATTTTGTGAATAAAATTCTTTATATTGGTGATTATGATGATTTTCAAGTGTTTTCCATCCAATGTCACAAATACGGAAATGACAAAAGAAAACTTCAAAACTATATTTTGTGTACTTTGTGTACATTTTGTGTACTATTCCCACGACATGGATTATTATGTCTCGATACACACCCATGTTGATGACCAAATCATACATGTCGTGTAGCCCTTCTAGAAGAATTTGGTGGATCATGAATAATATTACACGCCAAGTATGGTTGTGCTACATAATGTTTAAATCCACCTACCAAGTGACTCCATGTTCCAACTCAAAGGTAGTGTGTTAGCTCACATATTTGTGGAGAAAAGATGGCCAAAACATGTTAACCAGTGTACATGCTATTTACTTTTCGGTACAAGATGTGCACTAATAAAACCAATAAATATGAGGGTAGCCTTCCATGTTTTGGATTCATTCAGTATTCATTCATTATAAGATATTCCAAGGGGGTGCACTCCATATACATCCAAGAAGATAAGAATAGTGAGAAAGAAGAAGAGAGAAGAGATGTGAGAAGGTGCTTCTGTGCTACATTCCCAACAAACATTGCTCTGAAGCTTTAAAAGGATGAATTCTGGTATTTCAAGTTGGTTAGTTACTAGCTACTCCATGAGTAGCTAAATTCCCTATGATTTGGGGCTGTGGAGAATTATGTGTTGTAATTTATCAATTGTGATATTGTAATCAGGTTATTTATTCTTCACTCTCATAATTCCTTATTAACCCTTTGTGAATATCACTAGAAACCTCATATAGGACCAAGAATAGGATTTATATGGATCTTTAAGGAATTAATATTAAAAAAATCCATGACCATTGGGTATTTTAATCATCTCAAATAGGGTTGCAATTTATAAAATTAAGAGATATACATTTACAGACCAAGGAATTGGTTTCTATTGACTTAACCAAAACTCAAATACCAAGGGGGTTCTGTTACATTTTTAACCCATAGATGTGAATTATAATTAACAACAAAACCCTAAAAGAAATTTGATTTAATAAAAACATTTAAAATCCACATCCCCAATGCATTTCTCTCCAAATTTTCATCCAAATCAAATTTCTGTGTTTTTCATTATCTTTCAAGAAATTTGTTAAGAAATTGAAATCGAATCACATTTTTAACAAAACACTAAATAATTGACTTTTAATTTCAGTAAAATTCACTAAATAAATTAAAAAATAGATAAACAAAAAAAAGCCCTCTCCATGTGGATCGACCCCTTACAGGTACTATACATGGTAGGGTAATATAATTTGGATTTTCGAAAATAACACTTCGGCATGAATGATACTAATGACATTGTGGTGTCTCAGAATAGAAAAGTTCAAGTAAGAAAAGACATGGATTTTTAGTAATGGTTGAAAGTGGAGTCTTTGGTTTTGAAGAATGGTTCACATCGTGTCTTAAGTTGTGAAAAGGGAGAATGCTTGAAATTTGGGGATAAAACATAGTGAGATTGTTATAAATTGGAAACCTAAGTAGTAATTGGTGTTTGATTAGAAGTCTACCAAGACTTCTCAAGAATTATAAGTTTTATTGTGTAGAAATTTCAACACCCTATGTCAATATGGGTTATGAAATTGAAAATAATTTAATTTTTTTATTTTTTTAATAGGATTTCTTTGACAACCAATGTTCTTTTTAAGGTTTTGATTTTTTGGACACCTCATGGTTTTCACTAATCATGTGATAACAAAAAAACATGTGAAGATCCAATATTATCTCCAAACATCAAAATAAAATTGACACAATATCAAGGTAAAAATACAAAAATAAATAAATATATAATAAGGACAAGGGAGATATAGGTTCCACAATTCTTCCCACCATACAACATTATATTTAATGAATTTCTTTCAAGAAAAGTTTAATCGAATAATATATGTGTTTTAACATCCAAACTAATATCTCCAAGACTCACCATATATGCATACCTAGATCGAGTGAAAATATCATAGTTGTTAAATATAGTATTTAATACCTACCGAAGTAACACAAATATACAGTTATATAATTTAGGACCTTTAGAAAATAATTATTCACATATTTTCCAAAGAACTTTAAGGTTTATACATTTATATAATTATAATAAACATCAAAACCCCAATATTACCCATCAAATGGATTTTTTCCACCAAACCAATTATTAAATATTTGATCACAAGACTTCAACATCTCCGAGAAATAATAAAAATAAAAGACACTCATATATACATATTTATATATACATATATATCATACGTAATAATATATTCTGTAACCTTTGAAAATAAAAAATAGAATAATGGTGATCACAAACTCTCAAAAAGAGTAAAAATAAGTGTTAAAAATAAAATATTGAAAATTTTATAGTGAAAACATATGGATATGAGAATATAATTATGGTACAATGACATAACAAAATATAATCATACCTTATATATATATATATTTATATCAAAAAACTTATGTAATGATAAAAGGATTTTAGTATAAAATAATACATCTGTACATAGGTGTGTGGAAACATGATTCAATAATCAGGATCCATGAGAAGCTAAAATATAAAGGTTTCATTATATAAGGTTGATGAACAATATTAAGAATAAGTAATAATAACATTGCTAGAATTACTAAACATAGTCATGTTCAAGAATAATATGTGTGCATAGTTAACTACAATCATACCCACATAAAAAAATTTGAACATAGATATATGTAATAATTATTACACATAAGAATATTAAAACAGCTAACTAAAATCATATCTCATAAAATTGGTATATATCTTTCAACATTCATGTCCACACATAGAAATGTAAACATGGAAAACTAGAATTAAATCCAAAAGTAAGGTTATTGTAAAATCCATTTTTAGATACTTATAGCATTATCATATCATGATACATATACAGTTACTCAATTAATTGGATAGAAATAAGAGAAACATGTATTATAATGATAATTCAATGACGATCATGGATTTTATAAGAAAAATAATATTAATAACATTTTAGTAACATAATTATAATAATTTAGTTATAAGGTACATCAAAATTAAATTATATGGGGGTGAAATGTGTAAACTAAAAACCTTATTTTCAAATTAATTATAATTATTGAACCCATGAAAATAAATAAAGTGATATATAAAAAATTTTCAGTGGAAGATAAAAATATATATAAGTAAAATGATATATCTTTATTAATTTTTATAAGAAACCCTACACTATATTTTAAAATAAAAAAAATAAAAAAATTTAATAATAATTACTATATAAAAATATGTAAAATTAAAGAGGAAGATTAATTAAGATAATTTTTATAAATTCAGGAAATGGTGCTCATGTGGTAAATGTTGAAAATGATGTTATATTCCCAATTTTCTAAAGAATGTATTAAAATGAGACAAGAAGAAAATATTTAGAAGCATTCTTTTAAAAAAATCTAAATATTGTAAAATATTCTGAAAATTAAGTTAATCTATCATTTGGATAGATAGATAACATATTTGAAACATTATAATCAATATGGAAATTGAATAAAAAGACCCATTAAATAAGATGTGAAATAGACATAAAATCATCTCATTTTTTAGAGATTGAAATCCATCGATGAATCATGTTTTTATATAAATATTGAATTTTCAATGGTAGAAAGATAAAATACCATGTATAAAATATAAATTGTATAATAAAATAAATATTGAAAATGATAGTGAACAGATAAATTTTATGACCCAAAAAGGAAATTGAGTCAAGAACTCTAACTAAGAACAAAAAAAGTGATGTGATAATATATCAATGGAGATATTATATTAAATAAATGAAAACACAAATAAAAAAGTGGAAATAAAATATAAAATATTCATATGAATAAATAAGGATTTTTGATAAAATAGTACAATGGAGAGTAATAAAATCATGTGAAATAAGTATAGGTTCATAATTTAAAATATATCACAGTGAATGGGAATTTATGGAAAGAACCCTTATTCCATTAGTGGCATCGAATCAAAATAACATGAATTGGGCTATGAGATGGAAATTAAAATCTCAAAAAATAAAATATTTAATTAATTCATAAATACAATACAAAATAAATGAAACAATATAAAAGAAAACATAATGAATAATATGAATTATGAATCCATAAATTTAAATTGAGACAAATTAACCAAACCATGGATTCCCTTTTGGAGAGACATTATCTAATCTCATGTATAATATTTATGGACTAGTTAAATAACTATTTCCAAATAATATTCATTTTTTATATTAATATTTTATATTCCTTTAATACGTAGTTATTAATTATATTTAGTTAATTTTGATCGTCACCTGTTATAAGTGTCATCCATCACTTATATATTTTTGTATGATAGTTATAGACATCATTTTTGTGGTCATTATTTAAAAATTTATATAATATTAAATTATTTAATATATTTTTATAAATTATGTAAGATGTTCTTGGTGCATTCCATGGGAGAATCAAGTACCGTTCTCCATGATTAAATCTATAACACACTTATTTATATAATTTTTAAGGAATAAAATTAGTGTATTAATAATTAGTTAAATCATAACATTATGATTATAGAACCAAAAATTCATTGTTTTGTTGTCATTTTACTATCTTAAAAATTAATTTTTCCATAACTATCTGTGATAAGAATTTATAGTGTTTTTCATGTAGGTAGTTAAAATGAACCAAATAAGAACATGTTATAATCAATGGATGAGCATTTTTTTGAAGTTATTTTTTTATAATATCATCATTGATGAAAAATAAATATCATATTTATTTGTTACTAAGGAGTTAAATAGTAATTTGTGGGTAAAAATATAAATGAACATGTATGATAAAAATTAATCACTTACAAATAAAAAATTGAATCTCCTCTTCTATAACAACGTCATTTTGAAGGAATTTGACAAACTCTTGGGACCTGAAGTAACCCAATTTAGGATATTCTTAATATAGAATAAAATTTTATAAATCATGTAATGTAGTTATAAATTTATTCGTGGATTTAAGGGGTGGAGGAGTGGTCCTTTTATAAGTGAGAACAATGGAATTTAGATAAATAGTTATCACCTAATATAAAAAAGAAAATTCATTTTAAAGCTAAACAAATCCAATTTCAAAAAATAATAATTATAAGAAGATGTGACGTCATTAAAGCCCTCATAATCAATTTTAATGAAAATATTTATGATATTTTATTTCCTTATCCATTATTTAACACATTTTCTTTGTGTTATGTTATACCATTGTGTCAACCATTTAACTTAGTAACTTATTTTCATGACAAAAAAATTACCTTATTACCAAATTTATAAATGATGGTACCAAAATTAAAACCATTTTAATAGATTCAATTTTTATTCTCAATAGTAATAAATATTACAATAAGTGCATGTATCATTATAAAAACATTATTTAAAAAGAATGTTTTTTAAAGAATAAAAATGATCATATATTAATTTTTTCCAAGGAGTAATGGTTCCCATGAAAAAAAATTAAGATTAAAAATAGGTTCAACCTTAGAGAAATACTAATGGAATATTGTGAATACATAATTAACAGAATAAAGGAAAAAACAATGGTTTATTAGAGTAATATATAACTAAGGTTTCAAAATTCTAAGCATCAGTTTTAAAATTCAACATTTTATTTTTAAATACACTTTATTCCTCTTAAAACCAATTTATTTTTAGAGAAAGTTTTTAATTAAATTACATCTTATTTTTGCTTCATGATTATGTTATAAAACATACCATATTATTAAAGATTTCACTTTTGTTATTAAAAAATCAACTTTTTTAGAAAAATCCAAAAAAATATCTACTCTGTGTGAATTTTGAAATTCTATATCAAATTTTTTTTTATTTTCTCAAATTAAAATTATTTAACATTAGAATTTATCATTTTCATAAAATGATATAATATAATGAAAAACTATTTTATAAGAAAATTACTTTTAAAACATTAATTTTTCATAATATTATTTTATATCAATTATTAATTAAGTGAGATTTTGTCTATTTGTATGTACATGGAAACATTTTGTAAAAATAATTCTTTAAAATATATCAAAATTAAATTACAAAATACATTATAAATTATTCATTGAATAAATATATTTTTTAACAAAAAATGATTTAAATAATATACCATTATAATTAATTGGTTATCTTATAAAAATAAATATTTATCGATTTATTATTATTAAAATATATTAAATGATTCTTTAAAAACAAAATATAATATCAACAGAATTAAAAAAAAATCTTTATAATAAATCATTTTATTTAATTATTATCTTTTAATATACATGAGGTTTTATTATTCTTTTAATTTTCATAAATGATGTTGAAAATTGTACTCTTATAATGTATTATTTTTCATCTATAATTGTAATAAAATATATCACAGTTCATATCAATTTAGTGTTTTGTGTAATACAATCTAATAAACATATTATTTATTTAAATGAAAAATATATACTAAACTCCCGAGGTGTTAAATTCTAACTAGTTAAATAAATTTTTTCCACGTAATTTTAATTTCCATCACTGAGAAAAATATATGTGGGTGTTCAAAATATATTCCTCAGTCATGATATGATTTAAAATATGATAAAGATCTCATTATCATCATTAATACTCAAAAATCACTTTTCCATCATAATAGTCATAAGTTTAAATTTTCAATTATCATAAACATTTTTTCCAAATATGGATCGTCAGTGAGTTATTTGAGTTTCTAAATACATTCATTTTATATCTTCATCTACATGATAATGTACTGAAGAAATTACTAAAACTAAAATGATTATGATAAAATCGATAATATTATTAATATGGAAAACCAATCATAAGTGTATTACCCTTTGACACCTTAATTTAATATCATAAATAATTTGGTACAAAAGATTGTTCAAATAGAAATCCTTTAGTTCACTAAAATTTCCTTGTGTTCATGTCTTATTATTAATAACATATTCTAATAAAATAACAAGATTGTAATTTACCACAGTTTTTTATTACTATATAATAAAACAAAAAACCATTTAAACCTACTCTCTCTGAATTCAATATAAACATTATCCCCACAAAACATTAATCACATATCAATCAATATTTACCTCAATCATTTATGCTACAAAAAAAAATTATTTTCCATAAATAACATATAACTTTATGAAAGAAAATTAATCATCATCCTTCATGGTTATGTAAACATATATTACCAAAAACAGTAAAACCTTTGTCTCAATAAAGAAAATTTATCTCAACATAAAATCATAATCCAACCCTAATGGATATATATTTTTATCATTTAGTCTTTAAAAACCCAATAATTTATCTCCAATATGTTATCAATCACCTTAAAATGCATTCATAGAAGACCTAAAAATGGTAAATATTTATTATTCATAAACAAATAAACCCTTAATGGTATCCAAAACTCTTAAAAATTCCTCATTTTATAAAATTATAAACTATAATTTTATCTAACCACTACTATGATACAAACTAAGACGCCCCAAACATGAATTATTAGATTTAGTGCTAAAAAAATATTCATAATAAACATTATTTAATATTTACTTAAGTAATCCATAGTTAACAATCCATAATTACAGGGATTTTAGAAAACTATTTTATCACTTATATACCATAAAACACTTTGTGTTAGATTTTTACAGATTTATGAAATTCCAATAACTGAAAACCCATTATATTTCCCATAAAATTGACCGAATTTCACTAAAAAGGACTCATTATTTATAAATAATTTGTTAAAATCACTCATAAAATTCTCTACAGATGATACCCATTTAGAAATATCACACATAATACTCTTCTGAAAAACCATTGGAAATAGAAACATAATAAGTGTCATATCAAATCCTCACTAAGGGTATAAGTAAGTAATAAAAAAATAAAGATAATAACTGAGCATAAGATAAACATATGGGTATCGGAAAATAATCAAGGCATATAGACATGATATGTGAGAATCATACCCAATAAAATGTATCTCATATAACATGTTTCATTTAATAAGGATTTTAGATGAAAATAAGAAATGATATTATAGGAGTTTTGGAAACAAGACTAATAATGATCAATGAGAACCTGACATAGTTACATTTAATAACAAAAGGATTTGGTATAATTATAATAATATGAAATCATAATGTTGTGAATATAGAAAAATATAATAAAGTTCATAGAAACTATTGTGGTTGTTTTCAACCGCAATCATACCCATGAATAATGATGTGAACATAGTTAATTATAATCATGTCCATTCATAAATATGTAAATATAGATAACCTCAATCATGCATATTTTTAAATATATCAAAAATAGTTAGCCACAATCGTGTCCATGTATAAATAGTTGAACATGGATAAACACAATTAGGTCCATGAATAAGCACCAATGCCTTAGCCCAGTTGGTAAGGACTCTACAAGTACATTCGGGAGATCCATGATCAAATCCAGGAGGAGACATTATTTCTGGGTGTACTATAGCAGGTACTATAGTAGTAATGTAATAGGGACTGTAGTAGGAACTGTACAATATTGTAGCAGGTTCTGTAGCAGTTACTATAGCGGAAACTATAGAAGTTACTGTTTGTCACTGTAGGAGCCGAGAATATTCCCACATTTGGGGCTTCAGGCCACCGATTTGGTCCTTGGGTCCTTTAAGCCCTTCAGGCCACCTAGGACATCGGGCCACCTCAAGCCCTTCGGGCCACCATAAATGCAGATGCAAACCAGACGACCTATGAGGAACAAGCTCTACAAGGAGGATGAGCACAGAGCTTTCACCACAGCAGAAGATAACTAGATTGCAAGAATGAGAGGGTATGGCACCTTCCATTAGGAAAATCCTATGTGTGAATGGGAATTCCTAGCCGAATAGCCTTGCGAAGGTGGAGAGATGATTTCATGAGGAAAATGATGGGGAGGAGTAGTTCCAAGTAGTTATTCTGGGTTGTATGTAATGGTTGTAGCCTATGAGAAAATGAATTCCTCAAATGCCTATGGGCCTTGTTAGGGTTCCACCTCACCCCTTGAAATGTGGACTATCAAAAATCAATAAAAAATGATGGCTTTCAGGCCATTGGAGGACGAGGTCCATGCATAATGCAGTGTGAAACCTCTATTAGACCCATGCATAATTTTACTTTAACATGAGATATATAGTGTTACCAAATGAATTTAATTGATATATTGGACCAAACCATATCATAATGATAAACGACGAATATATATATAACATGAATTCAATTATACAACATATTATGAAAACCTAACTGAATAAAAATGGGTTTGATGTCATTTCTAAATGGTTTCACATAATCAAGTGTATATTGGTTGATGTAAAAATAATAAATATATCAAAAAGGTGAATAAAATAATATATAATATTTCCAAGGACATTACTCCATAATAAGATGCTACATTGGACATAGAGAGGAAAATTTATGCAAAAATATTTTCATGAAGACTTTGTAAAATATATTAAAAATAAAACAAATAAGCTACTTCAAGAATCCATTTTAAGGGATGAAAAGATGAATTATAAAATATAATTTTTACATTTAATTTCAATATAAAACCCGTGAAAAATAATTATGTGAAAGATAATAAATGTGGAATAGATGATAAACATATACATCCGTGAAATGAAGTCACTTATTAATTAATTTAAAACTAAACCATTATTTTTTAATGAAAAATTACCAAACAATTCTAATATATATTACTTTAAAATACCATAAGAATATTAATAGGAAGTTAAATTAATATAAACGGTTATAATATTAAGAAAATTATCTAATGTGGTAAATGTTAAAATTGATGTTATTTTCACACTTTTGTAAATATGGTCAAAAAGCATACATATGGAGAACATTTGTAATATTCCTTTTAAATTTTATAAATATGTGAAAATGAATATGAAAATAACCTAAAATAAGAATTCAAATATAAAGAATAATATTTTTAAAACATTATAATGAATACATATATGGATGAAAAATAACTATTAGAAAAGATCATATTTACTCTTAAAAACATAAAAATATTTTAGATAATTAAATCAATACATGAAGATAATTATAATTTATTGATTTAGTTCCCCTAATAGAAATATAAAATGAAATATATAATACATAAAGGGTTCAATAAAATAAACATATAAGATATTATTCAAGGATAAAATTATATAACATAATGAAAATAAATGTGTTCCCAAAAACGTTACTAAGAATGTTACATGTAAAGTAGGAATATTTCAACAATGTGATTATGTAAAAAAAATGTGAATCCATATTGAGAAAAATATAATATACTATTAAAAAATATATAGGTTCAGTTCTATATAACTTACAATGACATAATCAATAAAGTAAGAATATAACTCATTGAAATGAAATTGAGTTAACAATCCCTACATAGGGATAGTAATATAATAATAAAAAAATGTTGAATGATATAATGAAATAAAATTTAATGTTACATTAATAAAAGGTGATTTTTCTTAAAGGATATTAGTGAATAATTAGAAAATCATCATAAAGAATGATGTGATATTATGTTAAAATAATATTCAATTTAGGAAAAGCGATACAATGAACCGTTATGACATTGGCATTGAATGAATCCAAAGAAAAAATATGGATATCTAGATATTGGATTTATAATAGTGTAAATTTTATTATTACAAATTAAGATAATAGTTTATTAATTTCATCATATAAAATAACACAAGGGGAATAATATGAAACAAGTCTTGAGGAATTGAACTTGAAACAAAAAAACCATTAACATAGACTCCTCCTTAGTCTGATATTCCCTAACATCATGTATAATAATCATAGTCTTATTAACCATCTATTTTAAGACATTATTCATATTAATTACATATTATATTAATATTTATATTCATTTACTAAATATTTATAACTTAATTTTATAAATATTAACCATTGGTCATTAGTAGTTGTAACCATCCATTATCTCTTTAGGTGTAGTGGTTCGGGTAATCATTCCAGGATCATGATCTCATAATAATGATAATATTATTGATATTATAATATTATTTATTATATTATTTATTATATTATTTTATATTTCCATGATTTTTTTGAGTATGGTTCACCAAAATAAAATATATAACATCCTTGTTCCAGAAATGTTTAACAAATAATGGGTGAAATATTAATAATGATTCAAATCCTAGTATTACCATTAAAAAATCAAAATACTAAATATATTTACTTATTTACATAATATCACACGTTTAATTATGTTTCCACCACCATCTATTTTAAACATTTATTTAATTTTTCATATATGTGGTTAATCTAAACCAAACAAGAACATGCTATTATAAGGCATCGGCCTTAAATATTACTTAATATTGAGTTAAGTCAATAATTTGAATTTCATTAACATTGAGGATATTTTCAGGTTTAGAGATGTAGATAATTATGTCAGAACTCCTACATAACAACTTAATCATTATAGTGTAGACACTTCTACTCAGTATACATTTTTTTCATAAAAGAAATTATAAAGAAACATGGTTTCATTTCATGTTTAAAAAGCATAACTTTTCCTTAATCCCGTCATTGAATCTATTATACATTAAATCCTTTGATATAAATTTCAAAACATTCTATTAGCATAAAAAACTCAATAAGGGATTCACAAAGAATTAAAACTATTAGTCTTGCAAAAACATGTAAACCTTGAATACATTATCATGAAGTAATACTTTCCACCATTAAGAAGTAGTAATTACACTTCGGTAAAAATAATCTCGTTATTTACCCATTTTTAATAAAAATATTTACTTAAAACCCATATAAAGTATGATATAATATATAAAGTAACTTTTTATATAAACATACTTAAATGGAATAACCATACAATCAACTTCCACACATATGACTAAATGGAATAGCCATACAGCTGACTTCCATACCCAATGCATTTGAGGTTATGATGTAACCACCCATACATGGTTTATCATTGAACCATCCATATTTGGATTATCACTTAACCACCCAGATTTGGTTTATCACATAACCACCCATCATTTGTCAAAATACTATTATATAATCATAACACAAAATATATTTTAATTTTCAAAATTTCACCCATAAAATTTCTTTTGAAATAACCAAAAATCATTTCAAGATATTGAAATATTTTATCCACTTTGAAAAAAAAATTTAATACTAAAACAACCAAAAAGTGAATAAGGGGTTTCTTTTTTTCTTTTAAAAAATAATATGTCTTATAGAGGAATCCAAATATCAAATAACGGTTACGGTGGCAGAGAAGTCATTTTCATCACATATATTGAAGACATTAATTTTGTCATTTAGTGAAGAACATAATATAAAAAATATTAGATTTTGAAAACCAATGAGTGTAATTAAAAATAAAATGGTTTATTACACACCGTATAAAATTATGTGGTGTATATTATCCATGTATACCTCAATAAAAGGAGATTGAGTTGAAGTCCTTTACCTTGAGTTCAATTCATCGCGTATATTCTCTATTCATCATGAATAATAAATATAGTTTAATTTATACCTCATGTAGAGCCTTTTTCATGTTAATTATTTAATTTATATCACTTATTACTATGTTATAACAATTATATAATTATTTATGTTCATATTCGACAATTTGTCAAAATTTGGTACTTGAGTAGAAAATTAACCTGGTATGATGTCACTAGTCCATGTGGTCATAATTCCAGGATATCCAAAATAATATTCATTAGATTATCAATTTTTATACATAAATTATACCCTTAAAGAAAACCAAGAAGTATGGTTATGAAAAATAAACAACGTTAAAATCATTGAGGAGGTAAGCTATACGTATGCACGAGTAACATTGTCCATTTTTCATTGATCATTATAGAAAGAAGTGAAGTTTTATTTTACCTTTAATTAATGATAATAACATCAATAATATCATATTAATCATTTAAATATAATTATATATACCATATAAAAGTTATAAAAAATAAAACGAGTCACGTCACTTTGTGGAGGTGATAGTTCACACGTACGCATGAACGATGTTATCATATTTATATGCATGGATGTATGAACTTAAATGTTGTATTATATATTATAATAATTAATATTTCATTTATATCACATATCAACATTAATTACATTATTATAACCATGCATGAGATATTGTTATGGAAAATAAATTAGATCAGTTTGTGCAGGTCATAGTTCACAGGTACACACAAACAATTAATTCCATTACCATTTATTGGAAGTGGATATAGATTTAGGTGATGATATTAGAATAATAACATCTCAATATTTTAATGATATGGGATTTATTATCTCATCAGGGATTTAGAATATTTGAATGAAATGGATGACGAAATAAAAGAGAAATACATAATGAAAATGATGTCACTTCTTCGGTTGGTCACATTTGAAGAACAAATTAACACCTCTAAAAAGGTCTTATTCCTAGAATAAGGCCTCAATAAAGTATATATGGAATCTAAAAATAGTTTCGTGTAGATAATGGATGAATAAAAAGGATTTTGAAGTGTGATTAGTAGAGCATAATGGGTGCCTTTTTATAGGGGAGGGGAGGTCCACCCTTAGAATTATTAAAAGTATGAAATTAATATAAAATACATTTACCTTCAAAATGGACCAAAAATAATTTATATAGAATGTAATAAGAGGATAATTCTAAAACAACTCATAATAACTTTTTTAGAAATCTATTTATTTTATTTTAAACCTTATCTTTTCCATTTATGCTTAATTATTCTCTTTTAATTTTAATTTTGGTAACACCATTTTAAAAATTAAAAGGATTTAAAATTTTCTTATATAGATTAAATTGAACATAAATTGATAAATTATAAACTTCTATACATTAAAATAGAAATTTTTTTAATTTCAATAGATATTTATGAATTTTTACTAATTTAAAAAAATTATTATTTTTATAAAATATCAATTTTTTCAATTTTGACATGATTCACTTTATTGAATTTAAATGAAATCCCAAAGAGATATAACCTCAATAAAACCCATTAAATAGTGTTCTAAAATGTCTTATTCACCTATAAAATTTATGGATAACATAAATTATGAAAAAAATATTATTTATTTTATTATTTATAATATCATTTAGTGATTATTTCATTAATAAGACAATCCATGCATCATCATTTTGTCATAATTGTATCTAATTATTTAATGTATCAAAATTAAAAATAAAATACCATTATGTAGCTAATCTATTTATATTTATAATTCCATTAATAGTCGAAGATATCACTTTTATAGCGTAATATGAAAATTTTATTAGTAATAAGTGTCATGTTTATGATATTTTTGTCCTTTAATTTAAATTAAAAGTTTTAAATGTCAATGTCACACCCAATTAGATCACAAAGGCCAAATTTTCATCCCAAGGGTTATATTGGTCGGAAATAACTCATCCAATAATATTATTACAAGTGATAGGGTACATGTGTATTATTATAATATTATTTTTACCATTATTTACCTGATTTACCCGTCAACTCAACTTCAGATTTTTATTATTAACCAAAAGACACTTTTAAGGTAAAAGTGAGAAAATACTATAGAAAAAAATTATTTAAGGACAACTTAAGACAATTGGCATTCTTATCCTTAAATAGTTTCAAGGATACAGATGTTAACAGTGTTTCTAGATTACCCTGAATAAGGTCTTCAAAGAAGAAGTTATGTCTATTCCACACTTGCATGAAATACTATTGGTTGATTTTCACCACATTAAAGCCTCTAACTAAGATTAGATTCTACTTAGTAATCTAATCCCTCTGATATCTATTGGTGACCATCTGAATAAACCTTAGCATCATCTTTTCAACAACTTATTTTGAAGCATTAAGCATAAGAGATTCAATCAAGTATGTTAGTTTTTGAAGATTTGATTCACATAAGTGGAAACATTAAATTTAAAATTACTCCCATAGTCATAATGAGAAAATAAGTTTTTTTAAAGTAAAAAACATCAAAAGATTAACATGTGTTTATAAATAATTTCCATGGAAAAATACTTCCAATGAGCAACATTGGATTAAATTTTAAAAATATAATCTAAATATACTTTTAAACCAATTAAAATGATAATCTAACAACACAAATAAATTATATGAAATATAGTTTTGAATTAAAATGTATTATTTTTTCCTATTCATTAAAACATGAATTTTATATGAAAATACCAAAATTTCAACCAAAATAAATTTTGATGTCCCACTCCCAAATAATAATTTTATTTTTCTCAAATATAACATATAACAGTGAAAAAAACTATATTTAAAAATGGTTCACCATGAAAATGCTGTAAAACTACCATTTAAAAATAATAGAGTATTTTATACGTAAAATTGGATTTATTCTCATTTTAAGCCTCTAACATTTATTTTATGAATGTAAAAAGATTAAAAAAATATGTGTAAACCTAAAATAGTTATTTTTGTTCATTCCCACCAATAAAATGGCAAGGTGTTGACTTCCATTTAAAATAATAATATTAATAATGAATTATTTTTTGGTATAACACTGTCTTGTGTGCAACGTAAGATTTCGGAGAAGGCTGTTAATGTGTGTTGGGTTCGCTATCAAAAAAATAATCCCCTTCAATGTAATATTAATATCTTATTCATAAATATTAAAGGATATGAAAATTTATTATTCTATAATTACCCAAGATGTTATAGTTATGATCAATAGATGAGTTTGATTATGAATTGATGTTATTATAATATCATAATTCTAGAATAAAATTAAAATTATTTGATGTGATTGAAGAGTTAAATCTAAATTTATAATATTTTTGTAATAAATTTAATTAAACATTAATGGTATGAATTGTCACTTACAAGGAAGAAATGATTTCTCCTCTTGGAATCCTTCTTAATTTTGATAGAATTAGGTTCATTGGAAGTGACCAGAAGCAATCCAATGTGGGAGAGACATTTTATTAAAATAAATATAGAATAATATATATTTTAAATTGAATTTTAGGTGTAGATTTTATAGTATGGTGGAGTAATAATTTTATATATGAGAGTAGTGGCATTTTTTAAAATACTTATTACATATTATAAAAAGTGTTGACCTCAACTGTTTTGATAATCCCAATTATGCTTTCACAGACTTTGATAATCCCAAATAATTTTTATCTATATATTAATTCTTTCAATCTATGAAATTCTATTGTCAAGTTGATATTAATATATAAATAATCTTTGAAATATGTTTATCTATGCTTGTATGAATTTTGAAAAAATTCTAACTCAATTGGCATATGTGTTGCATAGAATAGATAAGTGTTAAGTCCATTGTTCTGCACATAGCTACTGATACAAAAAAACAGAGCTATACTAGTACTTAGTATACTAATATAAAAAGGTTGTCGATAGACTGAATAGATAGTCACTAAAATAGAACAGAGCTACTAGTATGTGTAAGTATACTGATAAGCACGACACTAATCAAGTCTACTGATAGAAGTAGAGCTATCGATAGAAAAAGTCTACCGATATACCCTGGTACAGAACAGAGCTACTGGTATTCACAAGATACCGATAAAAAGTCTACAGATAATTATAGTCACTGATACAGACAGTCACTGATACACCAAGCAGCCAATACAAGGGAGTTACTTCTAGAAATAATGAGCTACTGATAGAAGGAATCTACTAATAGGAGTCACTGGTACATAGAGTTGCTGATACACAGAGTAACCACTACCGTTACAAGGAGATACCATTAAAAGGACAAATATCTACTAATATGAGGTCACCGCTATACTAAGTACACCGTTACATATCTACCGACAGAAGGATATTGATGAAGACTGACCAGTATGGCTTCTTAAACTCTATACTCTGACAATATTATTTATTTATTAAGCAACGGGCATGTTTGATTATTTTAATGAAATAAATGTTATTTAATGATAGTTGTTGGTATGTCAGGGAACCGTACCTCATACCTGTAAAATAGTAATCATTCTCATTGCTCGAGATGAAAGATATATAAGGAAGTTTAAAGGCTAGACATAAGGGCACACACAAAAAAGGGAAAAAGAGTGCAATAAATTGGTGCATACAGAAATACTACATCCATACTCAAAGAACACTGGACATACACGAAGAAATTCATACAATAATATAACACAAACCAAACTGTAGTCAAGGATTGAAGAACTACAATGATCTCTTCATGCACTCAAGATGATCAAACTGAACATGAAGAAAATGACCCTCTGTTTTTCAGAAAAAACCCAGAGAAGGACTCAGAAGCATTCCTAATTAATTAAAAGAGTCCACAAATGCACATCAAATCACTAGAGCACTCTAAAACTCATATCTACCCTCTCAGTGATTCTTTTATTTACATTATGAGGAATGTGTATACTATGTATATTTTATACACACACTGTCTCTTGTGCTATGCTGGAGGATTTCTAAATCCTCACACAAAACATTATAACTCTTTTGTATCCTACTGTGGAGAGTGGTAGAGGTCAAGTGAGACCAGTTGAGCCAGTGTGCTGATGTTTAGTTTCCACATGTAGAACTGTGGTAGAGGTCTTAGTACCTGGACAGTCTCTGTACTGTTGTTTACCCTGATCCAGGGTGTGGATCAAATTTATATAAATTTTTTGAGAGAACTAGGTCTCGTATTGAGATTGAACCTCTTGGTTATATCTTCTGTGCATATTATATTATGTTTAAAGTATACTATATAATTTATTTTTCACTACTAATTACATTGAAATACAATTTGGTTTAAAACTACATTGATAGTTTATCTATCAAGTGTTTATAACTTTTGTAAATCAGTAGGTTAGTTTAAAAATATAATTTAATTTTATAATTAAATTAACTGAGACCTAATCAATATTTTGAGAACCTAATCGAACCCTTACATTTTAAAAAAATCACTATAGATTAACATAGTTTTTAAATTGGGGGATTTTAAGAGAAATATTTTCACAGAAATTTTATTTGGAACTCAATTCAACCCCTCTTGAGTATCCACTCTGACCAACAAAAAGAAAAGTAATTTCAAAGGAAAGTGGATCATATTTTAAAAATAAAAAATATATTATATTCATTCGATAAATACCTCATCCAATCATATAAATATTAGTTTTTATAATATATTTTTTCTTTATACCATGAGTTAACACCAATATCTTTTTCTTTCGTTAATTGTGTTGACTAACTTGTAACATGGTAGCATATCTTTATGAGTAATAATTTAAATAAATATTATTAAAAACCCTAAACAAGATTATTCCAAATAATAAAACCATTTTAATACATTCAATTCATTATACTTAAAAATATTATTTTTATATAAATAAACATAACATAATAAAAAAAATTTGTTGAAAAAAGTATTTTTAAACATAAAAATGAACATATATTTATTCAAGACAAATAGTATTGATTTACTTAACATTTTTTAGTATATAATTAATCAAAAAAGTCTTATTTTTACATTTATCCAAAAAAAATGAATGGAATCTATTTAATACTTAATTAAAATATAAGAACCAAAAATGGTTATTTATTAGAATATAATGTAACATAGGATCTATAATTTAAAGTATAAGGTTCCACATTCATATAGGTTTTGAAATTAGAAAATAATTTTATTTTTTAATTTTTGTTATGGGTTAATATTTAAATACATAATTCATATTATAGTTATAATATTTATAAATTATTAATGAGATGTTTTTTATTAGGAGATATACCTGGTTGAATGTTTTGAATGTTTATATGAGCAATGGAGTAAAGCGAAGTGAACCGACTACTAAAATATATGATATGTTCACCACCAAGGAGAGGAATAAATCATGGTTCACCATATGGTGGTAGATGAAATATAATGTTTGTGGTAATAGAGTGTTTTATGGGCGTGGAACCTATATATTTTCCTTATGGGAATAGTCTGTGAGGTCGCACGGTGGTGGAGCCGTGGTACTGGTTTTGAGGGACCCTAGAGAGCACAAGATATGATACATGATATAGTAAAGTGGAGTAAATAATTATTTTAAATTTAAATAAGATATGGGTGAGAGCCTCATCATTCCCCTAGGTATATACGTGGTTCTTAGAGGCTTCCAAGATTCACTGCACAGTTCAGCGCAAGCTGTGGTGCCACCCTGGGTGGTTTAAGTTTCTCATGAATCTTCCTTTTAACCTCTCAATTTTAATAAAAATTTCCCTTATTTTCCTCTCTCACCTAGTAAAACCAAGAGTGTTTATCTCCCCATATCTTTTTACTCGACCCCACATAGATAGGGGTGTTTTTAGTAAATTTTTGGAGATAAAAGTTTAATTCTCTCCTCTATTCCTCTCATTATTCATTTTCCTTACTCTCCACTGATTTTATTTTCACCACAATGGGTATTATGGATTATTATTGAATATAATGGTTGAATTAATATGATATTATGGGAACGATTCATGTCATGGAAAGATTATTTCCTAATGAGATGAACGAATGTCATTTCATGTCTTTTCAATTATGGTACTTTCCCTTATGAACATATTTTGGGTTTTTCCCTAACTTAAAATAAATTATCTATTAACCATATGTCCCATGTTATGGATATTTGTTAGGATGATGGTGGGAGTGAGACAAATACATTTCATGAGTGGTTGGTCATTCATTAAGTTTGATTAGGTCACTCAATGAGATATTAAGCATTTATCCCTATTTAACTAAAATTGGAAAAATAGTTATAAATTTTGAATTTTTTTTAATAATTATATTTAATTTACATGGATTTTTTTCCATGAAAAGTACCTTGTGTGTTTTTTTGATGGTTAGTTAAAATTGGATGATCTTAGGTGAGAGTAACTAGTCTTCTTTAGAATATAATGGTTCCAATATTGAGGTGGGTATTGTATATGAATTAACCTTTGGATTGTGAATTAGTTATGTTTCATGTGATATGTTTTATTTCAATTTTGGGTGATCATCTATTTGAATAAATAAATTTCATTACTAAACATTAATTCATGGACTTAACAATGTTCCATGGGACCTGATAGACCATTACACACTATATTTATTCCTCTTTCCTAGATATTAAAGGCCATAGTTATAATTAGGTTCTTTATGACCTTTAAAATATTAGGGGTGTTAATTAAATGATGTGAAAATAATTTAGTGTCCCCAGTTTATGATTCATAGACACCTCCTTGGGGAGGATAATGACTGACTATGATTATTGGTCTATCTAATC
Organism: Viscum album; assembly: GCA_963277665.1. Lineage (NCBI taxonomy): Eukaryota > Viridiplantae > Streptophyta > Magnoliopsida > Santalales > Viscaceae > Viscum > Viscum album. The sequence continues at coordinate 1,773,622,004 of OY728153.1, read as the reverse complement.
CATGATGCAGTTTTGAGATGCCTTATAACATGAGGGATTATTGTGATGACCATGGGGTAATTTTTTCACCCCCATTGAGGTATGAATACTTTAATGAGGATATCCTGGATATCACCTATTGTTTTTTTGGATGCATGAGGACTAACCAAGAGTGAATTGAAAAGTAAATGGCCTTTCTACTATCACTCTAATGTGAAAATAATTTGAGGGAGCCTACGAGGAGGATGAGGCCTTGACATAGTTTGGATTGTGTGAATGGATTTGATTCCCATGGATAGACGAGTGATATCATTAGAGGTATATTTTTTACTAAGGATCCCATTTGAGGTGTTTTGGAATATTTCGGACTAGGGGAGCCTAGTGGGTACCCCATTGATGTAACAAACCAAGATAGGGTGTGTGTGGAAATGGTGATAGATATATTTAGATGATTCCATTAAAACCTGAATCATTTTCATGAGACTGATATGGATATATTGGTCAAAATACATTATATATATGAGAGGTTATCCATTTTTTTGTTTCATAGGGTTGGGAAGATGAGAAAATGACATTATTTTTTAGGATTTATTACCATCAGTGATGTTCTTCCCTCTATTAACAATATAATATGTATGGATTTCCCATGTTATCACCTAGGAGTAATCTATTTTCTATTTATATATAATTCCTTATACACTCCTCTAAAATTTATTTGTGATTCGTATTGATTTATATTGCCTAAGGCAATACCCTTTGATTTGATGTGTGTATATATGAGATTCCCTATACACTAGGATATGAAATTTTAGGTCTATATTGATTTCCTGGGGTAATCCCCAGAGTATTTGATAATATTCCTGATAATACTACTCAATTTCCTAGGATCATCCCCCTTCGAATCGGCATAATGCATGCTAGTTGGGGAATTTATAATATTACCTCTTTTTAAATTTAGTTGTTTTTTTATACTATTAGGATTCCTTTGGATACATAAATGGATATGGTGCCTTCACCAAATTAGTTTTGGTAATTGGGCCTAATATTAATTGGAATGATTATGTGATGTGAATAAAGGAATTACAACAGTAGTGTAAGAAGGTAATGTAGATCACATGTCTCATGTTAAAACATGATGATTGATGTATTTTATTTTATTTTTTCTTCTATAATTTATATATTTTTTAAATTAATCATATCATATGTTTATAGAATATATTTAATATAAAAGTATAAAATCCTGTTATTAGATTTGTACAAAGTTTTACTCACACCCTACTTGGTATGGGTTGATATCTGGGTACCAAATTAGACTCCACTGGTCATATAATCATTGTGGGAAAATTCCCATGATTTCATTTTCAATGTAGATAGCACATATGAATTTAGGGTATAGATGATATATGTCCTAGGGATATCTGTATTTAATTTTAAATTTTTATTTTTTATATTTTGTACAAATGAATCAATTAGGGGGAAATAAGTTGATGTTTGTTAGAATGATCAGTATTTAGTTTGGCTATGTGATTCTAAATCACATATGTTATAACATTGTAGTATTTTTTTAATCTACACTCTGGTTAGTTATTATTCATGTTTTTTGGTTGGTTATTGCCTATCACTCTAATGTGAGGGTACATCCTATCCACGAAAACACTATAGACCCTCTTTTTGTTAATTATACTCTAGTGTATATTGATTTATTCGTATGGTCCCAATAGCTCTTTGGTCAGGAAACCAACCAATGGTCTGTGGTTAGGGAATTATAAATTCGTATTAGAGCATAGATTAGATTGTTGTTAATATATGATATGGGTATTTGGGATGTGTTGTAGGTTATGATGGACCTCAGAATAGTATGTTTCAAACACAAATTATAATGAGATATAATGGTTTTCAAGAATATGGGATTAATTTTCATGGAAACATAATTTACTATTGTATCATTTCACTTTGTGCTATGAACCTGGTTTCATAGATGTTTGATTTATTATTTATTGTTTTTCCATCATGGATCATTCGAATGACATATGTGTATAGGCATGACATTTATTATTTATAATTCAAATGAAATTAATTAACATTTTATTGATTGATATCACTGACTATGAGGGTAGACATATTTAATGCTTCAAATAGAACTTATATCTAATTTTCCTAGATAACATGTTGGGTAAATTCTACTTGACTGAACCATGATTTATTTTGTTTATGGTTGGACAAGAGAATTCATTGGATTCAATATGTTTGATAATGAATATATGGTTTCTCTCAAAATTAATGTATAGTTACACATAATAATTTAGTACAATTAAGTGATTCGTTGGCCGTAAATATATAATGATTATTTATGAAACTGGTTCAGAAAAATGGGATTGGTTGATTAATGTTTTGAAAACAATGTATGTGTTTTTCATATATTGTGACTTAGTGGAATTCTACATAACTAAACTTTTTAAATATGAGTTACTCGACACTAGTTTACTAGGAAGACATGGTTATATATATATATATATGATCAGGTTCTTTGAGTGGTTAGTCTTATATGTAGACTCCCAATGAGGATTTGTGCCCTGGTAGGCTGATAAATTACAATGGGATACCTAATATGGTAATATGAGAGCCAAAATATGGTGTTTTGGAACATGAGTTTTGAGGTTATATTTATATAGGATCATGGTGGTTTCCCCATAAGTTTTGGACTTCATGAGATTTGATTTATAGGCTATGTTTGAGGGCCTAGAGAATTCGATGTATGGCATAAGATATTATATTGTCATGTATTATGAATGATATGGGGTTTAATATGTTAGGGTAACCCAAGTTAAGGTTAACCTTAGTCATGTGAGTGCCTTTGTATATGGGAATCATCTGTATATTATTTATCTTATAAGATCTGTTCATGGGAAGAATGATCAGGTATGTAGTGTAGGAACATAGATTCCTTGAGGTTTCAGGACATAAATCATTCACAGTGATTTTTTTATCAATGTTTTCTATTGAGGGATGGATAGAGTTTATGTCTATACTAATTGATTTCCGGTGTGGTTCTTAATGAGATAGAAGATTTTGACCCATATGGATTGATCTAGGATGGATAAAGCATGAGTTGGAGCTTCTGGTGTAGTGATTACACCGTAGTGATGGGTGATCGTATGTTTGGACTTGGAATGGGTGAATTGAATTTCATTTCAAGAGGAATGCAAAGGGTGTTTCAAATTAAATGATATTTACTTGTTGTGTGGAATGGTTTATTATTTAGGTATGAAATCCTTGGATATATAGTATATGTCTCAAGAGCGTATCAGTAGAGTTTTTCAATTACATATTATGGGTGTGAAAAACTATTGGGTTTTTAATAGGTATATCTGGTAAGCACTGGTAACATATGATACAATCCAAATTTGGAATAGATGATCATACTTGTGTTGGGATGAGTATAGTTGCTTCCAATGACATATTATAGCCATAAAGTCTTTCATTTTTTATAGGAATGAGGAGTGTGTCCCTTTTTATGATGATAACACTTTGGATGCATGGATTCAATAATTGAAAAGACATGAGCATGAATCCAGGGGAGGGATATATATGATTATGGAACCTTTTGTAAGATGTGTGGTAAAATATTATTCATATAGTGGGGAGTGAAAAATTTGTTGCTGGAGGGTGGGACCATTTTTTAGATGAATTTATGAAATTATTGAGGATTCTGTTTCGGTTGAGTCATGAGTGAATAGAAATCATGTTTCATGATAGTGTTGAGGAATGACGTGGACATATGAATCTATTCATTACATGAGGTAATAGATTGATCATGATCCATAGATATATGAACCCATACTGATAAGATCAGGGTTATATGAGAATCACCATTGGATGGTTCATTTTCCACTAAGATATCAATGTCCATGTGGATCTAGATTTATCTAATTCCATATTAAATATGAAATTTTAGATTTTGATATTATATGAAATGGAATATGGTTGTTGGAACTATTCTTGGGTGTGTTCTATATGATCTGAGGGTGAATCGAGTATATGATTCACTGGTTCTTAATGTAAATTTACAATGATGGATTTGGATAATGTTTTTTATAACTATGGAATTACCTAGAATGTTAGGATTATAATCTGATGTGAGTACTAGGATATTCTATAGATTCCTTTGAGAGTTATGGAATCTAGATCGAGTGATGATTTATCATGTCAATGGGTGCATCCATGAGTGTTTTTTAAAGGTATCCTAGAGGATCTCAAACCAATGATATTATATCTAATTTTGGGTGGTAAGGTGGAAACCCCACTGATAGGGTAATTGGATTTCTATAAATGTGTTTCAATATGAGATTCCAATATTTCAAGGCATGGTGAATTGAAATCATTTTTTATATGTTGAGTTTAATGGTGTAGATTTATTAAATTCTCTTATATATAAGTTTTTTCAAATTTAGAAACATTTAAATTTTGTATTTTGGTTCAAATTTTACTTATATCCTATATTTGGATCTCTATTTTTGATTTCAAATGACTTTATTTGTTGTTTTATACGTAGGAAAAGGCCTAATTGGGTGTTTTGAGAGATCATATGGATTTATAGAAACGATGGGTGTACCTATAACTGAAATTTATTATAGGTGCACCACCACAGGGATGACCATGCTGTGGTGGACCTTTTGGTGGACTATAAAATGTCTATGAAATAGGTTATGGAGCACTTTATATTTATAGATCCTTTGGATTTACTCTGTATAAAATGGTTTGGTCGGTTAAACTATGAGGGATCCACGGTTCATATTTTGAGGGACCATGGGGAACACCATGTCATGGTCCATGGCTTGGTGAATTAGGGGATACCCTATGCGGAATTATTGTAAGTGATGGGTTAGAGCCTCACTATATCTCTATGTGTGTTAGGGGATCATGAGTGATACTTGGTGGCTCAACAAGTGATAGTTCAAGTCATGGTTCTTCAATGTGTTGTTTATGTTTTTTGTTGGATACCCCTTTTCCCCTCTCAATATTAATACCCTGATCCCCTAATTTTCCTCTATAATATTGTCAAACCTATATAGTTTAGATCCCCATATATTCTACCTTGATCCCCAAATGATATAGGTATTTTATTATCAATTAATTCGATAATTAGAGGTGATTTCTCCATTCAATTACTGGTTTTATTCATTTTCATTTTTCTATGTTTTTTTTAATTGGGTTGGATGATTATTCCATAAAAGTATAGTATAAATTTTCAAATATGTAGTTTTTTTCATGTTATGTATGAAGGATATCCCAATGTGATGAAAACAAAATGTTTCAAGTGGTTTTATTTATCAAACACCATCTTGGGAAATTGTTTGATACATTTTTAAATTTAAATTTACTTAGATGTTGATCGGGTTTCCAAGGTAATATCTTTTTTGGGGATGGTGTTGTGATTTCACTACGGACCATCAATAAGTGGTTGGCCATCATATTGGTATAATCAGTTCACCTGATGAGTTGTTAAGAACTAATTCATCTTAGAATTAAGTTGGAAAAATCATTATAATTTTTTAAAATATTTACATATGATTATAATTAATTAATATGGATTATTTGGAATGATTTAGGGCCTAATGTGATTTTTTGATGTCCAATTTAACATGGGATATAATGTATTAGATTCATTAGGTGACTTTATAGGGAAATCACTCTAAAATTGTTTTAGGTAGTCCCTATATATTTCCCTTTGGTTTATGATTTTTATTTGTACCATATGAAATTGTTTCATTCCTTTATGGGTAATCTACCCTTCAATTAATTTAATTGATTTAAATAAATGAATTGTCTAGACTAAAAAAAGTTATAAGGGACATGAGGTACCCTTATTCTATGGATTGATTCCACAGTCACTAATTTATAAGGCCTTGATTATAATTATGGTGACCCACCATTTTAATACTTGATTTCTGACATAAATCATTAATAAAATTTTATATTAATAACATCAAGGGACCATTTATGGTGTACTTCCTTTGAAAATAGGTACATAATACCTTAAATATATAAATAAACCATTAAATGTTATTTAATCCTATTTAAAGGATTCATTATTATTCTTTTTAGTTCACCTCACTTAATTTGATTTCCTGTGGACATGCATCAGTAGAAATAGTGAGAAACAACTCTAGTAGGGGATAAATAATGAAAATGGAGAATGACTAATCATCATGGATAAAACATGAGTCATAAAAAAAGAGACTAATTATTAATATATGAAAAATTACATGGAAATGTTGATATAAAATAAAAATTTACAATCATAAATATATCACCCGGGTTTATTGCTAAGGAGTCAAAAAACATACTACCAAGGTCATTCACCATAGAATCACAAACATATAATCTCAATGGATTAATTACATGCCCAATGAATTTTATTGATACCAGGGAATCCATTAATATTTCATAAATTATGTTTTCCACATAAATCACATATCATAACAAAATCATTCATTAATAACCTATGTATAATAATGAATGAGTTTTATATAAAATCAATGATTATATGAGTGTTCAAAGACTCGAACAATCCATCATTATTATCGAGCATGAAGATATTGTGGGTTTTATTAACAAATATCCCCTATCAATTAATTATAATGGAATCTATTTTAATTGCAGTGAATTAAAATATTTTTGGTTATTAAAAACAAAAAAGAGAGGCCTAAAAAATCATAAAATCATTTGGATATAATAACATGCATGAAAAGTTGTTTATATATCAATATTAATGAAGTATAATGGTTGTAAAACGTTGAATGAAAAACATTTTAGTAGTATTGGAATGATCCTAACTACTTTAGAATATAATGACTTTGATATTTGAAGATTAAATACAATGGAAGTACTTGGATAAAAAGGTTGAGTAAGAGAATCTCTTAACACATGAGATAGATTCTTATTTCTTGAGGATAGATTATTTCAAAAATATAAACATATATTAAATATTATAGAAATGGAAAATGTGGGAAACATTGTGTTAATATCTTCACATTATAGATGTACTAGATAATGGGTTGGTATTTATTGCAAATGTTCTTGGATTTTTTAAAATCATAATATAGGCCTTGGAAATCTTGGGTTTTGAAAGTAAAAAACCATTTTCTTAATAATGGTTTTGGGTAATGTATTATGAAATAAAAAGTTTTTTTAAATTTTTTTTTATTTTATTAACTTAATTTCAATATTTTATATTTTATTCATGGGAAAATAATTTTATCACAAAATAATGGTTTTAAAATCTTAATTTCCACTATATATTTTGGAAAATTATTTAGTGTTTTGTATATTCAGTTTAATTAATTAAAATAAAATAAATTAATAAAATAAATCATATTTTGGTCATGTAATTAGTTTAAATAATTATTTAATATTTATTATATATTTATGATGTCACAATGTGTATTAAAAACACAAAAATTAATTTTCATTGTTCACATAAAAATAATAGATTGTATAAAATTCTCAAAGTTTCACCCTATCCAACAACGAAAGTGCTAATTTCATTTATAATTCTTATTTAAATAAATATTTTCATAAATATGAGAGGTTAATATTTTATATAAAAATGAAAATTTAATGAAAAATAAATATTTTTAGGACATCATCAACTTTATCACCCATATAAAATTTACCTTGGACATTATAAAACATTATTATCTTTATATTTAAATAAATTTTGTTTTATAATACTATTTCACAAAAAATAAATTTTATATAAATCTTGATTAAAATCATAAATTTTGCAAATTTTATTTATATCCAAAAATCTTTTTTTCATATTCATCTCTAAATCATGTATATTTTGTTAAATAAATACATAGAAATATAAATGAAGAAGTACATATTTTATTTCTAAAAACAATTACACATTTATAATATTATGGTCTAGATACATAACATCGTATTACACTTGTATATTCCTTAAGGGTAATGTGTGAAATAGTGGTGTTTTTATGTGCTAGGTCAGCTAATAATGATTTACTAGTGATATGAATTATCTTGATATTATCAACTATTTTATTCCACTAAATTATTAGTTATTGAATATCTTCTTAGGATTGGAAGATAGAGAACCCCAATGAAACTACCACCTTCCCATATTCTGATAAAATGGATTCAAAAGGCATGATCTTACTGATTGAAACCATTGTTTCTCCCTTATGCATCAAATATCTATTAAAATTACCTTCTATATTCACTATATATAATATTATCATTATTAACTAGAGTTATAATTCTATATGATAACATTTACCAACTGTAAAATTTACCAAAGGTCAGATCATCATGGTCACCTTTCCCTTTATACCGTATATATACTCCAGCATTATAGTACCTCAATATTCACTATTTCCCTTACAAATTTCATACAAATTCCTTGATAATTTCAGTATCATTACATACTCTTATATTTATTTTAATGTTTTAGATAAGGAATGATCATTAATTGACAATCTAGGTATAAGGAGTTTAAATTAGTGTGTGAATTGTTTTTTAATTATCTCACTATATAATTTTTAGTTATTATAGTCAATATTATATCATGATATATAATTTTCTTATGAAAAGTAATAGTATTTATATATTATCAAAATAAAATAACTAGTATAAAATAATATTTAATATATTAATAAAATAAATTAATTTTTATGTCTTTGCATTCTCCCCCACCCTTAAGAAATTTCATCCTTGAAATTTTTATTCTTCCTCAAACAAAATGGTGTTATTTATCCTCTATATATTCATCAAGATAACTTATTCATTCTTCAAACTAGTGATTTCTCTACCAGACATTCATGAGTACAATTTTATGTTTCCTCAAAACTTGTCCACTTTCATTAAAAATCTAGATCTTCTCTTCTTTTTATGAAGGATCATGTTCAAATTCAATACCATTTATGTCCATTATATGTTTTAGTTCTAGTATATACATTTTTAACATGGAAACTAAGAAGATTTATTAGAAACTCTAATTATTTGGAGGCAGTTCTAACCAGTAGGAAAATGATTCCTAAAAATCTAGAATCTCAAATGGTCCAATATACCATGGACTCAGTTTTCCTTTCATTCCAAATCACATGACTCATTTCCATGGTAATATTTTTATGAATACATGATACCCAATAGTAAATTATATTTCCTTCCATATATTTTCATAATAATACTTTTTTCATATCTAATTTTCCTTGTTATGTTTTTGGATCACATCTAACTTCTCTATAGTGACATTCACTATATATTGTTTCATGAAACTATGAATATCGATTACTATTGTAGTTTGAGGCACTCCCTATAGATAATTTTTCTAGATCAATTGAGATTCCTTAATAGGTCAAAATGTGTACTAAGTATGCAACTTTTTATAAAAGGAACTGGTATTTTTTGAATTTACCGAAAAATAATTTCATTACATAGAATTTGTAATATGACACTAAGATGATCCCCATATGCCACATAAATTTTGAAATATATTAGAGTATCAAAAATAATGAAAAAAAAATTATCATGGTAATATTTAAATAATGTATTTATCAATTCAATAAATATGGAATTAGCATTAGTCAAGAAAAATTGAATAAGAAAACTCATAATGCATACATATTGTTTCTAACATTCTTTTCATAATATCATATTTCTTTAGCCTCATCTAATGATACCATGATTAGAGGTAAATCATGGAGATGAATTGAGCCCATGAGGTTGGTCTAATAAATCCTAAACACTTGGAATATGGTATTTTTTATTTATTATGAACTCAATGATTTCTCTATAATCATTTCATAACTGCATCAGTGTATCCTTATTCTTTACAGATAGAAAACATTCACTGTAAATAGTCACACATGGTCCAATAAAACACACCTCCCAAAAATATTTATGTTTAAAATTTAATTTATCTAAATTTAGATATTCCATTCAAATATGGGGTCTTTAATAATTTCTAGGATACAGGTATATATTCTATTAAAAACAATAGATATGATTCTGGGGATGGTGTAAGTTAATATTCTAGAAATATATTATTTTTTCATTAAAAATGGGTACATATCAAATCATCAAACATTCACTTTATTGCCCTTATTCACATATAATCTCTATAAATAATGTAATAGGATGTGGATGTTGACAATACACTAACCACGATATCTCCCCTTTGAAGAGAAATATAGGGTTTCCCTTCACGACAACAATAATTTACATGCTTGTATTTTCTATCTGGGAATTATAATTTTTCTAAAAATATATCATGAATATTATGTAAAATTTAACAATTAGAATGAATACCAATTGTGCATAAGTATTTTATTCACTAATGTTTATATGTTAATCCCTGTATACACTTGATTCTTAAATAGTTCTTCGATGATTTGTAATTTAAATTTACACCACTATCAGTTATGGGATTAATTTGATGTTATTTAAAAAGATTAATGAATTAAAAGAGTAAATTGAACCATAATCATATAATGTAATTGATTTCATTGACTGTACGGTGTTTTTACCTTCCACTACATCATTTGGAGCATCGAATCTTTCTATTGTGATTGAAAAAGGATGAACATTCTCCAATTTTTTGTGTTGGGTTTAATGGAGGTTTCCAAACATTATCTTATATTGTATACATTGGTTAGTGAAATTTATATTCTCCCCACATTATAATCATTTTACTACATGATTTACTTGCACCATCTTTTCGTTTTCACTGGAATTCAGATGTTGAGGCTTTAAATCAGCATTATAGTTCAAATATTTATATACATTTCTTTCAAAATTATACCACTTTATATTCCATAATATAAATTCCTTTAGAATTTATTCCCACACTTCTTTCACACATAGATTTGTTATTTTATACCCTCCTTTTCATGGTTGAAAGTATTTCCAAAATTTATATCACTCCCTCATATTTTTTCATTAAGATCATCAAACTACTATTCACATCCAAACCATATTTACACTATGAGATCACACCACACTATCACCTCATATATAGCAATTTCTTATATTGTAATATATTTTTTAAGATGTGGTTATATTCTATAAAATAATTAATCCATCATCACATCATAATCAATGAAAAAGCGTGAAGAATATTACACAGGCCGTGTAATGATTATCTTATGACTCACCACTGAATAAATCACGTATATATTTTAATTAATTTAATTATCTTTCCAATATCATTTGAGAGGTATGGGAAAAATAGTTTTAGAAAATGGGGGTTTTCAGGTTTTCCCACTCTTTATATTTCACCTCATCCATTAGACTTGTGTTCTTGATAAGTATCCACCATTGACTGGATTCTCCCTATAATAAGTATTATACTAAATTATCTTTATCCAAAACTAAATAAGGAAGTATAAAAATATAATTTATATAGTATTATTTCATTTTTATGAGATTAGTTGATCAATGTTTTCACTGAAAACTAGTGGTTATTGACGCATGAAGTCTTTAACAATTAGTCATTCCTTTTGTAGTGAGGTTTGATGCTCTTCATGGTTTAGGATATTATTCATAATACATGATAACTTATTTATCATCATCATTATGTTTCTAACTCTCACCCATCTTTTTAAGGTAATCATTTTAATTCCAACTAAATTTATTTTTTACACAAGTTCTTCTATTTCCTTCCATTTTTAAAATAAAAAATCATATGTGAGAAATTTTGTATTATTGTAAACCTTATAGTAAAAATTATAAAACAATTTTTAATCCTAAATTATTTCTAATAATATTATTCTATAATTACATACTACAATTATAATATATTCCCACATACTATAGGATTGGGAAGAGGTGGTGACATTATTAGGCCTTAGGTGACATATCCAAGACACCAAAGGCTAAACATAAATTCCAAGGGAATCATAAAAACATTGGGAATGGTTTTACATTTAAAAATAAAACAACCCAACAAAAATTTAAATAACCAAAAAACCTCTAAATTATTTTTGGGAATAATGTAATAGAAATCCATTTAATACCAACTAACAAAAAGCCCCAAACTAAAAACATGAACAATATCATAGTGAAAATTGGAAACTAAAACCACCAACCCAAAGACAACCAATACATGTAGAAATAACTCCCAACAAGCTCCAATGTCTATTTCAACAGTCCATGCCCAAGGTGTCATGATGTATCACTATAGAATTGGAATACCATTCCTTTACCTATGTCACGAAATAAAACATCTATAAATGCACAAAAGATCCCAATAAGGGAGTGAGTATAAAAATTAGTAGGTTCTCCCCAAATGACTTATCTACTCATGCCACTAGTATAAAACATGTTTTTATATTTATATAAAACAATTTATAAAAAAAATTAAAAATAGATTATATCAAAATCAAAACCATTTATAAAAAAATAGTTTTCCATGGAATGAAACCAAAGAAGTCATTAAACCAATTTATTAAATCCATTTTTCATAACCCCTTCGATTCCACATAGCCACATACACACACATAATCAATAATTATGAAACCATCGATGATAAAACTTCACCTCAACACTCAATCACTTTAATGGTGGTACATTAAGACTATTATCCATCCCATTCAACTCATACCCAACCATTTATACCAGAACCATGCCAAAACAATTTTTCGCAAACATTTCAATAAAAAAAATCCTTTTCTTGAAAAAAATACAAATAATTTTCATTTTATCTAAACGAAATAACCATTTAAAAATCATTATTTTAAAATTATGAAACCAATTTCACTTTCCATAAATAAATAATTTCCACAATTTCACAAACCATCACTAAAGAGTGTTTCCATTAATATTTGAACAGTAAATTCACAATTAAATTCAATCAATTCACTAATTTCTAATTAAATCCCTCAATTTATATTATGTAGATTCAAGAATTAATCCACCTACCACTCAAACATAATAAAAAATGAACAATGACACAAAAACTCCCAAAACATGGCTTACATCTTCCAAAACCTACCAGAGATCTTTTTCTATATCATCAACAAAACCATTACACATCATTATTGAAATCATATAAAATGGATATATCCCAAATAGATTAGATGTATTATTATAAGATAGGGAAGAAGAAGAAATATTAGTAAAACCACTAATAATAAACACTAATTGACGAATTTTTCCTTAAATAAACCAATATTTTCCAACGAATTGTTGTCAGCTCAAAGGGAAAGGTATCCAAATCCATTGAGATGAGAGGATTTCGAGTTATGGTCTATTTAGTTGGAAAATGAGGGGTTAATGGTGTGATTAAGATTAGATCAACAAAATTTGGATGGAAGTTTTTTCATTAAACGGTTTATGCGCATGGTTTAGAAAACCATGTGCAAACCATTCATCAAACACTGTCTCCAAACACCACATTCATAATGGGAATACATGGTTATACAAACCATGCTTTAACGAAGACCATCCCCTATATTGCACTTTTCATGGTTTTATTTGGGTGGCCACATTTATTGGCCAAACCATGTGCCTACCCCCTGATCATTGTGTTCCTTTTCATGTCTTCCTAGACGTGTCACTGTTTCTACTAAACATGCTCCAAATATGAACATTCATAAAATCCAAAAAAAAATTTCAAAAAACCTTGAAACCTCCTAATACATAACCCAATGACATTATATATTTAAAATATATAAATAAAAGTTATTTACCTAATATTGGGTGTGCAATAGTCTCCCCACCATTGGTCATTCTGTCTCCAAAAAGAAGAAAAAATCTATTTTCCTGTAATATTTCACTACATTTATTGAATATTTCTTTCTCCCCTTCCAATGAATGATCCTGAATCTAACCATGTTTCTGTAAAACCTTAACTAGACAGTTGCTTTTCCCATGAAATACATTCTCTTTCCTATATAGAATCTACAATGGAAGATTAACCAATGTAGAATCCTCCAATAGGTCAAAGTAATCCCATTGAATCACAAGGTCTGTATAATGTGGATATTTCTTTAATTTAGAAACATGAAACACATTATTTAATGAATTAGACCTTGGTGAAAAAAATAAATGATATTCCACCTCACCAAATCATTCAAGTATCTGAAAAGGGCATGTGTATCAAGGATATAACATTACCTGATTCCCAAAAAGATAATTTATAAGCCTTGGAGAGATTCTTGAGAACATAAGATCACCCACCTTAAAAAAATAGTCATTAAGGATAAAACACATATGATTTATAATGACTCGGATCTGTCTCTATTCTCTTCATGATCAATTGAATCTTCTTTATTGTCTCTTTCCCAAGGTTTGTTCTAACTATTTAATTACCAACTATTTCCACCCAACAAAGTGGACAAGGACAAGAAAACGCATAAAATTATTGAAAATGATCCATATATATCAAATCCTGATAACCATTATTATATGAAAAATACACTAATGATATGTGATCCTCCTAGGAACCACCAAATTTCATTACACAAGCCCTAATCATGTATTCCCACATTTGAAACATACTTGTATATTATCCATCTGTCTGAGGATGATGTGTCATATTCATATCCAATTCATCCCTAAGGTATTACTATAAGGATTTCTAGAAACGATATGTAAACCTTAGATCTTTTTCTGATACTATCAAAATGCGTACAAATTCTTCTTTACCACTTATCTTATATATATTTTTGATAAGTCCTCCCATATAAGAGGTTCACGAATAGGGATGAAATGGGTAGACATGGTGAGATGATCCACTATCACCCATGTGGAATCATGTTTCAGAACCTTCCTTGCGAGACCTATCACAAGATCAATAGCTATCCTATTCCCATTTCCAAATAGTAGTTTTCAAATACTACTTCATACCCACTGGCTATTGGTGCTCGTCCTTAACCTAATTTCCCGTGAATCATCTCATAACAAATTCATCCACCATTAAATTTCATCCAACCCACCAAAATTGAAATTTTAATACCTTGTACATATTTTTTATTCTAGGATGAGTCGAAGATCTTGAATGGTGGTATGTATGAGGATTTGTTTTTGAAAATCCATTGGTGTGAAAATCCTATCTGGAAACCCCAAAATTTAACTCTCGTCTAGCTTTAATCCCATAATGGTATCCCCACCATTGATTTTTTTCATCATAGAAACAAATTTAGAATTAGATACATGGACCTCTTTAACATTCTCAACAAAATTAGTAACAAAAGAAACTGGATGGAAAACTACAACACTACCTTAGTCTTCACATTACTAATTCATGTCAACTCTCACTAACATCATCTTCTAGTTATCTAAAGTCCCTTTTCAACATGATTATACTAATTCCTACTTAATTCATCCACCAATGATTTTAAATTGATCGTTGTATACATTAAGTTAATGGAAAACATTTGGAGACACCCATCCATATTCTTTGTCTCATATTCTAATATCTCTACAATTAAATGTGTTTCGTGATCTTATGATCCATAAAAAATGTGAATTTCTCACCTAAAAGGCAATGAAGAAAATTCTACAAAGAATGGACGACTGTAACTATCTCCATATCATGTGTTGGGTATTTATTCTCATATATTAGTAACATTTTTTAGGTATAAGAAACAACATCATCTATTTTCATGAGAACACATCTATCCCATATTCTAAAGCATCATAATACACCACATAACCATTTCCTGATTCCCGGAAAGTTAAGATAAGTGTTGATGGAAGGTGTACATTAATCTCTTTAAAATACTATTTCCATTCATTTTTCCATTGGAATGGAATTATCTTCATTTTAAATGAAATAGTTGGTTATTCTAGTAATGAAAAGTCATGAAAAACATTGGTAATAACCACAATGTCCAAGGAAACTGCATATCTGAAATACATTCATTGGTAGATTCCATTTTGTCAAAAACAATATATTTTTTGGATAAATTAAAACAAATTTTTCATAGATTACATGGACAAGGAAACATACTAATTATATAAAATAATAAAACTATGAAATTTTGGTATAGATATGATGATCCTGCAAGATACCCAACTTTGTTTACAAGTGTTTTCCATGCTCAGACCTCATCCTTGAATACACCAATATGTCACTAAAAATACCACCATAATATATTCCAGATACCTTTAAAATATTTGATTCATAAATTCCATAAATTCATTTGGTGTATTTTTAAGACATAATGGCATAACCATATACTCGTAATGGCCATATATACACCTAAAATCTATTTTTGCAATATCCTTCTTTAGAACCCAAAATTGGTGATATCTTAAATGAAAGTAAATATTAGAGAACAATTGGGATCCCCTAAATTAATCTAATAGATAAAAAATTTGTAGAAGTGTGTACTAATTCATTATCATAACTTGGTTAATATTATGATAATCCATACAAAAATTAAGAGTTTCATGCACCTTTTATAGATGAAACTAGTACTCCCCATGGAGCATACTAGTTCGAAAGAATCCTTTTATTTCCAACTCATCCAACTAGTATTTTAATTCACTTAATTATATTGGTTCCATAATATAAGATATAATTGAGATAGGACTATTCCATCATAGGAGATCAATATTAAACTCTGCTTTACATTTTATTGGAAGCCCTAAGGATTTCGTTGAAAAAACATCCAAAAATTTATCAACAATTTATAAAAAATGTTATCCCCAATATCATCTGTTGATGCCAAATTCAACACTACCAACTGGTATGAGATCATTCCATCCACTACTTCCAACCATCAAATTACTCCTACATATACATTATATTCTCCTCAAAATAGATTATCTCTATTGTTCTTAATTGTAAAACTAAACCTTCAGGTATAATAATCGACGAGTTATTTAAACATTTTAAACCAATATATACTATGTATTTAGTCATATAAATATATATCAAGTGAAATTAAATACCAAATCAATTACACTCCATAAATAGTTATATAAAATTCATTTCACAAAAATGCATAATATTCTCCTTAACCAATAGGAATTTGATGATTTAAAACAAAATGAATAATCTAAAATGAAAACCCATAATATAAACAACAAAAGAATAAATAAGAAAAATGAGATTCACCCATATCAATAAAATATTACATATGTGTAGGATTCAAAATAATCATACTTATTATATTATCGGGTTATGATTAATCAACTAAAATCATTTTATCATCTCTATAAAAAAAATTATTCATTTCATCGTGTTCTTTATTACCCTATTAAGATTTGAATTCGTGAGTGGTCACGGTATTCCAAGAGTAACCATGGATAGATCAGTTTTATTGAAGTTATTTATTCTTATTCCATCATCCTTTCAAAGTAAACGACATCTTTAAAACATCATATGTCTCCTAAGCAGCAGAATATGGAACGCAATGAAAATAGTAATGAATATTCCCCATCTGGTTGCAATTTTTACATGATCTATGTGGTGTCATATGGTCCTACTTAAAGTGATTAAAAGGAAACCATTTAAAATATCAAGGATTAATCATGGGTTTATGAGCAAGATTCACTTATCCAACTATTTGATTCTAAGTCATAACACTACCTTTTATGTAGGTTTCCCTCATCCGCTAATTCCCAACATTAAGGATCCCACCATTTCCCTTGGTTATTAATATGATTCTCTACCAATAGTTTATGGGATGCCTCTTTCATCCACTATCTCCATATTTTCCATCATTGTATAATTAATTATACATATAATTACATTACTCATATAAAATTCTAGCTAAAAAATTGATTAAAAAATCTCTGCCTTCAAGGATTCACTATCAACAACTCTGGGTGAAAAAAACTAATTTAAAAAATTTAGCACTATAATTTTTCATTATTAGTTTCTCATACTACCAGATAAAACCATCTTTTGTTCAAAAAATATTGAACATGTGAGGAAAAATATTTTTTCTAAAAAATTATTCAAAATCCGTCTATATGAAGATTATGTTTCATTAATATGAAAATGCTAAATCCCACCATTATCATGCTAGATCCTCCAAAAAAAATATTCCCAACTTTGATTTAAGATCTACTGGTTTGCCTACAAAACTCATGATTTGACTCATCCTATTCAGTGACACCTCCACCTTCTCTGGTTCTAAATCACCAAGAATGAAGGGTGTATTCTGCTTCTAAAACTGAATGGAATGATCCACTTGTCTTGGTGCATCACATATGATTCCTCTATCAACAGCTTAAAAAACATGGAAAATCTAAACCATATTTTAGTTCACCACCATCTTAGTTTAACCACAATATCAATGGCCTCATCCAATTGGTTTCTTCTACACCTAACCACATCTAATTTCTACGACCAAAATAAAACACAATTTATTCTCACTCTCTAACAACATAAGGCTTAACAATTTTAAATTTACAAATTCACACATATCACAACATGGATTTCCAAAATTCAACACTTTTCCACATTAAACACATTCTTTAAAAATACACCATGATAATTGAAAATAAATACACTTTTTTCTATTTTCAAATATCAACACCTTTTCACCCAAGTCATAAATCATTAAAAAAATAAATTATCTGGTCCTAGTGGCAAGTTATTTCTATAAATTATTTTCATGATATGCTCGTTGTTTAAACCCATTATAATAATATTAAAACTCCTAAATGTGTCTCAAAACAAAAATGTACCCAACTATATGGTAACGTTATGTTAAACATAAATAAGTTATCATCAAATATTTATTCTCTACATTCCATGTTATGCTGATCCTACTCATTTCCACCATCTTCTCAAGGATTAAAAAAATTATTTTCCAACTCCAAGACCGAAGAACAAATAAACTTTTTCCCAAAAGATACTTTGACTATCCAACACTGATACCATTTATAACATCCTTCCCCTCACCATTGGATAGTTATGATGTGTTTCCATTACTAGGGTTTAAGTCACATCCCCAATACACTGAAGGATAGAAATAATTTCCAAGGGATTTACAAATAGTTTGGGAATGATTTCCAATTAAAAAATAAAAACAACTCAACAAAAATTACAATGACCAAACAAACACTACACGGTGCATGGGAACAATGTGATACAACTCAATTTAATTCAAACTAGAATCAAAATCAAACTAAAACCATAAACTATATGAATGTAAAAAGGGAAAACTAAAACTAAAAACCTATAGAAAACCAAGAATTTAAACAGATACTCACAAAAAGATCCAATTTCCAATTAAAAAATTCATTTCAAAGGTATAATGATGTGTTACTAAAGAACCGGGATACCTTTTTTTACCTACTTATGAAAATAAAATATTTGAAAAAGGAAACAATTTCCCAAGAAGGGGTTAGTATAAAATCCATTAGATTATCCCAAAATGACTTCAATACTCATTCCTCTAGGATATAACATGTTATAACTTTTATATAAAACAATTTACATATTTAAATTCAAAACAATTTATATAAAAACAGTAACCATTTCTAAAAAAATAGCATTCCATATAATGAAAGAAAAAAATAATTCAACTAATTTTTCAAATCTATTTTCCATATCCCATTATATTATACACAACCACATAAAAACACACACATGAATGGTGTTACAATTTTTGTTTAAACACCATGTCCATACTCCATCACATTGATGGTGGTACTTTATGAACATTATCCATCTCATTCAACTCACATCCAACATTGTATACCAAAATGATGCCAAAACAATTCTGAACAAAAAATTCAATAAACCAATCATTTTATGAAAACACATTCTAACTAATCATCCATTAATAAAATCCAAATAACCATTTTATAATCATTATTATAAAATAATAAAACCCATTTTACTTTCCACAAAATCATTTCATAATTTTTTCAGTGGTATTTGGGTAGAGTTATTTTATCAGACAAAGGGATTGGATTGGAGAATTAGAATGGTCAATCAGACTGATTATAATTATTAATTTTAGGATGTTTTTACCTATTAATGATTATGAATGTGAATATTTTTTTGCTGCTCATATTCATTCATGTTGAGAAGTAAGCACATTAACATTTTTTGAAGCTATTAGTGAATGTTTCTTAACTTCTGACACAAATTGTATTGCATCATTTTCATGTGACCTGAATCACATGAACTATTGTATTGATCAAAGTTCTACCCAAGTGAGAAGGTATATCTTACTCATTATATCCACATAAAAATATTTTTTCTACTGTATTTTTGTTGTATCAAATTGTTTCTATACCACAGAAAGGACGTAGTTATTACTATTGAGTAGCGAACGTTGTAAATTATTGTGTTCCTATGGATGTGGGATTGTTTTTTTTCATCAAGGTAACCACTATTAACCAAAAGTGAAATTTTATTTCAAAAGGAAGGAAATATAAAAGAACAAGTTATCACTGATTCTCCCCCTCCCCCACTTAGTAATACTTAGATCCTGATTGGGAATATTCAATATAAAGGTTGTGTAGTGAATTTCCTTCTTAAGGTTGATCTGGTAGTGTAGTTGATCTCATGATGAATGTTCAATCCAGATATATTTCAACTGACAGATATTTTTTTATTTAGTCACTTATATAATTTATGGTTGATCAATCCATGGTTCATCCAAGTTACATCATGCATTTTGATGGAATAACATATGTGGTCGGTTCAAAATAAGGAATCGTTGATTGAGTAATTTTTTCACTGATAGACATATGATATAGGGAAGGAAGATGAATATTTTATAGTCTTTCATTCAAAATATTTAAATTTACATCATTTAAATAATGGAGAAATAGTGATGAGCTACTCTGGGATCCCACATCATAAGATCTCATGAACATGTAATTCTTAATAGTAAAACACCCCACATCGGCTATCAGGTTGCTAATATCAGGGAAATATCTTAGAAACCTATATTCCACAATTTTTCCTCCACACATGATGGAACTCTACCTCATCACTTCACACCCAACATGCATTTTTCCACCTTCCATGTTAGTAATCTTACCTTCACTATGCACCTGGGCCATCTTAATCTATCTTAGCTAAGATAGATCTGGCATGGTTGAGCCTACTCTCAAAATTTTAGTTGAGTTGACATCCCATTACCAACTCAGGGAGGTAAAATATTCTACTAAACTCGTATAAAAATATTTATTAAATTTTTCATATATATTAATTAAATCACCCATCTCCTCAAGCAATATTTTTTCACCAAACACTTAAAATCATGAAATAATTTCTTCCATGATGTTATTTATAAATTATATATTCATAATGTGAAAGATCATGGGATATTAATTTTCAATCAAAATCTTCAGAATACTTTTAATAATTTAAAGAATATACTTCCACTATATTTACAGAAAAATATTAATGAAACTCCATATATATTGAAAACAATTATAGTAAAAATAATTTGGGATCAATAAAGGTGATTGGTGGATTTTCATGGCTTATTTATACCCTATAGGGGGACCATGTTTTGGTGTGATATGGGGCCAATGATAGTGAAGGGACATTGAGATAGGGAATTGGTATGATATCCTTATGTCTTCACCTGATATAGAGGATAGATTATAATGTCCTTGTGGTTTTACCCAATGATGAACTATGGGTGTGGTCACCTTATGGCTTAACCAATATGATGCAGGGGGATAATAGCATTATTTTTTGACTCATGGTTGAGCATGGGGTGTGATAGCCTTGTGTCCTGACCCATGGATTGATTGACAATGGACCTTGACCTAAAACATGTGATGGAATTATGGCATAAAATAGGTGTGTGATAGCAGTGTTGGATTACTCAAGGCTTGATTGGTTTTGGGCCTTGATCCAAGACATTTTATGACGTTATTTCCAGACCCAGTGGTGTGATGGAATTATGGATAGGCCCAAGGTTTGATTTACTTTGGACCATGATCCCAAATATGTGTTTTCTTTATACTCTGATCTAATATGTTATAATATATAATATATTCCTTCCAATATAGATCCAAATAATGTATAATTGGGGTTTGTAGAAGCATGGTTAACACACGATTACTCGATAAATAATTAGTTACTTATTCTTGAATTTACTTCCCATCATTTCCTCCAACATTATATACATGTTTAATTTTTTTAAATGATTCATTTGTGTTTTCCTACTAGGATTATACTAATACCCCATATGGGAATATCAATGTCTGGGTAGATTCCCTATTCAGGTATCTAGCTAAGGAGAAGGGAACGTTGTTGGGAAACTAAGAAGTTGAATCTTGGAGGGTATAGGTGATGTTGGGATAGATTGGGGACTCCCCCAACAGTGTATTAGTTTATTTTCATCAATTTTTACACTTTATTTCTAACCATATTAGAGATATTTGGTTTTTTAATATATCACTTGAATTCCATTTTTTTTATCATGATGATATTATTTTACAGTTTTATGTGATGTTCAGGGATGAAAATTTATATTTTGTTTTTATTATGTTGTATGGTTTTTTATTCTAATGGTATAGACTCCCCATGAAACCATTCGAACCGTCATTCATATTCAATAGCCTCTTTTGTGTGCGGTGGAACATATGTGGTCATGTAGCACTCCAGCCTAGACCTAGTGATTTGTGTCAAGGAGTTACAAAGTGGTATCATAGAAGTGTTCCCTTTCTCTTCTTCCTGATTATGTTCCAGGAAATGTATAATGAAGTTACATTAGGTTGAACCTTAGTAGTAGAGTCTTGTATGTGCCTGACCAGCTTGTATATAATGAACCTCTAGGTTACAATTTATCATATTTCTAATATAAATTTTGTCATTAAGGATTCATTTTGACTTTTTATTTTCTTTGAAATTGTAGTTTACTTTATTTGGGTTATTTAAATAATCAATATTATCCATGAAGGTTCAAATTATTGCATATAATTCATTTTTTAAGATAATAATTTAAATAATTGTATTCCATTTATATTTTGTTTATTTTTCATCATGATAATTTATTGCTTAATGATAATTATTTGAGCTTGAGTATAATATACATCTTTATATGTATTTGTGACTATGACTAATGTGCAAAAATTGATGACATAGAATTGAGTCTTGAGTTGTAGGTAAGTAAAATGTATAATTTTTTCCTTGTAATATATTATTGTTTGAGCCCTTTTAAATGTTTTTATTGGAGAACATTAACTTGGGAAAATACCAATTAAATTTATTTCAAAGAATTTTGATTTCGAAAAGGATTTTGAATTTATGAGTGATAATAAACAAATTATTGGATGATTTTAATATGAAATGAATTAAATATAGGAAAAATTCTTGGATTTTGACAATGTGTTTATAATAAAAGGGAATTTGGATTTTACAATGGTATTAAATCTTTTTAATGTATAAAATTTAGTGAAATGAAACATTTTATTTTTAATGGATTCTCAATTGAAATGGGTTTTTATTTATTTGAATGGAATAGAAGTGTTTTCTAAAAACATTCAGTAAAAAATATGATTTAATGAATTTTTAATTGTATACATGGATTTGAAAACTAAACTATATTTTATGTGAGGCCCATTGGGGACCATGAAACTGTGTTTTTCTAATAGAAAATCTAGATCATCTTGAATTCCCCTTTTTTGTTATTATTTATGTAAATTGTGGCCAAAGGTAATGTTTTAATGTTTTAAGCACAACCCATCTTCTAGTGTTCTGTATGTGTGGTTTGATTAATGGACTCTCATGGGGGATGGGAACGAAAGTGGATGAATTGTTTGGATTGGTGATTACACTAGTATTGGACCCTTGAAATGGTGGTTGGGATTGTGATGTAATGTAGGATGATTGTATGACTCCTTGTAAATTGAGTAGAGTGGCGTTATGGGATGTAGATTTTTTAAACCATGAGTGAGATGTGAAACCCTCCTATGGTTTAGGTAGTGTGGTCTTATTTTGGATAATTGATTGTGATTTATATTGGTTCATGTAAAATTACCATATACTATTAATATTTTACCCTAGGCATGATAGTTGGTCATGTAGTAGCCTACGGACAATGGTATCTCTTATTGGACTTTTATTTTGATCAATTAAGAGAAATGACCCAATTTTTTAGTCCTTGAAGAGAATTTAAATAAGTGATTCTCCATAACTTTAGAATCATGTGAGGGACTATGGTGGTGGCAAGTGTTTAGTGGTTACTCAGTTATGTGACCTTTAAGTGATGATTCTCAATCATTATGGGATTAAAAATCATGATTTTTAGAATTTCCTTGTTTTTAGCACGATATAATTGAGTTCTTCAGTGCCTTAGATCAAATTCAATGATGAATTTAAAAAATTTGACCTTCCAGTATTTTAAGTACTATAGTGGTTCATGAAGTGAACTAATAATTCATTCCATGAAAGTGTCCGTATATAATTTCCTAAGAAATATTACCTTGTTGTTTTGGATGGGAACCAAAGATGGGTCTTTTAGTGAGATGAGATCGTTGTTTGTTTCATGGAATTTTAGAGTCCCGGTGATGAATAGTGGTCTTGAGGAATCATAAAAGTTGGAATGTTTGAGAATCATGCTAGAATTAATTTTTAGTTATAAGTAATAATATTTAATAAACAATAGGTTTTAAATATTGTCGTTACATAATGGACATCTATTTTGTGTATAGGGTTGGTGTGAAATGTGGTTAGGTGATTACATTAATATCATTAAATTCATTTTTTAGTGTCTCTAATTGGTAGTTCCTTTTGTAACTACCCTACTAGTGGGCATATCATGGATCTATAGATCTATTCGTGATGTTTTATATAGATGAATTTAATGGAATATTGTATGGTTCACA
The DNA here is from genome assembly GCA_963277665.1 of Viscum album. NCBI lineage: Eukaryota > Viridiplantae > Streptophyta > Magnoliopsida > Santalales > Viscaceae > Viscum > Viscum album. The sequence continues at coordinate 1,773,597,239 of OY728153.1, read as the reverse complement.
TTGAACATAAGTCACATTAAAAAAGACTGTCGAATAAAAATGTTGTTTTTTAAACCTATGATTGAGTGGTTTGGCATGAAATAAGTGTTGAGGATTTGGTGATGCTTTATAAATTAATTGGTACCTTCATATAACTAAGTATCCTTCATCGATGATGGGTTAAGAAATTTTGTTTTGGTAGAGGTGGTCTTGGGGTATGAGAAGGTATATTGGTTCAATTTTTAGTGGAACATGGTTAAACAATGTGAGCCATTAGGATCAGCTTGTAAGAAATAGGATATCACAGGGGTGTCTTAGTTTGGATCTATATATTTTTTTTCTTACTACATTTTTTGTTAGTGTGGTTTTTCGATGTTGAAATTTGAGGAATGGATAGAGGAAGTGCGGATCAATAATTTGTTTTCATTGGAAGACATGATATTATCACCATGAGTAATGGTTGATTGATTTCTAGACAATTTAGTTTTTAAGAATAATATTTTTTAATTAAAAAGACTATGTAGATGGGTTTTCAAAAAAACATGTAGGTAGTCCCATAATAGTAACTAGTATTATGAGTATTGACACTTGTTACAAAAGGGAGGAGTTATTAGTTGTGTTCCATGACAGGAAGTGGTCATGAAATCATATCTTTGTTGATAGGTTTTTCATCTACAAAGACCAAAATATATTTTCATATATATTCTCTCAATGGGGCATGAATATATGGAATATTTGTTGGGTTAATTATCTATATACCTTTAACTATGAGATACATTATTATCTTAGGAAGGGTTATATTGATATAGAATATCTTAGTGGAAAGACGTGAAATCAGGGAGAGTAGCCATCATAGGTGGAATATATTCTAATGATATTGGTGGAAGAATGGTTTTTTGGTGAATCTTTAGATCAAGGGGTTGTGAAAAGTTCTCCCTAGGTTATCATTTCTAACTTGTTGAACTGGGAAAAATCTAGTCAAGAGGTATATTTTGAGTGATTAATGATGAGGGAATTGATGGAAGGGAACAAACCATTCCTATGAAGGTCTCTAGGTGAATAGTAGGTAACCTACATTTATGGGATAGATTTGGTTCCAACATACTTAGGGGGGAAGATGGTGAGATAATTTTAGGATTAACATTGGGAAGTGCACCCAGGATCGATAAAAATGTATCATGATATCAGATAATGATTCTGGTTACCGTGAATAGAGAGGGAAATCATTGGTTTTTTCACTCATTGTCTCATATTCCATAAGGTTATGGTCGAGCATCAGTGACCAGGTTTCTTAAATCATCCTCTTCCCATACTCGTGTGTATGTGGGATGTGGATATTATGGTCTTTTTAAGGGGTTTCCTATGACCCCGATAAGAAGACATGTTCTATGGGTTTTGGATGATTTTCTATCAAAGATGGTATATTTCATGGTGATCTGAAAGACTCATTGTAGTGATGATTTTGAAAATCACTTCTTTCAATAGATTGTATGGATGAATTGAGTTCATATTAGAATAGTATCTGACTAGTATGTCTGTTTCACATCATAGGTTTAGAAGGGATTAAAAATATCAATGTGGACTCAGTCGAAGTTGAGTATGACTTATCATCCTAAGATCATTGGCTAGTTAGAGAGGTTGATCTAGATTTTAATGGACATCCTTCAGGCATGCATTGGATAATTTAATGGAGCATACATTGATTATATGACCTTATTTGAGTTTTTATACAATAAAAGTTACCATTATTCAATTTAGATGGAACTGTTCAAGTCCCATTATGTTCATCCATTTTATTCAATGTTTGGTTGGTATGAGTTAGATGAGGCCTATATTATTAGGTCAATTATATTACATGATACCATTAATTAGGTCCAATTGATTCATAAGTGATTTCTTGCTTATTAGAGAAAGAAATTATTATATAGTGACTGGGGATGATGACCTTAGGAGTTAGCTATTAGTGACTATGTATTCTTGTGAGTGTCACCTTGGTTAGGGAATCTATGATTGAGAAATCATGGGAAGTTGGAGCCAGGGTTTATAGCACCATTTGAGACCACTGATCATATTAGAACATCATCCTACCTTTTGGATATTCCAATGCAATAATAAGGTATTCGTAATGTGTTCCATGTATCGAAACTTCATTGGTAAAATGATGGCCCCGGGAATATGACAGAGAATGAGGATATTGAGTTGTAACCAGATGCATCATTCATCGAACACTTGATCTAGATTATGGAATTGAGTGAAAATTTACTAAAAGGGAAGGGATTTCCCATTATTCTAGATTTATAGAACCACATTTTAATCAAAGAGGATACTTTGGTGTTGGAATATTATTTACAAGCTGAATTTCCTAGACTATATGAGCATAAACTATAGAGACACCTCTCAAGGATGAGAATATATTAGAGGGGGAGATTGAAATGTCGCAAGCATTTCTGGTATATTACACTATTTTTAAATCTCATATCGTTGTTTTTTATCTATACATAGATTATATTATGTATCGTGTAAATTCGAAAAGTTTTTGGAGGGTTTTAAGATCTTTTATAAGGATTCGTGGATTTATCATGGATAAAGAGAACTATACCATTCTTCCCAAGAAACCATGTGACTTGTCAAAGAAAGGTAGTGAGACTCACATGATTTTTGAATTATTTAATCATTCCATGAAACATATCCCAAGATACCACTCCACTCGGAATAGAGGAAAAATGAATGGTTGGTTTATGGATTACCAAAAGATGCGGAAAAAACTATGTTGGTTCCCTAAATTTGCTTTGATCCTCACATGGATAGTGCACAGTTTGGTAAACTACATGAAAAAACCAGTTTTACAAAATAATATAATACTAAAATTAGGATTTGAACCCTAAACCTCCCCCAATATCCTTCATTATTCCTCTAAATCCTAGGGATATCAATCATAGGGACACCAATGGCTATTCTTGGTGATTAATTTCCCTACAAACTCCAATTCTAATTGATCTATAGGTATTTTCCCATCATAATTCTAGTTAATTCTTCATTATTACTAGGTTCATATAGTTTATTCTAGATCCCATCTCATTATCTGGGAAGGAATCATAGATCTATATTTTCATGGATATAAGTATTGGGTTTAATGTGAAATAATGTGGAATTCTTGATTTGGCGATGGATAGGTGGCATGATCTAGATATTTTTACTCCCTCCACTGAAAAAATCTAGATCTACCACTAGTAAAAAATAACATTGGGTATATTGATCTATATATAAGACTATATCTTGTTCTCCTCCTTTATTTATGATTCTTGAATCCTGGTTGAAATGAAATTGAATTTTTCTATGAATTATTGGTGCGAAGATGTGGTTCTGATATTTCTCTTGTAAATTAACATCATATAACATGAGGATGGATTTCCATACAATATAGATCCTTTGTATATGGCTTATTATTCTAAATGGAATTTGTTTCTATGAATGTTCATAACAATGAGAAATATTTTCTGAAATTGTATGCTTTTTTTTCAAATTGTGTGTGTGTGTGTGGACAATGAGACTCATAAAATGTTTATTATAATTATGCCTTCTATATTATTCCAGGTTGTGTGTGAATGATTGGAATATAGAGGTTTTTATATAGAATAAAATTGATATGTTGTTTGATGAGGATTAATTATTCCCTAGGGGGATCATGCGATGGAGTGATATGGTGGAAATGATAATGATGGAACCAAGAGATAGGGGAAGGGTAAGATGGACTTGTGGCCCAGTCTGATATTGATGATGGGGTATAAAAATATTTTGGTCTAACCCATGAGTGTTCCAAGAATATGATTACAATTTGGTCTCAACTAGTAGAGGCATGTGCGCGAATGTCTTGGGGAAAGACCCAAGTCTAATCTAGTGGTGTGATTTATTTGTGGCATAACCCAGGCCTTGATTTTCTATGTGAATTGATCAGAGGAATGTGATGGAATTTCTTCCTAACCCAGAGTTGTTGTTGTACTATGCTATAAAATAAGTATTTATTGGTTTTGTACCTTTATATGATACCTGTGTTGGTCTTGTGGCATTAATAAGGGGTTTACCCCTAGTTCTATGGCCTGGGCATTTATTTGAAATGTTACTTATTCTAATACATGTGTATGCCTCATGGATATACCTCAAATGTTATAACTTATGAGACATTAATTATAGCAATGAGAGGAAGAAAATATTTTCAGGGCCTGTGACATTCATGTTAACACACAATCCCCAAAAGTATGATTGTTTTCTTGTTTTTGAATTTACTTATTATCATTACATACACCATTAAATCCATGGTAATGTTATTTCAATGAAGAATTGGTGACTTACTATAGAGTTTATACTCACACCTTGGGTGGGAATCTTTATTTGAGTATAGATTTCTTGTTTAGGGATCCATCTATTGGAAGGGACCCTGTGTCAAGGAGCCAATAAGGTGGATCTTGGTGGATAGAGGTGATACTGAGAAGTAATCTAGACTTTCACTGTAGTGTTTTAGTTTCTTTTCATCATTTATCATGCTTTCATTGGCCTTCCTCATTAAGAGACTTTTGGGATAAAATGTAAAAAATGGAAGACAATTATTTTAGCATGATGATATTTTTTTATTTCCACTCTGATGTTCTGGGATGTTGATTTTTTTTTCTAATGTATGTTTTTTTATACTGAGGGTATAGTGTCCCCATAGAACTGTTTATAACCACACAACTAGTTAGTAGCCTCTTGTAGGCTATATGATTAATGCTACTACTGAATATCATAAGTTAAACTCCCAAAAAATCAACTGCAAGAATTCTACCTAATGTATTCCCAAAATTACCTCCTTTGGATTCAGTAATTTTTTCCCAATACAGTTGGGATTTCATTTGATGCATCCAAGGATCATGTTCTTTCACCACATACTATATGATTATTGGGACCAGTATTAAATATAATGGTTATGTGATGTGATTTTTGAAATTGAAACATTGTAATAGGTAGGTATAGTCAATCTAAAATGTCATGGTAGAACCCAAGGATCAACAATTATTGTTTGTTATTTTTCTCCAATAATTTATGTATTTATTCAGTTGAGAATATTAAATTTCTATGTACTATATTTGATGGAAGTACATGGGACTCCCTTGGTGGTCACCTACGTAGTTATAGTCAGACCCTACCCTGGAATCCATGGAAATAGGGTATCTGATCAGACTTCACTGATCGTAGGTTCAAGTTAGGTTGAGGCCCCAGATTAGATTGTCTAGCTATATTGAATTGATGGAGTCTGAAGATGGATAAGGTATGAATCAAGGGTTTTTATTCTGACCTTTAGTTTTTTTACTTTATTTCTATTGTATCATGATCGGTTTTGTGGTAAATCAATTGATGTTTTTAGGAATGACCACGAATCTATATCATAGTTTGCTTCTTCGTCAGATTTTTTATAACATTGTATTGTTTTTTTATTATATATACTTTGATCAGTTCTTATGAATTGTTTTTGTTATTTGAATTATCTCCCTCTTTTATAGGATCTTATAATCTCCCAATAGTAATGCCCAAGAACCTCAATATAAGTTGAATGAATCTAATGTATGGAGAGGATCACTTAGGGTACTATTATCTCTTTGGAAAAGACATAAATAAATTGTTATGAGTTGTGAAGTTACATCATGGATATTTTCCTCAATTAGACATACTATTTTTAAATGAATTATTTTCCGCCTTAAATTCATTTTTTCTTAAAAATCATGTTTTGTAAAATTTTAATTCCTGTTTATGTCATGATTATGTCATAGAAGTCGTGGTTTTTGAAAAAACTACATTTTTAATTTTAACAAAAATAATTAAATCAATTTAATCAAAAATCCTGAAAAATTACCATGATCAAATTTTGACACGGTGACTAGAAAAATGAAGTTCATTTTTTCAAATTGAAATTATAGCATTTTGAAATTTTAAATTTAAATATAAATATACTATATAATGAAAATAATTTTTTATAGGAAAATGAACTTTTAAACATTTGGTGTCTTTAATCTTATAGAACGTCAATTACCTATTAAATGACAATTATTATATATTTTTATAGATTAAAAAATTTTATTGTAATAATATGTTTATAGGAACCAAGGTAAAATAAACAAAAATTATTTAAAAACAATATTCTAAAAAATATCAATTGTTAACATTAAATTATTTTTATCAAATATAATTAAAATAATTTTTTACCTTCTAACCATTGTATTTTCTTCAATTCATTTGTATTATAACACATCAAATCATTTCATAAAAATAATAACAATATCTATGAAATTAAAATACAATTTTTATACTAAATATTTTTTATTGATTATAATCCTTTAATTTACCTAATGATTTACTCTTCATCTATTTTTCTTAATTATGTTTCACATTATAATGTCATAATGTATTGATTTTATTTTTAAATTTTAATAAAATATTTCATAGTTCATTTTAGATAGGTGATTTGTGGGATATATGGCATTCAACAAAATGTTTACATAAATGAAAAATAAATACTAAAATCTCATGGTGTTACAATCCCAAATCATAAACATAGAAAACACCATGAAATCCACAAAACTAATTTCTATGTGATTTACAAAGATTATATATACAAAAAATAATTAATTACATCACTCAACAATATTCATAGGTCACAACCAAAAACTCATTAGTTCATCATCTATATGAATGGTGAGTGTACAATTCACTCCTAACTTCATCTAATACGGGTAGACATAAAATTATCATGATACGATTATTATATAAAACCCATGGAAAATGAATCTATAACACATCAATGGGTACGGAAATTTTGGTGGAATATAAATACCTCACATAGAATTTTTATAACCATCACATTATAATGAAGAAATGAAAAACATGATATAGAAGAGATCATATTCGGTGGTATCCCGACCACATTTTTTATTACTTGGATACATTGATTCTCTAAGTAAGATCAATTATAAATAAAAATATGATTAATAATGAAATAATCAACATGAAATGTAGGTTCTACAACAGATTCACTAAGAGGGTTCCCAAAGAAACCCATATGAGAATATATTAATAGAACAAATAACCCTCATAAATATTTAATAATTATTTTGAAACACTATAATAAGGTACTTCAAATAATAAGATTAAAATATATCATTAAAATTAAAATTAAAAGATTATTATCTCTTTAAATAATGTAAAACATAAAAAAAACTAGGTATTAGATGATAAAATATAAGAATACATACCTCACGTAACTCTTATATTCGAATTATATTTAGTTAGATGAACTGAAGGTTCCTCTAAAGGGGTTGTAGGATCGAAATATTATATGTAGATTCTCAATTTCAAGAGGGGTGAATTTTACATTTAAAAACATTCATTTTTAACTTTATATAACACTATGTTTAACAATGTTAAATAAGATAAATTCACACACCCTATTTGTTTCTTATCTAAGAAACAAAATTTCATAGGGTCTAGAATGATGAATCTGGAAAAGAAACATAAGAACGATTTTCTTAGAGAAATATTCTACCTTAAAGCCTATAAAATCTTATTTATTAGAGTTAGTAAAAGTACAACAAAGTATAATAATGCTATATTTTACTTCTTTGATAATATATAGTAGAAATAAAACATGAAACAATAATAAAATAAACAAGTAGGAAATATTTTAACCTAAGGAGTAGAGTATCCAACAACTTTGGATAAAGAGTCCTTGATTTACACTTTCAAGAATGTTTATCATACCCACACCAAGGTAAGCCCTTGATAGAAATATCGGAGTTTGTCTTGTTATCCTCACAAGCCCTAGAACTTTAATGTAGTAAAAACCTATATCTTCCTATCCCTAGAATCCACTGATTGTACTTAGTAACAATCAGAGTCACACAAAGAAAATTGAACAATATGTTCATGGTGGAACATTATTTTCATAAAATGGACAAGGCACGAGAGTCTTTCTCTCTCTATAAATCACTTCACAGTATGTAATATCTTGGATCACAAATCGATGGACGGATGGTTAATGAGATCGTTTGAATGAGCTCCTATTTATAGTTAAAATGTCAACGGTCGACTCCCTCCACCAATGGTCATATTTTTCCTTGAATCTCGGAGGTACATGTACACCTGTCACTCAATCAATGGTTAGTTAGAAACAAATTGTATGGAATCATTTCATAATAAAAAAATCTTCAAGGAAAATGTTGTATGAAATCCAAATCTAGGAAATATGGAATTTAGGGGGAAGTATAATTCATACTCTAAACATATAATGAATTATATTCTAGAAACAAATAGATATTTAGATTCTATTTTACAAAGAATTTGGAATCTAAATTCTATATTTTTCAAAGTCTGAATACTATGGAATTCAAATTCTAAATTTTAGAGAATTCAGAGTCTAAATTTTAGAGAATTTTGAGACTAAATATCAGATAATTAAGATTATGAATTTTAGATAATTTGGAGTCTGAATTTTAGAGAATTAGGATTCTTAATTTCAGAGAATTTAGAGTCTGAATTTCAGCGAATTTAGAGTCTGAATTTCATATAAATTGGAGTCTAAATTTCAGATAAATATGAGTCTAAAGATAGTATGATTTGGTATCATAAGAAGCTGTATGATTCCTTTAATTTTGATAAGGATCTTAATTTTTTCCTTTAGTAAAAATTAGACATGGTTTTTAAGAAAACATTGAATAAGATAATGAAAACCAAGGTAAGGGTAAAACTTTTCTGAGATAAAGATAATTTTCCTTAAGAAAATAATTAATAGAGAAAGATAATTTTACTAAAGAATATGTGTTTGTGATTTTTAAAACATATATGAATGGAAAATTTCTAAAGAAACCTTATTTACTCAACAATCACCCAATTTTTGGAAAGCACAAACAACCTTTCGAAATAGAAAATAAGGGATAATAATTTTTTTTTGAACTATAAAATAAAAATTTATCTACCTTTAATTATGAACCATGATGAATATTTATAACTCACCATTAGGTTTTGAAATCCCTAAGGATTTTTTTCTTTTCGTTCTTAGAGAAGTTACTTTTTATTGTATAATAAAGTATTCTTTAAGTAGACTCCCATTTACATAAACTCCCCCTTACATAGGGAACTATATTCTTTTTACTTAATATTCTTTTGATCATTATTTTATCCTCCTTTTTTATTTTCAAAAATTAATAGAGAGAATGAAAAAAATGGTACCTAAAATATTAGAACTATACAAAAAAAGTTAAGGATAACAAACTTTTCATTATGATAGGAAAATTTTATACAAGTTAAAAAATACAACAAAAGATCAGATTGACATGAAAATAATTCATCCTTATTTTCCTTTGGAATGACCTTCCTCAAGGAAACCTTTATCTTATTGGGCTCTATATGATCTTCCTCAAAGTTCTTGAGCAACTGATCCTAGTCCTGGTCTTTCTTTTCCAGAGCCTTGATTTTTTCTTCTTGAGACTTCAGGATTTCTGCCTGAGACTTCACTACTTCTTCATTCTGATTTAACTTTTCTTGTAACTCTACCCTGAGTTCCTGTTCTCTCTTTAAATTTAAAGCAATTGAATTTAACTTATAGTTTAAAACATTATCCTCTTTATTCTAGGATACTTTCTCAAGATTCAGATTTTCTTTAAAACTTTTTGAAAGGTTTTGATTCAAAAATCTGAATTATTAAAATCATCTTTTACTAAATCTTGAAATTCATCAAAACTTCTCTTGTATTCAATCATTCTTTTAATCAATTTTTTTATTTCCTTACATGACCTCTTATGACTATCATACCCAATATAAAATGTTTTAAAATATACCTCAATATTGATAACTTTTTTCAAGATCATGCTTAACGAATCTGAATTTTGATTGAAAGAATGTTGAAGAAACTAACACCTTCAATCAATACTATGAATCCGAGGTATTGTGTTCAGTATCTTTTTCAAAGACCGAACATTGAAAACCTGATCCATTGAAGATGAAGATTCAGAATCTAATTCCCTTACACGACAAGATATTTTATCTTTATATTCATCTTTTCTCTTGGACGATCCACTAAAATAATTCTTTTCTTTTAAAACCACATCCTTATTAGGTGTATCAACAACCACCTGTTTCCCTTTATTCACTTTTGAAAAAACATTCTTATACCTTGGAGACTCATGCTCACTATCAGATATTTGGAGTATCTTATCTTCATCAACCTCTTATTTCTCGACATATTCCTTAACATCAATAGGTTTTATGAAATCATTGTTGATACTCTCATCGTCAGTAGGTTTATTAATCAATTATTTTCTGTCATCCTATCTTCCTTAAGAAACAATTTTGGGTGACTCATCCTGTGAATTTTAGATTGAATATTTGTTTGAAAGACTTTCCTTATCATGGTATTATTCTACTTTTGTAATCACATCATCACTTTAGTATTCTTTTCCTATTATTCTTCTCCTACTTATTCTTCTTCTTGAACTATCTCTTCTTCCACAACATGTTTTGGAATTAGAATTTTTGTTCTCAGGGTTTCTACAAGAACTCATTTTTGGAGAAAATTTTTTGGCACCTGAATCTGTTCAGAGGCTTTCTCAGTATCCTTGAGAAGTTCTTGAATGATCTTAACATGATGCATTTTCTTCTATAGATTCTTCTATTTTTGTTTCCTTTTAAGATCATCATCAGCTTGAATTTTCAAGGATTTTGCCTCAGCAGAATATAAACCAAATCATGGATCACCTTCTTTCTTGTTCTTCTTATATTCCCTCCACTTCTCTACCACTTCATGATGGAAAGTTTTTTTCATTTTCAGTTTTGGTGGTGCTGACTGGATTTCCAAAACTGTAGATTTTTATTTTGTTTCTGGTTCCTTCTATATTATCCTCTTCTGAATTTTCATGGATGTTTCTCCTACTTACACTTTCTTAAGAAAAGATTCAATATCAATCTCAGATAATTCATAAAAAACTCTTGACTTGATTTTTAAACCACCTTTCATCCTCCTCAAAGTGTCATCACTCATCAATATTTTCTTGAATGATCTGGGTTTAAAACTGCAGGGAATTTTGAATTATTCTAAACAATGAACTGTGATATTTGACAAGATCACCATATAAATGATAATCTGATATGTGAGATATCCATTCTTAATGTTGCTCATTTTTAGGAGGATCTTCTTCACATGATTTACCTTTCTCATGTTAACTAAATAGAAAAAAATATAGATATCACTTTTCATTAAAGTTTCCTTTTCACCCATTCTCGGAATGAGGAAAACATGTACCCACAAAGCTGACATAATGAAATTTGTAGAAAAATGGATTATATTTAGTGATTTTACTCCCTTGAGTCCAAGTCTATCAATTACCATTTATTATAAAAAATTTAGGACTGATCTGGAAACAGGTTAGATAAGAAAATTGCTTCACCATTATATAAAATTCAATGAATATTTGCTACCATATTAAAATATAAAGAATAAGTATTTCCAGAGCTCTTGAACAAAAACTTCTCCCTTCCTCCTTCCTCATAAAAACATACTGTATCATAGAATTCTATAAGTAAGTCAGGATAAATCGAATCCTGAGTGTTTGTCATAGGAACACAAAAACTCTCTCATCCATTCAACTTTTTATTCTTCATAATCAACGAATTATACTTAGTAATGAATTTTGGGTCAATAAACCTTTCCCTGTAGATTTTAAAATCCTTGATTTCCTTGGTTTAAGACATCTATTTCTATGAGGAATCTTCCAGCGACATCTAGAGTATAAGAAATCATGGAAAACTGAACGGCCTATTTGAAGAGGAAAAGAGCTTAGGAACATAAGTTCTTGAAAAAATATGTGGTATTATGAATAGGGGGCCTTTATATAGGTGTCAAGGTGACGGTTATAATTCCCGATTTGATTCAACGGTTGAAATAATCAAGATCGGATCTGACGGCTGAGTTGAATGCCGAAGAAGGATATGGTAGGTTCTGATCTTTTGAGGTATTAAGGGAAAATCAGATTTAAGGAAACTAAATCCAATAGAGTTTTATTAAAACAGGATTAAAATACTGAAAAGAAGAAAATATCCATCATGAAAATTTATTTCAGGATTCCTACCTTCTGGATTTCATAGAAAAATAATGTTAGTATAGATAATATTTTTCTAAATCAACTTAGATTCTGAAATATTTTATTAGGACAGGAAAATTTTCAATTTTGGAAATTTGGATTCCAAACACTTTGGTTTATAAAAAAATCAACAATTAAAATTTTGGGATTCGAAAAAAATTGATTAATAAGGGGAAAAGAAAATAAATTGGTAAACAATAAAGAACTATACTCCCCCTATGAAAAGGATTTTCTTAATATAAGGATATAATTTTCAACAGAAAGTTAATATGGAATATTACCTTACGTTTATAATTCCTAAATTTTGTTTAATATATTCAAATCTATCATAGGGTAAATATTTTGTAAAAATATCAGCAATCTGATCTTGCGTTCTAATAAATTGAAGAATTTATCTCCTTTTAGTGTGTATTCCCTAAGAAAGTGATTCATAACGTCTATTTTTTTCCTAAGAGTGGTGTGTAGGGTTTTTTCTTTGGGAAAAATCACTTGTATTATCACACAATACTGTGTTTTGGTAAAACTCATGTCATAGTCTACGAGTGTATGATTCATCCACAACACTTGAACACAATATCTTCCAGTTGCAACATATTCATCTTTAACAGTGTAAATTTCTACTGAGTGTTTCTTCCAGCATGAACAATAAACTAATGAATCTCTTAATAAATGATAGGTTAAGAGTTTACTTTTTATAACCATTATACAACCACCAAATTTAGCACCTGAAAACATTTTAAAAAAAATCATTTCTAGAAGAATAGAAAATTTCTAAATCCATGTTTCCCTTTAAAAAGAAAAAAATTCTTTTCACTAATATTAAATGATATTCCTTTGGATTAGATTGATATCTTGCACATAAAAATACTGAAAACATTAATTCCGGATGACTAGTCATTACGTATAATAAACTTCCTATCATACCTGTAAAAGATGTTTGATCTACTGGTTTCTCATCTTCATCAAGATAAAGAGAATTTGAGGTACCTATTTGAGTGCTTATAATTTTAGTTTTGTCATTTAATAATTTTTAAAAAGATATTAAACATACTTATGTTGAGATATATAAGTCCCTTCTGGTTTTTGAGATTTTTGAAAACATAGGAAAAATGTTAACTCACCCATCTTACTCATTTCAAACTTTAATTTCATAAGATTCGTAATTGAATCAGCTAAAGATTGTTGAGTTGATCTGAATATAATTTCATCAAAATAAATTTGACCATTCAAAACATTTTTCTTATTTTGTTTATATAAATTGTTTAATCAGCAGTTCTCTAACATAATTATTTTCTAATAAAAATCTTGTAAGTATATCATACCAGGCTCTAAGATATTTTTTAAGAACATATAAATATTTGATATGTTTTAAAACATATTTGGGATGTTTTTTGTATTAAAATATAAGAGGTTGTTCAACATAAACTTTATATGGAACATATTCATTAAATAAATCACAATAAACATCCATTTGAAAAAATATATAATTAAATAATGCTAAAAAGGCAAGTAAAATGTGACTAGATTCAAGTCTATCCAACAGAGAATAAGTTTCTTCATATTCTATTTCTTCATGTTCATTATATCCTTCAGCAACTAATCTAGGTTTATTTATTACTATGATTTAATTTTCATGACATTTATTTATGAAACCCTATTTTTCTCAAATTACATATGATTCCTTAGGTCTTCTAACCAAGGACCAGAATTTGTTCCTTTCAAATTCATTTAGCACATCTTGCATGTCTTTAATCCAAACATCATCACCTAAAGCATCATCAGTGATTTTTGGTTCTAAATGGGAAAGGAATGATAAATATTCTACTTAATTTCTTAAATAAATTCTTGTCCTTGTAGGTTTATTTACATGACCAACGATACTATCACTAGTATGATTCTTAAGAAACAACTTATTTTGGTTTTGTAATAATTTTTCATCATTATTAGGTATAATATATTCTAGGGTAAATACTTTAGAAACCACTTATTGATTATTTTACTTATTAGAATAATCTTCTATCAAAGGTTCATAAATAGTTTTTGAAAACACATCAGAGGATGTAGGTTGGGGTTGTTTAAAAACAAAAGGATCAGTTTTATCAAATTTAACAGGCACTGTTTCTTCAACAGTACAAGTAGTTTTACTAAAAACATAATAAGCCTTAGAAGTAGTGGAATAGCATTAAAAAATTCTTTTAATATAACGAGATTAAAATTTATGTATTTTATTATAGTATTTAGAATTTATATTTTTTATCAAAAAACTTTTAACTAAGAAAGTATAGGTTTTCGACCAGTCCACAATTCATAATGTGTTTTTGAAGAAAATGTCTGATTAAAACTGGATTTATAGTACAACAAGAAGTACAAACAACATCGACCCAAAAGTGTTTTACAATAGTATATTCACTCAAAATGATAATAGTTCTTTCTTAAAGAATCCAATTTCTTCTTTCAACAACACCATTCTATTGAGGAGTTCTTGGTGTAGAAATTTTATAATTAATGTCTTTCTTACTACAAAAAATTTATAAATATGATTTTTAAAATTCTCATCCATGATAATTATGAATATTTATCAATGGAAGATTTATCTTATTTTTAACTAGGCACTAAAAGTTTTAATATAATAAAAATATTAAGATTTATTTTCTAGAAAATAGACCCATGTAAATCTTGTGTAATCATCAATTAAAAAAATAAATAGTATTTCATCCAATAGTTCCAGTTTTTGTTGAAACAAAAAGATCCATATGCACTGACTGTAATGCATCAAAATTTAATACATAATTAATTAATTTAATTCTTGACTTATGTTTATTTACCAATTTACAAGGATCACAAACTTTTTAAGAATCAAATATAAGCTCTAGTAGATCCTTAAGAAGTCTTTTATTTGAGATTTTGTATAGATTCCTAAGGTTACAATGTCATATTCCTCTATCCTATAACCAAGATTGATCTTCCTTTGCACTAAGATAAGGTAGGTCATGGCACTTAATGTCTTCTATGTTTAGTGTATAATCATTTTCATGCCTATTGGTAGAAAGAATAAATGATTCCTTGGAATTGTGTACTAAGAATTTATCATTCCTACAATTCAAAAGGTAACCTTCATCAAATAATTTGATTATTCTAATAATGTTTTTCTTAAGACTTTTAAAAATAAAACATCTAATATCCATGTTTTTTCAAGAAGAAAAATTTTACCTATACCAAAAATTTATCCCTAAGCATTATCTCCGAATGTAATTTTTTATCATTTCGTCTTGATAATCTTTTCAAGGAAGTTTTTTTAAATAGACATGTTTTGAGAAAATATACTATCTATTTACCATGAATTTTTGTTTCTACTATCTTTATTTTCCTAAAAATAAAAGAGTTAGACTTTTGGGATCAAAAATTTCTTAGATCTGTAAATTTTAGAATGTAAGATCTTAAGAATCCATATTTTCTTAGAAAAATAAGCTTTATGAAAACATAAATATACTGTTTTATTTAAAGAAAAATTTATTTTTCAATTTCCACCACATTTAAATTTATTGAAAAAGGGAGCACTTTTGGGTACAAAATAATTATTACAAAAAACGGGTTTTAAGTGAGTATAACCAATTATAGAACTATTCCTTATAGGATGAATTTGTGAATACATTTTCTCAAATTCCTTCCTTTCTGAAGTAAAAATTTGCAAAAGTGTCTTTAAGGAAAAAAATGGATTTTATTTTGATGATTAAATTCTTATCCTCGTAGTCATTAGTTTTAGAACATGGGTTATTCTCTAAAATATTTATCATTGAAATAATATTTTCAAACTCCTTAGAAAGTTTAACCTTATAAGAATTACCTTACTTATTGTTTTTAGTAACACTTTCAAAATCAAAACTTCTCTAATAAAGATCTTTAAAAGATCTGATACTTCCTTTGTTAAAACATATATTCTAGAATTTTCTTTTTCTAACTTATTTTTTATCTTAAAATTATCATTCTCAAGATGTTTAGAAAATATTGAAACTTCTTCAAATGAAGGTAAGTTATTTTCTCCGTATGAGGAAGATTTATCATTTGAAGATTCATAATATTATTCATTTGGAAAATATTTATTTAAATATATATTGGTTAAGGATTAATCATTTTGTAACTTATCCATAAGATAATGTTTTTTAATAGGTACACTTTCTATAAGACCACTATTATTTTGACTATAAGATTCATATTCTAAAGATTCTTCTGAAGAGTCACTACCACTGGAAGTTCTAGTCATTTTCTTTCAGTACTTTTTTAGCCTTAGATTTGTAACACTTCTTTCTATTTCTTTCAGAATTATTTTCCTTCCTATCTTTTCTCTGAAGAATAGGATAATCAGGTCTCATATGTTCATCCCTTTTACATTCATAATAGGTTACTTTAGAATCATTCTTGTCCTTTTTATCATTCTTCTTATACCTGTACTTAAAATCTTTTTTTCTAACAATATTTTTCAATCTTCGAGTAATATTGGATAATTCATTCTCTGAATGATCATTTTCACTAGATTCACATATAACAATATCTTTATTTTCTTTAGATCTAGTTACCCTTTCCAGAGTCTTGTCATTAGATGTAGTAGTGAATTCTACACTTCCATTATCATTATTATTTTTGTTGAAGTCATCATATCTCTTCATTCTTGTTTCATGTTGAAGATTATTTCCAAATAACTCATCAATAATAATGTTAGATACTTTTCTATTCTCAGAAATAATAGTCCTTTTATATTCCCACTCATTGGGCATGATGTTAGTCATATTATACACAATAACTTCATCATCAAGACATCTCTATCCCATATATTAAAGATTGTTGACAATGATAACAAATTTTCATTGTACTTTTCAAACATGTTCTCTATAAGAATATTATAATCCATGATATTCATCTCCTGACATAGCTCTTCTAGTTTATATCACATTAGATGTACCAAAATGTGTAACTTCATTTTTCTTCCATATTTAGTTGGTAGCTTCTAAAGAATATATCTGACTATATATATTTCTGGTCATAGAACAAAAAAAATTATTGTGTACCTTGTAATTTAGTTGATATTCTTGGTTTTCTTAATTGGTGAAAGTTCTGACTTCCTTATCTGGAATTTTGTAATATCTAGTGAGCATTAAAAGATTTATTCTCTAGTGTTAATTACAATAGTCTTTATCTTATCTCTCGAGTGCTCATAATCATTACCATCAATGATTGGTGGTCTTGTAGGATTTTTGTTTTCAATGGAATAAACATTTATACCTACCATTCTGTAAGAAAATATATTTCCCACAAAACTTGTTAATAAAAAAAGTTTATAAACAATGATATAAAAATTTTATGCAAAATGTGAACAAGGCAAGTTATGAAATAAAATTTAGAACAAGGAAAATTTTAGAAAGAAAGCTTATTTGTGAGTATAAGTAGTTCAGATACCTTCTCTGATACAAATTATAGTATCAAAATGGTATATGTATATTCTCAATTACAGGAGGGGGTTGAATTGTAGATTTAAAAACTTTTATTTTTATCCTTAAGGAAAACTATGTTTAACAAAGTTAAACAAGGTAAATTCAAAAACCCTTTATACTAGTTAACTATGAAATAAACTTGCTTAGGGTCCAGAAATCTGAATTTGGAAAAGAAACTTAATAACAATTTTCTTAGAGAAATATTCTACCATAAAGCCTATAGAATCTAATTTATTCGTGTATGTAAAAGTACAAGAAAGTATAAGAAATATATAATTTATTTCATTAAAAATATATAAAAAAAATAAAACATGAGACAATAATAAAGTAAACAAGTAAGAAATATTTTAACATACTGATCCGGGTTTCCAACAACCTTGGATAAAGGTCTCTTGATTTATACTTTCAATAATTTCTATCTTACCCACAACAAGGTAAGCCCTCAATAGGAATATCAAAGTCTATCTTACTATCCCTAAAATCCCTCAAACATTAAGGTAGTTGGAAGCTCTTCCTTCCTATCCCCAGAATCCCTCGATTGAACTTAGTAAAAATCAATGTCCCATGAAGAAAACTGAACAAGATGTTCATGGTTGAACAAGATGTTCATAAAATTCACAAGGTACAAGAGTCTTTCAATATCTAGAAATCACTTCAAAACATGTAATATCTTGGATCATCAATTGATTGATGGATGGTTAATGATATCATTCAAAGGAGCTCTTATTTATTGGAAAACTTCAACAATCAGATCCCTTCTCTAACAGTCATAATTTTCCATGAATCTGTGAGGGATATGTAGATGTGTCACTCAACCAATGGTTAGTTAGAAACAAATTTTACGACATCATTTCATAATAAAAACATGTACAAGGAAAATTAAGTATCTATGCCAAATCTAAACCATCCAGAATCTAGGGAAAAATAGAGTTCATAGTCTAAACATATATACAATCAGATTCTAGAAACAAAAGGATATTCAGATTCTATTTTACAAAGAATTTGGAATCGGAATTATATAGTTTTTAGAATCTGAATTCTAAGAAATTTGAAGTCTGAATTCTGAGGAATTCAGAGTCTGAATTATATGAAATTAAGAGTCTGGATTTTAGAGAATTTGGAGTCTGAATTTCAAAGAATTTGGATTCTGAATTTTATAGAATTCAGAGTCCGAATTTAAGAGAATTTAGAGTCATAATTTCAAAGAATTTGGAGTCTGAATTTTAGAGAATTTGGTGTTTGAATTTTAGAGAATTGGGAGTCTGAATTTCATTGAATTCAGAGTCTGGATTTCAGTGAATTTAGAGTCTAATTACAATAAGACTTGGTATCTTAATAAACTTTTTGATTCTGAGATTTTTGATAACGATCTGAATTTTTTCCTTTAGTAAAATTTAGACATGGTTTTGAGAATACATTGAATATAATAATTAAAATCAAGGTAAGGGTAAAACTATTCTTAGGGAAAGATAATTTTCTTTAAGATAATAATTCTTATAGAAAGATGATTTTCCTTAAGAAAATTTGTTTGTGATTTTCAAAACATAGAGGCATGGAAAAGTCATAAGGTAACCTTAGTGACACAACTGGGGTAGATCTGGATAAACTCGTTTTATGTATGGATCCTCTATATAGCCTTTATTGATGGATTAGATACCCACAACTACGGAAGGTATTAGGATATTTTTGACATGAATTATTTTTATGACATGGATTTTTTCATTAATGAGGGCCATTTTCCTAATAATAGAAGAAGTTGATGAGAATAAAAGGGTTTACTTTTAATTCCACCACCCATCGGATCAGACATGGATTTCTTTCCCTCTCCTTTAACTCAATTACCATAACCACTAATATAAAGAGAGGAAATGTAAATTATCTCAAGTACTCCAATTATGATTTCTATCATTTTGATACGGTTATTCACTACATCCATATAAAAGCTTAAGTGATACATGGATAATTTCAACTTATTTTAAGAATGATGGCTTCTTTCATAATATTAACACTATTAGGAATCATAATATGATACAATAGGTAAATGTGGTGCCAATTCGATGAAATAATGATATTTACTCAAAATAATAGACTTCCACCACTTCCATCATGGAAAAACTATTATAAAGGTTGAGAACATAATATTATGTGTCTTAGGGGGTTTAAGAAATTTTAGGGTTTCTTCAATAACCCCCAATTACTCTTCTTATTCATAGGAATAAATCTATCCATGGAAGATATGAGGGTTTTAGATCTAAAAAACTAGGAAATGGGGAATCTCACAGAACACCCTATTGAATTTATATAAATACTTGGTTTGGGACTTATCTAAAATTGTATAACAGTTGAAACACAATAAAAATTAATCTCAATATTCAAAAAATAATGAAACTATGCATAATCTAATGAATTCGTCTCAAAATGAAAATTGGGGTCCATTTACACCTTGATAAAACTACATTCCAATTACTTGTTTTTTTCATATATATTTATCATGTACTCTACTATTAGTATGACAGGTATGATACAAAAATCTCAGTAAGAATCATTATCACATCCTATGTATAAACTTTAAAGGTAAATCAATTTCATGCTAGTTTAGAATTAAAAGTAGGGTAGTAATAATTTCATTTTAATAAAAAATATTTTACAAGATTATATAACTTAAATTCATTTTTTCCATGTTAAAAAATTCAATCTTTAAAAAAAAGACACCATTAGAACAATTTGATTGAAAAAAAAATTAATGTAAGAGAAATAATTTAAAAAATTCTCATTAGAATATAATCGTGTAATAATTTATATATAATAGAAGATAATATTTAATAAAAAAATACTTTAAAAATATTTAATAAGTTAATTGTTCGTCGATTTTAAAATAAAACACCAAAGATAACCACAACATTAAACATAATGATTGATCAACACTGAGTTTTGAGATGGGATAAGGAGGCTCAGTGCTTGATTTCTAAAAAACTATGCATGGATACAGAACCTCCAAGTCAAGTCAGTACTATTATAGTGAATGGTTTCTAATGTGGTATATTCATGGAAACATAAATACACAAGGAATCACACATCATCATAGAGAATTCCCAATGGTATGGGGAGATTGGTGTTTCTTACCAATGATGCCTAGGAGCTCACACAAGTTTAGAGGATGGTTGGATAAGCACATCAAAATCTATTTGGATAATTATTTACTACTACGGGAATATCATATAGATTTATTTCATTTTCATGAATCTTTCTAAAATACCAATATGGGATTGGTTATGCTAACACTAGCAGTTTGATATTAGCGTATGCTGATGTGAATGTCTTTACATAGTAGAAGTATTCCATTGATTTGAACATATAAATGTACCAAATGTTCCACATTGGTATCAAAAAATTTATATATAATTGGTTGTCAATCATTATCTAATTATTGCATAGTGATTATATTCTATAGGATATTCTATTTCAAATCCACACAACCAGGTGATCTTGAGTTTCTCACCATCTTGAAAGGTGGTGGATGTTTAGGGTGTCAGTATTTAGACCATGAAATAATCTTTCATTATAGACTTGTGAATGTAATTAGAACCCACATAGTCTAGTTACTCTTAAAAAGATATGTCGTACCATTTAAATTCATGTAAAAAAGTCTTGTCCATGCAGTTTAACATCATGCAGTAAGGATGACCCAGAAAAATTTCAATAAATGGATGATGAGGTACTTATGAATAAGTGGAAATTTCTAGTTGAACTCAAGGGGAATATATCCCAATCAGGATGAATATTTTTTAAAAAATTAATATTACCCCTTGAATATAGGTCTTATTGAGAATGTAGATCGACGAGAATAGCATAACAAGTCCCAGATGGAATATGGCCCTCCAAATGAGGGGTGATTTTTTCTTGATTATGGCCTTATAGTGGGATGATCCATGGGGAATTTGACCCTAGTGGAGGTATATATAATGTTGATGACATTGGGCTTGAATCTCAATGATGGTTCATATGTATCCCATCGAAATAGGAATCAAACCCCCACATAGTTTGATGTGATCAGTTTAGGTTCATATGATAGGAGTATACCATGTATTTTCACATCATGAGTTAAGGATGTTGCTGAAGAAGTTCAATATCATGTTTTTATGTTGTATATTGATACAATTTAATATTTCATATAAGGCTTAGAACATTGAGAGGATCCCTACATATCATGTGAATATATGAATTAGAGTTTACATCGTTCAAATATTGGGGTCATCTATGTCATAAAATGTCATAAAATAGAGAAAAGAGTGTTAATTTCACCTATGATGATACATATAGATGTTTCATAGTAAATAAATAAATTTGATAAAATTTATCATTGGTAATTGGGTCAATTGAGATTTAGTATATGGTATTCTAGGCTTACACCTAGATAACAGACCTAAAATAGTTGTATTTTCAACATGATAAGCGAATAATGATCACAAATACCTAATACCATGTGTGTCAATATTGGTGTGAGAAAAAAAATATGTTATAATATAAAAAACATTTCCTAGGTAGATTTTAGTGGGACTTTTCCTGAAAAGTAATCACAATGATGGGATATACTCATTCTATACTTCTATGTCTGGTAGGGGACAAGAAAGGTAATAGGGATGTAGAATCTTGTAAGAAATCATAGGGACTTACTTCATGGGGGATACCATTTTCCCACATATTAATGTAGGGGATAATTTTATAGGGTGATTTCTATTAATAGTTACACCATCGATTCTTACACATCATTTGTACAGACATGATTACAAAACATAAGTTGTGAATACTTCCTTTTTTATGTGGCACATAGGCGGCCTAATCCCATTCAAGTGACTAGAAGAAGATATATAGGTCTTATGCTAATGTTTTTCCACTCTCCATGAGTTCACTCAAGAATCCATCAAGATCATAGGATAACAAGGTTCGTATCTGGGTTTAAAAAGTTTCATTGTGTGTCGGGGGATTCTCATTGGTGTCTATAATATTAAGAAACCAATATCATGGGAATTTTGGATTCTAAAACATCTAGAGACCCTATATGTTGAGGGATACATATAAGATAAACCATTTATCAGGGGAATTTAGCATCAAAACAGAATCACACTGGTGTGAATGTTTTGATTTCATGAAATTGGTGTCTTCAAAGTAATCTATGATAACGTATGTTCCAAATATGAAATTTAGAGGATATAATAATATACCATAAATTTAATGGTGTTCTTTGGGTTTCAGTATGATATAATAAGAAGATGGTTTTCCATTTAAAAAGTCTAGAAGAATACCTCTCCCAATTAAAATTGGGTTGAGTGGAAAGGATTTGTCTTAGTAACACCAACGTGAAGATATGTGATGTTCACCCATATAATGGTATGTTGAAATAATGATGTAATTTCCCTTGTGATACTAAGGATATGTGATGAAGGCTTAAACCATGTGATACTAAGGTCAATTGATGAATCCTTCAAGTATGAAATTCTAGGAAGAATTTATTTTATATGCAGTAAGACTTGGGTAAATATTTACCCCAAATATAGGGGGAAACCATAGATGACATTGGAAGAGGGTCTTAAAAGTGTTTAGTTGTGTAAGGTTCTATTTACCTAGTGTTATTGGAATAGGTAATAATTCTTTCCTCAAAAATATTAATTATTTTTTAAACTATATAGGCACAAAAATAACCTATATTGGATAATTAATCTAGTTTTAGTGCTTAAATAAAAAATAGGGAGAATTTAGGAAATAATAGAGAGACTAGGGAAATAATAACATTTATTTTTCTCCTCCTCTACAAAAACAAACTAAATTAATATCAAATTGGTCCTATTTATAGAAAAATGTAGGGCCCTGGGTGAAGGTGTTGTCTAATGTTTATGACTCACATAGGTGAAACCTTCATGAGGTGTTTGGTCTCCCATGATTCACATACATGGTCAACATGGGCACACATCAAGGGTCTGAAGTAAGACCGCATCACATTTCTATGTTCCTTTTCATTTAAGCATTTGAGGTATTCTTTCGTCATGATATTATTCTACATCATGAACGGAGAGTTCTAAATATTCCCCCCAATGATTGGATATTCTTTGAATAAAAAGGATTTAAACCTATGGAAAAATTGAAACTGATATAAATTAATTTTTGAAATATGATTATCCTCATCTTAATGTTTTACTGGTCTATGGTAATGGAATACACAAACCATCCATTAAAATTTCCTATGTTAATATATTGTTAATTTCTTCTTCACTTTTATAATGCATGTGAAGACCCATGTTTTCATACATAAATAATAAATATCTTATATGAATATTAATTACATTACAAAAACACATGTATGAGGATCATAATGGTATAATTCCTTTTGAAACATGGAAACATAGACAACTACCCTATAAGTGTTATACATCATCTTCCAATTAGTTCCTCATAAGTATAACCCTTACTAGACATATCACATATAATACCTTTCATTATAAACTAGGGAGTGGAATCATAAGAAAGGGTGAGATCAGATTATCAGTATGTGTAAACAAGGAAAATACATAAACATTATTTTTTCGTAAGGGCATGAGAATGTGATAATAACATATTAAAACTATACAATGTATAAAAAATAAAAAAATCATGAGTTATGGAATAAATACTAGTAGTTAATAGGATATTAATCATAATAAGAATAAAATAGTATGATCCTTGAGGTCATAATAATAACGTAATACCTGGAATTATGGAATACATATAATAATAATAAATCATTTCCTTAGCAGTCAATTATCATTTACAAAACTATCATATTGGAATAGTTTAACTCTTTAAAATATAGTAGTAGCCTAATTTCACTCCCAAGGAAATCATAATGGGTATATTCCCTTAATGAACTAGGTTCACAGCCCATTCTAGTCCTATTTGTCACATGAGGTTTCAATCTTTACCTAATGAATTGGAGGTAGATAAAGGTCCCACCTCCACATAATGAAAATAATACATATGTGTGCCCAAATATTATTAGACAATCATAATATCACAACCAATGAAAACAAGTATTTTTTTAAAAAAATCATCATAACATAACCTGTCTAAAAAAAAGTTTTTATATTCATTTTCACAATTTCAACAAAGCATAAAACATGTAAAAAATATGTTGATTTCAAAAACATTTTATCATAGTATAACATGTGGAAGAGAAATAGATTTCATAAACATCTTTTCATCATAAACATAAAACATTTGAATAATGAATAAATATGGTATCATTGTATCATAAAAAAAGTAAAGACAAGGTAATATCAAAGGATTTTATCTTATATCTAAAATTATTTTGAAAGAACAAACACATAAAACATATATTGAGGAAAATATACATTCTTTGAAAATCACAATTTTAAAAATTTAAAATTCATAGAATATTTTCAAAATAAATTTCTTTGAAAATAACCAGGAAATTATCTAAATTAATCTTAAAATAAAATAATGTTCATGAGTTTGGTAAATTCTATTCATTACATTCATGTTAAAAAAAATAGTTCTTTCACATCACCGGTAATATCCAAATAGGAGATGATTAAGGAAAAAATCGACATTACTCTCAAAACAATTTGTAAAAATTAAAACATGGGTAAATAGTTATATAATAAATCTATTGACTAATTTTAAAAATAATTTTCAAAATAATTTTTAGAAAACATGGGTTTTCATGAAAAATGGTTTTCGACTACATAGGAAAATAAAGAGTTTTTTTAAACATTATTTTGTTATATTAGAAGTTTATCCCGAAGCCTTAGTTTATTCAGAGAAGGGGCTAAAGTATAAATAAAATCATACAACATGAAGTACATGGATGCTCTTAGTGAAACACGAACTCGAGACCTCATCGAGACCCATAGAGGCAGCTACCAACTAAGTTGCAACATGAGGGCTTATTTTGGTTTATTATGTACATAAAGAGAGGAAATTTAAAGGAAAAATATGTTCTTATGAAATAACAATAGTATAATAAAACTCATGATTTTTTGAGATATGTATCCTAAAATTTCATCATCATCATCATAGTCATAAACAATCCAGATAAACAATGAGATTGTAACATAAAATCTCTACCACTTTTTCAATATTTTGAATCATAACTACCATTAAAGGTTAAAATATATGGAAACATTAAATATCATGAAAATAATTATATCAATGATATAACAATTCAAATTGGAAGTATATACGAAACACAAATGTTATGAGGGGTGATTTTTCATATGTCTTCGTGAAAAAATAGAGAGATTAGAAATCCCTTTACACTTTGGTAACTTTGGAACAATAAAGTCAATAAAAGATAGATCCTAAAATGGATAAATTAATAACAATAATTTTCATGATAATAATCATATAATACATTCATTTCATGTATATACACCTCATAAGATAAATAAGTGGTGAATATGGCATGTGTCTTAGAGAAGTAAAAAAGTTAGATGGAAATCTATTACCGATTCAGTAATATATTTGACCATAATACCTAATAAAGAATAAATAAAAAAACATAACTATCATAAAAATAATTACATTCATGATATAAAATTTCAAATGGTTATTATATACTCCAAAAACATAAATTAATTGTGAATTTTCATATATCTCTAAGAAAAATGAGACTATAAATCCCTTAATTTATGTCTCGAATTCATTCGTACAGATTAGAAAATAATTTATAATAAATATAGGTTGATTATTAATCTATTATAATGCCTAAAGATTATATATAATAATATATATGTTTTATTTATCACATTTTATTACTTATTTATTAATAATAACATGTTAAAGTCAGGTTTTGAAAAATAACTACAATGTTTTTCATGTCTTATTGATTTCATATTTTTTAGTAATCATACTTTTATTGAGGTTCCAGTGTCTCTATAATGTTAAAAATTATTTAAATATAATATATAGTAATTATATATGTATTTATTATAATCTTTAAAAGTTTTATATAGAAAATGTAATATGTTTTTCATTGAGATAGTAGGTCATAGGAACACATGAATGTTTTTAAGATTTTCTTGATGAAATGATAGAATTAACGATGAATAATATATTACCATTAAGTAATAACTTAACTTTCATATATATCACATATTTATATTTAAAATCATCCTTATTATCTTATATTTAATGTGTATCTAAAAAATGTATCACATCACTTTGCATGATGGTAGTCTGCCATACACACAAACGACATTATTGTATCCACCACAGAACAGTTACTAAGAAGGTATATGTGATATATTTTTTATAAAATATAATTAAATTAAAAATATCATATTTTTTAATTTAATTTGTCTTTATTTCCATCCATTTAAATCAAAAACGAAAAAACACATCACATCAGTTAATGAGGCAGTAGTCTGCCATACAGACGAATAATGATTATGAATCCCATTTGATGGAATATGAGATAGATATAGTTCATATCCAGAACATAAAATATTTAATTATATTTAATATACTAATTTTACTATATAATCATGGTTTAATAATAATTTATGGAGGTCGAGGAAGAAATAAAATAACACACTTGTTTAGGGATACTACCTGTTCTTCGAAAAACATCTATTGGTTTGTAACAAAAGGATACATATGATTGATTTATGACCAAAAAATATATTATATAAGGACATTAGGGAATTAATTAATATATTATTCTAGGTATTTTCCAATCCAATGGGTTTTTGAAATGTGAATAGGATAGGAGAGGGTGTGTCCTTTAATAAGCACAATGAGTGGTTCACTTGTAATTTTTGAATAGAAAAAGATGTAACCACATTACTGACATTAAAAAAGGATACAATATGGTAAATTCACGAATATATAAGAGATAATATCTAAATTCAGAAAAAAAAATTGTTGGAAAATTTTATGTCATTTTTACCCATATCTTTTTAATTTAACCCATGGTAAACCCATTTTCACCTAAATAGTGGAAATTATTTTTTATTGAATTTACTATTCAAAATAGTAAATAATTAATTTGAACATATTATATAAAATAAATTATTATTATTCCAAATATATAATCAATTTTTTAAAATTCCATTAACTGGTGTGACCAGATTTAATTTATTAATTATCTCGCAAATGAGATGAGAAATTGGTTTTTTAAATATAAATATTCAATAGTTTAAAACATTTAAATATATAAATTCAATATTATGTTGATTTAAATTAAATATATTGCATTAATATAAATAAAATTAAACTAATTTTACTTCTAAAACTATCTTAAAATTATTTTAATTTTTTTAAATAATATAAATGAAATGATAATTCTTAATAATAACATATATTTTTCACAATTCATCAACCAAATTATATTTTCAGAGTATTCTAAAAATATATAATTACTCAATTTCATTAAATTACCTAATAATAATAGCATCCTTTAGTTTTTCCTTGATCAATTTCCACTTCATCTCTTATTATAAGAGATATTTTTTCTTGTAAGAAGTAGTATCATATAATAATATCCATAAAATGATGATAATTCATTCATGTTACCTCTATTTATTATCAAAAACAAAATTGTTATCATAGGTTATCCAATATGGATAATTTTTCATATGGTGAAATAATATATTAATCTCTAAAACCTCATCCAAAGATAATCATAAAACATTCCATAAATGGTTAACCTTATAACCCTTCCAAAATTCAAAATTTAGAAAATACGGACACTAGATTTCTCAAAATCATCTTATCTTTAATCCCCCAAATATAATAAATTAACTCTTGATTGTCACATATAAAATATGTAAATACCATAGTCATATATTTTCTTGAAACATTATAATAACCTAAAATAACATAAAACCATAATGAAAACATTAACTTATTTCAAAAAAATAACTCATTCCTAATTACATATATAAAATAATAGAATATTGAATATATTTGGTAAATGAAAAAATTGTTTCAAACTATATCAATGATAAAATGAAACATGTTTTCGTCAAATAATTAATTAGTTCCAATGTATTCAATACTGTCTAATTTACTTTATCCAAATCAATTGTCAATTTATTCAAACTAGAATCCATTATATCAACTTTAGTAACATATTAAGGGTTATAATCCCCTAATAAAAATATCACATTTCCATTAAATCACTTTTAAAGGATATCAATACCATTTAACATATTCTTATAACTAATTAATATAAACTATTAAGGAATGGTCCATTAATTTTTCATGATTCTAATTACATGAATACCACAAATAAAAAAATTATTCTTTGAATACCATTACATAAAAAATTCAATGATTAAAATTTCTTTGTAAACCATTCACTAGAATTAATATTCTTTTTATTTCACACTTCTTTACATTATAGGTGTTGGTCGGAGTGGATACTCAAGAGGGGGGTGAATTGAGTTCCAATTAAAATTTCTGTTAAAATCATTTAGTTTTAAAATCCCCCAAATTAAAACAGCCGAGTCAATTAAGGCAGTAGAGATATAAGTGACTTATTGTTCAACATATTTCTCAAAGGATGATTACTCCTCAGTTGAATCAGTATGAGAACTCATTCAACTTTTGAAACAAGTTTAGTAAATGAATCACATATATACACTAACCAGAACTAACTATCATAGTGAATGTAAAAACAGATTTCTGTCATTGAACATATAAGTAGTGGATAAAAGAAAAAAAGAGTAATGGAAGGATGAACACAACAATTTAGACAAGAGGTTCAGTCTTAAGTCAAGACCTAGTCCTCTACACATGGTGATCACCTCCACTAAGAAATTATACTGCAAAGTGATACACAACATGTATCAGGCTTTACAATAGTTTTCAAAAACTCTCTAGGTTTTGCAAACTCTACCATAGTTATACGTGGGAAAAATTAAACTACCAATCCACACTAGGCTTCTTCCACAGTTATAAATGGGAAACAAATGTAAAGAGAGTTTGGTATGGTGATTTTATGTATCCCTCAGTTCAAGCACAAGAGTCAGTGTGTGTAACACATACTCACTACTCACAAATGTAAAATATTTAAACATAGTAAAGCTAAAGATAGTAGGGATAAGTTTAGAATTCTCTGTTGTGTTGACAAATCATCTATGGACTCATTGGTATGAAGGAAATGAATTTTTTGGTCCTTCCCTGCAAGTTGCCTCCAAAAAAGAGTGTCGCGACTTCCAGGTACTGACTTCCAGATGTAAAGATGATCAGCTTCTTGGGTCTGATGCTCTTTGTAGTACACCACCATAGCTTAAGAAGGTTCTTTCAACAGATCTTCGTGAATCTCTGTGTTCTATAGAATGAGTTCTTGAGTGTTCTTCTTGATTATTTTATTTTTGGTTGTTGTATGTGTATCTATTATGTATATTAAATATATTGTGTGTATTCTATATGTCCTTTTTTGATGTATGTCTCCAATCATATATATATATATACTTTTCTAACTCATCTTCTTCTCATTTGGTTCAGCAGGGGCCGACAAGAGAAATGTTTCAACCACGTGTGGTCTTCGTCGTACATCTTATTGTTTCTTAATATTCCTACAAATATCATTAAATATTATTAGATTCATTAATTTTTCTAGACATGACCGTTATGATATTATTAATAAAATTGGTAAAGAAAAGAAAATAATATCATTAGACTGGTAATAGATGCATGTCACATGGTAGACTTCAACGGTAGTCTCTCCAACTGTGAACATTATCTTCATCGGTAGTCTCTCTGTCTGTAGGCTTATGATGGTGGAATTTGTGTCAGTGGATGTCTTGTAATGGTATCTATTACTCTATGTAACATTATCTTCTCATTAGTGGACTTCATCGGTAGCTATTCAATTGTGGGCTTCATCGGTATGCTTGATCACCGGTATACTTGAACTGGTAATCTTCATTATCGGTGGAGTATGTCCATCAGTAGACATTGAACAACAGTCGACTATCTCGATAGTAGGAGTTTTCTAGCGGTAGCCTTCTACCAATATTAGACATGTCCAACTGCAGACTTGTGACAGTGACCATGTACCGGTAGCTTAAATCAGTGATAGTAGATCTTCAACAGTAACCTTCTTGGATCAGTGAACTAGTGTAATAGTGAGCTATAACGGTGACTTTGAAAATAAGGATCTTACCAGTAGCCATTAATAGTGAAATTATATTTAAATAAATGTAAATTGTAAGCTGGTGCAACAAACTCATGACACTAAGAATATAAATTGTTCAGGATAAACAATATAAATGCAGATTAAAAAGGGTTATCAAATGGCTTTATATATCATGGTCAATTATTTAAACGTGATTTGGGATTATCAAAACAAGTGATTCCAACAATATCCCCCTCTTTGATAATCACAAATTATGCCAGTATGTATTAATGATAGATATTATATATAATAAAGTTACTAAACATAGATAAAAAATGTCTCAAGTATCAGAGATGAATAATAGTGTAAAACCAAAAAATATTGGTACACGGTATCAGAGAAAAGGAAGAAAAGATTCAACATAGGATAATATTAGCACATTTCTCCCCAATCACATGATTATTATAGAAGTAGAACAGTAGTCTAGAATTAGCATAGTATTCTAGAATTAGCACAGTATTTCTCCCCCTTTGTGATTAGAAAAAAGAAAAAAATAGAGGGAACATATAAGTATTGTATTCATGAAATTGAATTACATGACCCAAAAAGATTAATAGTCCCTATCAAAAGGCATAAATAGACTCAATCTAGATCATCCATAGGTAATTCGTCTTTCCCTTTGGTAGAAAAAGATGGAGGATGAGCTGGTGGATCAGCAGGTTTAGGAACTGTTGAAGGAATGACTGTAGGGGTAGCAACAGAAGCTCTTGTGGGTCTGTAGTGAGTATCTTGCTGAGGTATCAGTGGAGTAAGGCTTCTGATAGCTTCAGCAGGAGACATCGTGGAAGATCTACTGGGTTGAGATTCATTTAAGGTAGGAGGGATGATGAAAGGGGTGCAGTCCACATGGAGAAATGGTAGAAGTGGGTTTCTGAAGTCCATAATAATGCTTCCTCCTCTTTCCATAGCAGATAAAAATAATCTTCATTCTCCAAAAAATTATCCAAAGCAGGGGTCAATTCTCTCAGTTTATTGACCTTCTCCCTAAATTCCCGATTCACTGGAGGTAGCTTCATATTATCTATAAAAATATTGAATTGGGTGGTCATTTGATGATTGATATAGATCTTCTCAAAGTAAGAATCTACCTTATTCTTAATAGCTTCCTGAGTAGCAGTAGCTTCACGCAAGTGTTCACGAAAATAACTGTTGAATTCCCTAGTGTTAGAAATTATCTGAGAATCAGATGTGCCACATGTACTGGCCTTAACAAGATCTTCCTGGATCACATTTCGGATCTGGTCAATGTTCACAGAGGTGCTAGATGATGGAAGGGGTTTGACCAAGAAAGCTACGGTCTCTTTGAAAGACTGATTCAAATTACCAATCACTTTTTGAACAAGTGAATCTTGACTGTTCATGTGTTTTTTGACTGATATCTTAAAATCCTTAAAAACTTCCACAAACTACTTGACTATCTCTTTGATGTATCGAATCTCAGCATTCACTTGGTTTTGAGAACTGCTCATGGTGGTCAATGAAGCAACAGATTGTCTCAGAGAAACCAGAGCTCAAGTCCAGCATTCAATTTCAGTATGGCACACTTTAATCTCATTCAGCATTTCTTTAACTGGACTGGACACAACACATCACAAAGATAGCTCCAGGGATTTCTCCACACTCCTTGGCTCTTCAACAAGGATATTCTTCAAATCTTCCACTGATTCTCTCAGGGCCTCTTTCATTTCAGCCTTTAAGGACTCAAGGTCCTCCTTGGTTGCCAAATTGTCAGCCACAACTACTGGAATACTTTCAGGTAGGATAATAGAATCCCTCTGAGGATGGTCTTCCTCATCAGACTCTCCATAATTGAGTCCAAGTACCATGTACCCTGGATCTGATGACCAACCCTCTATGTCATACAACATAGAAACTGAACCAAGATTCTCCCCCTCACTTAGAGCTCTCTCCTGAGTATTCTCCTCTACTGGTTTTGCTCCAGGTAAATCCAAAACCTCCTCTGTAACTCTAGTAGATTCAAAAACAGTTTTCTCTATTGGATAACCAGTGGGGTGAGTCTCATCCTCCACTGAGTCATCAATGACTTCCATATCAATGGTAGTAGATTCCACTCCTGCTTCCTGACCAGACGTTATCTTGTCTGTATTTTATATCAGAGGGCTCAAAATGAGATCCTCTTCTCCAAAGTCCTTATCATCAGCTTCAGCAACAATCTCTTTTCCTTCATCCATATCACAAGCCTCCACTGTCTCATGATCAGAATGATCTGATTTGGTAGCCTCATCCTCTTCAGAGGTGTCCTTAACAATATTTTGAGATGCTTTTTCTTCTTCAGTGGTCTATGTATCACTGTCTTTCCGAACAATCTCTCTTCTTGGTAGTTCTTTTTTAGGGCTAGCTGCTCATAATTCTACTATCCTTATAGGACTGTTAGGAAAATCAGGATCACTCCCATAATCAATGGGGGTGTTCCCATTTTCAGGGTCCACATCACCTTCAGCCTCCTCCTCTTCATCTGAATAATCTGATTCCGTCTCCTTGGGTTTCAGGCCTGGATCTCTCTTGTATTTTGGCCTAGATGGGTGAGTAATACGGTCAAAATTGTCGTATACCATTCCTTCATCATTTACTAATGCCTTCATCCGGGGATTCTAGATAATTTTTATGAATTTTCAAATAACCTTGGAGATACAGACATTGTTCTTTTCCACTATCATTTCTTCTTTATTTCCATCCACACCCTTTACCATTATAATTACTATAAGAATCTTGGAATTTAATAGGGAATTGGATTTTGAGCTATTCTTAGTCATATTCTCCAATTGTTCCATCAGTAACCTACATAGGTTAATCTTATTTCTATGCTTCATTAAGTAGAACAGGAATATTTCCTCATACGTCAACACTGCAAAATCTCCTCTCCTAGGACTAATTACATTCTAAATGAATTTGAATAAAATCATGTCTTCTCCATTCAACTCAGCTGCAATGATCTTCCTTGATTTTCCATTTCCTGTTAGTTCTTCCATAGCTTTCTCATACTCTAAAACATTAGTTTCTGGAGGAGACACTCCAAATTAGTAATCATATACTCCTTCATGAGGAACTCTCAAACAGGTAGCCCACTCATCAGACGAGAAAATGACTTCATTGCCATTGACTCTAGATATTATCCTATGCACATAATCTTCCTCTTCGAACATTAGATATTAAAATAATTCATTGACAAGCTTCAGGTAGTACGGTCCATTGTTTTTTGTAAAGAATTCGGTCCATCCTTGGGCATCTAGTACTTCTAGCACTAATGACTTGCTCGACAGCAGCCATTCTTCACTTAACTCCTTCTCAGCAAAGATTTCTCTCTTGGTCAGATGCGGGTTGACATGTCCAATTGAGGTATTACTAGTTCCACTGGATTCGTATCGAGTTCTCTTTGGCCTTGGCGCATCCTCATTGACATTTGGGGGTCGCTTGGTTCTAGCAATAGATATTGAGAGAGGTTTGAGGGCTCAAACGAAGAGTTACTGTTTAGGAATTTCGAGAGCAAGGTTCGAGTTTGAGAGAGGAACATGGATTGAGATATGTCTGTCGCCTTTGGTTTTTTCATTTATGTATTAATGCAAAATAGAATATAAATAATAAAAAATAATTAAAACGGTTCGCATTCCCGCAAAAATAATGTCATACAGTGAGATATCCAACAGTGAGATGTACCAGTAAGGTACACCAATGAGGTGCAATGGTAATGTGTAACAATTAGGTCTAACTGTGAGGTCCGATAGTGAGGTCTAACTATAATGTCCGAATGTGAGGTCTAACTATGAGCTCTAACAGTGAGGTCTGACTGTGAGGTTTCCAATGCTAAAATTAATCATTCCTAACTCCTTTTGATGTAATTTAGCCTCTCAGAATTCGAAGCCTTTGTGAATATATCATCCAATTAATGTTCAGTGCCAATGAATTCAAGAGTTATTTCACCATTTTGATAATGATCCCTCAAAAAGTGATGTATCACATCAATATGCTTTGTCCTACAATGAGATACTAGATTTTTGGAAATGTTAATAGCACTTGTATTGTCACACTTTATAGAGACATGTTTGAATTGGAATCCATAGTCTAATAAAGTGTGTTTTTTCCATAGAATTTGAGCACAACAACTACCAACAGCTATGTACTCACCTTCGGCAGTAGATAATGAAACATAATTCTACTTCTTACTACACCATGATACTAGTGACTTGCCTAAAATGTGACATGTCATAGAGGTACTTTTTATATCTAACTTGCAACCAGAAAAATCAGAATCAGAATAGCTCAACAAATCAAAATATTGTCCTTTTGGATAAAATAATTCTATGTTGGGAGTATGTTTGAGATATTAAAAAATCCTTCTTATAGTAGGTAAATGAAACTCTTTTGGATGGGCATCAAAGTGAGCACACATGCATACACTAAACATGATGTTAGGACTTCTAGATGTAAGATAGAGTTGACTCCCTATCATACCATTGTAGTTGGTTTGATCCACTGGTTCTCCAGATTCATCAGTATCCAACATACAAGTGGTACTCATAGGTGTGTCACTACATTAACTACCATTCAAAGAAAAACATTTTAAAAGATCCTTAATATATTTACTTTGAATCAAAACAATGCCATTTTTATTTTGAAAGATCTGAAATCCAATGAAAATTTTGAGTTATCCCTTTAAACTCATTTCAAACTCATTTTGCATTATTTTTGAATACTCAATACATAATGAATTTTTAGAAGATCAAAAATAATAACATCCACATAAATTTATACTATCAAAGCATATTTAGAAATCCATTTAATGAAAAGAGTAGGATATGATATCCCTTTGGTAAAACCTTTTGAAATAATAATAGAGTTGAGCCTATCATACCATGCACTTAGAGCTTGTTTTAAGCCATATAAAGATTTAGATAGTTTAAAAAAATGATTGAAAAAATGTGGATTTGTAAAACCAGAAGGTTGTTCAACAAATACATCCTCAAATATATACCCATTTAGATAATCACTTTTAACATCCATTTGATAAAGATTGAAATTCAGATGAGCTGCATAATCATGAAGTATCCTAATAGATTCTACTCTGGCTACAGGGGAAAAGGACTTCTCATACTCTATTCCTTCTTCTTGGTTGTATCCTTGTGAAACTAACCTAGCCTTATTTCTAACTATATTACCAGACTCATCAACTTTGTTCCTAAACACCCATTTAGTGCCTATAGTTAATGTGTCCTTAGGTCTTTCCACTAATTACCAAACTTTTTTTCTTTCAAACTAATTATGTTCTTCTTGCTTAGCCATTACTCAAAATTCATCATTGATAGCATCATTAATATTTATGGGTTCGAGCTGTAAAATAAAGGCTTGATGTTTAAAATAGTTTCTTAAAGAAGCTCTAGTTTTTGTTCCTCTATTTAAATCACCTACAACAGCATCTAGATGATGATTCTTGAGAGTCCTAATACCTATAGGGAGGGTTGAACTAGATTATTCGTTGTTGTATGTTGGTCCAGAATCGGTAGGAGCAGATTCTTGAAAATTTATAGAATTGGAAACTTTTACAGGGGATTCACTATCATTATCATTATGGTTCAGAATTGAATAATCTTCCTCAAGATGTTCAAAAGCGGTTTTAGGCTCATGTGGATCAGTATCATCGAATTTGACATAGACTGATTCTTCCACACATTTGGTTTTCCTATTGAACATTATACAGGCCTTACTTGAGATTTAATAACCCAGGAAAATTCCATCATCACTTTTGGATGAAAATTTTTCAGGTTTATCTTTAGTATTAAGAATAAAGACTTTGCATCCAAAAACTCTAAAGTAATTAAACTTAGGCTTCCTATTATTCCAAAGTTCATAAGTATTCCTTTTTAGAACAAGTCTAATTAAAAATCTATTGATAACATAACAAGCTGTATTTGCAGCTTTAGCCCAAAAATATACAGGTATGTCATACTCATTAAGCATAGTCCTTGAAATTTCTTGAAGGGTCCTATTTCTTCTTTCTAAAACTCCATTTTTTTGAGGTTTCATAGAGGAATTAAAGATGTGACTATATCCATTATTTGAGAAGTAGGATTCAAACTCATTATTATCTAACTCACGGCAATGATCACTTCTCAGGGTCTTAATATTAAATCCACTATGGTTTTATATAGACTTAGAATATTTGACAATAAAGAAACAAGCTTCACTTTTGTGAGCTAGAAAGTATACCCAAGTATATCT
This sequence comes from Viscum album, assembly GCA_963277665.1. NCBI lineage: Eukaryota > Viridiplantae > Streptophyta > Magnoliopsida > Santalales > Viscaceae > Viscum > Viscum album. The sequence continues at coordinate 1,773,560,205 of OY728153.1, read as the reverse complement.
ATAAAAATCATATACAAGAACATAAACATAGTTATTCCCATTTAATATTGAAACTCTTGACGGTATAAACAAATCCATATGAACCAATTAAAGTGGTTGAGAAGTTGAAACATCTTTCTTTGGTTTGAAATAAACTTGGTGTTTTTTTCCCTTTTGACAGGGATTGCACATTTTATCAAGTGGGAATTCTAATTTAGGTAACTCTCTAACTAAATATTTATTAGATTTCTTCCTAAGTGAGTGCACATTATAGTTTCCTAACCTTATTTTCCACAAACAATACTCTTTATGAAAAGCATTTAAGCAGGAAATATTTTGTTTTGATAAGGAATTTAAATCAACAGCATATACATTCTCATTTCTACATGCAGTGAAAACTAAATCATTATTTGAATTAAAAACATGGCATGCATCATTTTAAAACATAACATTAAATCCATCATCACATAACTGATATTTTCTAAGTAATTTTTACTTTAATCCATCAACAAAAAGTACTTTAAAAATTAATATTGTATCAGGGTAACCAATTTGGCCTAAGCTGACGATTTTTCCTTTTTCATTATCACCAAAGGTGACATGCCCACCATTAACTTTAATTAGACTCTTGAAGCAAGAATAGTATCCTGTAATATGTCTTGAACATCCACTATCCATGTACCATAGGGTCTTACATGAATTATTTAAGTAATGGCCCTATAAAACAGATTAAACATGGGGTAATTTTGGTAACCAGATCTTCTTGGTTCTAGAGAGGTTAGCTAGTAAAACTTTGGGAACACATATTTTCTTTATAGGTTTTCTAAAATCATCAAACATATTTTGAGACATAAATACTTTGTTAGGTCCTTTAGAAATTTTTTTCTCAAAATATGGTTCAGAATTAGCAGTGAAGTGTCGATATTTTGGAAAAAAATTGGTTTTTCTAATTTGTCTCTATCCAGGATGATATCCCAGACCAGTTGTATATTTAGGAGCAATATGTTTTCCTAGAAACTGTGTCAAGGTATCCCTACCTACAGTGAACTTCTCAATATTCTTTCTTAATTTTTCATTAGATAATTTGAGTTGAGTGTTCTCTTTAAATAGTTGAGAATTATTTTCTTTTTATACAATTAGATCTGTTTTAACATTACTATTAATGGAATACCGCTTCTTCAAAGATTTATATTTATCTTTTAGTTCATTGCAGGTATCTTCTAGCATATTACAATATTCAAACAGTTCATCCTTATACCTATTTTTATCATTATCTGAATAACTATTATTTCCATAATAATAATCATTTAGAATAAGGGAAACAAGTACCTCGGATATGTTAGTCATGAAGCACATGTTGGCATGATTGTTTTCAGAATCAATTGCTTCTAATTAACTTGTGTTGTATTCCAAAGCACTCCAGGTTTCCTTCAATGATTTCTTGTACTTATTTTCCTTATAATCATATTTCTTTATGAATTTTAACATCGAAAAGTCAACCTTGATATGTACTTTCCTCTTGAATTCATAAAAGACTATATCTTCTTCCTTGTCAGATTTCTTCCAATCCTTCATCCACTTACCTTGTTGATCATACTAACTCTTGTAGTTTGGTTTTCTGAAAAACTTTTTCTTCCTATAGAACATCTTATATCTCTTGGATATTTGAGCCATTTCTTTACCACTATCTGAAAATGAATCTTTAGTGGTTGAACTTTTAGTAGGTGCATGTATTTTCTCCTTGTATATGATCTTTGAAGTAGTATACTTGAATGCCACAGATTTTCTCTTAGGTTCATCATCTTCTTATTTTTTTACCTTCAGTTCTTCTTCATACATCATTAGTATACCAATCAACTCCTTAACAGGTAGCTTGTTGATGTCACATGAATCTCGGATAGACACAAAAGTGCCACTCCATCTATCTGGCAAGAATCTCAATATTCTCATGATCTGGTCTTTCTTTGGAACAACTTTTCCCAGTGAACTCATGGTGTTGACAATCTCATTAAACCCTAAGTACATGTCAAAAATGGTTTCATCATGTCTCATCTTGAAATTATCATATTTAATTGTATAATTTTTTAATCTCATTTCCTTAACATTGGTTGTTCCTTCATAAGAAATAGCCAAGGTGTCCCAGATTTGATGTGGTGTTTTACATGCAAAAATTCGATTAAATTCCTCATCTCCTATAGAGTAGTAAAGGGAATTCATAGCATTACAATTATTGTTATAGTCAGTCTTTGTAGAATCATCCCAGGTAGATCTTCCAGTTTTTCAAATCTCATATTCTGATTCTATAGCAGAGAAAATATCAAAACAAATTCTTTCCAAATGAATTTTCATTTTAATTTTCCATTGACCATAATTCACACCAATAAATAAAGGTGGCATGTTAGTAGCAGCAAATTCTTGTCTATTGTCTATAAATAGAGTTTAGGGAATATATTAGAGTGATAAAATTTAGAACTAATAGAAATTTAAGATCTTTAAGATAAAACTAAAACCACAGTTTGAAAAATAGAAGGATTGAATTTTTTTTATAAATATAAATGTAACCTATGATAGAAAATGTTGGTTGGATTGGATACTCATGAGGGGTGATAAATTGATTTCCAATTAATATTTATGTTAAAAACTTTTAGGATTAAAATCCCCAAATTAAAGTGGCCCAGTCAATTAAGGCAGTAGAGATATAAGTGACTTATTGTTCAACGGGTTTCTCAATGGTTGATTACTCCTCAGTTGAATCAGTATGAGAACTAATTCCACTTTTGGAACATGTTTACTAACTGAATCACATATATACACTAACCAGAACTAACTATCAGAGTGAATGTAAAAATAGATTTCTGTCTTTGAACATATAAACAGTGGATACATTAAAAACAATGTAATGGGAAGATGAACAGAACAACTTAGACAAGATGTTCAGTCTTAAGTTGAGACCTAGTCCTCTCCACTTTGTGATCACCTACCACCAAGCAATTATATTGAAAAGTGATACACAGCCTGAATCGGGCTTTACAACAGTTTTCACAAACTATCTAGGTTTTGCAACCTCTACCACAGTTATACGTGGGAAAAATTAAACAACCAAGACACACCAGGCTTCTTCCACTATTATACGTGGGATACAAATATAAAGAGAGTTTGGTATGGGGATTTTCAGTATCCCTCAGTTCAAGCACAAGAGTCAGTGTGTGTAACATAGCCACACTTCTCACAAATGTAAACTATTTAAAAACAATAGAGGTAAAGATATTAGGGATAAGTTTACAATGCTCTTTTGTGTTGACAAATCAGCTCTGGACTCATTGGTATGAACGAAATGGTGTTTTTCGTCCTTCTCTGCATGTTTCCTCCAAAACAGAGTGTCACAACTTCTAGGTTTAGACTTCTAGATGTAAAGATGATCAGATTCTTGGGTCTGATGCTCTTTGTAGTACACCACCACTGCTTGAGAAGGTTCTCTCAGTAGATCTTCGTGAATCTCTGTGTTCCTTAGAATGAGTGCTTGAGTGTTCTTCTTCTTTCTTGTAGTTTTGGTGGCTTTATGTGTCTCTCTTATGTATATTCAATATATTCTGTGTATTCTCTATGTCCTTTTTTATGTCTATCTCCACTCATATATAAATACACTTTTCCATCTCATCTTCTTCTCATTTGGTTCAGTAGGGTCCGAAAAGATAAATGTTTCAACCATGTGTGGTCTTCCTCGTGCATCGTACTGTTTCCTGATATGCTGAAAAATATCATTAAATAATTTTAGATGCATTAATTTGTCCAGACATGACCGTTATGATAGTATTAATAAAATTGGTAAGGAAATGAATAGAATATGATTAGACTGGTAGCAGATGCATATCACATGGTAGACTTCAATGGTAGTCTCTCCAACTGTGAACTTCATCATCATCGGTAGGCTCTCTGTTTGTAGGCTTGTAATGGTGGACTTTGTGTCAGAGTATGTCTTGTAACGGTAGATGTTACTCGATGTAATAGTATCTCCTTGCCCGTGGACTTCATTTGTAGGCTATTCAACTATGGGCTTCATTAGTAGGCTTGATCACCGGTAGACTTCAACAAGTAATCTTCATTATCAATGTTGTATGTACATCAGTAGACTTTGAACAATAGTCGACTATCTCGATAGTATGAGTTGTTTAGCGGTAGCCTTCTACCAATAGTATACATGTCCAACTGTAGACTTGTGACAGTGACCTTTTAGCGGTAGCTTATATCAGTGACAGTAGATCTTCAATAGTAACCTTCTAGGATCAGTGACCTAGTGTAACAGTGAACTATAATGGTGACTTTGAATAGAAGGCTCTTACCAGTATCCTTTAACAGTAAACTTATATTTAGATAAATGGAAACTGTAAGCTGGTGCAGTAATGTCATGAGACTAAGAATATAAATTGTTCCGGATAAAAAATATAAATGTAGATTTAAAAGGGTTAGCAAATGGATTAATATATCATGGTAAATTATTTAAACATTATTTGGGATTATCAAAACAGGTGAGATCAACATTAGGGAACTTTTAGTCTCCTTATCATTAGTGGTATAACCATTAATCATATCACCTTACTAATTATCCTCATTATCTTTCCCTTTAGGACATCTAATTACATAATTCCTATACATTCCACATTTGAAACATTAATGTTTATATCATATATTAGGGAAACCATTATTCTGATCCATCGAATTAAAAAAAAACTATTCATTTTCCCTCTATAATTACTTTCCTTGATTCCTTCTTTTACATAATAAAAACTTCTTCGTGTATATATAAGACATCCACTTGGGTGATTCTTTGCAAATTCCGAAAATATAGTAATCAAAATCTTCTTTCAAATATGGTCTCTAACACCCTAACTCTCAACAAAATCTAAAATTATTTTATTTGATGAGTCTGATAGTTTGTTAAGGTGTGAGTTGTTAATAATATATCAGGATAACTGGTTGGGAATTGTCACAATATCCTTCACTCCAATCATCATCCCATTTATTTCTAATCGAAACATTATCTATCATGTTACACATTAATCAAGTTTCATATGTATCCCTCCATTATCGAGTTCAACTCAATGCACCATTTTCGATGTTATTACACTAATTATCTATGTACTAGGCCATATCCACTTGTAGTATCCAGATAGGTATGTAATTTCTTGGGACCCACTTGCTATATCCCTTACCAATAATATATGGAATTTTATTATATTTTGACTCATATTTAGGCTTATCCTAAGATGTATCCATAAAAATATCCTTATAAATATCCATAGGGATATCATTAATGTTTTCTCATCCTAGTTTATAAATGTTAAATAATCCTTTATTCTGGTACCAAATTTAAATACCAGGGGTTTTATACATATATTTTACTTCATTTAGACGAATATTCATCATATTACCCAAAAACATGATTGGTGATCGTAAATGAATAGTGAATTTGGAAACTTAGAAATATAAATAGCTCATTCCTTATTTTTATACATCATATCCCACTTAGTTACATATAACTATTACCATTGTTGGACATATAATTCATAATACCTTTCATCATAACCAAGGAAAAAGAAATATAAAAAGGGTTAGTCATGTTCCTTAGTAAGTTTAAATAAGGAAAATATGTAAAACTAATGTGATCATAAGGGTATGACAAAGTGATCACAACATATTAAAACCATAACCTACATATCAAAGATTAATATCATGATTCAATGAATAAGGATTGGTAGTTTTTGATACATGAATCATAAATAAATCAATGAACATAATCCATACAAGCATATCATTGACAAAAGACATGGATTTTGGCATACACATAAGTTGAGAAGATAATTTCCTTGTCACCATGGGGTGTATTTTAGTGGTTATTCCATAATTATACCCATGGTGGTTAGTTGAGGAGGTACTAGTTTAGAGCCTCTATGTTTTCACCTTTATATCCTTTGTACCCCTACCTCCAGACCTTCCATGTATAGAAAATAATTTACTTCGTAGTCTATGCTTGTTTCCAAAACAATAATATGTTAATGGGTTAACTTCCTAATCCATAATAATAGTCATGGTTCACTCCCAATAATACCATAGTAGATAGAGTCCCTTATTGAACTGGTATCACATATGATTGTATTACTTTTATCTCATGAGATATCAATCTTTACACAATTCATCGAAGGGAGATATTGGTCCCACCCACCACATAATGAAAATCATTCATATGTGTTCCATAACATAATAAATCATTAATCATATTAGAAACTATGAAAGCAAATGGGTTTCATAATCATTAATCATAAAATAACCTATGTTAAATAGATAGGTTTCAGAATCATTTTTTCATTTCATTAAAACATAACCCATGAAAATATAAGTATTGTTCATAATAATTTTATAATGGTACAAACTATTAATGAAAAATATGTTTAAAAAAAATAATTTAATCATAAAAATTATACATCAAACGAAATAATAAAGATTGTATCATTGAATCAAATCTCCAGAAAATATTATTTGACATAAAAGGATGTAATCTTAGATAAAAAATGATTTTAAAAGAAAAATCAAATAGAATGTCACTTGAGAAAAATATACAGTCCTTCAAAATCTACTTTTACAACATTAGAAAATAATTGAATATTATGAATATCATTTCTTTTAAAATAACCTTTAAATTTTATCAAGGAAGCTTCAAAGGGAATAATTTTCACAACCAAGAGAAATCTGTTTCATTTCATACATGTAAAAACAAGGATCCATTTCTTATTTTTATTATAATATTAATGGGCCTTATTTTAGGAACAGACCTATAGATTCATTTAAAAATATTTTTAAACAATTAAACTATGTATAAAAGTATATTTAAAAAATAATTTTTAGATGGTTAAAAAAATATTTTAAAACATTTCTAGAAATCTTGGTTTTATAAGAAAATTGGTTTTAGACTGCAATGTAAAATAAAGAGGATTTTATTAAAATCATTATTTTGTTAAATTGATTACATAAATAGGAGAAAATGGATGTAAATAATTTATAACCATAACATAACCATATTAGAATAAAATTAAGTAGCTTCTTTATAGATGGATCATAAGATATTATCACTAGAATAGAAATCATAAACAATCCTAATAAACATTGAGATTATAACACGAAAACCATTTTATTTTATTTTGATTCATCATTACCATTAAATATTCATATATAAATCCTTAAATATCATGAATTAATGTATGTTAATGATAAAAAATTTCAAAGGGGTATTAGATAAACCACCCAAAAGAAAAGAGTTTTGATTTTTCATATGTCACCCAGAATCAAAAGAGAGACAAAAAATCCCATACCTCTTCGGTAACTTTTGAACCATAACCTCCATACAATATATATCATATATTGGAATTATAAATCCCAATAATTTTTAGTATTGTAATCATAATATATATTAATGATAATTATATAAACCACAAAAAGAAGAAACTGGTGGGGAATTTCCATATTTCTTCCAGAAATAAAATATAGTCTAGAAATCCCTTACCTTAAGTCTTTAATTATTTTGTATTTGTTTGAAAATCACATATAATAAATATATTTTTATTATAAATGTATTTAATAACCATAAATATTTATATCATACCATATATTATATACTTATGTCCTTTTATTACCCATTTATTAATAATTCTATGTTAAAGCCATATTTCGGGCAATAATTTCTTTTTTCATGTATGTTTTGATTTTAAATTTTTAGTCCTATTACATAATTCATGGTTCTATATTCACAAAAAAAAATAACCATGATATAAATTTCATTTATATTATGTAAAAAATTATTTATCTTAAACCGTTAAAGATCGATATTGAAAATGAAATACATCATTTATGGGGAAGGTAAGTCAAACGTATGAATGAACATCACTTACATTTTCTTGACATAATCAAAGAAATATGGGTAAATAATATGTAAATGTTATTGTTTCATATTTATTTCATATATATAACTTTTTTATTTGAATATTTAATTATTATCTTCCATTTATAGTATCTATCAAAAATGTATCAAATCGCTTCGCCAGGTGGTCATCCACCGTACACATGAAGAAAGTTATCAAATCCCACACTAAAATGAAAATATGTTGGTATATGTTTTATATTTATTATAGAAATATTATTATGTTAAAAATATCATATTTATTCATTTAATACATAATTATTACCATCCATGTAAATGAAAATTGAAAAACACATCAGATCGATTCACGTGGTGGACTCCACCGGACACACGAATGAGGATTTCATATCTCATTTGATAGAAGAGGATATGGACAGAAGTCTTAAACTTAACATATAAATATATAAGTAAATTTATCATACTGAGTTTATTATATCATAATTTTTTAATAATAATTGAAGGATGAGGAAAAAATAAAATAAAATATTTAGTTCGGGACGTTACCACTTCTTCGGACAACTTTTTTTGGTTTGTAACCAAAGTATTATTAGGATTTCCTTATGGAAAAAATAAGTCTTATTGTATGAGATTATTTAATTATGAAATTTATTTTGATAGGTATTTTTTGAACCAATGAGTTTTGAAATTTTGAATGTGATATGTGACATGGTTGGATTTTATAAGTGAGCATAGTGGCACAGTTGTAATTTTTTAAAAGAAAAAGGTATACCCATGTTTTTCCACGACACAAGGATCAAATTTTTTATATTATCTAAAATATAAGATATATGATAAATATATGGATTTAATATTGTTTTTGGAAAATTTTATAGGTGATTTCACCCCTTATAATTTTAGTTTAACCCCTGATAGGCTTATTTTCTCTTTAGCTGTGTCAATTAATTTCTACTACTTTTAGTATTAATTAGGGTAAAAAAATTACATTAAAATTATTACATAATATATATTTTTATTATTCCAAAAATTTAATCTATTTTTTTAAATTTCATTCAAAAAATTAATCCTACACATGTGACTAGAAATTTGTTTTCCAAAGTGAAAGTGTTCAAATGTTTAAAAACATTTATACGAAAATTCTATATTATGTCAATTATAATGAACTAAATTGGAAACATATATAAATAATTTCACTAATTTAACATTTAACGAAACATTAAAATATTTATTCATTTTTAGATTAATTTAAATGAAATGACAGCACTTAATAAAAGCCATTATTTTTTATTATTCAATAAAAAAATTATGTTTTCAAACAATTCCAAAAATAAAATACAATATAACTTTACATGGTTATTTTAAAAATGATGATTATTTTTTCAAATAAAAATTCTTAAAAAAATTAACTTTAAAATTAATGTGTAAAAGGAGAGGAATTGTATTTTTTGATGAATCTAGTTTTTAAGCATAAAATTAAATTTATTCGATTCACTTCTATAGAAAACACATAAGATGAATACTAAAATTTTCTTGAATATATAATATAGAAATACTATAAAAAAATAACCATAATTTATTTATTAAATCTATTATGGTAAAACACATTTGTAGATATAAAACATTTTAGAATAAAATACTTTATTTTAAAATTGTTCTGATTTTCATGTCTAATTAACTGGTCATAAAAAAATTCATTATATATACATTTTTAAATCATAGATTTTCAAAAAAAATTAATTATATTCATACTCTCCATTTAAATGTTTATGAGATAAATATAATATTAAATAATAATATTTTAATAGTATGTTATGTTTTGTTTAAACTTAGAGTTGTGGATAACATAAACTAAGCACAATGTTGTGCATAATGAAAGGAAAACTGTGAGTTGTTTATAAGAGAAAATATTGAAAATATTAAATTTAATTGAAAACATATTTCAAAAAATCATAATGTGTTATATCATGCAAGACTGTGACCATCACTTTTAAATATTTATTGTGAGACCACTTTATTTATTCCAAGATTTTCTCAATGGATAAGATTTATCGATGACCCAATGCCCCAGTTCTCCATTCTCGTTCATGGTACACACTCACCTTTAATTTTTTTACATACATTTAGTGTATTTATATTACATGAATAGTCTTAGATAATAACTTGGGATAGGTTTCGTTCTTAAGTTATATACTTGGATGAAATGTCAAGAAATGTTATTTAGGTAATTAATTTCTATGAATTCATGTGTGTAAAGTACCTAGGTGAGAAAATTATGACATATCCTATATTCTTACTATTATTGGGTGAACTACATGGGAAAAAAATTCTTGGAAAATTTTATTCCAAGCATTAGAAGAACTCCATATGAGATTAAAATAAAGACCTATCTTTTTTCCAACTATCTTTTTAACCCAATAAATTATTCACTTGAGTAATTTCTCATTATATGGAAATTTATTTTTTTATGAACCATCATCTGTTTATTATATATATTTTAGGGAGGGGAATATGATTTTTATTTTTGTTGATTAAATTTCTTCAATGAAAAATAATATTTTTCATGCTGAGGAAGCTGAAGTTATGGAGCTGGGAATGTTTCAACAGATTGATAATAAGTTATGGGTATTGATCTATAAAATGTATAACCACGTTAATGGTATTTTTCAATGTATATTTGAAACTAAGAGAGATACTGTAAGTGGTGGTTTATCCTCTCATTTTATTTTGAAAATTGAAAATGAAATTCCCACAATCACTTATCAATTATCAATTATATGAACCCTTTATTTACTCCAATTATCAGTTTGAAACAAACCCTTAGGTGTGTCATATGGCTGGGTATAGGAATAACTACCATCATCGATGTAATAAATATAGTCTATTTGTAAATGATGTTGATTTCTTCATGGTTCTATATCACTAATGGATATTAGTGTAAACACCATTCACAACACACTGGAGTAGGACAATTTAGAGATGATAATGAATTCCTCTTGGGTGTGGCTCATGGATGGATACTAGTATAGTCACCAACACTGGTTCACTAAATCTTTTCCATTATAAAATGATGATGAATTTCTCATATTAAATTCTCAAACCGGGATATCTGTATAAACACCATCCTTATCATAATAGATATGATCAATTTAGAAATGATAATGAATACTTCCTAGTTGTGGATCATGGATGAATATCGGTATGAATGAAATTACTAACACACTAGATATTTCCCATTCACAAATGATGATGAATTACATTGGGTAATCTCTCACTAATGTATATGATGGGACAAATATGTGTACTGTGTTGTATTTGTTGTCAATAGTTTTCAATTAAGATCAAAGTGATGAAGGATATAAAGAAGAACTCCAAAGTTATTGAGAGTAATAAATTCCGATGATTGGTTAACTGATCTTAAGTTCAAAGTATATGTATCAATGGTGACACATTTTCTACAACAATGAAAACATATCAGAGAGTATTTAAGAGATTCAAGTTATATAATGATCATATAAAGAGAAGAAGGTTATGCCAGTCATATTCAATGTTGACTGGAAAACTGGCCTTGCTGAAATATTGAGAAGTTGCAGTACATTCCCTGAAAAAATTAGATGATGCTAAATTTGATCAATCAAACAGTATATATCAATATAGATAAGTTTTTTTGATGAAAGCATATGATTTTTGAAGAATAAATATGAAAATTAATTAGCATTAGTGTTCTTGTTGAAGCATATATTTTAGGTGGTAGTGTTTCCCAGTGTTTTATAATTATTGAACCTCAAAATCAAGATTTTGTTTTTTGGAAATGGAAGGATTTCTGCATAGGATTGAATGAGATGCGGAACAGTTGAGGAAATCAGAAAATTAACCAAACCATGTACCTCATACCATGGACCGCATACCATGTTCGGGAACGGTTAGAGGCTGCATACCATGTAGCGGCAAAGGTACACGGAATGGTTCATAGAACGGGTTGAGGTACTGAAAATGATTCATCATAGAAGGAGTTTTGGTAGGCAGAATGACTCATCATCGGTGGAAGAGATGCAGTATACAGACCAGAAGACACACAGTAAGAGGTGAAGGTTTGAATAAGGGTCGTAGTATGTGGTGGAGTATTACCGTACGCGGATGGAGTTCATAATGTGGTGAAGTTTGTACCAAATTAAAAATTTGGGTAAAAGTGATTAGTGAAATTTGAAGATTTATTTTTCAATATAAGCAGTGATAATCCCATCATTAAGTAAGAGAGAATTCTATGAGAAAATATCATCACTATGAAAGAACTCGGCTACGTCCAAAAGTGGTATACATAAGAGATTCTACATAAGACGAAGTGGTACGCGAAAGATAAAACGGTTCATGAAATATGAAGGATTAGTACATGGAAGATGTTTTGTGTAAGAAAAATTAGTATGCGGGAACTGAAATAATTTGTAGAATTTAAATAAGAAGTCTGTGAAAAGAAGAAATGAATTTCCAAGGAGGTATGCCAAGGAGGTACATAGAGGTGGTATGTGAAGGTGGTACATGAAGGCAGTACATGAAGGTAGTACACAGAGGTGGTATGCAGAGACTGCATGTGGAGGTAGTATATGAAGGCGGTGCACAAAGAAAGAACGATTCATGGATAAAGCCCAGTGCACAGAGTAGTCACGGTGCACGTATCAGGAAAGGTGTGCAGAGCAGGTGCAGTACACGTAGCAGGAACGGTATGCAAAGAAGAGGTGGTATGAAAAGTAGAGGTGGTAGGCGGAGTAGGCACTGTACGCTGAGCAAGCACGGTACGTAGAGCAGGCGTGGTACATAGACCAGGTGTGGTACACAGAGCCGTAATGGTAGGATGATCAGAGATAGTCCTGATAATCAAGGACAGTTCATAGAAACGAAAACATCATAAAGAAGTTTGTGATTCTACTGAAAAAGGGGGAAGAAGTTCTAATGCATTAAGTAATTTCACTAAAGGATAAAACTAAATATAATGGAGCATTAATTCAGGACATCAATGCAAGTAGTGTCTCATGATGAATAGAGACAAATATTTTTTATGCCAATATGTTAAAGAAAACTTCATGTAGATAAACTGAGTGAGACCTCTCACAAGGCAGTGAGCCAGGGGGATTCAACAGAGGTGGTCTGAGGGAAGCGGTGGACTATCCTTAAACCATTGTAAATGTAGTGTGCGTGGGGTATAGTGATTGTTCCCAATCTTTTGTAATTCACAGCCAATGAAGATTAGTAGAATTTGGTACGAATTGAAACATGTCGGCATATGCTCCATGGACGTATCCCATAGTGGTGAACCAAGTAAAAAATTCATTTGTTTTTCTTATATATGTGAATGTTTTAATTAGTGAACATATCCATCATAGAGGTTTAAACAAGTTCCTACCAATGTGGGAATAAGATCAAGTAAAGAAGAGAAAATGTTGACACTATGATTCACCTCCCTCTCCCCTCCAGGTGGTTTAGGGTCCTTAAATTTGTATCATAGGGAAAGGTTTATGTATGTTGGATACTCATTAGAAATTCTATTTAGAAGAGTATTTGGGTTTTAATTTCAGAGTCAATAATGAAGAGAAGTCTTGATAAAATCATAGTTATCTTTAAGTAGAATTCTATACCCAGCAAGACCATTTAGAATAGGAAAAATAAAGATAAGACACAGTTGAATAATTCCCTATTATCTAAATGGGTTGATGTTTCTTGATCTCCATGCCTTTCTAATAATGAAGAAATATCTGGCATGGAAAGTAAAGAGAACGTGGCTCATGTTTCCACTAAACTTATGGATTCTAGAAAAAGTGGTGATGTTGATCAAATTTTTACCTCACATTAGTTTGTAAGTGATCAAGAGAAACTAAGAAAATATCTACATGATATTCCTAAAGAAAGAGTGGTTTCTATTTGTAGAGTATTTCAATGCATGCAAGTTGAGATCGCCCGACTTGAAAGAGAAGATGACAATATGGAAAATGGTTTAATAGGACATATTTTAGAATGATATAAGCTCTTCAGATAGATTAATGCCTTTGAAAATAAAGGATTCAATAAGACTCTGTAAGAATTATCCATGCACTTAAAGATGAGTTGAAGAATAGAAATGAAAATAATTTTTTATATTTGAAAGAAACTTCCATAAAGATCAAGGAACTCAAATATTATTTTCAAAACAATGTTAATATTTATGAAGATGAGGTTGAAAGATTAGAGAAGACTTGTGAAGAGAAGATTATCACAATTGATGATCAGAATATCATCCTCAATATGGAAAGTCTATAATTGGAACCTCAATTGACCAATCTTGAAAAGACACATTTTGGGCTTTTAAAAAAGGAAATAGTTTATATTGGTACTTAGTGTCCACTAGAGGATTCTAAAACTAAAAAACCTTCCACATGTGATAAGAAGATCGTGATTTCTATTGATGATCTATTTTATGAAATGGGGTCTAATGCTACTCAATGCTCACTGGAGGAACATAAATTTGAAAGACCTCCAACATGTGATAGGAATATCATGAAATATTTCGGTGATATACCAGAAGTACCTAAGATGAATATTGTACCATCCAAACCATTTTTTTCTCATGTTTCTAAATATGTTTCCACAAGAATTGGTGGCTAGAATTGAAATTCAAAATAGGTATGGATGAAAAAAGGTAAGGAGTTACATACCACCATGACTAGGGTGGATAAGAAGAACAAAAATTTGGAAGATAGTTCCCCATAGAGAGCACAAAAAATTAATAAAAAGACCCAATAACCTTATCTATAAGATATCAAGAATTTAAGATTTGTGGGACAATTTTGGTGCTGCTATAGGTTTGTGCATTGTTCATTTGATTGTTGGTACAATCCTAAAAATTAAAAATCACAAAGGAATCCCATCACAAAGGGGATAAAACCATAGAGGAATAATCCACATCCATAGATTCAGAGCATGTGTATACTACAAACAGATTTGAAATGATTGACAACATCTGTTATGTATGTAATGACAATGCTCATAAGGTTGGTAAGTCCTCATCTCAAAGTGCATCAAAAAATGATAAGAATAGAAGACCACCGAAGCTGACTAAGAATGAAAAAGTAACATTGGGAAGAAATCAGAAGAATATTGTGAGCATAAATTTCCCAAAGAATATATCAAGTAGGGAATCATAGAAGTCCCTAGTTTTTAGATCCATGAATGTAACACCCTGAGATTTTATGAAAAATATTTTTTTTTAATTTCATTAATGTCTTGTGTTATACGCTACACCAAAAGGAGCTTTCACAACACACATCTCTGACCTGGCTTGAATTACACGCAATCACGACCTTCCATGATAGCGTGTGTTGTACGCAACACCAAGTTTCGCTAAACAACGATATGCTATTAAAATATTATTAAAACCAGCCATTATGAATAGTAATAACCACTTTTTAAATTTTAGAAATTTTAGCTCTCAAAATGGACTTCATTTTTGGATTCGGAGTATCGAATTTATCCTAAGGTGAAATTTTGGTACTTTTCGATAACTTTCATATTCTGATGAATAGTGAAAATTACTAAATTATAATTAAAAACAACTTTTTTAATCGAAATAATTAATAGTGATAAATCATTAATTTTAGTGGTTTTATAGTATATTTAGAATATATTTTTACAATTTAATACAATTTTGGTCATTGGATGTAATTTCACATTTAAACCAGACATAATCAATTGTCAATCTTTTGATAGATATTGTTTCTTAAAAACACGCTATTTGTTTTAACAGCGGGATTTAATTAAAAAAATAATTAATGCAACTTCTATGTTATGAATTTGGTAAAATAGACTTCATTTCTGAATTCGGAATATGAAATATAGCTTAGGATGTAATTTTGGCATTGTTCTGAAAAACATCAATTTTTGATGAATAGTGAAACTACTAAGTGGTAGTTAAAAAAACTGAATTTTTCATAAAACTTAATTTTACCGCTTCTGTGAATGAAATTGAAAAACTCCGAGAGACACGGTTGATGTCAGTAAGTAAAATGTGGTTCAATGAGATGAAAATATTTTTTTGGTGAATAGTAATTTTTTACTTTTATTTGCCACGGTTAAAAGTAAATAGGGTTATTAAGGGTAAATATGATATTACTATTACCCTAAAACATGTCCTAATTCTATTGGATAAGTTTAATTCGACCAAAAACAAACTTAGGAATAAAATATGACCATTTAGGCCCACTTGGGTTAGATTAGGACATTTATTATTAATTTATTTAATGAATAGTTAAAATAGTTAAAATCAAAGTTTAATACCTAAATCATTTTTAATATGGGGTTATACATAATATAAATTCGACTATAAATATTCATTAGAAAGCTAAAATATTTTCCTACATAATGGTATTTTATTTATAATTTTTAGACATTAACTAATTTAATTTATTTATGACACAATGATGATGTAGTATTTATCTTATTAATGAAATATTGACATAATTAATGTTATAAACACCAAAATAAATGCAATTTGAGACTTTTTATAAATTACACTAATTTTCTAGGTTACTATGATATATTAGTGTTGATTTAATCAACTTTTTCGAACATGTAATTCTGTTATGACTTTCACAAAAATCATATATCAAATAGTGTCAAAATTGACACAAAATAGTTTTTAAATCAAATATTATATTATTAATTGTAATTTTATTCCTAAAAATCTAAGGTTAGGCCAAATGAATTAGATAAGGATATATATATTAATATTGAACAATTTGGGGTTCGTTTGGCATGTTATAGTAAGTGTATTAACCATATAGTGAAAGAAAACAAAAATACACGGTAAAAGTTAAATTATTTAACTTAGAGTTAAATCTAATTGATAAGGTTACAATAATACCTTAAACTTGTCTAAATCCTATTGGATGATAGGATTTCGACCCATCCCCACTTTAGCTTCTAAATAAGACCCTTTGGAACCATTATAAACCGATTTTGACTTTAATATAAAATAATATTTTGAGATATTCCGAAGGTGCCCCTCTCCTCCCTTATAAAAGGGTACCTCCTCCCCCTCCTCCTCACACCAATTAGAGCAATAAAGCTCGTCCAACCCCTGCCAAAATCACTTCTTCACTTACCTAGAATAATCCTAGAGGTCCTGGTCTTCTTCAAAGACCAATATTTGTTCCCTAAGTAGAGGATTCAAAGAAGCGTTCCAAAGAAGAGGTAATATCCATTACGGATCTTTTCAATTTCTTTCTTCTTCAAATTATTCTTATTTAGTTGTTTCATGATAAAGTAATAACATCAGTATTTCTTATATACTGATATGTTATTATAAATATGAAACAACTCTAATTAACCTTCTATCCATCCTACGGAAAAAGGAAATCACCGCGCGTGCGTACGTACGGAATACCGTCTCCACGCCGTGGTGTAATCTATTTTCCACCATCACCTTACAAGGATGGGTAAAAAGGTGTAATGAGTAACTATATATGATTATTATAAAGTGATATTGATACTTAGATAGTATACATACACTTCAACACAATTCCACGACCATGGGAACGATATCATCGCTCTTGCGTACGTACGGACTACCGTCTCCACGATGCGATGAGATTCATTCTCAATGATTATCCATTCATGAATGATTATAAAGTATATATAATAAGTACTAATGAAATATATGACCTAATAATGATACTTGAATTATTTATATTTATATGTATGTCATCTACTTAATTCCATTCAATTCAATAAGGAAATGAAAACAGCGTTCATGCGTACGTACGGACTACCATCTCCATGAACGGTGTATTTCTTTCCATTTACTGATTTATTATATATGTATATTCTGAATATATATATATATATATAAATCATGTTTTATATTCTGGAAGTAATTAATCATGATCTAAGTAATCATATGAATAATTAAGTGTTAAAAACACGAACGACAAATGAGACGATTTTACCCAAAACGCTACTTTAACATGAATTTACAAAAGAACGGGTAATATAAAGTCATAAGTGGACCATATATGATATAATAACAATGAATATGAATCTGGAATAAGTCAATAACATGATTTAAATCATTATACAGGAGGTTCGGACACTTACAAAACAAGTCGGACCTAAGGTAAGGGAAATATCACAATCTCACTTTTATCCGAGATTGTTTTTACTTTGGTAATTACTGGGGTGTATTTTATCATCCACATTCATGTTTACTCAATATTTAATACTATCTTCATCCACCTAAAATTTCTTAAATCCAATTTTACCCTTCGGTGAGTTTTTAGTAAAAAATATGAAAGGAATCTTTTGACGTTTCTCATACGAGCTACTTTTTGACTTTTCCGACAAAAGTACGAAGATTGTTTTTTTTAACTTATACGGCAAGAATGGATTTTTAAAACATTATTTCCATGAATATTCCTTTATAATTTTTCAAGTTTAATTTTAATCAACTTCTTTTAGTTTATAATTATATGACATGTTAAGAAAAGAAAAGTGTTTTTGGAGAAGAAAGGATATTTTCCTCAAGAATGGAATTCAAGTGTTTTATCAAAATTATTTTTCCATCAAAGATAATAAAGGGTTCTATTTTTATCCCTATTATTAAATTGATTTGATTATGTTGTGATGGAATTATTTTTATGAATTCCTTTATCTTATATGAATTGTTTTATGATGTCATGATGTTTAAGATTCCAATTTTTATTACATGGGTTATGAAATGATGTATGATTTATGATTTTGTGGCACACATAAGAATGGTATCATTATGATAAAGGTGGGACCTATATCTCCCTCCAATGCATTGGGTAAATATTTCATATCTCATGAGATAGACAGGGCTGGAACGGTAGGTTATACCGGTTCAGTGAAACATGACTGAAATGAGGGTTACTCGATTCAGAAAGGGACTTTTTCCACTAAGATAGTCTTGGCAATGAATCTTGACTAACAGGAAATGATTCTCTATGATTATGTGTGAATTCCACAAAGTTTCATGTTTTATGTTATGATTATTTTGATTACATTTCACTGTCATGATTTACCCCATGTTATGAAATTATGATCTCTTTTGCAGGTTAAGATTTCCAAAAGTTATGTGCTTATGTATACGATGTGATTGATATTTCTTTTGTTTACCCTTACTGAGCATTTGAGCTCACCCTTTTATGTTTTCTTTTACCCAGGATATAAAGAAAGGTTTTAGGTAAAAAAAGGAAGATCTTTAAGGGAGATGTTGAAGATCTTTCACCATGATTAGAAGATTTTATTCCGAGTTTCCAAAGACACTAAACTATTACGATCCTTGTGTGTGTGTTTTTGTTATGTACTAGGTATTACGCAAAAGTAATGTAATGTCCATGTACGTCAAGATACGGGTCTCTACAGTTGGTATCAGAGCAAAGGTTTAGTCAACCTTTGGAAACTAGGATGCGAGAACTTTAGTGAGATCCCTAGAGATATTTATAAGGTATGTCTAGGGATGTCCCTAAGGATAAGTATACGTATAGGATACAGTCCTAGAACTACGGTAACGATCATAGAATTTAACCTAAGATGTTAGATATTAAGGATACTCCACCTTTATTATGTTGTTTTCCCTAACATGATTTTTGCCTCTCACACTATTTTTTTTTGGGTTTTAGAAAATGGCTGGAAACAAGATGATTCACAATAATGGAGGATATGATGGACAATGGAATGATATTCTTCATGAGCAACCAAATGAAATGGGATTTGGATGTCCAAACATCATTATTATGCCGAATCAGCAATCTCATAATATAATCAATAAAGTAAAATTTGGTAAGTTTCCTGACTCGACTAATAAGAGAAAGATTGAGTTCCATGATGATCATAGAGGAAAGAAAGTTAAATTTCCCCTATGTAAATCATGTGGGAAGAGGCATCAAGGAGAATGTTTCAAGGGAACTGGAAGATGCATTGGGTGTGGAAAAGAAGGACACAAAGCAAGTAAGTGCAAAGGAAAAGGGTCGGTTAACACCATGGATGAGGATAATGGTATTGCTACGACATCAAAAATGGTTAAGTGTTTTAAATGTGGAATGTATGGGAATTATGCAAACAAATGCCCTAAGGGAAAGACTCATGAAGAGAATCAGTATGGTCATATGGGTTGTATTTATGTGGATGATGATGAAGAGACTACAAATGATATGTGAGATGAAAAAATTTTTGAAGCTCGGTCAATGGTTTAAGAATGTAGTGGAATGATTACATGTTTATCATGTGTAATTTTGTATAAGTAATCTCATGCTACTATGGAATAAAGAGACATATATGGATTGTTACACTGTTGTCTTTCCTTGTGTTTTGAAAGTGTATGATTAATGTTACCAGTATCCATGAAAGGTTATTCAGATATTTTTGGAATGTAGATGATATGCGCATAATGAAGGGATAAGGAGAAAATTAAATTTTTGATAGTATTCATGAGCTCATGATTGATATAAGGACTAAGTGATATCATGGTTTGAGTATATAGAATTTTGAGGATTTTGGTATGTGAAAAGTGTTAACTTGTAATTGCATTCGAGTTTTCACTATGGTTCAATGGGTATTCAAGAGAATACATTATTAAAGAATTTGAATGTTTGGAATGTTACCAACAAAACATATCTTTTGATATATGGGGATCAACGATGGTGTTAAATCTCTGGTAATCGTTTTCACTATGTTATGAGAGTGGACTGCAGTATTATGGATACGCGTAAAGATTGGAATGGATTATGTTGGACATAAGTTAGTATTGTTTAAGGATAGAATTTTTTTTCGATATTAATAATGGGATGTTATAGTATTATACTTTTAGAAAAAGGACAACCTACAGGACGAGCGACAGCCCATCGCATCGGAAAAGGCTGTGGGAATCGAACCCACAACCGAAGTGCGACTGGCCTTTATCGCCTACCACTGGCCTACAAGAAGTCCCTGTTTAGTAGAAAATAGTTTTATTATATTAAGAAGTATGATATATGATGAATAAGTCCATTTTAGGAACCATATATGATTAATCTCACTATAGAATGACTTATTTATATTTAATAACTTTTTCTAACCTTTTGTTTGAGACAGATGGAATGACCCGTCATTCTATCACAGGATCTGCTAACACTTCACGAATAACAAATTCAACTTCATTTATTTAAGAGATGATGTGGAAATTGTTCAAGGCACGAACAATAGTGAGATTGTACCAAAATAAAGTAAGTATTAATTCTAATTCAAATTCATCAACTTTAGGGAAACGATCTTGATAACCAAAAATGTTGTCCTAGTGATCTTATATCTGATGAATCAGATTGTACCTTAGATCGTCATAAATTTATGGCTTTGTGATTGCTGGATTTTCCATAGCCATGTTCTCTACCACTCCCGATCAGAACATGATGGTTAGATTTCTCTTCCATTTCCATATTTTCACCTATGTGGAAACCCAGTGATTAGTTTATTTGGGTAACCGTTAAGTTTCATACATTTGTTTTTAAAGATTGTTTTTGGTATTCCTTTTTACGATGTGGGTTTCTATTAAAGAAACTTTCGAATAGTAAACCATTTATAACCCCGACGAATTTCGAGGGAGAAATTCATTTTAAGGGGGGTAGAATGTAACACCCCGAGATTTTATGAAAAATATTCTTTTTTAATTTCATTAATGTCTTGTGTTATACGCTACACCAAAAGGAGCTTTCACAACACACATCTCTGACCTGGCTTGAATTACACGCAATCGCGACCTTCCACGATAGCGTGTGTTGTATGCAACACCAATTTTCGCTAAACAACGATATGCTATTAAAATATTATTAAAACTAGCCATTATGAATAGTAATAACCACTTTTTAAATTTTACAAATTTTAGCTCTCAAAATGGACTTCATTTTTGGATTCGGAGTATCGAATTTAGCCTAAGGTTAAATTTTGGTACTTTTCGATAACTTTCATATTCTGATGAATAGTGAAAATTACTAAATTATAATTAAAAAAAAAATTTTAATCGAAATAATTAATAGTGATAAATCATTAATTTGAGTGGTTTTAAAGTATATTTAGAATATATTTTTACAATTTAATACAATGTTGGTCATTGGATGTAATTTCACATTTAAATCAGACATAATCAATTGTCAATCTTTTGATAGATATTGTTTCTTAAAAACACGCTATTTGTTTTAACAGTGGGATTTAATTATAAAAATAATTAATGCAACTTCTATGTTATGAATTTGGTAAAATAGACTTCATTTCTAAATTCGGAATATGAAATATAGCTTAGGATGAAATTTTGGCATTGTTCTGAAGAACATCAATTTTTGATGAATAGTGAAACTACTAAGTGGTAGTTAAAAAAACTGAATTTTTCATAAAACTTAATTTTACCGCTTCTATGAATGGAATTGCAAAAATCCGAGAGACACGGTTGATGTCAGTAAGTAAAATGTGGTTCAATGAGAGGAAAATATTTTTTGGTGAATAGTAACTTTTTACTTTTATTTACCACGGTTAAAAGTAAATAGGGTAATTAAGGGTAAATATGATATTACTATTACCCTAACACATGTCCTAATTCTATTGTATAAGTTTAATTCGAACAAAAACAAACTTAGGAATAAAATATGACCATTTAGTCCCACTTGGGTGAGATAAGGACATTTATTATTAATTTATTTAATGAATAGTTAAAATAGTTAAAATCAAAGTTTAATAACTAAAACATTTTTAATATGGGGTAATACATAAGATAAATTCGACTATAAATATTCATTAGAAAGCTAAAAAGATTTCCTACATAATGGTATTTTATTTAGAATTTTTAGACATTACATAATGTAAGTTATTTATGACACAATGATGATGCAGTAATTATCTTATTAATGAAATATTGACATAATTGGTGTTATAAACACCAAAATAAATGCACTTTGAGTCTTTTAATAAATTCCACTAATTTTATAGGTTACTATTATATATTAGTGTTGATTTAATCAACTTGGTTCGAATATATAATTCTGTTATGACTTTCACAAAAATCATATATCAAGTAGTGTCAAAATTGACACAAAATAGTTTTTAAATCAAATATTATATTATTAATTTTTATTGTATTCCTAAATATATAAGGTTCGGCCAAATGACTTAGATAATGATATATATATTAATAATAAACAATTTGGGGTTCTTTTGGAATGTTATAGTAAGTGTATTAACCATATAGTGAAAGAAAACAAAAAGACACGGTAAAAGTTAAATTATTTAACTTAGAGTTAAATCTAATTGATAAGGTTAAAATAATACCCTAAACTTCTCTAAATCCTATTGGATGATAGGGGTTCGACCCATTCCCACTTTATATTCGAAATAAGACCCTATGGAACCATTATAAACCGATTTTGACTTTAATATAAAATAACATTTTGAGATATTCCTAAGGTGCCCCTCTCCTCCCTTATAAAAGGGTACCTCCTCCCCCTCCTCCTCACACCAATTTGAGCACTCAAGCTCTGCCAAACCCTGCCAAAATCACTTCTTCACTTCCCTAGAATAATCCTAGAGGTACTGGTCTTCTTCAAAGTCCAATCTTAGTTCCCTAAGTAGAGGATTCAAAGAAGCGTTCCAAAGAAGAGGTAATATCCATTACCGATCTTTTCAATTTATTTCTTCTTCAACTTATTCTTCTTTAGTTGTTTCATGATAAAGTAATAACGTCAGTATTTCTTATATACTGATATGTTATTGTAAATATGAAACAACTCTAATTAACCTTCTATCCATCCTATGGAAAAAGGAAATCACTGCGCGTGCGTACGTACGGAATATCGTCTCCACGCCGTGGTGTAATCTATTTTCCACCACCACCTTACAATGATGGGTAAAAAGGTGTAATGAGTAACTATATATGATTATTATAAATGGATATTGATACTTAAATAGTATACATACACTTCAACACAATTCCACGACCATGGGAACGATATCATCGCTCGTGCGTACGTACGGACTACCGTCTCCACGACGCGATGAGATTCATTCTCAATGATTATCCATTCATGAATGATTATAAAGTATATATAATAAGTACTAATGAAATATATGAACTAATAATGATACTGGAATTATTTATATTTATATGTATGCCATCTACTTAATTCCATTCAATTCTATAAGGAAACGAAAACAGCGTTCATGCGTACGTACGGACTACCGTCTCCATGAACGGTGTATTTCTTTCCAATTACTGATTTATTATATATGTATATTCTGAATATATATATATATATATATAAATCATGTTTTATATTCTGGAATTAAGTAATCATGATCTAAGTAATCATATGTATAATTAAGTGTTAAAAACACGAACGACAAATGAGACGATTTTACCCAAAACGCTACTTTAACACGAATTTACAAAAGAACGGGTAATATAAAGTCATCAGTGGACCATATATGATATAATAACAATGAATATGATTCTGGAATAAGTCAATTACATGATTTAAATCATCATACAGGAGGTTCGGACACTTACAAAACAAGTCGCACCTAAGGTAAGGGAAATATCACAATCTCACTTTTATCCGAGATTGTTTTTACTTTGGTAATTACTGGGGTGTATTTTATCATCCACATACATGTTTCCTAAATATGTAATACTATCTTCATCCACCTACAATTTCTTAAATCCAATTTTACCCTTCAGTGAGTTTTTAGTAAAAAATATGAAAGGAATCTTTTGACATTTTTCATACGAGCTACTTTTTGACTTTTCCGACAAAAGTACGAAGAATGTTTTTTTTAACTTATACAGCAAGAATGGATTTTTAAAACATTATTTCCAGGAATATTCCTTTATAAGTTTTCAAGTTTATTTTTAATCAACTTCTTTTAGTTTATAATTATATGACATGTTATGAAAAGAAATTTTTTTTTGGAGAAGAAAGGATATTTTCCTCAAGAATGGAATTCAAGTGTTTTATCAAAATTATTTTTCCATCAAAGATAATAAAGGGTTATGTTTTTATCCCTATTATTAAATTGATTTGATTATGTTGTGATGGAATTATTTTTATGAATTCCTTTATCTTATATGAATTGTTTTATGATGTCATGATGTTTAAGATTCCCATTTTTATTACATGGGTTATGAAATGATGTATGATTTATGATTTTGTGGAACAGATAAGAATGGTATCATTATGAGATGGGTGGGACCTATATCTCCCTCCAATGCATTGGGTAAAGATTTCATATCTCATGAGATAGACAGGGCTGGAACGGTAGGTTATACCGGTTCAGTGAAACAGGACTGAAACGAGGGTTACTCGATTCAGAAAGGGACTTTGTCCACTAAGATAGTCTTGGAAATGAGTCTTGACTAACAAGAAATGATTCTCTATGATTATGTGTGAATGCCACAAAGTTTCATGTTTTAAGTTATGATTATTGTGATTACATTTCACTGCCATTATTTACACCATGTTATGAAATTATGATCTCTTTTGCAGGTTAAGATTTCCAAAAGTTATGTGCTTATGTATACGATGTGATTTATATTTCTTTTGTTTACCCTTACTGAGCATTTGAGATCACCCTTTTATGTTTTCTTTTCCCCAGGATATAAAGAAAGGTTTTAGGTAAAAAAAAGGAAGATCTTTATGGGAGATGTTGAAGATCTTTCACCATGATTAGAAGATTTTATTCCGAGTATCCAAAGACACTAAACTATTACGATCCTTTTGTGTGTGTTTTTGTTATTTACTAAGTATTCCGTAAATGTAATGTAATGTCCATGTACGTCAAGATACGGGTCTCTACAATGAAACTGAAGGCAAATTCATCCAAAAGAGAAACTAATAATTATAACACTCATATGAACCCGTGTGGAAGAGCCTAACCTACTACAACATTACAAATGACATATTGTTCATTTGGACAGAATATTTGGAAGGAATGAGGTAACATAAAGATTAAAAGGCCATTTATGTTGGTAAAAGAAAATGGAAACATTCACATGATGAAGATAAATATCATGAGAGAGTGAAAAAAAGGAAACACATTGGTTAAAGAAGTTCTGTGTAATAGATTTATGAAATACGGTCACATTGAAAAATATTTTCTAACCTTATTACCAGAGAAAGTAGAAACCCTTAAAAAGTGAGAATGTATCATTCATAATGGGTTTTAATAATAACAACTCTCCACGCAAAGTAGAAGAGAATGTGAAGAGATCCATTTCACACCAACACAGATTAGAAAAATGTTTAAATGTGAAATCATGAAGACTGGAGGAAATGGAGCATCTTGGTTGAGAAAACCATATCATCCTTCCTTCTCACACTAAAAAATTAAAGAGGAACCACCTTATTCCCATAATCATTTGAGTATTATATTTTTGTTTATAGTACAGGGAATTAAAGGTGAAGCATGCTCTTAGGGGGAGAATCTGCGAAGTGGTGAATGTTGTCAACTCTTGATA
This sequence comes from Viscum album, assembly GCA_963277665.1. Classification (NCBI taxonomy): domain Eukaryota; kingdom Viridiplantae; phylum Streptophyta; class Magnoliopsida; order Santalales; family Viscaceae; genus Viscum; species Viscum album. The sequence continues at coordinate 1,773,533,788 of OY728153.1, read as the reverse complement.
GAAAATCTGATGAATTTCCACCATTGTAAGATTATTCAATTTAGATTCAAATATTAAAATGATGAAGGATCAACCTTGATAAAGATGATGAGGATTGTTTCCCTTGAGGGGGAGACAAATGAAGAAACTGTCAGAATTTTTATTTCAATCAATATAAACTTTAGTTGGTATTAAATTTAATTATTCTAGAAATTGCATGAAGAACATGTCATTGGAAAAAGTATTTCATTTCTCAATATATCTTCTCTGGTTACTCAAAATGAATATTATTTTACAATGGGGGAGTAAATGAACTAATCAGTTACATATGAATAATGGATGTTCCCCAAGGCCACTTATCCTGCTAATTGCAGTTGAATTTTTTTATTTATTTTTTGAAGTGAGTGTGGGTGTTTAAAGTTGATTATTCCCTCTGAAATTGAATTTCTTCATCCTAGAATGAAAGTGGAAAACCCTTGAAGACAAAGTACATGATTTCCCATATCACAAGGTATCATGATCGGTGAATAATTGACATCCTTGTTGTCTAAATATAATCCTCTTGTTTTCTACACCGAGCATTTCTCAATTAAACTTGGATTGAAATTATTGATGGAACATTTCTTAAGAAAGGAATGATACCCTTTTCTCACAAACTTTTTATTTATTGTCAATAAGGGGGAGAGAATTTGAAATGAATTTTTAAAAAGTGATAGATAATGAAAAAGAAAAGGGGGGAGAGAATATTCTCATTTTGATATTGACACATTAATTTTGAGGAGGAATGTATGGTATTTAAAACAAAATACATAGGGAGATATTGTTGGGACCAAATTTCGCATAAGGTTTTATTTGTTGTTAACAGTTGTCAATGAAGATCAAAATTAAGTAGGAGGTGAATAAGAACTCCCAAGTTATTCAGAGTGATAAATTCAGACAATTATTGAAATGATCTTAAGTTCAAAGTACATGTATCAAAGGTGATACATTTTATAAAAAAATGAAACCATATCAGAGAGTTTTGAAGGGAATAAATATATAAAATGATCATACAAATCATAGAACATGATGCCAGTCATATTCAGTGCTGACTGGAAATACTGATGTTTCTAGAATACAGAGAAGTTGCAGTACTTTCACAGGACAAATCTGACGATGCTAAAGGTGATCGATCAAATACTATATATATCGCGATATATAAGATTAGTGATGAAATCATATGATTGTTGAAGAATTATGATAACAATGAATTATTGTGGGTGTTCTTTCAAAATCATATATTTTAGGTGGTGCTATTTCCTAGTGTTTTATAAATTATTGGACCTCAAAATCAAGATTATGTTTTTGGTAATTGACGTATTTATGCATAGAAGTGAATGAGATGTAGAACAGTGAAGGAAATTGGTAAAGGAATCAGACTACGTACCTCAGAGCCTAGACCACATACCATGTCCGGGAACGGTTCGCAGTTGTGTACCATGTAGTGGGAAAGGTATGCATAACTATTCTCAGAATGGGTCACAGTACTGAAAATGGTTCATCACGGAAGGAGTTATTATATGTCTAATGTCTCATCATTAGAAAAAGAGATGCAGTACGTAGACCAGCAGTCACAAGGTATAAGGTGAAGGTTCACAGATGGGTCGTAGTACACAGTGGAGGCTTACCGTTTGCGGATACAGTTGAGAATGTGGTGATGTTTTTTCCACAATAAAAATTTGGGTAAAAATATTAGAAAAATTTGCAGAGTTATTTTTCTATATAAGGAGTGATTATTCCATTATTAAGGGAGAGTAAATTTGTTATGAAAATATCATCACTGTGGAAGAAATCGGCTAAGTCTGAAAGTGGTACGCATGAGAGATTCAGTTTAGGATGGAGTGGTACCCCAAAGATGAAATGGATAGTGAAATTATGAGTAGTAGTCTGTGGATGAGATTTTTCATAAGAAGAAGTGGTATGTAGAAGATAAAAAACTTCAAAGAATTTTAAGAAGAAGTCTACGAAATGAAGAAATGGTACAAAAAGGTGGTACACATATGTGGTACGTGAAGGCAATATGAAAAGGAGGTACATGAAGGCGGTACGCGAAGGCGGTAAGTAGAGGCAGTATACAGAGGCTGTACATGGAGGCAGTAAATGAAGGTGGTGCGCGGAGCATGCATAGTGCATGGGGTAGGTGAGGTACATGGTGTAGGCGTGGTACGCGGAGCAGGCGTGGTGCACGGAGAAAGCGTGGTACATGGAGAAGATGTGGTACATGGAATAGAGGTGGTATACGGAGTAGGTGAGGTATGCTGAGCAGGCATGGTACATGGAGCATGTGTGATATGTGGACAAGGTGCGGTACACAATGTGGGTGTGATACGCATATCAAAGACAGTCCGCAAAATCAAGGGCAGTTTGTGAAAATGAAAACATCATAAAGTGAATTTTTGATTCTAGAAAAAAAATTGGAATATGTTCTATTGCATTCAATGATTGTACTAAAGGATAAAATTGAATATAAAAGAGTGTCAATTCATAACTTTTATACAAGCAATGTCTTGTGCTGAAAAGAGACAAAGAATTTTCATTTCAATCTGTTGAATCGACCTTCAAGTTGATAAACTGAGTGAGACCTCTTCCAAGGAAATGATCCAGGTGGAGTCAAATGAAGTGAAATGAGGGAAGCAGTGGGCTATCCCTGAACCTTTGAAAAGGCAGTGTCCCAAGGACAGAGTGACTATGCTTGAACCTTTGTAATCCACAGTCAATGAGATTATTTGAATTTTGTATGAATGCAAATATGTCAGTGAATGATCCTTAGACTTATTCCTTAGGGGTAAACCAAGTAAAATATATGTTGTCCTTCTACATGTGAATGTTTTAATTACTTAAAATATCCATAATATAGGTTTAAAAAAGTTCCTAACAATGTGGGAACAAGATCCAGTAAAGAAGAGAAAAGGTTGACACCCTAATTTACCCCCCCCCCCTATGGGTGGTCTAGGGTCCTTCAGTATATCGGTATAAACACCATCAAAGATGCACCATATAAAATCCATTTAGAAATTGATGATGAATTCCTCTCAAGCATAGATCACAACTGGATATTGGTATAAACACTATCATTGATGCACTAGAGATGGTCCATTTGGAAATGATAATGAATTTCTATTATGTATGGCTTGTGGATGAATAACATAATAATCATCATCACTATGTCAATAGACATTTTCCATCCAAAAATGGTGATTAATTCCTCTTGGGAAAGAATCAAAGATGGATATTGTTATAAACACCATCCTTGGTAGACTAGAGATAATATATTAAAATTTTCATAATGAATTCCTTTGGATTGTGTATTATGAATAGTTATTGGTACAATCTCCATCAATAACATGATAGAGATATTACATTCATAAATTGGTTATGATTTCCTCCTAGGTGTGGTTCAGGGATAGATATCAATAAAAAAACCATCACCAATACAATAGAGCTTGTCTATTCGGAAATGATGATGAATTCCTCCTATGTGTGTCTCAAAAATGGATATCTATATAAACACCATGATAGATGAACAATAGTTGGTCCATTCATAAATTGATGGTGATTTGTTTTCATAAAGGGGTGATTTAGGTTATATTTCTTGTTAAAGGGAATTATTTAACCTTTTCTAAGGTTGGTGTGCTTGTGAGTATAGCTTCATTATTGTTGGGACCATGTGGTGGGTCCCACTTTATTTTTTCCATATTTATTTTTCTCTCTTTATTTAACTAAAACATCACATGAGGAAGCTATATAAGGCTAGGGCATCAAAATTTCTTAAGATTCCCTTTATAATTTTTAGACATAAAAAATTTATACCTTTTTATTTTTTAAAATCTCATTTTTTCCTTGATCAGAGAAGGTCCATGTCCAACAAGAAGAGGCTCTAGTTTTTACTAGAACACTCATTATATGTTTCCAGATAGACAATTAATATGTCTATTTACTTGGGTAGTTTAATGTCATTAATTTTAAATCAATCCACCATGTGGTTTCAGGTCACATTACTAGGACCCTAAAAGGATTCATGAATGATATACCACATTTTTTCCTGAGAATGGGAACGATACCTAGTGAAATAACCTCGAGGATATCGATTCCACTTGAGTATTTGGTTTAGGGGTTGTTTAAATCATATATCAGTGATTTTTCATAATGTATAATGAGAAAGGGCATGTAAAATGTAGATGACTTCTTTTCATATTTTAATGATTTGTTACAATGTAATTCTTTCTTGGTATACAGAAATGAGAGGACCCTTTTTTAAAAGGAGAAAATTCGTCTAGATGGTAGGCCAGACTATGGGCTCATATTCTGAATTCATATTAAAAATATATTCATATCCATTAAGAGGTTTCATCTGAATCGAGATATGATCATTACAAATTTTGAGGAATCAAAACATCTAATAAATAAAGTATGTTATGGATATAAGGATATTAATAGAGGGTTATGTACACTAAAAGTTTTGTTACCATGTACTAAATATATTATCAAGGTGAAGATATATGAGAAATAATTTCACTAAATTTTTCATAGACCATAAGGGTACAATTAGTAAGAATTGGTTTCTACTAGGGCCATAATATGGTACCTATTATCTTTGTTCCACTTTAATTTATGAGCTAAATGTTTAAAAATATTTAGATTATTTATTATTATATATCAAAGACTTGACTTTATATGATACTATAATTTACAGTTTTTCAACCTCAAATTTTTTGTATCACTTTCACTAGAAGTTTATAGTCTTGTGATATTAATGGTATAAAGCTATAACTTACGTTCATATATCAATTATTGGGGAAAATATATTTAAGACTATAATTTTATGAAATGTATGTTGACCCATGTATATCATATATAGATATTACATATTTTTAATTAATATTAAACATATCTCCCAAATAAACATACCCATGAACCATAAAGGTTCTTTGTACATAGATACATGATAGATAAACATCTTATATATGTAAAATATTCAACATCTATAATATTTCTCATTACATTAAGTACCCTTATATACTCTTAATACATAATACCCTTCTTAATAACTTAAGAATAATATTAAACCATATGAAGGGGTGATATCAAAATCCATGTAAGGGTAAACATGAGAGATAAAAATTAATCATCATATGAAAGCATAATAAAATCATAAGGGTATGATTAGATGATCAGAACATAAAAAACTAATTTTAATATCTCATATATAATAAACATGATTAATTTCATAAAACGTTATCATTTAAATATTTTTTAATAATAAGTGTATGGAATTTTCATAAATCAGTGATCAACCATAGCAGCATATCAGGTTTATTTAAACATCTTGATAGTAAATATTTGGATCAATTATAATAAAAAACATAATAATATCATTGGGAATCATATTTTCATCATGGAATTATTAACAGTATAATTAAAACATTCTCTTAGGAGTAACATATATCTAGTTAATTCTTCCATATCTTAGGAGCTTATTGACTCCATTGACTCTTTTTTGTTTCTTACCTCCATCATCTCTTATAATATTCTAAACTACATAATATCATAGATGTTTTTAAACTCCTTAATTACCACTGAAATAAGGGTATGGAAATATAATTTTGGTCCAACTCATCACATAATAATAACTAATCATATATATGTCATAAGATCATAAAATATTCATCATATCATCACAACATAACCCATGAAAAAAATTAGGTTCATAAATATATCATCATCATAATCATAAATAATTTATGGAACATAATCAGTATGATATAATAAGATCATATCCCCAGTAAACCGTAATTAAAATCAAATGATGTTATCATTGATGAATAAGATTCATTTAAAATACCAGTGTAATATTTCATAATGAATATTCCCTTTTCATTTTAAAATAAATAATTTAAAATATAAAAATTCTGAAAATATTATATGAAATGTATTTTTAATGATACATTTTAAATGTGTAATGGACTCTACAGATCATTAAGCAGTCCTAATGTCTTGAAATTTTTTTCATGTGTTAATTTTTTAAAACATAGATTTTGTTCACACTTTTTCAAAAAGATCCTCATTTAGAAATTGATAAGAATTTTATTTTAAACCATTTTATAGGAAGTAAATAATTTGTAAAAATAACATTAAATATCATGGAATAATTTTTGAATAATTCTTGAAAACATTTTAGGGAACTTGGATATATATGTGAAATATTCTTGAGAAAAATTGGAGAAATAACGTTTTCTTTCCTAGAAAAAATTTTTTGAACCATTTTGAGTACCAAAGAGAGAAAATTGGTAATAAAATTTTGAAAATATATATATTAAAAAAATAATATACAATAAAATTTGAATATTGTATAAATATAAAATAATTTCACTAAATACATATTTATGAATAAATAATATTAATTAAAATTATATTGAAACATAAATATCTTACCTAAAGTCTCATCTTGATTCATACGTATGTGAACCTAATGAATAATAATTATATATTTATTATAAATAGTTTATATAGCCAAAATAGTGTATATAAACTAATAAATGTTTTATTTATAATGTATTTTCACCAATTTATTGATAATTGTTTATTAAAAATATTGTTCAGGTGATAACTTCAAAGTTTTCATAATTTCTTTAGTATGGCCATCTTGGCCCTTGTACTTTGATAATTTCCCCATAATATACAAAACATTAATCTATTTGGGATTATAATATTTAACCAATATATAAACCTTAATAACTATTCATAAAAATAGGTAACCAAAAGTAAATTACATCACTTCTAGGATACTATAGTCCACAAATACACACGAGTGGTGTTTCCACATTTTGATGAATGGAAATAAAGAAAAGTAAATAATTATTATCCTTTAAATAACTATTATAGTATCATATATATAATATACATTTACTAAATTAATCATTATTCAAATAAATTAAATAGGGGATGAAAAATTAAACACATCCCTTCGTAGAGGTGGTAGTCTACACATATGCAAAGAGAAATATTTATTTTCTCATTGGATGGGAAGGAGGTGAATAATTCTTTTTCAATCATAAAAATAAAAATTAAGAATATGTAATACAATAATTAAATTGTTTTATAACAAAAACCATATATTTATAGGAGATTGAAAATGAAATAAATTTGAAACTACTTTGTTGAGAGTTATGCCACTTTGTTGAGAAATCTCATTTAGCCTAAAAATTATTCCTTTAAATGATAGTATTTTAGAAATAATAGTAGGTATAAGATATAGTGAAGGATTATCGTATGGTTTTAGGAAATTTATTTTCTGATATAAAAGGATTGACCTTTTTTAATATGAGAGAAGAGGGGTTCCTTTGTATAATTTATTGGAGGGGAATCCATGGAAATTTGTAAATCATTAGGTTAATATAAATAAATTTTCATGTTAAACTGCAGAAAATATATATATTTTTTAAATCTATGATGATATTGAGTATAAATAATATGATAACATAAAATTTATACTCGCTTATGAGAATTTGTATCCCTTATATCTTAGTTTTAAACCCCCATGTTATCCCTTTTGAGGATACCATGATATAAATGTTTTTTAATTATTATGAATCTTTACAGTTACTATAAAAGGAAAAGTGACCCATAAGTGGAAGATTGTTGATATACAAGACTATATCAAATTAAATTTTCAATGGATAGGATTTTTATAAATATTAGAATATTTAATAAAATATTATTTGACATAAGAAACCATTAATGTCATTTTATGGATTGTTCTCACTATTTGACTTTAAAGATAACAAGATAGAAATGGAATTAGAATAAAAAATTTAACCACATCACTAATATTATATATTTAAATTCAAGTTTTTGTATCATAATAATTCAACAAAATTTTATTGAATTTAATATTTTAAAAATGATTAATTTTAATTTTTTATTACTTGAACATGAACTTTTCTTGAATTGCATATGTATTTAAGGTAATTTTTAAGTAATGAAAAATTAAAACTAAATTACCATTATAAAAAAAATTTATTCATATATCAAATAAAACTTTTAACTAAAGATTTTCCATTATATACAAATGAAAAAAATAGTGATATGCAAACAAAGAGAGTGACATTTTTGTATTTATTATTAAAAAAATATATTATTAATTCCATTATCAAAGGAAATTGGAATTAAATTTCCTATAATTTATATATAATATTTTTTACATTTTAAAAAATCTATACAATGATATGAAAATGTTATTTGGATATTTCTATGCCTTATCTCATAGTTTGACCATGTTTTAATTGTTTTACCATTATCGAGATGACAATTATTTTTTATGGTTACTACACTCAATGAACTATGTTAAAAGGGAAAATTTAAAAAAAATCATCATTTCATTAATAGAATACATTTTTCAAAATTAAATTTCTATATGATTAAAAATTTTATTTTAAAATATTTGTTAAAAATTCAATGAAAACCATATTTATAAAATGTTTTTTAAGTGTAAAACCAGATTTATTCTTATCTTGTTTCAATTAAAAATTGTTATAGGAATATTAAAAAAGTTTATTGAATATATATTATATATATTTTATTAAAATAATTGATCAATAGTGGTTAGTTTGTTTTATTAATAGAAAAATACATTTTTTAAATAAAAATTCTATTTCATAAAGATAACTCTTTTTTAGTTTCAAATAATTTTATCCATTGATAAAACATTCAGTCATTCAATAAATGTGTAATAATTAATTTTTTATAATTTATTTAGAATAATTCATTCCTAAAAATCGAATGGATTAGAAATAACTATCACATTATATAATAATAATTCAATAGTATATCAAAATTTATTTAAACTCAGTGTTGCATGTAAATAAAAATTTATAAAAATTGAATTTGTTTAGGGAGAACAATATCATAAAATCTTTGGGTATTAAATTATACCACATTTTGATAATTTTTACCTAAAAGTTTTATTACTCTAAAACAAACAGTATATGATACTTTAACCTTATCACATCCTCGGGTTCCTATGATTCTTCTGAGAATTTATGGTTTTCCCACCAAACATTGACTAGGTGAGTTGTATTATTCCAAAACACATTCTAAATTTCATATAGGATCTCCACAATTTTTTCCTCATAGAATAGATATTTTTTACAAATGGTACAACCTCATAGTTCAATTCATGTGATGGATTGGGTATGTACTTCCTCGGGTTAGATACATAGAACACATTGCGAACGTGGTGGAGATTCAGTGGATGCTCCATGTGATAAGATACCATCTTGATAAGACCATGAATTTCCAATATAATGATATATATAAGGATCAAAATTTTATGTTTAAAAATCATATAAGTTTTTACAAGATATATTTATAGGAATACCTTATCAAAAACCTTGAACTTTATATTTCTCCAATGATTTTCAGAAAAAGAATTCTATCGACCTTGATCTACCCTAATGTGATGATAAATATATATAACCTTATATATAATTTACTCATATATATCTATCCTAAATATATTTTTTTCTCAACTACATTATATAAAAATAGATTTTTTCACTTCCTACCAAAGAGGCCATCATAAAGATCCATCTGAATTCTCGAATTAATTATATTTTGTAAGACAACTACACCCAAGGATGGTGTTGAACCCAAATAAAATTTAAATATATATAAAAATTCTTAAGCATTGTTATAATAGTTTGAATTTTCCTCTCAAACTAACCCTCTATAAATGAATTATATGCAGTACTGAAAGAATATTAGTATCCATAGCCCATTGAAGGCTTCTCTAGAACATTAATGTTATCCTAGAATTTTGATCGGATATAATTGGATTTGAAACTCCATTCAATATTACCATGTTCTTAATATATATCATGTCATTTTTATCAATAGTGAAATAATATCTAATAATAATAAAATGTACTAATTTTATAAGGAGTTCAACTACACCCCAAAGAGAATTATGGCCTTTTTCTATTTTGGGGAGCCCAATGATTAAATTCATGATGTTATTTTCCCATTCACATTCTAGTATGGGTAATGATTATAACATAACATTAGACTTATATCACTCATCTGAAAAAAAAAATTACATACTAGGCATTAGGATACATAATCAAACATATAATTTATCAGGTTATCCTATAAGAAATATTATTTAATATCTCAATATATCTTCAAAATTATGGGTAATGTTTATAAAATATCCTTATACTTATATCTCTCATCCAAAAAATTGTATATAGTAAGCATCTGGATACATACTCAAACATATACTTTTTCTTTTTTTCCAATAAGAAATACTCTTTAATATCTCTATATATCTCCAAAATTATGGCATAAATAGAGAATGATGAGCTATGAGATTAATACAATAGATCCTTATTCAAATATGGTATTCTAGGGATACAAAATTGGTTCTTAAATCTTATTATTTAATAAAAATAATGGTACAACTTAGGATCATTATTTACTTTCTTATATAGTTTTATATCCTCTTTATGTTTCTATTTAATCCTCACATGGATAGATGGTGAACCTTAATCTGGGAAATATTAGATCTTTCCCATTTCCTTATGATATCAATTTCCATATTCTATAAATATTAAAATATTTGTACTATTAAAATCCTCATCATGGAGAAACAATTATTGACTTACCAAATAAGAGTATCAGAGACCTTATTTTCTTACCCAGGGTTGTAATGTATGGAGAATTCATGATCTTTAATAAACATTAACCATATCCTTTGGTGCGTATTTAAATTTTTGTATGTTAATATAACATTAAATATTTCAGGATCATAATATATACACATGTTTCACCATAAATATAATGCCTCGATATTTTCAATGAAAAAAATTATACCACCAACTGTAAATCACGATTCTGGTAATTATTTTCAGAAATTTTCAATTGGCATAGTGCATAAGAAATCCCTATTCCATTATTCAAGAGAAAAAATCACATTCCACTCATTAATGCATCACTCTACATCACAAATCGTTCACCACCACAGGGTAATATAAGAACATGTTTGATTACCTACCTTCTTATCAACTCCTTAAAAGCTTCCTCTCATTCATTTATCAAAAGTAACATGCCTCCCTTCTAAGTCAACATGATTATTGGGTTTGATAGTGGTGATAAATCCCTTGTAAATAATCATTAGATTCTTACTAGACTATAAAAAACATGGGTTCTAAGTCACTCCGGTCAGTCTGGGACATTTTTAAAATAACATCATTCATTGTAGGATCCATCAATATAGCATAACCTAAGATTATATAACCCAATAATGAATCTTTTTGGAGAAATAAATCCATACTTACAGAATTTTTAATACATATTTTCATTCATTAAGGACTTTAATAGAGTCCCTAAAGGATATTTATACTTTTATTTTCCATGGGAATATATAAGAATATCATCATATAAATGTTATTATAGACTTTTTTAATAAATATTTAAAAAATATATTCATTAAAGTTATAAATATATAAGGGGAATTAGAAATTAATAATGGAATCACTATAAATTAATAATTGCTTTACCTCATATAGAAGTCTATATTGGTTATTTCCTCCTTTTATAACCTCAATTTATGATATATATAATTAATTTCAATCTTTGAAAAGTAATTATCTCCTCATAATTGGTCAAAAAAATCATTGATACAGGGAATATGATACTTTTTCTTGATAATGATCTTGTTACATTAATAATAATAAATTTGAAGATGCATTGAACCAAATATCTTCATAACAAAAAGAACGTGTTCACCCCATTGTAATGAACTAGGGAATATTACTTGACCGCACACATTATTTAATTTTCAAATGCGGTGGTCAAATTAGAAATTTATAATCCCATACTACACTTACTACAAAATTGTAGGAATTTGGTAGTGTGAGGTCAATCCCATAAGGACAACAGGTAGGTCAGAAAAATTTAAAGAAACCCCCTGAAAAGTATTCTTAATGTTCACTCTTTAGGATTTTTTTACTAAATATAGGTATTATGAAGTTTAATTTATATGATAAAGGAAGTGATCAAGATAAATTTTAGGGTATAGTAAAATTTTAAATCCTAAATCTTACTTGGGATAGACCTATGGATTAGAATTTTAAGTATTGAAAAGAAAACCAATTGACCTCAGTCCATCTAATTGGATCAATATAATCTATAAAAGGCACATTAGACCAATTTAATTGATTACCTAATTGTGAGAGGATTGGATTCTAGGTAGAAAGTATTATTGGCTATTGATCCTACCCTGTTCTTCTTCAACTAGGTCATGATCATTCAAATTGTACATCCAATGTTCAGGTATAATGAAAATCAATGAGATGGAAAATTATTCTAACCCTTTCTACCAGCTATTGGGATACCCATTTTTGATCTTTCGACATTCATTAGGTTCAAAATATCCCTATTCTTGACCCCTAATGCTAATTAGATTAGAATTGCATGGTGGTGATGATAAAAAATCAAGGGAATATTTTGTATTCTATGAATAATCATAGAATAGTTGAAAAAGAAATAATCTAGAGTCAAAACTAGAAAAGAAACAATAAAAAACTCTTTATTAATGAATAAATGTTAAAGAAAAATGAAAACGTTATTGAATAATGGAGATTGTCAAGAAACGAAAAATGATAATGGAAACGATATTGAAACGGATAAAGAAACAGTGAAGGATGGTTGACAAATCAAAATGTTTCAATAAAAATGAAAGGAATTAATGAAATATAGTTTATATTGAAAAAATATTAATATAATAATAAATAAAATAATAAAAATGAGTGAAAATAAAAGTGGATGTTAATTATGTACGTAGAGGGTGCTCTAAATATTAATAGGCCCAAAAATTACACATTTTGAAAGTCATTCATGCCATGTACTTTCAAAAGTGACTTATTTTCCATATCATGTATCTAGTTTCATGCCAGGTATTTGAGATCCACATTTTACACCAATGAATCAGTTCATATCATAGACCAGAAATGCCTTAAACCTTTACTTGTCGTCAAATCCATTCATTTCATGTATGCATTTAAATTTTTATGGATTCTGAAAATTGACAGTTTCCCATCATGTAATGGATTCACATGTTGAATATTTAATACATGTCATGTAAGGGATTCATGGCCTGGTTTTTAGCCTTTAATCCATGATCTGAATGAGGTATACATGTCTTGTATGATGTACATGGCTTGTAAAACTTATTTTTGGAACTTTTTCATCATTTCTTTCATTAATTACAAGATTCATTATTCCAATGAAAATAGAACAAAACCCATTGAATTGTCATATAAATCAATAATAAACCTTAAATATATGTATCCAATTGGTATATAAAATTTTTTCTAATCTAATTTCCCCACATATCAATATTTACTTGTTTTCGAGAAAAAAGAATCTCTATAAGGATTATAGAAGGAACTATTTTTACCTCACAATGATTTTTTTTTTCATGAACCAAGGTAAAAATGTAACTGGAGTTATAATCATTCTAGGGATATGGGTTCCTAACCATAGTCTTGGTTGGTTATATCATCTCCATTTATTAAAGGCTACTAAGAAATAAATAATAAGGGATTCACAAAAAAGGGTTCAAATAACTCAAAGGTTGGGGTTAGGTAGCTGGAAAGAAAAATTATTTTTCTAAAAATGAGGGTAATATCAACATTATAATGCATGACTAATGTTATAGAGAAATGAACAAACTCATCCAAGATCAACTGGTATCTCTGCACCAAAAAACGCATAACGGATCCATGAATATATCATGTAAGTATAAATATTGTACCATCTTCCTTTATTTTTAATTTTATTTATTTTTTGGATTTCATGTTCAGGACAGATCTTCCATCCATCCCATAATCACATATGATCCTTCGTAGGATTCATAATAATGGAAATTGGTGATTTTTGACCTTCTTAATACACAACTCAATATCTTTTTCAATTTAATTTTTTTTCTAAATTTTTTTCAAAGGAATCGGGTGGGTGTAAAAAATTCCAAAAGTAATCATGGTCAACATCAAATCAATATGGTGAAAGTAATCATCTACATATTTTCAATAATAACATCATGTGTACAATAGTAGGGAAAATTCTCCAACACTTGTTCAATTGATTATCATGAATAATACCAATGAAAGGGTAGGAAGGGATAATCAGTTTAAAATGACTCTATCCAAAAAAGGCTATTAATGGATACTTTGGGATAAATATGAAAAAAATTAAGGTGTTTATTAGGAAAATTTGGATCACATAAATTCCCTTAATCATATTAAAAATATATTTTTCCATCATAGCCTTAATAAGATCTCAATTAAAGTTATGATCGGTTTACACGACCCTGGTGTCTCTCAAGAAATATGCTTAGAAAAGAATATGAAATCCTGGTTCTAGGATCTTATTAGGAATGGGAGTATACAAAAATAACTAGAAATCACTCAGGGTATGAAATCTAGTAATAAGTCAATCAAAATATACTTCAAAATTGTTTATTTGGAATTAAATTACTAAACTCTAGAATAATTATAAATATAGAAACATGAGTGAAATCTTATTTTTACAATTTCCAACATATCTATGTCATTTATTTATCTGTATCTAATGATTTTTTATGTTCAAATCATGATTTCAATGAAAAATTTCTCCTAGATAAATTAAAATAATAAATAATCTAAGTGTATTGAAAAAATATTATGAAAGAGTCCCCCACACATAAAATAATACAGTTTACACATTGTCCTTGATAGTATTTTGGGAGATATATCACATATATAACATAGAAAAAACTAAAATGAAAACATTAAATTGAATTTAGGAATTGATAAATTTCTATGATGAGTATCATGCCCTAGGGAATCATTGTGGATTATTATTTCAAATTGGGATACCTACCTAATTTGTTAGAGTGAAAAAACCTTCACTAGATAAAAAATCAGTCCAAATGGTTTAAATAGGATATATGAAATGAAATAGAAAGGTACACATAGTTAATAGTAAATAAATTTATTCCATATAAGTATATATTGGTTAATATACTGAAGTTTAGAAACGAACTACAAACATGAATCCGAATGAAAGAAAAATATTATTCTAAGAACATAAATGAAAATAAAAAACAAATTAAATATGGGTTTCCTCCCATAAAATGCTAATAATGACATTGTCATCCAAATAAATGGACAAAAGAATCAGGTTGTGTTATCCATCTGCTCAAAAGTATGTTACCTATTATAGGAACTGGTGGTTGTTCCATCGAGTTAACGGTGATGCTTGGTGGTATTTACCACCTAATGATCATACTGACGATAAATCTCATGTAGTAAGAAAAGAATATATGCTTATTGTGGTGGGTATATATACTGAACACATATCTCCAATGAAATATCCTCGACTTGGTGCTCGACGTCAACCAGATGCTAAGTCATCTGATGTAGGAGGGAAATGGGGGTGTTATAGGAATTTCAACGACAATTGATGAGGTTGAATATCAACATTATAATAATGTAATACAATAATGAAAATGAAAATAATCCCACCATTATTAAATAAAATATATATCTCCCAAGAATATATAGATAAATTGTACACCAGTTTGAAATGGAATACATGTAGTGTAAAAAGTGTCACCCACATAGAATACCAGACGGGGGAGGGTACAAGTAAAAACAAAGACGTACGGGAACACTCCTTGGTTTTTGCATCTAAATCACCCTCCAAAATAGTGGTTCCCTATATATTTTCAATAATATCTCTGTCCTCTATATATAAAGACATAGGATCATAGAAGAACTCTGAACGTTTCATGATTCTGGAAACAATCATAGTGGATGGGGGAGGTGAGGTTCCAATCCTGATGTTGGTTGTGTCTTTGGTAGTAGGGTTTATCAACGACACCTTAGTATATGGTGGGATAGTTGGGCCCTTTCCTTATCATGAATGCTCTCCTAAATACTCATGCATTGTGGAAGGATCTATCAAATCAGAGGGGAAGTTGATCTGGGAAAGAAGTGGTGTTGGGATGGAGGTAGATGAAGGTCCTTCTAGTAGTGGTCAGTGGGAGTATGTGGTGGATGGGGTTGGAGGAGGGGTAGTAAAAAAATGAAATTTTAGAAAATGGAATGAATAAGTAGTTTGAAATCGGGAGCAGGTTCTCTATAATACACTGGTGTACTGCCTAGATATCTGTAAGGAATTATGGGGTGGGTGATGGTTAGGAAAATGTAGTGGTGGGTGTAGAATTTTTATGGGTGGTATAAGGGGTAGGGTTAATGGTGGCTGATGGGGTGGTAGTTGTAGAAGATGTGGTGGTAGAGAATGTATAGGGAGAAGGGGCATGAGGTGGGGAGACTGGTGTAGCTAAATTTTTGAAATGTTGGTCATGGTCCCCATCTGCATCCACCATATATGATGGATCCAATTGATAGGTAATTCCATCCTTCATGATCATCCCCATCTTGTGAATAAGTATCAAAATGATTCCCTCTATTTGGATGAGGAAGGTGTGGGGTCAGGATTCCTAAAAGACACTAAGATGCCTATCCAAATGTGTGATGAACAATCCACCTTTAAAAGTACCGTAATTCCTCTTCACTAGGGTCCTTTAAAAAACACTAAGATATCTATCCATTTTGATAGCTGGGCAGCACATTTATTTTTATAGAATGATTACCTCAATCTAGTCGACCTTGCAATGAGCATCACCATAGGACATCAAAGCATGAGCATGGGCCCTTTGCAGCACTCTAAGTGTAGAACCTTAGAGCATGGTGGTCTTCATAGTGTGAGGATCATATATGCTCTGACGTTCCCTAGAAATTCTGTCCCAAATTCATTCATCATCATCCTTGTCAGGCTTGAGAAACAATGTGGTAACGATAATGGAAACAACAAAATCCATAGAGTAGATGCCCAAGCCAATTGACTAATCTAATAGGTTTGGTTCCCAAGGAATGCATAAAAGTCTGAAGTGGGTGAAGATTATGCCTATATCAAATGTTATCATAAACATAATAAAGATCTCCCTAAATCTCTCCCAACACACCTAGGTGATCAGGGTTAGGTTTAGATGACTGATGAGGTTAAAGATCTTCAAATGTTGTGTATGTGCTCCATTAATACAAGGTCCAACTTCTTGTTGGTCTAAATCATCATACCCTATAGATGGACCAGTTATATATGGTGTGTAGGTTCCAAAAAATATAGTCATGGATGAAGGTGAGGATGTGAAGGTCCCTCCGATCATCCAAAGGATGACTATGAGTACTGTGAATAAAAAAAAGATGCAGCAATAGAGGAAGAAGTGTAACACCCGAGACTTTTATGTTATATGAATCATCAAAGGAATCTTTTTCTACACAACACTTGATTGGCTTGCTTTACACGCAATCGCGACCTTCCTGGATAGCTTGCGTCGTACGCAATAACGAGTTTCACTATACAACAATATGCTATTAAAACTAGCCGTTATGAATAGTAATAACCACTTTTTGAAATTTTATAAATTTTATTATTCAAAATGGACTTCATTTTTGGATTCAGAATATCGAAATTTGCCTAGGGTGAAATTTTGGTATTTTTCTGAAAACTTTCAATTTTTGATGAATAGTGAAACCACTAAGTGGTAGGTTAAAAACTGAATTTTTCATAAAACGTAATTTTACCGCTTCTGTGAATGGAATTTCGAAAATCCGACAGACACGGTTGATATCAGTAAGTAAAATGTGGTTCAATGAGATAAAAATAATTTTTTGGTGAATAGTAACTTTTTACTTTTTTTACCGAGGTTAATAGTAAATAGGGTAACTAAGAGTAAATATGATATTATTATTACCCTAACACATGTCCTAATTCTTTTGGATAAGTGTAATTCGACCAAAAACAACCATATAAATAAAATATGACAATTTAGGCCCACTTGGATTAGATTAGGACATTTATTATTAATTTATTTAAAGAAGGGTTAAAATAGTTAAAATCAAAGTTTAATAAGTAAACCATTTTTAATATGGGGTTATACATATGATAAATTCGACTATAAATATTCCATACAAAGATAAAAACATTTCCTACATGATGGTATTTTATTTGTAATTTTTAAACATTAAATAATTTAATTTATTTATGACACAATGATGATGCAGTAATTATCTTATTAATGAAATATTGACATAATTGATGTTATAAACACAAAAATAAATGTAATTTAAGACTTTTTATTAATTCCACTAATTTTCTAGGTTACTATGATATATTAATGTTGCTTTAAGAAACTTGGTTCGAACATATAATTCATTTATGACTTTCAGAAAAATCATATATCAAATAGTGTCAAAATTGACACAAAATAGTTTTTAAATCATATATTATATTATTAATTGTTATTGTATTCCTAAAAATCTAAGGTTCGGCCAAATGACTTAGATAAGGATATATATATTAATAATAAACAATTTGGGGTTCTTTTGGCATGTTATAGTAAGTGTATTAACCATATAGTGAAAGAAAACAAAAAGACACGGTAAAAGATAAATTATTTAACTTAGAGTTAAATCTAATTGATAAGGTTAAAATAATACCCTCAACTTGTCTAAATCCTATTGGTTGATAGGATTTCGACCCATACCCACCTTATCTTCGAAATAAGACCCTTTTTAGCCATTATAAACCGATTTTGACTTTAATATAAAATAATATTTTGAGATATTCCTAAGGTGCCCCTCTCCTCCCTTATAAAAGGGCACCGCCTCCCCCTCCTCCTCACACCAATTTGAGCACTCAAGCTCGGCCAACCCCTGCCATTTTCTCCTCTACACTTCCCTAGAATAATCCTAGAGGTCCTGTTCTTCTTCAAAGACCAATCTTAGTTCCCTAAGTGGAAGATTCAAAGAGGCGTTCCAATGAAGAGGTAATATCCATTACCGATCTTTTCAATTTCGTTCTTCTTCAACTTATACTTATTTAGTTTTTTCATGATAAAGTAATAACATAAGTATTACTTACATACTGATATGTTATTATAAATATGAAACAACCCTAATTCACCTTCTATCCATCCCACGGAAAAATGAAATCACCGCGCGTGCGTACGTACGGAATATCGTCTCCACGCCGTGGTGTAATCTATTTTTCCACCATCACTTTACAAGGATGGGTATAATGGTGTAATGAGTAACTATTTATGTTTATTATAAAGTAATATTGATACTGAAATAATATATATATACTCCAATACAGTTCCACGATCATAGGAACGATATCATCACTCGTGCGTACGTACGGAATACCGTCTCCACGATGTGATGCGACTCGTTCTACATGATCATCATTACATAGTAATTATATAAATGAATTGAATGAATAAATATGATATATGTTACACTAATACCATTCTGGATATAAGGTATCTATAACCTTAAGAGATGAATACGAATGTATTCGGCAAAACATGCATAAGAACAAAAGGCAATAAAGACCCGAGTAACAAGTAACAATGAAATATTACTAACAAGAAGCTAAGAATATGACCATATTTGATATCATATCAATATATATGATTCTGGAATAAGCCAATAACATTATTTAAACCATTATACAGGAGCTTCGGACACGTACAAAGCTAATCGGACCTAAGGTAAGGGAAATATCACAATCTCATTTTTATCTGAGATTGTTTATTCGTAAGTATTTACTAGGGTGTATTTTATCATCCACATCCATGTTTCATCAATATGTAATATTATTTACATCCACCTACAATTTTTTAAATCCATTTTTACCCTTCGGTGAGTTTTTAGTAATATCTATTAAAGGAATCTTTTGTCGTACGAGGTACTTTTTGACTTTTCCGACAAAAGTACGAAAAATGTTTTTTTTAACTTATACGGCATGAATGGATTTTTAAAACATTAATTCCAAGAAGCTTCCTTTACAAGTTTTCAAGTTTATTTTTAATCAACTTCTTTTATTTTAATGTTGTATGACATGTTATGAAAGGAAAAATGTTTTTGAAGAAGAAATGATATTTACCTCAAGAATGGAGTACATGTGTTTTATCAAAATTATTTTCAATCTAAGATAATAAAGGGTTCTATTTTTATCCCTATTATTACATGGATTTTATTATGTTGTGATGGAAACATTTTTATGAATTCCTTTATCTTATATGAATTGTTTTATGATGTCATGTTGTTTAAGAATCCCATTTTTTATTACATGGGTTATGCGATGATGTATGATTTATGATTATGTGGCACACATAAGAAAGGATTCATTATAAGATGGGTGGGACCTATATCTCCCTCCAATGCATTGGGTAAAGATTTTATATCTCATGAGATAGACATGGCTGGAAGGGAAGGTTATTTCGGTTCTGTGATACAGGACTGAAACGAGGAGTGAACTCGGTTCAGAAAGAGACTTTGTCCACTAAGATAGTCTTGGAAATGAGTCATGACTAACAAGAAATGATTTTCCATGATTATGTTTGCATGCCACAAAGTTTCACGTTTTATGTTATGATTATGGGGATCTCATTTTCACTTCTATGATTTATTCCATGTTAAGATATTATGATCTCTTTTGCAGGTTTTGATTTTCAAAAAGATATGATATGATTTTTATTTCCTTTATTTTCCCTTGCTGATCATTTGAGCTCACCCTTTTATGTTTTCTTTTCCCCAGGTCAGGAAGATGGATATTAAGTAGAATATGCTAAAAGGGACCCTAGATATGATGAAATAAATGGGTGACACTGTAGAAGATTTATGAACCAGTTGTTTATGTTTCCCAGTTTCTAAAGACAATATACCTATACGGTCCTTTGTGGTTTTGTCATATGTTGTAATAAGTGTTCTTCAATTTTGAAGTATTAACAATGTATGTAAAGTATGGGTCGTTATAGTTGGTATCAGAGGAATGGTATAGTCAACCTTTGGAAACTAGGATGTGAAGGCCTTAGTAAGAACTCTAAGGATATGTCTAAGCAAAGAACACAATCTTAGTGTTTTAGAAATGGCCTTGAATAACCTAGGATAAGACCATAAGCATGAAAATTTTATTCCTGAATTATGTGGTTTTCCTATTATAATTAGTGTTTCTCACACTATTCCTCTTGGTTTTAGTCAATGGCTGGAACCCGAAGGAACCGTGTTAATGCGGAATGCGATGGGCAATGCAATGATTGTCCCCCTGAGCAACCAAACGATATGGGAGCTGGAATGCAAAATCTTGTAGCCATGATCACACAACTTTCTCAAGCTATGAATCATGCAGGACTTCCAAACGAGCAAAGGAAGGAGCAACATTCTGTTGAATCCTTCATGAGGCAGCGTCCACCTTCTTTCAGTGGGTCTACTGATCCATTAGTTGCTGAACAATGGATTAGTACTACTGAAAAGATATTTTTAGTTCTTCAATGTTCTGAACATGATAAAGTCATCCTAGCAGTGTATCGTTTGGAAGGAGATGCTGATCAGTGGTGGAATCTTATTAAGAATACGAGGCAAAGGGATGAAATTGAGTCTATGGAATGGGACGAGTTCAAGAACTTATTTTTCAATAAGTACTTCCCTCGTATTCTCCGAACAAAGATGGAGAAAGAGTTTCTTGAACTGAAGCAAAGGGATGATGAATCTGTTGGTACCTATGATGCAAATTTTACAAGACATGCAAGGTACGCTTCTGGTATTATTATCCAATCTGAGAGTAAGATCGATCAATTCTTTAGTGGCTTAAAACCAATTCTTCGAAGGGCGTTAACCATAAGGGACTTCAATAGCTACGAGGAAATCGTTCGATGTGCTCTCAAAGTCGAGATGGAGATTGGAATAACCCATCAGTCACATGGGTTTGATAAGAAGAGGAAGATGGAATTCAAAGAAAAATCTAAAGAGCACACGGAAAAGAAGATGAGCTTTTCCTTATGCTCAAAGTGTGGAAATAAACATGGAGGGAGTTGTCTTAAAGGGACAAGTAAATGTTTTAAATGTGGAAAGGAAGGTCATCAGGCATCTGAATGTCGTGATAATGGGAAGAAGATGTCTAATGACGCAAACAAAGGAAGGGACACACAGAATGAACCTACTACACTTCAATGTTTCAAGTGTAAGGAGATGGGGCATTATGCCAATCAATGCCCAAATCCAAGGGTTGATGATGATGGTCGACGTCAACAAAATCTTAAGGCTAAAGATAAAGGAAAGTCACATGCAATTTCTATCAGTGATATGGAGTACGATAACGAAGTGGTGAAATGTACACTTACCATCCACTCTAAAGTAGCAAATGTTTTATTTGATTCTGGATCCACCCACTCTTTTATTTCTAAAGAATTTTCTAAGGGTATCACCGTATTACCTCAACAATTAGATGTTGAGTTAGCTGTGACAACACCTAATGGCACAACAGTCGCATCTAAAGTTTATAATTCTTCTCCGATCAAAGTTTGTGGGAAAGTGCTTCCTGCAAATCTTGTGATCCTTCCTTTAGTAAAATTTGATGTGATTCTTTGCATGGATTGTCTTTCCCTACATGGAGATCATATCAATTGCCAAAGAAGGGAAGTCACATTTCATATTCCAGATCAATCTACGATCGTCTATCAATGCAAGGAAGAACATAACCTTCCAGTGGAAATTTCTTCCATCTTATGGGTATTGATTCCACTAAATGAAGGTTATTTATCTCAAATGGTTGGTGAGAAACTCACGATTGAGAATATGCCCATTGTACGGGAGTTTGATGATGTCTTTCTGGAAGAATTACCGGGTCTTCCTCCAAATCGTGAAGTTGAGTTTTCAATAGAACTCGTACCGGGTGCTTTGCCTATTTCAAAGACACCTTATAGAATGGCCCCAATTGAGTTGCAGGAATTGAAGAAGCAACTCCAAGAGAATCTTGATAAGGGATTCATACGCCCTAGTGCATCACCGTGGGGAGCACCTGTTCTATTTGTTAAGAAGAAAGATGGATCAATGAGACTCTGCATTTATTATCGATAACTTAACAAGATCACTATCAAGAACAAATATCCTCTCCCACGCATTGATGAATTATTTGACCAACTACGCGGAGCTCAATACTTTTCCAAGATTGATCTTCGTTCAGGGTATCATCAATTAAGGTTCAAAAGGGAGGATATACCAAAGACGACTTTCCGTACAAGGTATGGACACTATGAATTTATAGTGATGCCATTTGGTCTTACTAATGCCCCTGCTATCTTCATGGATCTAATGAATAGAGTCATTAGAGACTATCTTGATCAATTTGTGGTAGTCTTTATAGACGATATTCTTGTCTATTCAAAGAGCAAGGAAGAGCATGAAGATCACTTGATAATTATATTGAAGACCCTGAGAAAGGAGAAGCTTTATGCCAAATTTACCAAGTGTGAATTTTGGCTTCAAAAAGTTGCATTTTTGGGTCACATAATCTCAAAAGAGGGGATATCTGTGGATCCAGCAAAAACAGAAGTTATCGAAAGATGGTCGAGACCAACAACAGTAACTGAGATCCGAAGTTTTCTTGGTTTGGCTGGATATTATCGACGTTTTGTAAAAGATTTTTCACGATTATCTAATCCACTCACCAAGTTGACTCGGAAAGGAGTTAAGTTTGTCTGGATAGAGGAATGTGAAGAGAATTTCAAGGAGTTGAAAAGAAGGTTATCCAGTGCACCTGTGCTCACACTGCCTTGTAGTGGAGAAAGGTTTGTGATCTACAGTGATGCATCCAAGAAGGGATTGGGGTGTGTTCTTATGCAAAATGATATGGTGATAGCTTATGCCTCACGACAGTTGAAAATCCATGAGCAAAATTACCCAACGCGTGATTTGGAGTTGGCTGCGGTAATCTTTGCATTAAAGATTTGGAGGCATTACCTTTATGGTGAAAGGTGTGATATTTATACTGATCATAAATGTTTAAAGTATATTTTCACACAAAAGGAGCTGAATATGCGCCAAAGAAGATGGTTGGAGCTGATTAAGGATTATGACTGCTCAATCCATTTCCACCCTGGGAAAGCAAACAAGGTGGAAGATGCATTAAGTCGACAAGACCATGCTAGTTTATCCATGATGAGGATCACAAAAGATCCAATATTTATGGATTTACAAACGATGGATCTTGGAATTATAATGGAAGGGGAAAAATCTTATCTTTCTCAAATGAATGTTCAACCATCTATAAATGTGATGATTAAAGAGGCACAGAAAGAAGATGTCGAGTTACAAAAGAAGGTGAGAAATGTTCCTGAATTCAACCTTGATTATGATGGGATAATAAAGTTCAGGAATCGGGTTTGTGTTCCTTCCATCCCCGAATTAAAGAAGGAGCTGTTGGATGAGGCTCATAGTTCTTCATTCTCTATTCATCCTGGAAGCACGAAGATGTATAGGGACCTGAAAGAGTACTTCTGGTGGGATGGCATGAAAAAAGATGTTGCTGAATATGTCTCTCGATGCTTGGTTTATAAACAAGTTAAAGTTGAGAGACAAAAGTCTAAGGGGATGTTACAACCATTACCCATACCCAAATGGAAATGGGAAAACATCACTATGGACTTTGTCACAGGACTTCCTAAAACATCCAAAGGAAATAATGCTATCTGGGTCATAGTTGATCGTCTTACAAAGTCTGCACACTTCATTGATATTAGAGAGGATTTCTCTCTAGATCATCTTGCCAGGATATATGTAAAGGAAGTGGTAAGATTGCATGGAGTACCACTTTTTATTATATCTGATCGGGATCCGAGATTTACCTCGAAGATCTGGCGAAGTCTTCAGCATACTCTGGATACAGAGTTGAGTTTCAGCACTGCTTATCATCCCCAGACAGACAGTCAGTCTGAGAGAACAATTCAAACCCTAGAAGATATGTTGAGAGCTTGCTCTATGGATTTCAAAGGAGGTTGGGATCAACACCTACCTTTGGTGGAATTTTCTTATAACAATAGCTTTCACTCCAGTATTCAGATGGCTCCTTATGAAGCTCTCTATGGAAAGAAATGCAGGACTCCAACTTGCTGGGATGAAGTTGGGGAAAGAAAGCTATTAGGACCTGATCTTGTTGATGAAATGGCAGAAAAGGTCAGATCTATTCAACAACACATAAGCGCAGCTCAGAGTCGACAGAAAAGTTATGTCGACAACCGAAGAAAAGACCTAGAGTTTGAAGTGGGTGATAAAGTGTTCTTACGAATATCTCCCTGGAAGAGGGTTATGAGATTTGGAAAGAAGGGGAAGTTGAGCCCTAGATATATCGGTCCTTTCGAAATACTGGATCGTGTTGGGAAGGTAGCTTAACGATTGGCGCTTCCACCGAATCTCTCTCAAGTTCACGATGTGTTCCATGTATCTCTCCTGAGAAAGTACATACCAGATCCTTCACATGTACTCAGCTCAGAAGTTGTACCACTGGAGCAAGATCTTTCTTATAAAGAATAGCCGATAGAGATTCTGGATCGTAGCGAAAAAGTCCTACGAAACAAGACCACTCGCTTGGTGAAAGTTTTATGGAGGAACCACCAACTTGAAGAAGCTACTGGGGAGCTTGAGGATATGATGAGGGAGAAGTATCCTCATCTGTTTGTTACAAAGTGACGAATTTCGAGGGCGAAATTCTTTTTAAGGGGGGTAGAATGTAACACCCGAGACTTTTATGTTATATGAATCATCAAAGGAATCTTTTTCTACACAACACTTTCTTGGCTTGCTTTACACGTAATCGTGACCTTCCTCGATAGCTTGTGTCGTACGCAATACCGAGTTTAACTAAACAACAATATGCTATTAAAACTAGCCGTTATGAATAGTAATAACCACTTTTTGAAATTTTATAAATTTTATTTTTCAAAATGGACTTCATTTTTGGATTCAGAATATCGAAATTTGCCTAGGGTGAAATTTTGGTATTTTTCTGAAAACTTTCAATTTTTGATGAATAGTGAAACCACTAAGTGGTAGGTTAAAAACTGAATTTTTCATAAAACTTAATTTTACTGCTTCTGTGAATGGAATTTCGAAAATCTGACAGACACGGTTGATATCAGTAAGTAAAATGCAGTTCAATGAGATAAAAATAATTTTTTGGTGAATAGTAACTTTTTACTTTTTTTACCGCGGTTAATAGTAAATAGGGTAACTAAGGGTAAATATGATATTATTATTACCCTAACACATGTCCTAATTCTATTGGATAAGTGTAATTCGACCAAAAACAACCTTATGAATAACATATGACCATTTAGGCCCACTTGGATTAGATTAGGACATTTATTATTAATTTATTTAAAGAAGGGTTAAAATAGTAAAAATCAAAGTTTAATAAGTAAATTATTTTTAATATGGGGTTATACATAAGATAAATTCTACTATAAATATTCATTAGAAATATAAAACTATTTCCTACATGATGGTATTTTATTTTTAATTTTTAGACATTAAATAATTTAATTTATTTATGACACAATGATGATGCAGTAATTATCTTATTAATGAAATATTGACATAATTGATGTTATAAACACCAAAATAAATGTAATTTAAGACTTTTTATTAATTCCACTAATTTTCTAGGTTACTATGATATATTAATGTTGATTTAATCAACTTGGTTCGAACATATAATTCTGTTATGACTTTCACAAAAATCATATATCAAATAGTGTCAAAATTGACACAAAATAGTTTTTAAATCACATATTATATTATTAATTATTATTGTATTCCTAAAAATCTAAGGTTCGGCCAAATGACTTATATAAGGATATATATATTAATAATAAACAATTTGGGGTTCTTTTGGCATGTTATAGTACGTGTATTAACCATATAGTGAAAGAAAACAAAAAGACACGGTAATAGTTAAATTATTTAACTTAGAGTTAAATCTAATTGATAAGGTTAAAATAATACCCTAAACTTGTCTAAATCCTATTGGTTGATAGGATTTCGACCCCTCCCCACCTTATCATCGAAATAAGTCCTTTTGGAGCCATTATAAACCGATTTTGACTTTAATATAAAATAATATTTTGAGATATTCCTAAGGTGCCCCTCTCCTCCCTTATAAAAGGGCACCGCCTCCACCTCCTCCTCACACCAATTTGAGCACTCAATATCGGCCAACCCCTGCCATTTTCTCCTCTCAACTTCCCTAGAATAATCCTAGAGGTCCTTGTCTTCTTCAAAGTCCAATCTTAGTTCCCTATGTGGAAGATTCAAAGAGGCGTTCCAGAGAAGAGGTAATATCCATTACCGATCTTTTCAATTTCTTTCTTCTTCAACTTCTTCTTCTTTAGTTGTTTCATGATAAAGTAATAACATCAGTATTACTTACATACTGATATGTTATTATAAATATGAAACAACCCTAATTCACCTTCTATCCATCCCACGGAAAAATGAAATCACCGCGCGTGCGTACGTACGGAATACCGTCTCCACGCGGTGGTGTAATCTATATTTCCACCATCACTTTACAAGGATGGGTATAATGGTGTAATGAGTAACTATTTATGTTTATTATAAAGTAATATTGATACTGAAATAATATATATATACTCCAATACAGTTCCATGATCATAGGAACGATATCATCACTCGTGCGTACGTACGGAATACCGTCTCCACGATGTGATGCGACTCGTTCTACATGATCATCATTACATAGTAATTATATAAATGAATTGAATGAATAAATATGATATATGTTACACTAATACCATTCTGGATATAAGGTGTCTATAACCTTAAAAGAAGAATAAGAATGTTTTCGGCAAAACACGCATAAGAACAAAAGGCAATAAAGACCCGAGTAACAAGTAACAATGAAATATTACTAACAAGAAGCTAAGAATATGACCATATATGATATAATATCAATATGTATGATTCTGGAATAAGTCAATAACATTATTTAAACCATTATACAGGAGCTTCGGACACGTACAAAGCTAATCGGACCTAAGGTAAGGAAAATATCACAATCTCATTTTTATCCGAGATTGTTTATTCGTAAGTATTTTCTGGGGTGTATTTTATCATCCACATCCATGTTTCATCAATATGTAATATTATTTCCATCCACCTACAATTTTTCAAATCCATTTTTACCCTTCAGTGAGTTTTTAGTAATATCTATGAAAGGAATCTTTTGTCGTACGAGGTACTTTTTGACTTTTCTGACAAAAGTACGAAGAATGTTTTTTTTAACATATACGGCATGAATGGATTTTTAAAACATTATTTCCAAGAAGCTTCCTTTACAAGTTTTCAAGTTTATTTTTAATCAACTTCTTTTATTTTAAAGTTGTATGACATGTTATGAAATGAAAAATGTTTTTGAAGAAGAAAGGATATTTTCCTCAAGAATGGAGTTCAAGTGTTTTATACAAATTATTTTCCATCTAAGATAATAAAGGGTTCTGTTTTTATCCCTATTATTACATGGATTTGATTATGTTGTGATGGAAACATTTTTATGAATTCCTTTATCTTATATGAATTGTTTTATGATGTCATGTTGTTTAAGAATCCCATTTTTTATTACATGGGTTATGCGATGATGTATGATTTATGATTATGTGGAACACATAAGAAAGGATTCATTATAAGATGGGTGGGAACTATATCTTCCTCCAATGCATTGGGTAAAGATTTTATATCTCATGATATAGACATGGCTGGAACGGAAGGCTATTTCGGTTCAGTGATACAGGACTGAAACGAGGAGTGAACTCGGTTCAGAAAGGGACTTTGTCCACTAAGATAGTCTTGGAAATGAGTCATGACTAACAAGAAATGATTTTCCATGATTATGTGTGCATGCCACAACGTTTCAAGTTTTATGTTATGATTATGGGGATCTCATTTTCACTTCTATGATTTATTCCATGTTAAGATATTATGATCTCTCTTGCAGGTTTTGATTTTCAAAAAGATATGATATGATTTTTATTTCCTTTATTTTCCCTTGCTGAGCATTTGATCTCACCATTTTATGTTTTCTTTTCCCCAGGTCAGGAAGATGGATATTAAGTAGAATATGCTAAAAGGGAACCAAGATATGATGAAATAAATGGGAGACACTGTAGAAGATTTATGAACCAGTTGTTTATGTTTCCCAGTTTCTAAAGACACTATACCTATACGGTCCTTTGTGGTTTTGTCATATGTTGTAATAAGTGTGCTTCAATTTTGAAGTATTAACAATGTATGTAAAGTATGGGTCGTTATAAGAAGTTCATGAGGAGGGATCTGATGGTGGTGGAGGTTGAGAAACCCACCATCATTTGGGTGGCAGATGAATATAGTCATGTTCGGGTGTGTGATCAGAAGGAGTTGTATGAACTATATTGGTTTTGGGAATTTCGGATTGAAGTTAAGGTATAGATGATGGTGGAGAAGATCAAGGGAATGTATCGGAGGAGGAGGCATGGTCTGACCGCATGGAACTTAAGAAATCTAGTGAGGGGGTTTGGCTTCGGGTGAGGGAACTTGGTAGAGGGGTGTGTCACATGGAACAGGGAGCAATAAAGGGGGTTTGGTGTGATCCCCAAGATCATGGGATTTAAAATCCTTTCTAATGTTTACATGTCATTGATTATGTACAAGGATTGGAGATCATGATTTTGAAAAAAAAAATTAGTTGATATACTTTTACATGTCGTGTATTATTTACATGATGTGTATTCTTTCATTTAATGCCCCAATTGGACCACGTCCTACAAACAATCATTTAGGAAACACTAAACCTTCCAAAAAACTAAAATACACTATTATATCCGATAAAACCTACCATGGGTTTCCTCCCAATAGTAAATTTAGTTATTATCTATTTCAAGAAATTTTTTGAGGTGAAATACTTTAACTTTGAGTTGATATCCATTATAGAACTATTCTTGAAAACTGAGGGGATAAAAGGTAGGAAAACCTCCCTTATCAAATTTTTTGTTCAAAATGAATTACTATGAGCATTATATCCTTTTCAATGTGAGGTAGTTTCTTATTATCATATTCACTGTTCACATGATTATCTTCCTTATTATTGAGATAGATGTTTTCATAATTCAATAACATGTTGCTTTTATTCACTTCCTTATCCAACTCGAACACAACCTATTCCTCACCAATGCTCAAAATTAATCACCCTAGGTTAACATAAATTATATCCTTTCTAGTGGTGATAAATTTACTTTCATGAATGAGGGGAATATCATTTTCCTCTTCTATATGAACAAAAAAGAAATCATCTTGGAAAATGTATTTCACAACTTTTACTAAGACATCCTCAAGAAATCCTTGAGGGTCCGTGAATGAGTGATAAGTGATTCAATTATCCAAGATTAAGTTTCTTTTAAATACTCATGGGAATTATATTTATTCTTTCTCCTAGATCTCACAAGTATTATTCAAAATTGTATGTCTCAATAGTTCTAGGAAATTAAAAAAATTCAGGGGTCACATTTTTTAAGGTATATTTCTTTGAACAAAATCATAGCACCGTTCATTTATAGATTTAAATCCTAAGTCAATTTTCTTTTTGATGGAAAGTAACTCCTTATTGAGTTATTCATCAGTGGTAAATTGATCAACATTTTCTGAAAAGGGTATATGGACTCAAATTTTTTTAAACATTTACAAACAAATTAATTTCACCCATCATTTTTTCATTGTTATATTCAGTTAGTAAAGTGGGGAGTTGGATTGTATTATAGTGGTCCAAAATTGATTCCCACATTTTTAAAATGTTTTTCAATTATAGATTTATTAGGCTATTAAATATCTCATGTTTTCCCTTCACAATATTCACCTTATTCTATTAAATTATTTTCCAAAACTTCTATTTGGCTGATGAAAGTCTTGTATCTTTCCTCTTTTAAAAATTAATGAATTATCCTCTTCTCATGGATGATCATCAGTATTACCAATAAAGGTACTCAATTTTCATCTAGATAGAGTGTTAGAGAACTTACCCATTATATGCTCCATTTTTCATAGTTAACCCATGTTGTTTTTCATATTAGTTTCATGGATTTTCATTCTTCAATATACATTCTTCATGAAGGTAGTGAGATGCTTTTCAATATTGATCAGGAGTGGTAGTGATTTTGGGGTGTCCTTTGTGATGATTTCTGGAATTACTATTGTTGTTCAGGTAAAAGTTGTTGAGCTATAGGAAAAGGATGTTGGAATTGTTTCTGAGTATGAGGTGCTAGACCTTATTGTGGGTACCAAGATGTTCTATGATTCCTTATTGGTACCTGTCCAATCCTCTACTGATATTTTCCTTGGATTTTATGTGGTGGTTTATTTTATCTCTATTGATAGTTTTTTATCATTGATACTTCTTGGGATACTAGTTCTATTTTACTTTTTGATTGTAATTAACATAATTTCAATCATGTGCTTTAGGTTCTTCAATACCATCCCAATAGTCTTGGTAAAACTGTGGGCCTCCTCAAATTTC
Organism: Viscum album; assembly: GCA_963277665.1. Lineage (NCBI taxonomy): Eukaryota > Viridiplantae > Streptophyta > Magnoliopsida > Santalales > Viscaceae > Viscum > Viscum album. The sequence goes on along the minus strand of OY728153.1, from coordinate 1,773,502,270 downwards.
CAATGATTGGATCTCCATTGCTGGAATAGAAAGGGGTGGAGGTGTAGTAGGTACCTAAAACGATTCCATATTTTTTGTTAGGGAATCTACTTGGACTACCAGGAGTGTAGTTTCATCCACCTGATAGATTATGTGTCAAGGTTTCCCTCTATAACTTTAAAAAAGTTTTGCATTGTGGGGGAATTCAACAAGAAATTTATTGGATATATTTTGGTGTCTTTATTATAATTCATCCATCATCATCAACATCTACTACAGTTTTTGTGGCTAGTTGAATTCATTGTTAAAATTATGATGATGTAACCACACATCTTGTTCGTGATGTTGGAATTTTCAGGTTAGCTCCTTAAATCTGTTATATGCTTCCCATGATGATAATCTATCTTCCATGGTAATGTTTTGAATATCATTTTGAAGCCTCTATGTCTGGATTGGTGGGAAGTATTTGTCCATAAATTTATTTTCCAATTCATCCTAAGTCGTGATTTACTCGGGATCTTGACTGTTAATCCAATAAATGGATCTATCTCATAAGGAGAATTTGAATTATTTCAATCGAATGGCATCTGAAGACACATAATGCATTTACAATTCCCCATAAATAAATTTCCTCAATTCAAACTTCCACACATATTACATTAAGGTTATTTTTTTCATTCTCTATACATTTTACTAGTATCACTTCCTTAGAATTCAATTTGTTTCTTTTTTCCAAAAAACCATGAGAATATGAGAATATCCAATTTCCATTTCCAACATGATAGGATATTTAGTAATTTATATATAGCTATAAAATTAACTTATTAATAACTCATTTTGGTGACATTTTCTCAAGAAACTAAATAATATTTCAAATTTTCTTTCTAGATCGATGAAAAAATTGGAATTATACCACACATGTCTGGTGAAATTTTCCTCTTATGTACTTTCGGATTTTTTATCTTTCCATTTTAATTAAAAATAATAATAATTATTTTCATATGATGATTTCAATGAAAATAATTATTGAAAAATAATTTCTTAAACTCTTCCCATGTGATGGAGTTAATTTCATCCTCTTTCATTGTATTCTTGCTAAGAGTCCACTATTTTTTATCCTCTCCATTTAAATGATAAAACCCCAAAAAGACCTTCTCATAGTACATGTATTATCATATAAAGAATATATTTTCTATATAATTAACCCATTTCTCAATAATTAGTGGATCTAAGTAACCAATAAATGATGATTATTATTTATATATAAAAGACTCAATAGTGATTTATTCCTTCCTTTGGCCATTTACAGGTTCATCATGAATCATGTTACCATTCATTACTTGAGATAGTTAAGTGATAATAACCATATAATTCCACATCCCATAACCCATTCCATTTGGTTTCTCATGGTGATAGTCATTAAATTTCATATAACATTCACAATTAACATGATTCCTCTAAGTTCCATTTGTTGACTCAGACCAAAAAATATAGTGTGATAAACAATAATCATATTGAGTAATAATGTAACCATGAAACATCTTTCAAAGGATTTATAAATCATAAAACATTATTTAAATCTATGAAACATTATATTTAACCTATTCCATTCATAGTCATTATATATTTCAATCCTTTATAATTGTTCATAAAGATAGTGTCAATTATCCCAAGAATATCCACCTAGAATATATAGTTGGGTGTGCAGTTTTTGCCCCACTCATGCAGTGATAATGATCGAGTTATTACCCACTCCACCCATTTCTGCGTTCTTACGCCTGGGTGCATCTTTACCTCAACCACATCCACAATCTAGTATCTAGAAAGAGATGTATTTTATAGGAAAACCATACAATATCTACTTTACTAAATCATCCAAATGTCACCCTATATATATACTTTTCCCTAGGGTTTTCAAAAAAATTATCAAATACTAATATAAAAAAATAACTAAACCATCCATGTGTACCAACTATTTAGAACCAAGCATAACATACAAAGTTATCACATATTTTAAATGATTATTAAACATATATCCAAAATTAATGTAGTCTATAAGAACAATGGTTTAGTTTTCTTGGTGACTATATATATAAATATATTATTTATGCACAATCCTCATAATTTATAAAATAAGTCCTTACAAGAAGTTCCCATATATACTCATCACACTTAGTAAACTTCTTAAAATGTATCTTTGAATCATTTATTTTTTATGGAGACTGTACAATCTATTCAAGAAATAATAATTTAAAAGAATTATTTTTACACCATCGGTAGAACGTACCTCATTCAAAAATTAAAAAAATATTTTTAAAAAACTCTATAGAAACTAAATAATTGGTAAATTTCAAATTAAAAAATAATTCATTCACTTTAAAAACCATTGTGAAATAATTTTAATGAAAACGGATTTAGAAAAGAAATATTCTAAACCAAAAGATTAGAAATAAAGTCTGCTTTCAATAAAAACATTTTCTGGATCATTTTTAGTACCAAGTAGAGATAAATCGTAATAAAACATCGTATTTCAAAAACAAATATGATAATTAAATATTATTTTTTTATCATATAATGATCATATAATTTCATAGAACTAAAATTCAAGCATAAACAATCCCGATTAAAATGATATTGAAATAGAAATCCCTTACCCCAAGTCTTGTAGTTCTTCATACATGTTCGAACCTCCAATATAAAAAATATTTATATTATAAATATTTTATAAAACCAAAATCATATATATCATAACATATATATTTTTATATGTATGATCAACTTATAATTAATAATTATTTATTACAATCATTATTCTTGGGGGTAACTTCTTCATTTTACATGCATATTTTGGTTCAAAAGTCCGTGTACTTGTACTTTAATCATGTTTCTATAATCCTCAAATTTTTAATCATGTCTTGAATTTTATATATAATAATTATCTAAAATTTTATAACTATTTATATAAAAAATTTGTTAAAAATGAATTATATCACCTCATGAAGATAGTAGTGTGTATATACACAAGAGTAATGTTTCCACATTTTGTTGGTAGAATGAAAAAAAAGTAAATAATAATTCACCTTAGACCGAATGGCCCGAAGGCATTCGTTTTTTATTTTTTATGGATAATCCCCCTTTTAAGGGTTTAAGGGGAGCATATACATGACCTGTAGGCCCATGTCACAAGGCCCAACAAACCCGCAATACATGACCCAAATGCCCAGAGGCACACCATGCCCAACGCATGACCCATGGGCCCACCCCACTTGAACTTCACCTCCGCAGCTTTTTGCATCATTAATCACCTAGCTCCCCACCTTGCATTTCTTATCGGCTAGCATTGCCCCATATAAAGCTACATGATGCCCGGTCCCAATGGCGGCTCCCATACCATCTCATTCTTCCAATATGGTTAGCTCTGCATATGGTGGCTGCTACTCCTATTGTTTGATCCTCTTCTGGGGCCTGTTCTGTGTGAACTGGGATAATCCATGGTCTACGTGACCCGAAGGCCCTGTGGCCCAAAGGCTTTTTGATGACCCGAAGGCCCTGGAGATCTATAGGCCCAAAAAGGTGGCCTAAAGGCCCAAATAGGTTGAATAGTTCTAACTACTATAGAACTAAACATTAACTACTACAGTGACTACTACAGTGCAACTACAGTACCCTGGAAATTCTCCTCCACCCGGTTTTAAACCCGGGTCTCTTGGATACAAAGCAGGAGCCCTTACCACTCGGGTACATGATCATTGGAAAATAATAATTCACCTTAAAAAACAATATTAATGTCATAAATATCCTATATATTTAGTAAATACCTTATTGTATCCATCAAAGTAAATCAGTGATGAGAAATAAAATTCATCACTTCATGGAGGTGGTAGAGCAAAGGTATGCATGAGTTCTTTTCTTTTACGATTAGCTTGTTAGTAGGTGGATACAATTTATTCCATCAAATAAAAAATTATTTATATTTTATATACTAAATTAATTATTTTATTATTGATAACATAGATTTATATGTGGAATATTAAGAATTAAAATTTAAATAAATAACTCGGTTAAGAGTTATACCTCATCATTTAGTAACCTCATTTGGATTACACTTTTATGCTTGAAGGAATATTATTTTTGAATTAACATAAGGACAATGACATGGGGAAGTAATATATTATAGAATTAGGTTAGCTAAATTCTGATATATAATTCTCAAAAAAAATAAAAGTGGAGAAGAGGGGTCCTCTTTTATAAGTGAGGGAAGGGGAACCCTTGGAATTACATAAAGTGTTAAATTAATATAAATTAAAAATCATATTTAGTTTAAAAAAAATTGATATATTTATAAATATTATTATTATGAGTTCAAATACTCTCATATAGTAAAATTTATATTGGCTTAGTTGATGTTCTGACCCTTATATCTATGTTTCAACCCCTTGTCAATCCTTTTGATGATTAGCTTGATATTAGTATTTTTTACCCTTTTGGAGTTATGATAGTCATTATAAAAATAAAAGTGACATATAAGAGGAAAATGGATGATATTATATACCACATCCCATTATATTTTTGAAATATAATATTTTTATGAATTTTAAAAAATGTAATAAAATATTATTTAACATAATATATCATTGATATTTTTTAGGACAACTTGCGTAGTTTTAATTTAAAGATAGTGTGATAGAAATGAAATTAAAAAAAATTACACACATATATAATACATTTTATTTATCTATTAAATTCATGGAACACAATAATTCAACCTAATTGTATTACTTTTAATATATTTTTTAAAAAATATTTGATTTTTCTATTACATGAAAAAGTACAATGTTGTTGTGGTGTATTTATTTATAGTAATTATTCCTTATCTAAAATTAAAAAATAAATTAACATGGTGAAAAAAACCATTCATATATAAATTAATAATATTAAATATAAGGTAACCACTTTTAATCCAGATGAAAAATGATTAGAGATATCAGAATTGAGAGATTGACATTTTTTATTTATTCATTACATGAAAACATATAATGGTCACAGTCAGAAGAGAATTGAATTAAATGGTGTAAAAAGAAAATTTAACAATAATATGGTCAAAATGAACCTATAAAATAATTTAAATTACTTTTTTATGGATATTTCAAGGCCTTATCCCATAGTGTTATCTCTATTTTACTAATTTTACCCTTACTTTAGTAAAACATTTCTACCATGGTTACTATTCAATATAACAAAAAATAATCTTGTTATTTTAAAAACAATTAACCACATGATTTGAAATATATAATATATTTTTCAAAATTATGTTTATATAATTTGTTTAAAATTAATTTTAAAATAAGCGTTCAAAACACAATGATAATCGTGTATAGTAAAATGTGTTTTTAAGCATAAAACATGATTTAGTCTTATCTTGTTGCAAGTATACTGTAATAAATAAATTATAGAACTTTTTACTGAATATATAATCTATATTTAAGTTTAAAATAATTCATAAATAGATCTTAATTTTATTTATTAGGATAAAAACTCATTACACGCATGCAAATGGGTTTTCAGATGAAAACAAAACACCTCTTTTTTATTTTAAAATGTTATAATAAATTATATCCAATTACTTCATTCCAAACATGTGTAAATATTAATTTTTCATTATTAAGTTATTAATTTTCATACTCATGGTCCAATTATAAGGAGATAATTGTCACATTTAATGATAACAATTCAATTGTTTATTGTAGATTGTTGAAACCTGGTGATGTATTTAAAGAAAAATATCAATGAAATTAAATTTATTTAAATATAAATATATTATAAAATATTAGGTTATTATAAATAGATTATAAAATTTTAAGTTCCTTATTCATGGACCTATGAAAAGAGGGAGTGTTAAATAATAACAACATTACATCACCCTAAGTTGAGAATACACTAACACCCTTTCAAATGGAGGATGAGGATGTCGTAAATCACAAACTAATAGGATCATGAATAATGGTTTATTATTGACTTGTATGGTAAGATTGTTGAACATGTTTAATCGGAGGAATATGTGGTGGTGTTTTTATGTTTTCAGATATTACAATACCATTTTCACTGGATGAAATCATCTTTAGTTCATAAGCCATGCTAAGGGCTCATATACCAGATCCAAATTACGGAATGTATGCATAACCAAGCAAAGGATTACCCTTAATTTGGATACTGTATTTACCAATATCAGTGAAATATTTTTGTTAACCTAATTCAATCGATACAAAAAGTGTGTTTTATGGACTAAATTTTTTAAAAAATGTGATTGAGGTATCCCAAACCTCAATTCACCATGGGTAGGTAACAGTGGTCCATCAAAAAGGAATAACAATGGATGATTCTTAGTGTAGTTTAATTTCTTGCTGAAGGGACATAAATGGTGTGTACTTTGAAATCATGTGACATGGAATTAGATATAACTTAGTTTAAAATCATATTACAAGGAATCATATTTCATGGGGTTTAATTTCATGTGATAAGGACTTAGATTACATTCAATTTAACATCATGTGAAAATAACATAAATTCACTAGAATTAAGAAATAGTTCATCACAATCATATTTCCAAATAAAATATACTAGAACCTCTAAGATATTATGAGTCATGATCATCAAGATAAATAACAGGTAAGTGAGATACATCCCATGTTTTCAAAAGATAATTGATAAATGAGTGGTAGAGAATGGGAGTTAATGTTTATCATATCATATGTCTATGGATATGATTACAATCATAAGATGGTAGAATATCCATACTCTCTCCTCTCTCGGTGTATCTTCATGAATGAATCCGTGAAAGATTATTCTTCTTACTAGAGAAGATAGTATTTTGGCTGATAAAACATTATGTTGGGATATGACTATAGGATCTATGAATATCAAATGATAACAAGAATCAGACCAAAAATATTTCATTATGAAGATTTTCCCCTCCAAAGATTTAACATATATGTAAGGGAAAGAGGACGTTTTTAAACAAATGATCATAAAATAAATAACTAATGAAAAATATTCTTTCATAGTTCATGTTCATGTAGAGGAGGCGTAATTTTTATGTTTCTAGGTTTACATATAATTGATTTAAACATGAGGTAAAATAAACGTGTCTTAGTGCTGAAAATGGAAAAGACCCATAATGAATGATTAGTGATCTGATTAGACACCAATATGGGTTGGGGTGATTTATGATTCCTATGGCTAGACACGTGTCACTACATATCCTATATAGATATAAATCATGCATTATATGGGTTTTATATTATAATTCCCTTTGCTTTTCATGCTCAAACATAGGGTTGAGTGAATTTTTAGCATAGGATCATGAATAACTCAATTGTAAAGACTCATAACAGTGATTAGACTCATATTTCATAGAGTTATATTTTTTTAGTTTATTATACATATATATTGTTTATTTGTGAGGGGAAATAGTTGGGTTTCACCTCAATGCACCGGTACTCTAAAAACAGAAGTGGCACCGGTAAAGATATAATACTAAAGAGAAAGGGTCCATTTTTTGGAAAATTTTTCATAGCCTATAATAAGGAGTCTTGGTGTCACTATGAATCCTATGGAGATAAGAATCAAGAAACAAATTGTTCTTGTATTGTAGGTCTCCTTCACGAATCTGGATTATATATAGGGAAATTGGGGCCTTTTGGAATTTTGGTTTATCTAAGGATAGAAATTTCTAACATCATTGTGTATTATGTGTTAACTAGAATCAAGACACATATAGTTCTCAAATTTTCTCAATTTAGATCATGATCATATGTAAATAGAGAGGAATCTTTTGTTGGCTATTTTTGTTTGTCTCAGGATAAGATATTTGGGTATCACTATTAATATTTTAATGATAGTAATAAAGCCACATATATTTCTGGATTTTTTTTATATAGAGCATGATAATGTGAAAATGAAGTATTTTCATCATAGTTTCAAATAACAAGAACATTGTAATAAATAATAATTCAAAGATCTAACTCATACATATGATGGTTAATTTAATCAAGTCATTGGAATATTTTTATGAGCCCCATTTTCACAAATTTGGTTCATGTGTTGGGAAAGATAATTGAGAATCACCTTAGTGTGAAGACTTCAGGGAAATGATTTATTGATAAAAACTTTCAAACACTACGTCATAATATCCATTGTTTTCTAAATGTGTTGTTAATCCAAGTATAAGATATCTAGTCATTACTGCATTTATATTGTTGATAGGAATCAAGACACTCATAACCCTTTGAAGAAAAATTCCCTTTCATAGATCATAGTCATGAATTGTTGAAAGTGATATTTTTTAAAATATATGGTTGGGACCGTGATAAAGGAGTTGGGTGTCACAAAACATAATTTTTGAAATAGAATAAAAAAATGTGTGGTAATTTTTTAGGATGATCCCTTGAATAAATATGAATCATATGAAATGAATAGGTTCATTAGTGCTTTGATTCATAGTATTATTATTTTTCAAATACTTATATATCTACTGATATCTCATGTAGTGGATAAAATGACTTATGGAATGGGACAATTTGAAATATTTAGTTTCATAAATGTTTGACTTTTACAACATAGTTTAACATTGTGTAGTGGGGATGAGGACCATGTAGTTTAAGATCTTATAGAAATGATGTGGGTGATATGAAGATTAATGTATTTCCTCAAGGACTTATATTTCATAGAGTTTAACATTTTGGGATAATTATCTATGTTATATTCTATTCAAATTATTTCTTTTATGAATTAGATTTCTTATAGTTTAATGTCATTCGATGAGGACCGAAATTCTTTTTTTTAAAGTATTATCATTAGGACTTGTATGCTATATAGTTTAAAGTCATGTCAATGAGAATTAAAACTAATACAATAATTATTTAAATTATTTTTATATATACATTTCATTGGTATGGGATTAATGTACTCCACAAATTTTTTTCCTCGAGAATAATCATTATTGGAACAAACATTATGTTTAATTTGTGTCCCATACCACCTTCGTTGCGGATTAATCCTAGATATCACCAAGGTTATTATAATAATTACCATATCACCTTTAAAGAATGGGTGAAGTTGGAGTTTAATATTAAAGGATCATGCAATCCTATTACAACAGAATTCCATATTATGCATTGCATATATTATAATGGTACTACTTTTCTTACATGACTATTACATCTTATTAAATATAATAACATAAAATAATTACAAAACCAATATAAAATGGTTTTGTGTCTTGTGAAAATTTGGATTATACATAACTTTTACATAATAAAATACAAAAAATTATTTAATTACTTCTTCTCTAGCATCTTAGTGGCCCTCATGTTCTCTATAGAACAACTGATTACTTCTGGATATACCCAATGAATGGGGAGATCTAAAATCCCATTAAGAGGATATATAAGAACATATAATCAATATAACATGGGGTGAGCATAATCATCATCATCATAATATAATAATAGGCTAATAATAATGAGAGGAATAAATACATAAAGGCATGGAATGTGAAGATGCTTAAAAGGGAAACATCATTCCATGGTGGTAAACTAGAACACATAGTTTTGAACAAATATAGCATCATTTTTATATATATTTCACTTTATCTCACAAGTTAAATTACATTACCCAATGCATTTTATCACTATATAATTTTGGGAACACATGTCTCATCATAACATATACATTATCATGCATTCCATATAGAATGTATATCAATATTGGAAAACAAACCATGCAAAGAAATGGGTTTCATTTCATGAAGAAAACATTAATGAATGAACTTTACGGTTCCCAAAATAAATATGGAATAACATACGTAGTATAAAAATCTTCAAACTTAGGTGAATAAGAAACAATCTCATGAGAAGTAAAAGATGTGTTTTTAGAAAAAAAAGTTCATTTGGAGAAATAATTTCATTTTTAATAAAACAAAACTGTAAGAATGTATATCCTATAAAAAAATAAGGAAGAAATAAATTATATTAAAGGAAATTCTATACTAAAAAATGGGGTGAAATATGGAAAACGAAAGGAAATGAAGTTGTGTTTGAGAATTCCCCTTACCTTATGTATGAGTTATTTATTATCTTTAATATCCTTAAAAATAATCTTAAATTCATTAATTAACAAATTAAAAACCTATTATTAATTTATTTTATTATTATTATTTTATTAAATCGTTTATGGTCATTTTTATGAGTTATGTTGTTCAATTTCACCATTCGGAAGGGTTCATTTTCTGGGTTTTCATGATCGGTTCGCCTGTATATATGTATCAAAGTTCATGTAAAATGAGGATAATTTTCCAAAATTAATATTATATGTTATTAATGAAATTAAAAAGTATAAAATTATATTTTATATCATTTGGTTATATGATATTCCGATTAATACTAAGAAACAAATGTTAATGATAATTATTTGAATTAATTTGGTAGATTTTTTATCATCATAATCTAATTTTATATTATTTCATAATATTTTTTCTAAAAGCTAGTTCCAAAACATTACAAAAACTATAAGATAATAATTAAAATCTATTTCAACCATTATTATGGATTTATGATCAGCCTTAATGCCTTAATGGTTTTAATGAAAAATGAAAATGCATTATCTACGATGGCGGCATATTGACACATCACGACAGATTATCTCATTTTTAGAATAAAAGTGAAAGGAAAAGTATTTTTATGAATAATTATTCCATAAAAATGATAACATTATAGTATATATAATTAATGGAGTTTTAATTCCACTTTTATAAGAGTATGTGATGATAGAATAATAAAATAAATGAAATTGAAAAGAAATTAAAATGAAAAGAAAGAGGATTTTACCTCTTTAGTTTCTCCTCCCTAAGAACCTCCAACGGAAAAGGGTTGGGTATATTGATTATACAAATGTATAATATATTAGTGGTAGGGGGTAAATGTTTATTTGGAAGTATATTTACAATCTTTAAGGCTTTAGTGGTGTGAGGAGAAGAGGTGGTGTGGGGTGGTATTTATAGGAGACGAGAGGGGCGTTTTCTCATTATTTTATTAATTGGTTCATTATTTCAACACAAGACTGTAATTTTTTTCATACTTATCACTACATATATTAAAATAATAAATTAGAGTTTAATATTTTTGAATTACATCATCATTATATAAAATATGACTCCAAAAATATTGTATTTAACTTTTATCGTAAAATATCATATTTTACTATTCACCAAAAAATCATGTTTTTTCAGAAAAAAACCAAAAAAATAACCATAACCATTTTTTAATTTGTATAAATAAAAAAACAATATCTATATATGATAAATTCTAATTTTTAATTAAAATCATCAATTTCTTGGAAAATACTGATTTTAAAATTATAACTGGTCGTATAACACTTTGAAAATTCAATTAAGATCTTTCTAAACTATAGAGTGATAAAAAGTCAAGTCATGCAGCTAAGGGATGATTAATGGACTAAGGTTCTAAATAATAAGAAGGAAAAAATCTACTATGGAGAAAAGTTAACCTGCCAAGAAAAAAACAGAAATATGGGTTAAAAACAACTCTTTTGGGGGAGGGCTCGGGTACTACATGGGCTGAGCTTGTGGATGAAGAAGAGGATGCATCCAATGACCAAATAATTTCAGAAGAAATTGAAATTTTGGTTCTAGATGCATTTACGATGTCCCAAATTGATTATACATTAGAGGTTTCTGATAGACAAAATTCAATAGGCATTGGACAACATATTTCAATGTATGCAGCTCCATCTAGTGGGATTGATAACAGCAGATCCTTGGAGACTAATGGCCCTAAAACTGATCTAAAACAGACTGAGATATCCACAGCCTCCATGGGTCTTGTTCTATACTCAGATACAATAGAGGGTTTTGATGCTATTGGTACTATACTTTCCCAAGGGGAGAGAAACCTCGCGGCCATGGTTATCAAACATGAAGCTGCTCAGCCCCCCGTGGATCCTACAAACCTGGAAACTGCTTCAGGTGAAGATACTATCTCCAGTATTGTTTTAACTGGAGATATCCCAGCAGTAGTGGGCACACACCACATTACCCCATTTAGGGAATCCACCTATTTTTCTATTATCCCTCCTGAAAACTCATGAGGCCTAAATCTGCTTAGCCCCCCACAGATTCTGCACCCTTGGAAGTAACTTCAGGTGGAGATCAAATCCCCAATATGGTCTTATATAAGGATATCCCAGAATTAGTGGGCACACACCACAATGACTGGGCCTGGGACTACCCCTGTTCGGCCATTATCCCACCTGAAAAACTCACCACGGTCCCAAATGACATCCCAAGGGCCTCCCCTTCGGTCTCTAAAACACCTGATACAAATCAGAATATCATTAATACAGGTACTTAGAATAAATATCCTATTTTACCTATCGGTAAACATGGAAATAAACGTAGTCTGACCTCTACTGAAAACATCATAAGATCACTGAGGAAGAAGGGCTTATGTATTTCAAGAAACGGGGGTTCTAACCCCAAACACATGTTATAATGAATTTCTTTTTCTAGAATTGTCAGGGTATTAACAAATCTAAAACTAATATTGTTCTTAAAAAAATTTTGACTCATAGGCCTATATGTTTTTCTATTTATGAGCCTAAAATAAATTTTTCTTCGAAAATTATTCATCTTTGTTCCCATGGTTATAATTTTCTTCAAGCTCGAAAAGATGGTCTTGCAACTGAATCTCTTTGGATTTTTTATCATTCCTCTTTGCAGAAGTCAATGTTTTAAAAGTTTATAATAATATTTTTAATATTTATTTTTCTTCAGATGGATTATACATTTAGTTTACCATGATTTATGCTAAGAATAGATACCAAGACCGTAGGCCTCTCTAGTATGGCTTTTATTATTTATCTAACAATATTCGTGGTCTATGGTTTGTGATCTTGGACTTTAATGTGATATTACCTCCAATGATAAGATTGGCCCATCCCAATCTTCTATCTCCTCAAGAGAATACCAAACTGCTATTGAATATATTGATATTGTTGAAATTAACCTCACTGGTGTGAATTTCACATGGTATAGAAGCCATTATAATAGAGTAGTGGCTAGTAAACTGGATAGGGACTTTAAGAATATCTCTGCTATAGAAAAATGGGACATTATCTCTAGTACTACTCTGACTAAGATTAAATCAGATCATCGTCCCATTATTGTCAGTCTTTTTACCAAAAAACTCAAACCCATTCGTCCTTTTAGATTTAACAATGCTTGTTCAGTTGAACCCGAATGTTCCAACATCATAAAAAATATATTTTATTGTCCATTAACCATAACAATGATTTTTTTATCTTATCACCAAATTAAAACACCTTAAGCAGTGTCTCAAAGAGTGGTATATCTCCAAATCTAAACAAATTGACCAGTACATATCTACTCTTGAGAATGAACTTATTCAAATTCAAAACACCAACAATAGTTCTAACTTTTGTTTGGATCCTGAACCATAAATTAAGACTTCTATGAAACTCAACACTCTTTTTGTTCTAAAAGATAACATGAGTAAGAACATATTCAAAACTAAATGGCTTTCGGATGGTGATAGAAGCACTATGTTTTATAACTCTCTTCAAATAATTATAAAAGTTTGAAGACCTCTTACCTTTCTTAGAGACAAAGGCTCCCTCATTAACGCTAAGGAGGCCATTGATAATCATTTTGTATCTTACTTTGAAAATATTTTCAATTCTTTGGATGTAAATAAGGTCCTCCATCCTGATGTCATTCTATATTTGGTGAGTGTGGGTGCAATTCTTATCTTTTAAGAACCCCTCTTGATCATGAAATCAAAGACATTGTTTTTATCCTTAATTCTGATAATTCCCCAAGACCCGATGGTTTCAATAATGGTTTCTTTAAACAATATTGGGAGGTTATTCATTTGGATATCTGCAAACTTTTCAAATCCATTTTCTCCAATGGTATCCTTCCCCATGGATTAAATGTTCAATTAGATACTTTAATTCCTAAATTAGATAATTCCTTTGATATTCATCTCTTTATACTTATTTATCTTATTAACACTCTTTTAAAAATCATTGCGAAACTTATTACTAATAGAAATAAAAATATATGCAATAGAATTGTCTCTTAGAACCAATTTGGTTTTATCAAAGGTAGTTCTATACAGGATTGCATTTTCCATGCCACAGAATTCACCAGCATCCTTAACCATACCAAAACAAGAGGAAACATTTCCATCAAACATGATATTAGGAAATACTTCGATACCATTGATTGGAGTTTCATTTTCAAAGTCCTTTAAGGCTTTGGTTTTAATGATAAATTCATCAGTTGGGTAAACTCCTTATTCAAATCAGCCTCCATCTCCATCTTTGTCAATGGCTCACCCATGGGATTCTTCAAATACACCAAGGGAGTTAGATAGGGGGACCCTCTATCTGCAATCCTTTTTGAAATCGCAGAAGATTACCTATGTAGATTGATCACTCACCTTATTGATCAAAACAAGATTAGACCTATTCGGGATTCTAGGATCATGACTATGCCCACCCATCTATTATACGCTGATGAGATCATCTTGTTCTTACAAGGTTGTAAAAGGAATATTCAAACTCTCAAAAGTACCCTGTCGCATTATGAAGAAATCTCGGGTCTGATTATAAGTTTCAAAAAATCCTTTATATTCTTTGGGAAAAAAATTTATTCTATTAGAAAAATTAATATCATCAATATTTTAGGCATCAATTAAGGATCCTTCCCTTTCAATTATCTTTGTGTTCCTTTCTTTTGGGTAAGTCCTATTCCCAATTAATTTTCCACCATTGTTGATCAAGTCATCAATCAACTTTCCACATGGAAAGGTAAATCCCTCTCAATGGTAGGCTGAATCTATCTTGTGAAATCTACAATTTTCTATAAAATGGTCTACTCGATGATGGTCTACAAATGGCCTATCGTTCTCCTTATGAAAATTAATTTGTTCATAAAAAAACATTGTTTGGACTGGAAGCACTCTTGAAAGGATGCTTGTGACAATTCCCTGGGCTACTTGTTGTAAACCCTTATAAAATGGAGGACTTGTAATCAAAAACATTAATCTTTAATGATTCTCTTCAGGCTAGGCTCACTTTGAGGATGCTTCACAATAGCTCTAACTCTATTGCTTTTCAAAAAACAAGATTCCTTACTAAGTTAAACAAAGAAAATTTGAATTATATTTCATCTTCCATCTAGCTTTCAATTAGGCAATCTTTCACTAACATTATGAATAATTATTGAAGGATGGTTATTTCTGACTCCTCCATGAATTTTTGGTTTGAAAAATGGACTGGTGCTCCTATAATATCTATGTTTCCTCCCAATTATTTTCCAGAGAACACTAAATGCACAATTAGGGATGTTTTAAATTCTTGTAACTATAACCTTCCTGATAACGTCACTGATGTGATTGACAAGTATCCATTCTCTAATTCTGAAGACTTCCTTGTTTGGGAACCGTCTCATAATGGAAACCTTGATTCCATAAGTTTTTACAAGCACAATTTTTTATTCTCTAACTCTATATTTTGTTGGATAAAATCCTTTGACAAACATTGGATCAAACCATCGAGACATACTCTTGTGTGGAGTATTTCTCACAAAAGAGTAACCACTGAGGTTTGTATTTAGTATTTTGGGATCTAACTTTTCTCCGAGTGTCATATTTGTAACCAACATAGAAAAGATTCCAATAATCTCTTTTTGTATTTTACTATAGCTTCATCTCTTTGGAACTCTATTTTTGACATTTTTTCTTCTATATGGTTACTCCTTGATTCGGTAGGCTCTCAATTAAAGTGTTGTGTGGATTTTAATGCCTTTCAAAAATTAAAAATATATTCTTTACTATGGTTGTTGAGATCCTATACATGATCTAGTATGATAGAAATGCTATTATCCATAATAATTTCTCATTCAGTCATAATGAAGGATGAATGTGGATTCTCATTGACATTCGAGATGATGCCTCGATTAAAAAGGCTAATTGTGAAAACACTATTAGAGACGTTTAGATCCTACAATGACCTCGCATTGATGGTATATACAAAAAAAAAAGCTAGATGCACTTTTGAGGTGTTCTGGGAAACCCCACTTCCAGGGTGGATCAAAGTGAATGTAGATGGCACCTCTAAAGGCAACCCAGGCCCTACAGGTTGTGGCGCTATTTATAGACTATCTTGGTTAGTGTCACGGATTCATTTTTGGCAGTTGTGGAGTCGCATCATCTTTGGAAGTGGAAATGATGGTGTTTATCCATGCCATTGACTTCTCTAAAAAAAAGTGTTAGAACAATATTTGGATTAAAAGTGATTAGACTGCTAATGTCCAGGCTATTTGTAATGGTGTGGTGCATCTAACCTGGCCTCTTACTACTCGTTGGATGAACTATCTTTCTTTGATTCTAAAGACTAACTTCATTGTCACTCATGACTTTTGTGAATCAAACATGGTTCAGATGGTCTTGGGAATAATGGATTCAACAATGACACAACATTGGTTGGATGACCTACCTGGTGATTTACTCCATATTTATTATAAATATTGTAATAATATTTTTTCTTTTAGAATCATGTAACCCCTTTTTCCATGAAATAAATTGTAACTTAGACTTTGACTAAGGCATCAACTTCTTTGAAAAAATTAATATCTTCTAAAATTATCTTATTATCATAAGAAAAAAATCTTAATTTATAAATTTTTATTATGAAAATAAATTTTCTTTAACATTAATATATTAATTATAAAATTCTAAATAAAACTTTATGTTTTATAAAAATTCAAACAATGAATTAATAAATTTAAAGATATTTATTTACTTATACTATGATATAATTATATCATATTATCATTTATATGATGCCTAATTCTTATTTATACATTCATAGGTGAGTTTTAAAAATTTTTTGGCTGAATTATTATTCCCAATAGTCATGTTACTATTCCAAAGGGAAATTTACTATTAATTTGGTATAGGTTCCTTAATTTCTTCAAATATCACTTATTTGATTATTTATTTATAAGGATGATGTTTTTATTATGATTAATTTTCCATTTTTGGGTTTTATACCATATAACATAATTATTGTAACGGAAACTAAATCTATTGATAAAATTTTGGAATGTTACATTCTTCCCACCTTTTGAAATTTCTCCATTGAAATTTTATTTTACAAAAACTATTGAGGGTACATCTCCTTGATCACCTCCTCTGGTTCTCATGTTGCTTCTTCATCCGTATGGTTCATCCAAAAAACATTGACATTGAGGGTTGTATTTTTTACAAAGGACCTTATCTCTCTGGTCTAAAATCTTTACCAGATACTCCTCATATGAGATATCATTTTCTAGTTGTACCACCTCCATGTTTAGTACTTTTTAGGTATCTGGTATGTACTTCCTTAGGTGGGAAACATAGAAAAATCATGAATTTGAGCTATACATGGTGAAATTACGGTTCTATGACCCACTGATACTATGCGGTCTAGGATATCAAAGGGTCCAACGTACCTTGGGATAAGATTTTGTTTCTTTAAAAACCACATGACTCTCTTATATGGTGATATTTGAAGGAATAATTTTTATCCATTGATGAACTCCAAGTCCCATAAATGGTTTTCAGCATTACTATTTTCCCAACTATGTTTATCGTTGATATACTGTTGGATGGATTGAACCTTTTCTATCATATATTGTATAAAATCAAGTCCAAGTATCATTCATTCACTAACTTCATCTTAATAGGTTGGAGTTCTATATCCCTTTCCATACAGATCTTCATATGGATCCATTTGGATACTCTAGTGGAAACTATTGTTGCATGATAACTCAATCAATAGGATATGTTGATCCAATCAACCTTTTAATTCCATTGAGCAGGAGATTAGCATGTATTAATGTTTCTAAATAGTTCTTTCTGATTTTCCATCTGTTTGGGGGGATATGTCATCCTTAAATTCAATTCAATACTCAATGAATGTTAAAGACTTCTCTAGAATTTAGATTTTAAACTTGGATTGCGATCAGAGACA
Organism: Viscum album; assembly: GCA_963277665.1. NCBI lineage: Eukaryota > Viridiplantae > Streptophyta > Magnoliopsida > Santalales > Viscaceae > Viscum > Viscum album. Next base: position 1,773,484,177 of record OY728153.1, on the reverse strand, counting down.
ATCGATAGTGGAACACCATTCATCCTCACATATTCCTTCACATATATCTTGTCCAATAATTTGAGTGAGAAATCTTCCTGAATGGAAATAAAGTGGGTAGTCTGGGTGAGTTAGTCCAGCACAACCCATATTTCATTATTTTGTTGGATTTCTTTGGGAGACTAGTGACTATGTCCATGGTGACATTCTCCAATTTCCACATTGGTATAGGAAATTGGGTAATAATCCATTTGTACTTCTATCTCTCTACTTTAACTTGTTGAAATAACATGAACCTTGAGATACACTCCACGATATCTTTATTCATGTTGTCCCACCAGAAGTGTTCTCAGAGATTACATTACATCTTGCTACCTCCATGATGGGTAGAAAATGTTTATCTTTGTGAATTATCAAATATATCCCTCTTTATATCATGTTATGAAGGCACACAAATCCTTGTTCCCAACTAAATCACACCATCATCATAGATATGGAACTCTTGCAGCTTCCATGCATTTATTTCATTCACTCTCTTTTATAAATTTGGATCTTCCCTTTGCGTCGCCTTAATCATCTCATGGATAGATGGTTGTGAAATCATTTGGTCAAGGTAGGATGTTTTCCATGCCATTACGATTTCTAAATAAAATATTTTAATATCCATAACGATAGGGTCTTTCTCAATCTACATCATGTATAGTGTATTGGGTTCTTTTTTTTCTAAGAACATTAGTGACGTTATTTTCCTTTCCTGATTGATAGTGAATAGAGAAACCGTAGTCCTTTATTAGATCTAACCATCTCCTTTGATGCATGTTGAGTTACTTTTGTGTGAATATATTATTTAGGCTCTTTTGATCGGTATATATGTCACAATTATCACCATAGTGTTAGAGTCACCATATGTCCAAGTAAAAATTCATAGTTTCTCACTCCAAATCTTACATCAGGTAGTTCTACTCATGGATATTAAACTTCTTTGAGGTGTAGGATATCACTTTATCATTTCTCCTTGGTAACCAACCCAAACCATTCTTTCAATCATCACATTATATCACAAAAATTTCTCCACTTGTTGGTAATGTGAGTATAATAGTAGTGATCATCCTCTTATTTAGCTCCTTGAAGCTTTCTTCAGATTTGTCGATCCATACATACTTTACCCCTTTCAATGTTAACTTATTTAGAGGTCTAGAAAATCATGATAAATTTCTCACACAATGCTGGTAGTACCCCCATAATCTTATAAAACTATGTATTTTTGTGAAACTTTAGGGTCTATAATATACCTCAATTTCCTTTTTTTTAAGGGTCCACAGAAATTCCCTCACATATGATCACATTTCCCATGAATGTGAATTTCTTCGTCTAGAAATCACACATGCTAAATTTACTGTACAATTTCTCCCTCCTTGATGTATCCATCACAATCCTTATATATTCTTCATGTTCTTACTTTCTATTAGTGTAAATGAGAATATATTTCATAAACACTACCAAAATTATTTCAATGTAATGTATAAAGACACTATTCATCAAACCCGTGAATTTTATAGGGGAATTAGTATGTCATAAGGGAATCACTAGAAACTCATAATACCCATACATTGTATAGAAATAAGTCTTATGAATATATTCCTTATTCACATTCATTTGATGATATCCAGAACAAATAACCACCATTTAGAAGTGTTGATATCCTCATAGTCGATCGAACAAGTCATAAATCCTTTTAAGAGGAGATTTTTTCTTTATTATTATCTTGTTGAGAAAATAGCAATCGATATAGATCCTCATGTATCCATACTTCTTCTGGAAATAGAGAACCGGTTCACACCAAGGTGATGCATAAGGGAATATGAACCCTTTGTATAGATGCTCTTGCAGCTTCTTATTTAACTCCTCTAGTTCTATTGGGGCCATCCTGTTGGGTCATTTTGATATAGGAGTTGCTCCGAGAATGAATTCTATTGCAAACGTTACCTCACGGTCTTGGGGAATTCTAGTTATCCCTTAAATAAATACATCATTGTATTACCAAATAATGTGAATTACCCTTAGGTTGGTAACTTCCTTTTACTCAACCATTTGAGTGAGGGATGATTCTTTATATGGATTCAAGACACACACCATTGATAGATCATCCAAATGACATTTATGGCCTTCCTAGTATTTTATAAAAGAATGGGATGGTTTAGAATATAAAAATATATTTTATCGTCCTAACCATTGATGTTTGATCTATATAACAAGTGCCAATCCATCCCCAGTATGGAGTCAAATATGACCAAGGGAAGAATCATGAGGTTCTCTGGAATAATCATCCAAAAAATAGAAATAGGAGAAGGATCCAACACTTGGGTTACAATGATTGAAAAATTAGTTTTTTTATAGATATCTATACTTCAAGGTATCAGGGATTCAATTCAATAGATCTAATAAACCTGAAGGATATAAAGTAATGAATATAATCATAATCAAATAATTCTTTTTCCATTATTGGGTGAATATAGAGTTTACCTTGTACAACTTTATTTTCATACTCCGCTTCAACAGTAGTAACGTCTTAATCGTTCCCTTTCTCTGTTGGATTTGGTGGCTACTAAAGCTGATAACCTTCAAGGAATTGAGGTTTAGTGCATGGGATTTTATAGTTCCATTTCTCCCAGCAATTGAAGCATTGAACCATGGGTGGCTCTCATTTCCTCCATCATATAGGATGGATTCTTTATTCCTCTTTGACATTCATGAGCTTGGTAGACTTCTCTCTCACAGATATAATATTCCCCCATACTATTGAGAGAGTTCACATGATTCTTCTTCCATAATTTTTGACATGTGGGTGGTTGGGAGTTCTTTTCACCTTTTTCATTAGATCCCCTAGTTTGAAACATCATCATTTATTTCCTATCACCATAGCCAATGGACCATTCTCAAAACTCTATCCCCTCTTTTAAACCACATCGAACAAATTCTTCCTAACTCCCAAAGACTTAGATATCAATATCCTTTCAAAGGTTTTTTTTAAACCACTAAAGGATATAACAATTTTTCTATCATTTTTGAATGTAAAACCCCAAGGGTACCTAGGAAGCAGTGTGATATTTTCTTTGTAGGTTGTGATAGATTCAAATTCCTTTTTCATCATCTCTATAAATTCTCCCCCTATATTTAAATGAATATTTAGAAGGAAATAATTGTTAAGAAACATTATCTTAAAGTCTTACCACTCCATATCATCAATTTCATCCTTCGTTTTGATATTATTAATCAAATCTCACCATTGATATAACTCTCTATATAAACAGTAAATGGTCAGAGCCGCCTTCTCTATCTCAAAATATTAAAGAACAGAAAATATCTTGTCTATTTAGTTTACCCACTATTCCATGACTAGTGGATCGTAAGATCCACTAAAAATAACTATTCATTTCTGCATAAAGTACTTGATATATATTTTCTTCCTCTTAGTTGAAGGTAAACATTCCACATTATTTAGATTATTGTTGTATCTAGAGATAGCTTGTTAAGAATATCCTTAATATATTGAACTCCACTACCCAAGGAATTAGGGATTTCATTCAAAAAATCAATTCATTATGCCTCACATGGGATTTTGGTCTAGTTTCTCATAGTTCCAACCATTTGTAAAAAATTAATAGTTAGAAAAAAACATAATTCAATAAGTCGTTAATAAATAATTTATTCCTATTTGAAATTAATTATAAAGGCTTGTATTATGGGATCCTTATGTTTATAATTTTTCTAAAACCAAACTTCTTGTCTGTTTACTTATACATAGTCTTATACTAAGGGTTTTAACTAAGGTTATATATTCATAATTCTCAAATTAACTAAACGGTTCTCTAATACAAACTATAGGGAACCAACTTTTCTTACATTACTCTTACAACATTTTAAAGATAATAAACATAAAAGAATTAAAAAACCATGATATAAAGGTTTACTATCATGGTAAAATTAGGATATTACAAAAAGTTTACATAATAAATCATAAAAATTTATTTAATTCCGTCTTCTCTAGATTCATAGTGGCCATTGTGTTCTCTTTAGAACATGTAATCACCCGAGGATATACACCAAAGACAGGGGTGAACTATTATCCCAGTAAAAGGTTAGACAAGAAAATTAATAAATATTAGTTGGGGTGAGAATAATCATAATCATCATAACATAATCATAGGATAATAATCTTAAGAGGAATCATTAGAGAAAGGTATAGATTGCAGAAATTCATAAAAATGAAACATCATGTCTTAGTGGTTAACTACCACACATAGTTGTGAAAAAAGATAGAATCATGGTCATGCATAGTTCACTTTATCTCATGACATACATCAAATTAACCAATTCATTGGATTGAAATATAATTCCAGTCACACCCATTACATCATAACATTTACTTGAACTATATAATTCATGGAACATCCTTCGCATAATAAACTTTACATTATCATGCATGCCCCATAGAACGTATAAAAATCTTGGACATAAAATAACCCATGTATATAAATGGTTTTCATTTCACAAATAATACATTCATGAATAAATGTTTTTCCAAAATAAGGAAGTAATATCAAACTTGGTATAAGAATCGTCAATCGTGGGTGAAGAATAAATAATCTCATGAGATGTAAAAGAAGTGTTTTTTGAAAGAATATTTCTTTAAGAAAAATCATTGAATATGAAATAAAACCAAATTGGAAACATATATATCCCTAAAGAGAAAATTCACGGAAAAAATAAAGGATATTATAGGAACATCTACACTGAAATAGAGTGAATGGGGGAACCCCCAAGGAAATGGAGTTGGGTTCTAAAATTCCCCTTACCTTATGTCCGAGTGTTTTCTTCTCATTAATATCCTAAATAATCAAACTAAATTCATTATATAATTATTATGGAACCTCATCAACATGTATTTAATTCATTATGATTTCATAAAAATAATTTACGTCTATTTTGATGAGTTATAAAGTTCAATGTAATTTTTTGGGAGTGTTTCTTTTCTTGGTTTTCATTATTGGTTCCTTGTATTCATGTATGAAAGTTTGTGTATAAGGAGGAATATTTTACAGAATTGAGATAAAATTTAATTAATGAAAATAAAAATTATAAAATTACACTATAAATTATTTTGTTATATAATATTTGGAAGAATTATTAGAAAAAATGTTAATGATAATCATTTGGATTAATTTGATGGTTTGTCGATCATCATGATCTAAAATTTTTATTACCTAATACTATATATATATATGTTAGATCCAAAACATACAAATATTATATCATAAACTTTTAAATGTTTTTCAACAATTATAATGGTTTTAGGACCAACCTTGAATGTAGTAACAGAAAATGAAAATGCATTGTCTATGATGATGGTAAATAAATACATCATGGCCGATGATTTCATTTTTAGAATAAGAAGAAAAATATAAGTAGTTTTATGAATAATTATTATATAAAAATGATAAAATGATGGTATATATAGGATAATATTATTTTCATTACACTTGTATAATGGTATTTTAGGAGATAATAATAAATTAAATGAAATTCAAGTGAAATTAAAAGAAAATGAAAGAGGATTTTTCCTCTTCAATTTCTCCTCCTTGATAACATCTTATGGAAAAGTGATTGGTTTTTTATGAAACCAATTGATACTAGATTTTTGGGATGGGTTTGAAAAGATTATTTGTCAAAATCTTGAAAGCATTAAAATCTTTAGAAGAGTTAAGAGAAGTTGTGGTGATAGGTTGTATTTATTGGGGAGGAGAGGGGTGTGTTCTCATTTTTTTATTCACTAGTTTATTATTTTGGCTAAATAATATGAATAGTATGAGTCTTATCTATTAATATATTAAAATAATTAACGAATGTTCCTGATGTTGGGCTTACATAAACCTTACATAAACAATGACTAAAAAATGCATCTATTTAGATTTTATCATAAATTATAATATTTTACTATTCACCAATCATTCATGTATTTTAGTAATTTACAAAAACAATTATCCCTAACCATATCTTGAATTTTAGAATTAAAAATTTAACCTCATTTTATTAAAATAATCTTATAAATATAAGAGATATAATTTTTAATTAAAATCATTATTTACTTGGAAAATACTGATTCTAAAATTATAACTTATTTTATAACACATTGAAAATTTAATTAATGTATCATAAAATTATATTATAATAATAAGAAAAAAATAATTTATTAATATATTTTTTTAAATGATGTTTTATTATAAATATTTATATTAATTATTATATTGTAAATTACCCTTTATGTTTTATAGAAACATCAACACTTAACTACTAATTTTTAAAAAATTCGTTTACTGATATTATAATATAATTCTATCATATTATCATTTATAAAATTCATAAATTTTATTTATACTTTCATAAGTGATTTTACATTTCTATTTTCTAGATTAATATTCCTAATTTTAATGTTACTATTCAAAAGGGTAAGTAATTATTCCTTCGGTATAGGTTCTTGAATTTAATAAAATTGTCACTTAAATCATTCATAATTTATAATGATGATGTTTATATTGAGATATATTTTCTATTTTGTATTTTATATCATATGACTTAATTATATGCAGGGAAAAAATCTATTTTAAAAAAAGGTTGGGTCGTTATATGTGGCCTCTTTTAATCGAGCCATTATAACTCATTGATTCACATTTGTGATTGTTTATCTTATTGGAGCTGAACGATGACAGCCATTTGAAATTATGGGAACTAATGTTATATGGGAATCACTACTTCAATTTCTTGTATAAGATAATATGGGGTCACTTGTGTAGCATTTTGGGTTTTATAATGGTGTGCACGCAAGGTATACATGATTTTTTCTGTAAAAAACATTATTTCCATTTTCAACTATTTTATAATGCATGTTTAATAGGGTCTTTTAAAAAATCACCTATTTTATAATTTTCCACTTTTTTATAGTGGTTATAATGGTTGGACACAATTTGGTACTCTTAAAAGTTCATTTTCAACTCATAATAAAATAACATGGTACAATTTTTCAATAATATTGTATAAGGGACACCAAATTAAGTGATGATGTTAGACTTTACAATGTTGATGATATTCTTCATTATATCTTCCTTAAGTTTTATAACCTGGACCTATTTTTAAAATATGTCATTTTATATAAGCATATACATGAACTACCTAGTTGTGGCTGGGGTTGTGGCCCCAAGACCTATATTACCCGTATAGAAAATACCATTGAGTATTTCATAGTATGAAACAATTCTGGAGGATGATAGATAAAATTTATGTATATATGATAAGCATGAAAATTATTGGGGAATTATATAAAGTCTTATATCATCATTGCCCAAAAATATTCAACCTTTATAATTTATTCGTAGAGCCTGGTGCCTAACTAATTAGAATATAAAGATCCTACATTGACATCCTACATGAATGGGAGTTTCTCTCCTTATTAAATTCATATACGATGGTTTCCATCGAAACCCCACTTGTATAGGGATTTCTATTAATTTTTTCCATAAAGTAAAGGTAATTTTGGTTCCTTAGATCAGATCTATTCCTATTTGGACTAGGTCATCAAAAGAATACCATTATAGATTTAGTTTATTATGGGGCTCATCCATCTAGTACCGGTACTCGTAGATGAGTACATTATCTTATTGGACCACAGGGAAACACTAATTTGACTGATCCTCTGTGTTGTAGATGATGAATATGGAGAATAACCTATGGTGTACAATGAGAAATATTATTTCTTCCTCATCATGTTCATCTAGGGTTGTGGATGTGTTGGATAGTGCATCAATAGGAACATTTTTTATGTGGGTGGTCATGATTCAGGGTTGACCCAAATGGGAATTATGATATCATTCCCTTCACATAGCTGATGAAAGGGGTTAAATCTTACTTTATGATGAAATGTTCATTATTTAACTGTTGAATCACTATTTTTAATTTTACCTTAACATTCACATGGGATATCTACCTCTATAATTCTATTTTGAGGATTGTGATAGGATTTTGACATTCTACATTATTGTTGGTCTAACCTTTATATCGTAGGAAAGAATATGGTATAATTTTCACTCATTATAGACACAAGTAATATCTCTACAGCAACATGTTTAAGCATTAATATTTTCAATTTTTCCATTTTATACTTCGATAGGATCCATCAAAATACATCTCTTACATTTGGGGAGTGTCATGTGAATCAAAAACATATTCATCGAGTCACTCGATATATTACAACTTGTTTTTTAGGGAAATATAATATACAAGGACACAATATAAAACTATACCATTTATTAACATATATGACAAAAATTATATTCCATATTTCTGTAAGATAACTACCAATTATGTTAAATTGTCGATCATTATAGTATGTTTGTGGATGTTCTTGAGTAGGTTGATATGAGCGACCATATGGACCTCATGAAGTTTCTAGAAGTTCCTTAACATTTTTACTGTGAAAATTAGTGCATGAATGTTAATCTCAATACTATAATTTTGATTCCAAATATCTATCACTATTTTTATAAGGTATTAAAGATAATTGTCTCTCCCTACATCATTATATTATGAATTTAGGGAACCAACTGTCACTATATTTTTGAAATATATAAGATAATTTGCTTCCTTTCAACTTATTCCATTAAAATCGATCAAAAAAACACATATCAATTGATTTTTTTGAAATTTGTTGTAAATATTCATCTCATCAATAGGTGACTCACTTCTTCATCAACATCATAGAGAGGCAGAACTTTCTAGCTAGAATATATCTGAAAAACCTAATAGTGGTGAGGAATCCCTATATCCATATCAAATCATTATGTTTTTTAGGAGTATATATTGTTGGTATTGAAATATTATTCTTAGTTTTGACCATAATTCTATGGTGGAATACTGTAAATCTAAGTAAATTTTTATATGTTAATCTAAAGGAACACTTCATAGGGTTCATTTTTGTGATATTTTTTTTAAATTTTTAAAAGATTGTTTAGAGGTCATCGAGGTGGTAACACCACATCCAAGATGTAACCACCAGGTCATTGTTGGAGTATTCCATGATTCATTCCAAAAGGATTCTAAAATATCTTGCATGGTATATTGGTAATTTGGGCCATCATTATTCAAGAAAAAAGGAGTAGAATGGTAGCAGAATATCCCTTGGGGAACTCTGAATGTGGTGGATTACTCATCTGCAGGGGCCTTCATAATTTTGTTGAAACCTGAGTACCAGTCCATAATGAAAATAGCTTGGAATCCAACTATCACATCGAATATGATATCTGTAATTAGAACTAGTAAATTTTCCTTCAGGTGTTTTTAGTTAATGTAGTAATAGTTGGTCCCTATACCAAAATTGAATAGTACATTTTGATTACCTTACCGTGTATTGAGTGAGTTATCCATGATGTACACTTACCATTATTGTAATGATATTTATATATACTCTATTTAATTGGTAATCTCTATAGAATATTTATCATGTTAAAATACTATATAAGTTTGTATACTATAATGAGAACCATGAGATATTATAAAATTAATATTAAACTAATGTTCTATGGTAAAGATACATCATACTAACTAAATATATCTGATGTCAGACTATCTGGTGTTAGGGGACCATATTTATTGAGACTTTTTCTCATAAAGAGATCACTTGGTGATCTATAGTAGATGAGATCATGTGGAAAGACCTGAAAAATGGAACACCACATGTTTCAGGTGTCATTGTTTATTACTAAATTTGAACATGTGTATTGGCCTCCTAAATTTAGATCATTATTATTTGATCACATACATTGATGTAATCTCAAACCCATGACATTTAATTCCGAGAGAGGCATATGGTTTTGGGTGTTTCATTGGTGGTATGGCACTGGTTGAATGATCGAGATAGAGTTTTTCACTTCTGATTCAAGGAAGTAATATCTTAGGACTAGGTTATTGGGATGGTTGTATCATCATAAATCCTTATACATGGTAGTCAAAGGTAAGTGATATTTTTATTTCATGCCTCTATATCATGGTGTTTTACTTTTTTTTATTTCTATATTAAATTGAATTATATTTCTAATTTATGAATGATTTTACTTTTTTTGTTTTATGTTAGGATATAAACTATCTTTGGAAAAAGAGAAAAAAGGTTGATTTAGGATAAAAAAGAGACATCATTATAAAATCAATGAAGAGTCACAACAACAGATTTGTAGAAGTTTAATAAATGATAAAGAATCTAGGCATTCACATTTAAATTTCATGTATTTCATTACACAATATGAATTCATTAGGTGAGGCTACCTCCATTGGTACAATGTGTGAATTCATTACATGTAGTGAAATGAAATTACACATTATGTATACTATAAAAAATATGAATATCTAGACAGTGGAAAATACAAAAAATTCACTACTAAAATGGATTACAAATCATATAAATTTTCACATCATGACATAATTTGGGAGACATAAAAAATGATACACAAGATCTGGTGTGAATTAGTGGATTTGATCAAAAACCTTTTAAAATACACCCTTGGACACACCTTGGTAAATGTATGGAACTGGATGAGACGCAATGACGCCTGATAGAGAAACACACCACTATGTATCCCTCCATCACCACCATTCTGTAGGATTTTTTTATTCCTTTTTTTGTACCCACTAATATAAGAATAAGTTTGTTTTTTGACATATGTGATGAATGTGGAATGATTATATATGGTATTTTATTTTTTAATTCAATTCATATTGGGGTTTCATATTGGATCATCAATCATATACCTTTCTTGATTACTTTTTTCATGACCATTAGGAGTAGTACTATGAAATGTGTTTAGTTTCGTTCATTGTTTAAGCTTGAAAAGTTCTTAAGATTATTGAATTAAGTTATTTTATTTGATAACTAGGGTTTAGACATCTTCCATGACCATTGGGTTTATTAATACCTTATGTTTAAATAATTTTTCTATATACCAATCCTTTAAAATCTAATGTACCACACCATGAGAAAAGGATGGTTTTGGATGGAGATCATTTATCATGAACATTGGACTCGCAAGGGCCTAATTTTGATGACTACATGATTACTAATTAATCAGTTCATACCCAATTATTCCATGAATAAGGATCCATCACTTCCTGATAACCTTTTTCTACTTTCGTATCCCGCATTTATAACCAATAAAATGCTCATTAGATTAGATTCAATTTATTGACATCCAATATAGTTTAGGTTTTCATTGTTAAAATAGTATTTTCTATAACCCAATCTCTAGGGGATCGACCTCGGACTTGCAATTTCTATACTACACTATATTTTAGAGTTTTGTTTGTTTTATGTTATAAATATCTAAATATTGTATACTGATGAGAATTAATGATGCCCCATTGACTATTACTAATTTTTAATAGTTAGATCAGAAAATAATAAATAAATAATGGATGATGAAATAAGTTTTACATCCTTCTTTTAGATAAATCATTAGAAAAATAAATTATATTACATAGTTTATGTTTGTTGAAAAGGTATTTGTTTATACGATATTTACTTATCACCTTAAAGACCTTGATGGGTTTTTATACTCTACTCTTGGTCTATGGATAGTATTCACTACTATCAAGATAAAGGTTTAGAGGTTCACACACAAAATAATATTCAAGAGTCTACCCTATTTTTATAAATAGGTATATCGGACATGGTGGGACCCACCATGGGGTGCGAGAGTTGTCCAAGTATTAAAAATAACCAAAAAATAAATAAATTCATTATAATTTTAGTATAGAATAATTGTCTTGAATAAATTTATTAAAATTATTCACAATATATTAAGTGAATATTTGAAAAAAAATATTAAATGAATGACTTTTATTTTAATATTCAAGGTTATTTCAATATTATAGGAATTAGAAGTAAATTTAATGGAATAGTTTTATCTCATAATATATGTATTATATATTACATGTATGTGATAAAAACTAATTGATGTTTATGATTCATTTATTTCATCATAATGTGTCATTTGTTATATATTTAATGGATGATGATTTTTATGGAGGTTGGGGAACCCTTTATGAGTATTTGAGCCCTCCTAATATTTAAGAAAGAGAGAGACTCTCATTTAAGGGTATTTTATTTCAGAAGATTGAGATCCCACCTTTACCACTGCATCCTAGAGAGAAACGACTCAATTTGAGTGAATGAATCAATGACTCTATCACAGACAGAAGGCACGAGTTCGAGGTGATCTACGTGATGCCAAAACATTTCTCAAAACATAGTGCAAGAAGAAGGAATTAGAAAAACCATCATATAGATTCTTGAAGATTATATGGACGATCTATAGGATTTTGATCTTGTATCATTCAAGAAATGGATTTCAATGAACTATTTAACTCAAGTGTGATTTTTTTAACGAGATAATCGCTTAGTTTAATTTTTTTATTTGATAATTCTTGGGGTATCCTCAGACCTATAATATGGATTTGATCACCAAGGATACCACAATTTCATTGATACAGTGATGAAAAATTTTAAATCCCTTTCTTAATGGATTATATTGCATGCCTGAGTACTAGAAATTAATATCAGAGCGATCACATGAATTTTCTGAGCCACGAAAAAATTAATTTTCATTAAATTAGGTATATAGTTTAAATTTTGTACCAACGAATACTACCACACATCTATCTGACCCAAAACCATTTCAATCATTCTACCCATCATATAACACCCTATAGTGGGTATACCTCACCCAAAACCCCCTACATTGGGTCTTCCTGACAAGAAAATTCCCTAAACGAGGTCATCCCAACCAATAACAGGCATGGGTGGGGTTCTTATGGCTCTAATTTTTTTATCATAATAAAAAATAATTGATTAATTTTGGGTTTATAAATAATAATTATTGAAATATTTTTTTTAAAAGTTAATTATTTTTAAGACAAAAAATAAAATTAATACTTGGACCGAAAAAATTAAATTATTTTAATTTAAAATAAATCATTTAATTTATTAAATTTCCACAATAGTAAATTTATTTCAATTAAGTTTTATCACACTTATAATTTACTCATATACTAGTATTGATATTCCATTATGCATGCCTAGTTTTATTTTATTTTATTATTTATTAATAGTGTGTGAGATTTGTAATATTTAATTAATTTTTTCAATGTTCTATGAGTTGTCATATTCATTTAAAAATATATAATGGCCTGATCATCCATCAGTGTTTCTGTATGGATATTTTATTTCCTGAGACCCACTTACATGCGTGAAAGTGTATTTTTATTTTGATAATGATGATGTAAGAGATAGACCATGCCAAGATAATGGGGTATACTTGATGAAAAGTGAAGACACTGAAATAGGGATGAGAAACATCTTGATTCAAGGCACAACATAGGTTTGGTGACTTTTTTATTTACATCATAATGTTATCATCAACCTCTAATTTTACATTTCAATACAGCATCATGGAATGATTTATTCACATGTTATCATGTCTCAACAAAGGATTCAAAGAGAAATTGAAGTGACATATGAATGATAGATTATTATACTAGATTCGTGTAAGTTAGAATGATTAATCACGGTCTTTTAATACATCATATTATTATATATTTATCATCCATATATTCTAGATTTGTTTAATATTAAAAAAATAAAAATGGATTAAACAATTCATTAACATTTAAGAGATGGTTCTCCATGTAAATAAGAACCTAAATAATGTTTAATCTTTATTTATTATGATGAACAAGTTCAAATACAAGGGAAAATATCCAATGTAATGTGTGAATTCAAATGATCCTTCACAAAATCCTTCAAATAAAATTGGTATTAAATAGGATTTCATTTTATTCTCATGACATGAAATAAGTCCATGAATGTTTAAATGAAATGAAAAGAATCGATGGAGGAAGTAGTTGCTTATACTTTAAGTATATTTATCAATTGTGTGTAATTTTTATATTTCATGTCTTCAGTGTTGTATATAATATTCCTATCAAATCTATATATTTAATATATTACTCATATAATTAAAAAAATGTTACAATATGTATGTTATGTTCTCACAGTGGCTGAGAAAGTGTGGTTCTTCAGTTGGTAGTGAGATATTCATAACTTCTATATTCCCAAGTTTATTTATTTCAATTGAATTTCTTTTTAGTGTCACCCAATAATTTGTCCCACATTTCTATTGGATATAAGAATATATTGTTCCATTTTAGGAATTAGTGTTTTTTTTGTGTTGTATAATACTCAAATAATAGTTCTATAATACTTTAATCATTAGGAATAACTAATGAATATAAAATGTCAGTATTATATTCATACTTTTAAAAAGATAATACATTGTCGAGAAAAACTAAGTTTATTTCAAGGATATAACAAGTATTATTTTTGAATCATTGGATTTGAAAGATCATTGGTATTTTTCACACACTTATATACATATTTTTTTTATATAGAAATGTTTTGAAATAAAGGTATGCCACAAATATTTCGGGATTAGTTTCTCTAGGGAGGGAAAATTATTCCAAGGTTATGCTAGTGCTAAATAATCATCATATGATTCATTTTGGTTTCTTTAATGAATTTTTAAGTGATATATGGTATATTAATCTTTAAAAATAATATGAGTTTCATTGGGACCATGTTCTATATAATATATTGACCAAGCATTCATCGATCATTATGTAATGTGGAATAATTCATAAATTCACATTACCTTATCCACATAAAATTGATAATATTAATAAGAAATATCGATTATGAGTATTATATATTAAAATTGGTCAATTAAATGTAGCTTTTAGTAATTCCTAAATTAACATTTCCTTATACACATCATAATAATTATGTAAGTAAAAGGATAATACATGATAAGATTTATTTCCATTGTAGATACCTTCATTATTTTCCAAGACAAGTGTCAAAAATAATATTGTTATCAAATAAAAATATGGTAAATATAATGAAAAATGGATATCATATGAGTTGTAATATCATATAAATAAACTATTTTAAAATAGCATGTGTCTATGTGCAAATCATTTGATAGGATATAAAGAAAGATGCATCAAAGGAAACCCAATTTTCATATAAAGATGTTGTCCAAATGTTTTCTAAGGATATTACATAAATAACTAATATAGAAATGTTATAGTCATGTTATAGACTATATTTTCATAAAAATAGCATATATATATATTTCAGATAGTGGGAGAAATATTTTCCTGGACTTAGTCATTTATAAAGATGAAAAAAATAGTTGATATAGAGACTAGTTCCACAATATCATAGGAAAATGAATGTTCTAGAGACACATACTACAGAGAAAAGGATGAATCCATAGTGGTGGTTTATATATTAACCATGGTCGGTGATTCCTTACTCATTCATAATAATTAATCCAAAAAGTAATATGTATATTAAAATTAGCTAAAATTATCAGATCAATTAAAATTCAATAATGAATTATATGTATCAAAGTAGAGGGGAATATTATTTTTTAATACTATGGTTTCTATTCAAATGCACTATACATAAATGGTACAAACATAGTTCTAATGAGGCTCTATTACTAATACCAAATCTTTATGCATAAATCCATTAGAATTTCACTTTTCATAACTACGCCCTATGATAATTTTATTGAGAATTTTATTTCAAGACTACCAATCATGGAAGTTGTCTATACGACACAACCAGAGAGGCATGTTGATACTATAGAATTATAATAAGGGGTGAATGTTTTGGAAATACATTTTAGGAATGATGTAATCATTAAGATCATTGAATATTCATTTAGGAATGAATCATTTACATATGTCTACCAGTGGTTATTGGGATTACAAAATTTTTCTATGTTAAATATATTTAATAGCATATAGTAAACAACAATGTTTCTTATAGTTGGTAAAAAAAATGAATAAATCTCAAAAGAGATTTACATAAAAAATAAACCTATGATTGAGGGAATAATATCTAATGAGGTATTTAAGATAGGTTTCTTATACCAATTCAAAATTATATATAATGACAATGTATAGAAAAATTCAAGTATGATAAATTATAGAAAAAATTATTATCAATGTCGCATGGCATAAATATCTCCATGATTACATGTATGGAACAAGAGAAGATAATAATTAGGTGAGTATAATTTCATAATTTCCAGCTAAATATCTATCATATATTCCCTATAATTTAATATATTTGGTACTTCCAACCTATAATTAATGCAAGTAAATATCACTTATAACTAGGAGAACATTAAAGGAAGTAGTTAAAACTATCCAACTGTGCTTGAGAATGTACAAAACATATGTACCTAGTATGTGGAGAGGAAAGGGTACTAGTTATAATTGAACAAAAAAATATTCTTATAGATCAAAATGATATAATATCATAGTTATGATAAGGTAATTATACATATAAGCTCATTCATGTTAGTGGTATCTATATCTACAAATATCATGTTTATTGTGGATTCTGAGGTAGCTAATGAAGTAGTGTAAAATATGAAAAGAGTTGTTCAATTTCATGGAATTTCACCTAGTAAGTAAATCATTATCATAATATAAATTATTTTTATCCTTCAACTAGTACTATCCAAAATGTCACATTTTGGAAGTGTAAAAAATGAATACACTTGAGGATATCACCTCTTGAGAATTCATGCTCGTGAATTAGAGGTAGAATATTGAAGAATATACATGCATCAAAGATGAGGCGCACACATAAATAAATCTCTAACTCAGTAGAAACAAGATCTTTTATGTGATATCTAACAAGTATGATTAGCAAGTTGGATCTAGTGCAAGTGGGGGTGTTGGAATATTAGGTTTCCTATACCCAACATGAATCGTACTTTTCAATTACCTTATCTTGTATAAAGTTAGTTATGTGTTATATATCTTACCATTATAGCTTTTTATTTTTTTCTTCCATAAATTAATTAGTGATGTCCATATATTAATTTTCATGTAAAAAGGTTTTAGTAGTTCAAAGGATATAATGAGAACATCAGAACACTATGAAATTAATCCAAAAAAATGTTCTATATTCTATATACATCATATTGACTAGACTCAATTGATGTATAACTTTCAGGTGTGTGGGAATAATGATCATTGATACGTATCCTCATACAGTTCACACTTGGTGATATCTAATAGGAGAGATAATAAGGATAGACCCTCCCATAGGAACACCACCTATTTTAGGATTCATTGGTTTTTATTATCTTTGAACATGAGTATTGGTCTCTTGAATTGATATCATTATCATTGTGTGTAACACCCCAAGCTTTTATGGTACACTTCTCTTTGAATAATACAGATGCGTGTGTTGTACGCAACTTCGAGATTCTAACACACTACGACCAATCAATGTAGCTGTTAAGAATAGTAATACCCACGTTTTGAAATTTTACAAATTTTATCTCTCAAAATTAACTTCATTATTGGATTCAAAATATCGAAATTGGTCTAAGGTGAAATTTTGGTACTTTTCAGATATCTTTTATTTTTTTATGAATAGTGAAAATTACAAAATTTTAATTAAAAACAACTTTCTTAATCAAAATAATTAATAGTGATAAATTATGACTTTGAGTGGTTTTAAAGTATATTTTTAATATATTTTTACCATTTAATACAATGTTGTTCATTGGACATAATTTCACATTTAAACTGGACATTAACAAGTGTCAATCTTTTGAAAGTTATTATCTCTTAAAAACACACTTTTTTTAACAAACAGAATTAATATTAAATTAATTTCTACCACATCTATGTTTTGAATTTAGAAAAATGTATTCCTCATTTGGAATCAGGAGGTCCAAATTTTGTAAATAGGTAAGTTTTATTTTTATACATTTTGAATAACTACTTCGGTAAATATTTTATTTACCATGGTTAAAGCGTAAATCTGGTAAATAATGATAATAAAATAATATTATAATAATAATAAATTACCTTAAAACATGTCCTAACCCTATTGAATGATACATGACCGACAATGGGAATCATTGGGTAGATTTTGGGACCCCATGAAGCCACTTGTAGGTGATAAGGACACTTTATATTAATTAAGTTAAAGTAAATACAAAAATGGCATAAGCATATATCTTTTAGAAAAACAATTTTTACATTGGTTTATATATGATATATTTTAGACTATAAATATTCATTATAAAGATATAAATATTTAATACAAAATTGTATTTTATTTATAATTTTTATACATTGAATAATTAAATTTATTTATGACACAATAATGATGCAGTATTTTCCTTATTAATGAATGAATCAAATAATTAGTATTATAAATCTTAAAATAAATATAATATGAATGTTTTGAGTCCATCCACAAATTTTATTGGTTAATATGAAATGTTATTATTTCTTAAAATAATTTGGTTCGAATTAATAATTTTTTTAAGACTTTAACAAAAAATAATTATTAAATATTGTCAAAATTGACAAAATTGAGTTTTTTAAAACAGTATTATATTATTAATTGATATTCAATTCCTAAAAATCTAGGGATAAGCCAAAGGACTTATATCATGTTATTTTTATCATTAATGGACCACTTGGGGTAGCTATTATGTATATAATATGTTTATTAACTATATAATATAAAAATACAAAGTGACATGGTAAATGTCAAACTAATTAACTAAGTGTTAAAACTAAAAGATAAAGTTATTATAATGACCCAAAACTATATAAAATCTATTGGTTGAAAGTATTTTTACCCATACCTACCTTATACTTTTAATAATACACTTTGGAGCCATTAGAAACCGAATATGAATATATTATAAAATAATACTTTAAGTTTTTTCTGAAGAGCCCCTCCTCCCCCTTATAAAAGGACAGCACATCTTACCAATTATTCATACCTTCAAAGCCATTTGGTTCAGCCAAAATATTCCCAAATACCCTCTCAAATATACTCCATTAATCCATGAGGCCTTCATTTAGTCAGGAATCCAACCTATGGAGCCCTTTTGATCAAATCAAAAGGAAGAACCCGAAGAAGAGGTAATGATTTCACCACCCCCTTCCAAGTTCCTTTCTTCTTCCACATCTTCATCCTTTGTTATTTACATTATAAAATAATAACTCCAGTATCTTCTACATACTGTGATGTTATTATAAATATGGTACAACCATATTCAGTATTCTATCTAACAATTGAATGACAGGTCACCATACGTGTGTACGTACGGCTTACCATCTCCACATTGTGGTGTAATTGTTATTCAAAACATTATTATTTAGATGGGTATTATAATGATGTGTAATTGAAGTAAATAATAAATATAACATTATAATTATCCTTTATATATGATATAACATCTAATTATATACTATTTTAATATCAAAAGAATGATATTGTCGCTCGTGCATACGTACGGACTACCATCCCCACGAACGCGATCAGATTCATTCCCCATCGTATCCATTCAAGACTAATTTTCATTTGATGATTAAAAATAATGTTTAAGGAATTGATATCATTCTGGATATGAATAATATACAACCTATGTATAACAAACATGTCTTATGTAACAAAACATATAAAAGAAAACGAGTAAACGAACACCCAAAATGACGATAATAATAAAATATTAGTAACAGAGCAATATTAAAGGATCATATATGATATCATATTTATGTATATTATTATTTTATAATTTAATAACAATAATTTAACTATTATACAGGAGGTTAACCTACCCTAAACCAAGTAAATGTACAATGTAAGGTTTATTTCACAATCTCTTCATTATCTGAGGTACTTTATACATAATTATATACTAGGACCTCTATATCATCCACATCCATGATTCTTAAAAATGTATTTCAAATCATTCTTACTATTTTACAGACGATGGGTTAAAATAATTTATACCCTTGTTTTAGTTTTTATAAGATATTTATAAAGGAATCATTCCGTCATTTTCCAAACAAGGTCCTTTTTATCCTTTTCTACAAAATTAAGGTAAGAATGTCTCTTTTTAACTTATACGGCAGATGCGGCTATTTTCCACCATTATAAAATAGTTGAATCTTCCCTTATAATCTTATAAGAATATTTTCAAAGTAAATGTTTTCTTTTATAATTATGTGAATCTTAAATAATTTAAAAAAACAGATATTTCTCTCAAATAGTTTTGATTTCATCTATCTCAACATCATTTCATATGTTGTAAAGATTTATTCTTCTAAACTATTCTCATTAATGTCCATATTTTCAAAATGGTTTTAAGTATTTATTTAAATGGACATGATTGTTTTAAAATTTTAATTACTTTAAAATGATTCAATGTGGTATGGGATAGTTTGATTCAAATTTTTTTATAAATCTCTTTCTTTCTAAATTGTTTGACTTTTAAATGTCTTCATGAAAATGGATTTTTCAATCAAAGAGTTTTAAAAATAATTTCCATTTATGTAAAACTCTTTAATGGATTTTAAACTTGTTTTGAATTGGATTTATTATGATACAAAAAATCCATATTTTATTAAGGGTTATGTGATATGTTTGACTGTGGATGTGCTATTTGTACACCATTCTTGGTTTGTGGTTAAAGTATTGAAATTTCGTATGCTAGTTTTAATACGAATTTTTATGATATGTTTAAATCTTTTTATATGAGGTTTTTATTGGACTTATTTAGTGAGGGGTGGAGGCCTCTATAGTTCCTCGATGCATTGGTAGGTCTAATGAGAAAACTAGATATGGAATTGGTCGAGGCCCTTTCCCAATTTGAGTTATGGTTTTGGCCGAGGCCTTAATAATTTTTAGATGTCTTGGATGAGGCCTTGAACAAATGTTTCAGAATGTCTGGCATTATAAATTCTCTCATTATGGAAATAATATTGATGGTTCATGGGGTCATTCGACTAGTAGAATACCCATTATTATGTTTTATTATGGTTTTATGTACTCAGCTCATATTCTTTCCATAAAATTATTCATGTTTATTATTGTTAAAGTCATGTGGTTACAATTATTCTCTATGATTAATATTTATTTTATCTTACGCTTTATTGCTTTCCATTACTGGACGATTGAGCTCACCCCTTTCCATGTTTTATTCTTCCTAGGATTTCATGAAGTGTATTATGATTGATATGCAGGGTTACGCTAAAGAAAATTATGGCGGTCTCAAAGAACTATTTACGCTGTGTTTTATGTTTGAAATTGTAATGTAATGTTAATGTATGTAATCAATTTTCAAAAGACTACTAAACTGATCTGTCCTTTGGGACTTGATTCCTTGTAATCATGACAATGTATTAAAATAATTCACTGACTCTGGGTAACTGGGTTCAGGGAATTATAGTTGGTATTAGAGGAAGTTTAGTACAATCCTTGGAAACTAGATTTAGATAAACTCTGATTAGAGCACATAGCCTGTAACACCTCGAGATTTTATGAAAAATATTCTTTTTTAATTTCATTAATGTCTTGTGTTATACGCTACACCAAAAGAAGCTTTCACAACACACATCTCTGACCTGGCTTGAATTACACGCAATCGCGACCTTCCACGATAGCGTGTGTCGTACGCAACACCAAGTTTCGCTAAAAAACGATATGCTATTAAAATATTATTAAAACTAGCAATTATGAATATTAATAACCACTTTTTAAATTTTAGAAATTTTAGCTCTCAAAATGGACTTCATTTTTGGATTCGGAGTATCTAATTTAGCCTAAGGTGAAATTTTGGTACTTTTCGATAACATTCATATTCTGATGAATAGTGAAAATTACTAAATTATAATTAAAAACAACTTTTTTAATCGAAATAATTAATAGTGATAAATCATTAATTTGATTGGTTTTAAAGTATATTTAGAATATATTTTTACAATTTAATACAATGTTGGTCATTGGATGTAATTTCACATTTAAACCAGACATAATCAATTGTCAATCTTTTGATAGATAATGTTTCTTAAAAATACGCTATTTGTTTTAACAGCGGGATTTAATTATAAAAATAAATTATGCAACTTCTATGTTATGAATTTGGTAAAATAGACTTCATTTCTGAATTCTGAATATGAAATATAGCTTAGGATGAAATTTTGGCATTGTTCTGAAAAACATCAATTTTTGATGAATAGTAAACTACTAAGTGGTAGTTAAAAAAAACTGAATTTTTCATAAAACTTAATTTTACCTCTTCTGTGAATGGAATTGCAAAAATCCGAGAGACACGGTTGATGTCAGTAAGTAAAATGTGGTTCAATGAGATGAAAATATTTTTTGGTGAATAGTAACTTTTTACTTTTATTTACCACAGTTAAAAGTAAATAGGGTAATTAAGGGTAAATATGATATTACTATTACCCTAACACATGTCCTAATTTTATTGGATAAGTTTAATTCGACCAAAAACAAACTTAGGAATAAAATATGACTATTTAGGCCCACTTGGGTTAGATTAGGACATTTATTATTAATTTATTTAATGAATAGTTAAAATAGTTAAAATCAAAGTTTAATAACTAAAACATTTTTAATATGGGGTTATAAATAAGATAAATTCGACTATAAATATTAATTAGAAAGCTAAAAAGATTTCCTACATAATGGTAGTTTATTTATAATTTTTAGACATTAAATAATTTAATTTATTTATGACACAATGATGATGCAGTAATTATCTTATTAATGAAATATTGACATAATTGATGTTATAAACACCAAAATAAATGCAATTTGAGACTTTTTATAAATTCCACTAATTTTATAGGTTAATATGATATATTAGTGTTGATTTAATCAACTTGGTTCGAACATATTGTTCTGTTATGACTTTCCCAAAAATCATATATCAAATAGTGTCAAAATTGACACAAAATAGTTTTTAAATCATATATTATATTATTAATTGTTATTTTATTCCTAAAAATCTAAGGATCGGCCAAATTACTTAGATAAAGATATATATATTAATATTAAACAATTTGGGGTTCGTTTGGCATGTTATAGTAAGTGTATTAACCATATAGTGAAAGAAAACAAAAACACACGGTAAAAGTTAAATTATTTAACTTAGAGTTAAATCTAATTGATAAGGTTAAAATAATACCCTAAACTTGTCTAAATCCTATTGGATGATAGGATTTCGACCCATCCCCACTTTATCTTCGAAATAAGACCCTTTGGAACCATTATAAACCGATTTTTACTTTAATATAAAATAATATTTTGAGATATTCCTAAGGTGCCCCTCTCCTCCCTTATAAAAGGGTACCTCCTCCCCCTCCTCCTCACACCAATTTGAGCACTCAAGCTCGGAAAACCCCTACCAAAATCACTTCTTCACTTCCCTATAATAATCCTAGAGTTCCTGGTCTTCTTCAAAGACCAATATTAGTTCCCTAAGTAGAGGATTCAAAGAAGCGTTCCAAAGAAGAGGAGGTTCGGACACTTACAAAACAAGTCGGACCTAAGGTAAGGGAAATATCACAATCTCACTTTTATCCGAGATTGGTTTTACTTTGGTAATTACTGGGGTGTATTTTATCATCCACATCCATATTTCCTCAATATGTAATACTATCTTCATCCACCTACAATTTCTTAAATCCAATTTTACCCTTCGGTGAGTTTTTAGTAAAAAATATGAAAGGAATCTTTTGATGTTTTTCATACGAGCTACTTTTTGACTTTTCCGACAAAAGTACGAAGAATGTTTTTTTTAACTTATACGGAAAGAATGGATTTTTAAAACATTATTTCCATGAATATTCCTTTATAAGTTTTCAAGTTTATTTTTAATCAACTTCTTTTAGTTTATAATTATATGACATGTTAAGAAAAGAAAAGTGTTTTTGGAGAGGAAAGGATATTTTCCTCAAGAATGGAATTCAAGTGTTTTATCAAAATTATTTTTCCATCAAAGATAATAAAGGGTTATGTTTTTATCCCTATTATTAAATTGATTTGATTATGTTGTGATGAAAATATTTTTATGAATTCCTTTATCTTATATGAATTGTTTTATGATGTCATGATGTTCAAGATTCCCATTTTTATTACATGGGTTATGAAATGATGTATGATTTATGATTTTGTGGCACACATAAGAATGGTATCATTATGAGATGGGTGGGACCTATATCTCCCTCCAATGCATTGGGTAAAGATTTCATATCTCATGAGATAGACAGGGCTGGAACGGTAGGTTATACCGGTTCAGTGAAACAGGACTGAAACGAGGGTTACTCGATTCAGAAAGGGACTTTGTCCACTAAGATAGTCTTGGAAATGAGTCTTGACTAACAAGAAATGATTCTCTATGATTATGTGTGAATGCCACAAAGTTTCATGTTTTAAGTTATGATTATTGTGATTACATTTCACTACCATGATTTACCCCATGTTATGAAATTATGATCTCTTTTGCAGGTTAAGATTTCCAAACGTTATGTGCTTATGTATACGATGTGATTGATATTTCTTTTGTTTACCCTTACTGAGAATTTGAGCTCACCCTTTTATGTTTTCTTTTCCCCAGGATATAAAGAAAGGTTTTAGGTAAAAAAAAGGAAGATCTTTATGGGAGATGTTGATGATCTTTCACCATGATTAGAAAATTTTATTCTGAGTTTCCAAAGACACTAAACTATTACGATCCTTGTGTGTGTGTTTTTGTTATGTACTAAGTATTCCGCAAAAGTAATGTAATGTCCATGTACTTCAAGATACGGGTCTCTACAGTTGGTATCAGAGCAAAGGTTTAGTCAACCTTTGGAAACTAGGATGCGAGAACTTTAGTGAGATCCCTAGATATATTTATAAGGTATGCCTAGGGATGTCCCTAAGGATAAGTATACGTATAGGATACAGTCCTAGAACTATGGTAACGATCATAGAATTTAACCTAAGATGTTAGATATTGAGGATACTCCACCTTTATTATGTTGTTTTCCCTAGCATGATTTTTGCCTCTCACACTAATTTTTTTTGGGTTTTAGAAAATGGCTGGAAACAAGATGATTCACAATAATGGAGGATATGATGGACAATGGAATGATATTCTTCATGAGAAACCAAATGAAATGGGATTTGGATGTCCAAACATCATTATTATGCCGAATCAGCAATCTCATAATATGATCAATAAAGTAAAATTTGGTAAGTTTCCTGACTCGACTAATAAGAGAAAGATGGAGTTCCATGATGATCATAGAGGAAAGAAAGTTCAATTTCCCCTATGTAAATCATGTGGGAAGAGGCATCAAGGAGAATGTTTAAAGGGAACTGGAAGATGCTTTGGGTGTGGAAAAGAAGGACACAAAGCAAGTAAGTGCAAAGGAAAAGGGTCGGTTAACACCATGGATGAGGATAATGGTATTGCTACGACATCAAAAATGGTTAAGTGTCTTAAATGTGGAATGTATGGGAATTATGAAAACAAATGCCCTAAGGGAAAGACTCATGAAGAGAATCAGTATGGTCATATGGGTAGTATTTATGTGGATGATGATGAAGAGACTACAAATGATATGTGAGATGAAAGAATTTTTGAAGCTCGGTCAATGGTTTAAGAATGTAGTGGAATGATTACATGTTTATCATGTGTAATTTTGTATAAGTAATCTCATGCTACTATGGAATAAAGAGACATCTATGGATTGTTACACTGTTGTCTTTCCTTGTGTTTTGAAAGTGTATGATTAATGTTACCAGTATCCATGAAAGGTTATTGAGATATTTTTGGAATGTAGATGATATGCGCATAATGAAGGGATAAGTAGAAAATTAAATGTTTGATAGTATTCATGAGCTCATGATTGATATAAGGACTAAGTGATATCATGGTTTGAGTATATAGAATTTTGAGGATTTTGGTATGTGAAAAGTGTTAACTTTTAACTGCATTCAAGTTTTCACTATGGTTCAATGGGTATTCAAGAGAATACATTATTAAGGACTTTGAATGTTTGGAATGTGACCAACAAAACATATCTTATGATATATGGGGATCGACGATGGTGTTAAATCTCTGGTAATCGTTTTCACTATGTTATGAGAGTGGAATGCAGTATTATGGATAAGCCTAAAGATTGGAATGGATTATGTTGGACATAAGTTAGTATTGTTTAAGGATAGAAGTTTTTTTTCGATATTATTTATGGGATGTTATAGTATTATACTTTTAGAAAACGGACAACCTGCAGGACGGGCGACGGCCCATCGCTTCGGACAAGGCTGTGGGAATCGAACCCACAACCGAAGTGCGACTGGCCTTTATCGCCTACCATTGGCCTACAGGAAGTCCCTGTTTAGTAGAAAATAGTTTTATTATTTTAAGAAGTATGATATATGATGTATAAGTCCATTTTAGGAACCATATATTATTAATCTCACTATATAATGACTTATTTATATTTAATAACTTTTGCTAACCTATTGTTTGAGACAGATGGAATGACCCGTCATTCTATCACAGGATCTGCTAACATTTCACAAATAAAAAATTCAACTTCATTTATTTAAGAGATGAAGTGGAAATTGTTCAAGGCACGAACAATAGTGAGATTGTACCAAAATAAAGTAAGTATTAATTCTAATTCAAATTCATCAACTTTAGGGAAACGATCTTGATAATCAAAAATGTTGTCCAAGTGATCTTATATCTGATGAATCAGACTGTACCTTAGATCGTCACAAATTTATGGCTTTGTGATTGCTGGCTTTTCCATAGCCATGTTCTCTACCACTCCCGATCAGAACATGATGGTTAGATTTCTCTTCCATATCCATATTTTCACCTAAGTGGAAACCCAGTGATTAGATTATTTGGGTAACCGTTAAGTTTCATACTTTTGTTTTTAAAGATTGTTTTTGGTATTCCTTTTTACGATGTGGGTTTCTATTAAAGAAACTTTCTAATAGTAAACCATTTATAACCCCGACGAATTTCGAGGGCGAAATTCATTTTAAGGGGGGTAGAATGTAACACCCCGAGATTTTATGAAACATATTCTTTTTTAATTTCATTAATGTCTTGTGTTATACGCTACACCAAAAGGAGCTTTCACAACACACATCTCTGACCTGGCTTGAATTACACGCAATCACGACCTTCCACGATAGCGTGTGTTGTACGCAACACCAAGTTTCGCTAAACAACGATATGCTATTAAAATATTATTAAAACTAGCCATTATGAATAGTAATAACCACTTTTTAAATTTTAGAAATTTTAGCTCTCAAAATTGACTTCATTTTTGGATTCGGAGTATCGAATTTAGCATAAGGTGAAATTTTGGTACTTTTCGATAACTTTCATATTCTGATTAATAGTGAAAATTACTAAATTATAATTAAAAACAACTTTTTTAATCGAAATAATTAATTGTGATAAGTCATTAATTTGAGTGGTTTTAAAGTATATTTAGAATATATTTTTACAATTTAATACAATGTTGGTCATTGGATGTAATTTCACATTTAAACCAGACATAATCAATTGTCAATCTTTTGATAGATATTGTTTCTTAAAAACACGCTATTTGTTTTAACAACAGGATTTAATTATAAAAATAATTAATGCAACTTCTATGTTATGAATTTGGTAAAATAGACTTCATTTCTGAATTCGGAATATGAAATATAGCTTAGGATGAAATTTTGGCATTGTTCTGAAAAACATCAATTTTTGATGAATAGTGAAACTAATAAGTGGTAGTTAAAAAAACTGAATTTTTCATAAAACTTAATCTTACCGCTTCTGTGACTGGAATTGAAAAAATCCGAGAGACACGGTTGATGTCAGTAAGTAAAATGTGGTTCAATGAGATGAAAATATTTTTTGGTGAATAGTAACTTTTTACTTTTATTTACCACGGTTAAAAGTAAATAGGGTAATTAAGGGTAAATATGATATTACTATTACCCTAACACATGTCCTAATTCTATTGGATAAGTTTAATTCGACCAAAAACAAACTTAGGAATAAACTATGACCATTTACGCCCACTTGGGTTAGATTAGGACATTTATTATTAATTTGTTTAATGAATAGTTAAAATAGTTAAAATCAAAGTTTAATAACTAAAACATTTTTAATATGGGGTCATACATAAGATAAATTCGACTATAAATATTCATTATAAAGATAAAAAGATTCCCTACATAATGGTATTTTATTTATAATTTTTAGACATTAAATAATTTAATTTATTTATGACACAATGATGATGCAGTAATTATCTTATTAATGAAATATTGACATAATTGATGTTATAAACACCAAAATAAATGCAATTTGAGACTTTTTATAAATTCCACTAATTTTCTAGGTTACTATGATATATTAGTGTTGATGTAATCAACTTGGTTCGAACATATAATTCTGTTATGACTTTCACAAAAATCATATATCAAATAGTGTCAAAATTGACACAAAATAGTTTTTAAATCAAATATTATATTATTAATTGTTATTTTATTCCTAAAAATCTAAGGTTCATCCAAATGACTTAGATAAGGATATATATATTAATATTAAACAATTTGGGGTTCGTTTTTCATGTTATAGTAAGTGTATTAACCATATAGTGAAAGAAAACAAAAAGACACGGAAAAAGTTAAATTATTTAACTTAGAGTTAAATCTAATTGATAAGGTTAAAATAATACCCTAAACTTGTCTAAATCCTATTGAATGATAGGATTTCGATCCATACCCACTTTAGCTTCGAAATAAGACCCTTTGGAACCATTATAAACCGATTTTTACTTTAATATAAAACAATATTTTGAGATATTCCTAAGGTGCCCCTCTCCTCCCTTATAAAAGGGTACCTCCTCCCCCTCCTCCTCACACCAATTTGAGAACTCAAGCTCGGCCAACCCCTGCCAAAATCACTTATTCACTTCCCTAGAATAATCCTAGAGGTCCTGTTCTTCTTCAAAGACCAATCTTAGTTCCCTAAGTAGAGGATTCAATGAAGCGTTCCATAGAAGAGGAGGTTCGGACACTTACAAAACAAGTCGGACCTAAAGTAAGGGAAATATCACAATCTCACTTTTATCCGAGATTGTTTTTTTACGTTGGTAATTACTGGGGTGTATTTTATCATCCAAATCCATGTTTCCTCAATATGTAATACTATATTCATCCACCTACAATTTCTTAAATCCAATTTTACCCTTCGGTGAGTTTTTAGTAAAAAATATGAAAGGAATCTTTTGACGTTTTTCATACGAGCGACTTTTTGACTTTTCCGACAAAAGTACGAAGAATGTTTTTTTTAACTTATACGGCAAGAATGGATTTTTAAAACATTATTTCTATGAATATTCATTTATAAGTTTTCAAGTTTATTTGTAATCAACTTCTTTTAGTTTATAATTATATGACATGTTAAGAAAAGAAAAGTGTTTTTGGAGAAGAAATGATATTTTCTTCAAGAATGGAATTCAAGTGTTTTATCAAAATTATTTTTCCATCAAAGATAATAAAAGGTTCTGTTTTTATCCCTATTATTAAATTGATTTGATTATGTTGTGATGGAATTATTTTTATGAATTCCTTTATCTTATATGAATTCTTTTATGATGTCATGATGTTTAAGATTCCCATTTTTATTACATGGGTTATGAAATGATGTATGATTTATGATTTTGTGGCACACATAATAATTGTATCATTATGAGATGGGTGGGACCTATATCTCCCTCCAATGCATTGGGTAAAGATTTCATATCTCATGAGATAGACAGGGCTGGAACGGTAGGTTATACCGGTTCAGTGAAACAGGACTGAAACGAGGGTTACTCGATTCAGAAAGGGACTTTGTCCACTAAGATAGTCTTGGCAATGAGTCTTGACTGACAAGAAATGATTCTCTATGATTATGTGTGAATGCCACAAAGTTTCATGTTTTATGTTATGATTATTGTGATTACATTTCACTGCCATGATTTACCCCATGTTATGAAATTATGATCTCTTTTGCAGGTTAAGATTTCCAAAAGTTATGTGCTTATGTATATGATGTGATTGATATTTCTTTTGTTTACCCTTACTGAGCATTTGAGCTCACCCTTTTATGTTTTCTTTTCCCCAGGATATAAAGAAAGGTTCTAGGTAAAAAAAAGGAAGATCTTTATGGGAGATGTTGAAGATCTTTCACCATGATTAGAAGATTTTATTCCGAGTTTCCAAAGACACTAAACTATTACGATCCTTGTGTGTGTGTTTTTGTTATGTACAAAGTATTCCTCAAAAGTAATGTAATGGACATGTACATCAAGATACAGGTCTCTACATAGCCCTAAGATAGGCTTTTAAGATTAGTATAGAATAACTTCCTAGAATTTTGGTATTGTAGAGATCTTTTGAGTTTTCCAAGAAATACATCCCTTTCTCGATATGAGCAGGTAGAGGCATCTCTGGCACAAATGTACCTAGTGGTAAAACCCAAAAACACCACATTGGGCTAGACTCGAATGGGAACTGGTGCACGAAAATGGGTCTTGCTACACTCTTGGTTACGACACTCCTGGGGGATATGCTTAGGATAATTCTCATTTTCATTACAAACCATTATGGAGGGTTTATGAGTATATAATTCCTCAATGGAATAATTTTTATGATTATGGATTAAATCCATAAACTCTTCGATTTATGTGTTTTAGAAGTTTGGAATTAGGTATTTCGATTCATAAACTAATCTAGTGTATTCCATTGTATAGAAATGGCGCCCAGTAGTAGGAATGTGAACTCCAGTAATATGTATGATCCAAGGAGTAAGAAGGATTATATCTTTCACGGTATTAATCTCAGATTTATAAGTGAAATAGTCTCCCATGTATTCTCAACATATGAAGAAATATTATCATGTGTTAATAAGATAAGTAAAGAATTCTCTGAATCCTATGTATTTTAAGGTAAGTAAGAGAAGAAAAGGATGGAAGAGAGAAAGTTGGATAAAGGGAAGAGGGAAAAGAATAATTTTCCTATATGTGATAACTGTGGGAGGAAAAACCCTGGAAATTTCTTGAAGGAAATTGGAGTTTGTTATAAGTGTGGAGAAAAAGGTCACCATGTGCATGACAGTAAGGGTAAGAAAAAGGTTTCAAATGTACAATGCTTCATCTGTATGGAGTTGGGACACTATGAGAACCAATGTCCAACTCATCAGATTATGTCCCAAATGATGCTATTGGACAATAATCAAGTTATGATACTACCACAGACGAGGAGGAATGATTGGAGTTCTTAGGTTGTTATTAGAGAATTATGTCATGAGAGTGTTGTATCAACAATGTACTGGTTATAATAATTATGGAGTATATAAGATTGTATTGTAGTACTATTTCATTAAGGACTTGAGATTGTGTGGAACCAAGAAAAGTGACTCAATAGCAGGTTAATTTTTTGGAAAATATACGGTTGAGAGAAAGATAAACCATAATATGATTCTGATACCGAGGTAGGATTTTGGAATAATACATGATTGATTTGGATAAATAATATTGGATATCCATGAATACCTTGAAACTGATTAATTATTTTTATAATCCATAATTATTGGAGTTCACAACATTTTTGGATAGAAGGAGTATATCCAGTATTCTATAAGGAATAAGGGATCATGAAAAAGATTTTATGGTAATTCTGAATGTTGCATTGTTTTAAAAGAATACATGATGAAGGTGTTCAGATGATATTAAGCAGTAAAAAGGATCTTCATTGTGT
Source organism: Viscum album (assembly GCA_963277665.1). NCBI lineage: Eukaryota > Viridiplantae > Streptophyta > Magnoliopsida > Santalales > Viscaceae > Viscum > Viscum album. Next base: position 1,773,452,364 of record OY728153.1, on the reverse strand, counting down.
TTACCTTCCTTATAAATTTTGGACTGTGAGTTTAGACAGAAGTATTTTGGATAATTCTAGATTGAGATTAATTTTGGATTTCCATAAAAGGACAACCCGGAGGTTGGGTGGCAACCCTTCACGCCCGGCAAGGCCGTGAGACTTGAACCCACAACCGAATGGAGAAAAGGGTGTATCACCTACCACTAGCCCACATGATGTCCTGGATTCAATAATGTAGTCTTTTTTTAAAAAAATCTGGTAGATGATTTATCAATTCATTTTTTAACCCTATATGAATAGGATAAATAGAATATTATTTTTAAGTTCTATTAGCTTTTAGAGTGAAAGATGAGTTTGTGGTAGAAATTAGTTAAAGGATGGTACTCTACTTGTCAAGTATATATATTTTTTATTATCTTATTCTATGAAGAAATTAATTCTTATACTTTAGTGAAGGGATCTTAAAACCAAATATGTGTTATCTTAATACCATATGTTTTATTGAACCAACGGTATTTTAAATCATCATTCATTGATGAATTTAATGCCCAAAATTTTACACATGTTTGTGATTGATGACCTCAATCACAACCTATAAATATTTACGTTTTCCTCAAATTATATGTCTATAATTTCCACCAATGTTCTCCTAATAGAGATAATAATTTGGTGGTGACCCTTTCATTTCCATTTTCCTCTTATTAAGATAAAATTTTATTAACTTAATTTCCGATGTGGGTTTTACCAAAGTTAATTTCTATTTTCAACCTTTTATTTTTGAAAAATAATTTCAAATTGCGAGGACACAATTTATTTGTAGGAGGGGAGAATGTAACACCCCAAGCTACTATGGTATTCTTCTATTTGATTAATACAGTAGCGTGTGTTGTACGCAACTTCGAGATTCTAACACACCGCGTCCAATCAAAGTAGCCGTTATGAATAGATATATACACTTTTTTGAAATTTTATAAATATTATCTCTCAAAATGGACTTAATTTTTGAATTAATAATATTGAAATTAACCTAGGGTGAAATTTTGGTTCTTTTCGGATAACTTTTATATTTTGATGAATAGTGAAATTTACTAAATTTTAATTAAAATAATTTTTTTAATCAAAATAATAAATAGTGATAGATTATGAATTTTAGTGGTTTTAAAGTATATTTAAAATAAATTTCTTCCATTTAAGACAAATTTGGTTAGTGGTCATAATTTCACATTTAAACCGGACATAAATAACTGTCAATCTTTTGATCGTTATTATCTCTTAAAAACACGCTTTTTTGTTTTAACAATGGGAATTAATTTTAAATTAATTTCTTCCACTTATGTGTTTTTAATTTAGAGAAATTGATTCCATATTTAGAATCAGGAGGTCAAAATTTTTTAAATAATTAACTTTTATTTTTAGACATTTTGAAAAATTATTTCGGTAAATATTTTATTTACCATGGCTAAAGGGTAAATCTGGTAAATAAGAGTAAAAAATTATATTATAATTATAATAAATTACCTTAAAACTTGTCAAAAACCTATTGGTTGATACATTTCCGACCATGGGAATCTTTGGGTCGATTTTGGGACCCCATGGTGCCACTTTTAGGTGATAAGGACACCTTATATTAATTATGTTAAAGTAAATAAAAAATGACATAAGCATATATCTTTTTGAAAACTAATTTTTACATAGTGTTATATATGTTATATTTTAGACGATAAATATTCATTAAAAAGATAAAAAGATTTTCTACATAATGGTATTTTATTTATAATTTTTATACATTGAATAATTAAATTTATTTATGACACAATAATGATGCATTATTTTTCTTTATTAATGAAAGAATCAAATAATTAGAATTATAAATGTTAAAATATTTATAATTTGAAATTTTTTATTTCATCCACGAATTTTATTGGTTAATATGAAATGTTATGATTTCTTAGTTTTTTTATAATTAATAAAGTTGTTAAAACTTTAAAAAAATAAATTATTAAATATTCTCTAAATTGACATAAATGAGTTTTTAAAACAAGTATTATATTATTAATTGATATTATATTCCTAAAAATATAAGGATTTGCCAAAGGACTTATATAATGATAGGTGTATCATTAAGTTACCACTTGGGGGTCTCTTTGATGTATATATTATGTTTATTAACTATATAATATAAAAATTAAAAGTGACATGGTAAATGTCAATCTAATTAACAAAGAGTTAAAACTAAAAGATATGGTTAATATAATGAGACAAACGTGTTTAAAATATATTTGTTGAATTTATTTCGACCCATAATCACCTTAAACTTTGATTAATACATTTTGGAGCCATTATAAAGTGAATCTGAATTTATTATAAAATAATACTTTAAGTTTTTTCTAAATAGCCCCTCCTCCCCCTTATAAAAGGACACCACTTATAACCAATACTTCATACCTTCAAAGCCTTTTGGATCGACCAAACTCTTCCCAAATACCCTATAAACTATACTCCCTTAATCCTAGAGTCCTTACTCTAGCCATAATGCCAACCTATGGAGCCCTTTTGAACAAATCAAAAAAAAATAACGTGATGAAGAGGTAAGGATTTCACCACCCTCTTTCAAGTTCCATTCTTCTTCCACTTATTCTTTCTTTGTTATTTCCATTCTAAAATAATATCACTAGTATCATATATATAATGTGATATTATTATAAATATGGTACAACCATATTCAGTATTCTATCCATCCTTTGAATGAAATGTCACCATACATGCGTAGGTACGACTTACCGTCTCCACGTCGTGGTGTAATTGTTATTCAAAACATTATTATTTAGATGGGTATGATAATTATGGTTAATTGATGTAAATAATAAATATAAAATAATAATTATTCTGTATATATGATATACCATCCAATTATATACAATTTTAATATCAAAATAATGATATTGTTGCTTGTGCTTACGTACAGACTACCGTCTCCGCCAATGCGATGAGATTAATTACCCATCGTATCCATTCAAGACTAATTTTCATTTGTTGATTAAAAAAAAAATTAAGGACATCATATCATTCTGGATATGAATAATATACAAAATATGGATAAAAAATATGTCTTATGTAACAAAACATATAAAAGAAAACGAGTAAGTGAACACCTGAAACGACGATAATACTAAAATATTATTAACAATGAAATATTAAAGGATCATATACGATATCATATTTATGTATATGATTATTTTATAATTTAATAACAATGATTCAACTATTATACAATAGTTTAACCTACCCTCGACCAAGGAAAAGTACAAGGTAAGGGTTTATTTCACAATCTCTTCATTATCCGATGTTGTTTATACGTAATTATCTACTATGACCTCTTTATCATCCACATCCCCGATTCTTAATAATGTATTTCAAATCATTCTTACTATTTTATATTCTATGGTTTAAAGTCATTTACACCCTTTTTTACTTTTTATAACATGTTTACAAAGGAATCTTTCCGTTGTTTTCCAAAAAAAGGTCCTTTTTATCCTTTTCGAAAAAATTATGGTAGGAACGTATCTTTGTAACTTATACGGCAGGTGCTGCTATTTTCTGCCGTTTTAAAATCATTGAAGATTACATTAAAATCTTATAATAATATTTTCAATGTAAATGGTTTCTTTTATAATTATGTGACTCTTAAATTATTTCATAAAAAAAGATATTTCTCTCATATAGTTTTGATTTCATCTTGGTCAAAATCATTTTAAATGTTTTAAAGATTTATTCTTCTAAACCATTCTCATTAATGTAAATTTATTCAAAAGGGTTATAAGGATTTATTTAAATGGACATAAATGTTTAAAAATGTTAATTAATTTAAAAAGTTTCAAAGTGGTATGGGACACTTTGATTCAAAAATGTTTTTAAATTACATCCTTTCTAAATTGTGTGACTTTTAAATATTTTCATGAAAAAAGAATATTTCAATCAAAGAGTTATACAAATCATTTCCATATATACAAAACCCTTTAATGGATTTTATACTTGTTTTGATGTTGATTTATTATGATACAGAACTTCCATATTTTATTGAAGGTTTTGTGATATGTTTGATTGTGGATATGCTATTTTTATACCATTCATGGTTTATGGTTAAAGTATTGACATTCCTAATGATAGTTTTAATATGAATGTTTATGATATTTTTAAACCTTTTCATATGTGTAATGTATTGGATTTAGTAAGTGATGGTTGGAGCCCACTATAGATCCTTGATTCATCGGTAGGTCTCATGTGACAACTAGACGTGGAATTGGCCGAGGCCCATTCCCAATTTGAGTTATGGTTTTGGCCGAGGCCTTAATCATTTTTAGACTTTTTGGCCAAGACTTTGAAAAAATGTTTCAGAATGTTCGTCATTATACATTCTCTCATTATAGAAATAATATTGATGGTTCATGTGGTCATTTGACTAGTATAATTCCCATTATTATGTTTTATTATGGCTTTATGTACTCAACTCATATTCATGACATAAAATTATTCATTTTAACTATTGGTAAAGTAATGTGGTTTCAATTATTCTCCATGATTAGTATTTATTTCATCTTCCACTTTATTTCTTACCCTTACTGAGCATTTTAGCTCACCCATTTCCATGTTTTATTTTTCCTAGGATTCAAAGAAGTGTATTATGATTGATATGCAGGGTTAAGCTAATGTTAATTATAGCGTTCTCTATGAACTATTTACGCTTTTTTATCTTTTAAATTGTAATGTAATGTTAATGTATGTAATCAATTTTCCAAGACTGCTAAACTGATCGGTCCTTGAGGACTTGATTCCTTGTAATCATGCCAATATATTTAAATAATACCCCGACTCTAGGTAACTGGGGTCGGGGCGTTACACTGTGTACCATATGATTGCATACTTTGATGCAAATAAAAAACAATGATAGTGCATTTGTGGTGTGGTAGCTTGTATTGGGTGCGTCATTGGTTGTATATAATTTTTTGAACAATAAATATATAATTTTTCCCTTTTAATTTGAGGAAGTGATATATCATGCCCAGTTAATCAGCATGGTAGTACCTTAATAAATCATAATTCATGGTAGTTAAAGGTATGTATTTATAGTTAGATCTACAAATAATAAATAATGAATGATAATGACATGTGTTGTATATCCTATTTATGATATAATTGGATACAAAAAGATTCTATTACACAATACAAGTCCGTAGGAAAAAAATTCATTGTTATACCTTATCTACATCTATTTAAAGGCCTTATTGGTTTCTTGACTCTACTCCTGTTCTATGGATAGTAATCACTAGTATTTAGATTATTTCTTAGATGGTCAAGCATAATATCACATTCAAGAGCCTACCCTATTTTAATGAATAAGAATATAGTACATGTTGGGACCCACCATGGGGTCTAGGAGTTGTCCAATTATTCAAGATCACCAATGAATAAATAAATTCATTATTATTCAAGTATTTAATAATTAGGTTGAATTTATATATTAAAATTATTCACAAGGTATTAATCGAATACATGGAAAAACATTTTATACAAGAATATTATTTGAAAATTCAAGGTTTGTCTAATATTGTGGGAATTACGAATCGATTTGATGACTCAATTTTATCATATAATATATTTATTATATATTAAAAGTATGTGATAAAATATAATTTATGTTTATGACATATTTACTTCATCATAAATTGTTTTTTATTAATTATTTAGTGTTAATGTTATTTCTCGGGGGTCGGAGAACCTTTTTCGGGTATTTGAGCCTCACATTATAAGAGTATAAGAGTGAATCTCATTATAGGAATGTTTATTCTAATGAATTCATTGATCCTATATCCTATGAAATCCTAGATAGAGAAAAGATCCATCCAAGTGAATGATCCAATAACTCCTTCATAGAATGAAGGCATGCGATGGATATGATAGACGTGATGCCAAAGGATTCATCTGAGTTATTACTAGCACTCATAATTAAATGAACGATGATCACATGGATTCTAAAAGATTTTTTGGCTGATCTAGATGGGTTAAAGAAAATATCATTCAAGAAATTAATATAGAAAATATTCTTCAGTCGAGCATGCTTCAATTCAAATGAGGAAAATGTTTATTTTAATTTATAAGCTTTGATTATTCATGCATGATCATTGGACTTAAATTGGGCCTCTTATTTCAAGAGAATATTTAGTTTCGTCACTCTAGTGATGAAATATTTTATGTTCCCAACCTACCTACATCCATTTAGTACCCTAATATAGTAGTGATGATCTTATAAATTGATGAAAATCCTCATCTTATGATTATTTTTCAAAATGGGGATGTTGTTAACATGAAATTTTGGTCAATCCAACTCTAAAATGAAACTAAAAGTTACAATATTAGCATCGTATGTCTTAGCCTTTGTAGAATATGAGGGATTCATTCTTATGGATACCAACTTGTATAATCTATGATTGTCTCGAAGGCCCAGCTGATGGGTGGCCAAATTGGGATACATAAACAGAATCTCTCTTTAATTCTAGGTGAACATGTAGTGGTTTTGTTTCATGAAGAAGATATACATATATTACTTTTTAATAGGCATTTTGGAACTAATAAATATGGATCATAAGTCCAATTATATAACCATATTTTACTCTTTATTCTCATCAATCATTATGGAGAATCCTTCCTTCAAAGATGAGGGAGAATCTAGATGTTTATCTTATTTTTATTCCATATCAATATTGATGGAATTCATTTCAAGGATTTCATATGTAATGGGGTCACCTCTATCCTATGTGATGGATAGAAATCATTTTTTCACTCTAATAATACTGATGCATGGGTACCATAATTGGGATATATCTAAAAATCATTACTTGATTCTCTTCAATCATCAAGGAAAGAATAAACATACACATCCTAGGATTTAAGAGATATTATAATGGAATTTTAACTATACATAGTTATTTAAGGAGAATTATTCAATCTTTATAGTGAAGAAAAGGGAGAACCCTTATTAGAGGAATTTTCTCATGTGGAATTAATCTACAAATACAAGTTTTCTTCAACTGAAATGGATTCAATTATATTTATATCTGATCTGGTGAAGATTCTGGACTTTATTGGCTCACTAAGGAAGGATCTTCAACATAGATTCAATTGATAGAAAATTTTCAATCATTGGTATGAAATACCCATTAGACTTTAGGATTTGTCCTCAAAAAATTTTAAGTGGAAACCTACATATTTTTTATTATTATCAGTTTCTTTATTTCTCTCTTATTGAAACCTTACATAGTGTAGTGGTATTCATAAGATTAAAATGAAGTATTATAACTACATAGTATTATATCCTTTTTGTTGAAGAACTATTTTATCCAATAATGGAATTTTGTAAACACCAACATAAAGTGAGAAACTAAATCCTTTTGAATAGAACATTGTATGTTATGTCCTTCTGGATAACCATGAAATCTGAATTGGACACCAAGTCCCAAAATTGTTATTCGAGTTTGATATTTATGAGTGGCCTTTTCTCACTCTTATCATACCCCTAAATGGTATGATTTCAGGGTGAAAAATAATTCCTACTATATCCCAAACATCAGAGAGTCCTAAATAGGATAAGATTATTCTCAGTCATTTTAGACTATAGCTCATTGAAATTTTGAAATTTTGATTTTCCCCAAAACGCAAAGGTGTATTATGTTCCAACATAATACATATCCTATATATTTCTTTGTTGTTGTGATATTTTTATATAATTATACTGAACCGATATACACTCAAAATCCATGTTTTGTTGAATTTTGAATTAAAATCCTAAGGAATATGAATGTCCTCAATAATATCTTCACAAAGCTCCATTAAAAGAAAATTTCTATCTAAAAACATGATCTTGGATGGGACAACGCCCAACTATTTCAATATTTGATACTTCTACACCAAAGGTATCTGCTTCCTAGCTTGGTATTTCTCATTAGTATGTGTATTAAGGGAAAAAGTGAGATATTAGATAGATATATCACTTTGATGAAAGATGAAGGCATACCTATCAAATTCGGGTTGAGCTAAGATGGTCTATTGATAAAGGTTTCTTTTAAAAAGATTGTGACTTGTGGACTATAAGAGGAAGTGTGTGTGATCATTGCCTCGGGTTATCCGATGAGAGAGGTGACATGTTTCAGAAAATTGATATGGAACTATTTTTAGTTTATCCTGATTTCTCCATCACCTATCTATACAAAGGTTCCTTGACAAGGGGAGGATGTCCTTTATCATGTGAGATATCACCATGGGGAGATTCTCCATAGAAGATGTTAGGGCTAGGATCCCCATATAATATTTTTATGCTACCAGGGGGAGTAAAATCATAGTAATTATATCCTTATTATTCATATAAATAATTGATGATCTATTAGGATATTTTAGATATACACCGTATAGACATAAGAATTATGGAACTAAATTGGGTGTGGATATGATCATTAACCTACATTGTCATCAAAATATTCCATTTAACCATTTGGGGTAAAGTTGCGATATTATCCTCCTACATGGAGTACACCAAAGAATTATGATTGGTTTATTGGGTTGTTATAGGGATATGTTCCAGCTACAATGATGTGTTGGCAAGATTTTAATGTTTTGCAAGAATATGATCCTATCTCAAGGTGATTGTCTTAATATGTTGAAAAATCATGGTTTTAATAATAATATGCACCTAATCATATTTCCCATCACCTATTGGGATATACTCATGACCCTAAAAAATGGGGAAAGGGATATGTACCTTCTCATGTATGGCCTCTGAGGGTGTTGATCTAGCCTATCATTATCAAAAAAAGAATAATCCCTCTGCTCATATCATCTAATACAATATACCAGAGGCCTTATAAATTTTTGGAAAGCATATGATCCTTATCTAGGATGACTACCAAAATATTCTAACAAACCGTAATTGCAATGAGATTATACACCAGATCCTATATCTCCTCAATAATATGTCATCAGCTCTCTATGGTAGGGATGTGAACCTATCCTAAGGTAACTATCATTTTTTGTGTACGAACCATAGTTGTAATGAGGATAGGATACTAATATTATTTCTTTTCCTTTACCAGAATATTCTGATAATCATCTAGAATGGGAGGGATAATATTTCCTTACTCCGGAGAATCTATTTGAACTTTTTCAACATGTTAATAAATTGATCTTGATATTGGAATAGGAATACATGTTTGTTCCAATGTGATTTTCAGAATATATTTACAAATATCATCCATTTAAAATATAATATTTTGTATATTTAAAAGATTTGGTGAAGAATATGAAGCATCTAATTTGATATAGAAATAATATATTAGAATACTTCTCCAATTGAAGTGGGAATATATACCCACTCATGTCTGTCTTTGTCCATCTTGATATTCCAGTATGATTAATTCATTGGGGTTGGAATACGAACCTTCCACATTATTGCTAGTAGAAATTAATGGTAGGATTTTAATTTCTGAAGAGGGATACGATCCTTCTCACTAGTTGTCATTGTTTTATGTCAATAGTCTTTTTTGGTGGAAGCATGGATATAAGCTTTCTCCTTGTGATTCTTATCATTCTATTCTAGGATAGGTTTCATAGATTCAAGGGTATAAAAAATAGAGTATGTATTTTCCATTTAACATTTTTAGTAATTGTATGAGGGGTAGATGTCATTTTTCATTACTTACAGTGGTCGATTGGATCCCTCCTAGGAAAATTCTGAATCTTGATGAATACATTGTTTACATTCTTATCTACCTTCCAATGACCTGGAAAATATTTTTTTCCCATGATCTATGTATATAATCTTGAAGTGGTTGGTGGTGGTGACTTGTCTCACTAGCTTTATTAAGACTATCATTGAACTAGATGGTTTGATATGATTTTATTTCTGGAAGTCCTTCAATGTGGCCTCTAGGGTTATAATGGTACAACCTCAACAATACTCTTTTAACGTCATGTTTTCTTCCTAACACTGATTATGTTGAGTGGGAGATATTTACCTCCTATTTTATGGGTCTATGGTTCCCATGGAAACATAAGGCCGAGAATGATTTATTTATTATTATTCCATCACTTTTAATCAAAGATAGCTCTTGGGAAGGGTACCTGTTATAAAAAATATAACAATAACAATAATACTGATCAGTGAAACACTACAAGTAAGAAAAAAATATTAACAAACGATGTGATGGTATTTTAGTGTATTATTTTAATTTAAATTTTTGAAAAATTAACATTGGTTTAACCATTTATTGTATATAATATAATAAAAAGGGATGGATGTGGGGGAAACAAAATTATATTTTTCTAATGAAAGATTCATATCAGGATCACCATTTCTGCTTTGACCTATGATATAGTGGCCCAATGTCTGGTTTATGATGGGATTATCATGGTTGTATAACCATCACATTTCATCACTACTCCTGCCTCTAACAGTTTCTAATGGATTAAGTTATGGAATCGGGGAAACCAAATTGATACCACATCCTTGAAGAGATGCATTCATGATTTCCAAAGAAAGTAATCAATGGGATATCTTACCAATGAAGATTATGAACTCGCATTAGTTGAGTGGATTGGAGGGTAAGAACATCTCACCCTCTTGGGAAAATTAGCCGCTATGTCCAGACACTTATAAATTTATGTGATGTTTGTGAATGTTTCTAAAATCCATATATGGGGCTGGTTATCCTAATGAAGGCAATCAGTTCATAGCCTATGTTGATGTGATTATCTATACATATCGGAGGAATTTGTTTGATGTGAATATTTTTTTAAACTAAATGTTCGCCATCTATGACACTATTTATAATTATTATAGGTTCTCTGTCTTAATCTTATTATTACTTAGTGATGTTGTTCAATATGTTACTACATTTTGAACACACAAAAATGGGTGTTCTAGATTTTATCATCATGTATGAAGGAAATGGATTTTTTTTCTTCAGGGTTGTGACCAAGAAATTGGATTATTATATATTCTAATAAAATGAATCATCACCCATATAGTTCAGTTCCTTTTAATGGGAAACATTACAAATCTTATCTTCATTTGACAAGGATGATCCATTCATTTTAGTATCATGAAATAAGAATGAAATGATGAAATATTACTAGAAAACTCAAGTGTGTTACTTATATAGTATTAATCCTTTATGGTCGAACACACTAGGGATATGACCCAATGAGGATGAGCTAGATTCATGAGTAATATGGCCCTGTAAAGATAGTTCTTGTATCTAGTGTGGATTTAAAATAATAATGTGGTAAGACTCTGATATAATATCAACCTTCGAGTATGGGGTATTTTATCATGAATATGGCATAATATATTGATTGTCCAAAGGGAATGTGTCCCAAGTGGATGAAGATAAATGTTTGATGATATTTGGTATGACCACTTTTAAGCTTCCAATGTATATCATTGAAGGAGGAATAAAAATCACACAAACTTTGATATGACATTGTTTATAGTAATGTGATATGATATAACATGTATATTATTTTCATGTGGTAAGTATATTGTTCATGTAGTTAATAATCCTCTTTCAGGGATATATATGGGTGCATATGGAAATTGTATATAGGTCTTGGGCCTTGGAGAGGTATACTATATATCTTGAAATGGCTGTAATCTGATTATTTATAGTTTTGAGATTGGGGGCATCATGAAAGGTGTGAAAATATTGTATTAAGTTTGGATTGTTCATATGAGGTTTCTTATAGATGTTTTATTGGGAATACATCCCTTTGATGGAATTTATTGTGGGAAATTGCGTCCCCAAAGATGGAGGATATGGTTTATAGGTAGATCGGATGCACAAAATATATTCATTTGCAATATTATAATTTCATGTTCATCACATATATCAATGTCCATTTGATTCCAACTCATATTGTGAAATAATATATGTTAGAAGATCAAGCACATTTCATAATCTGATTTGAATGAGAATTACTATTTAACATAAATCTAAATGATTGGATCACCTCCCTGTCTACTGATAGATGAGGGAGGGGATATAAAATGAAGGGTGTTATGGAATATTTTATGAAATTAAAGGTTTTCCCCTTTAGGGAGTCAATTTCCCCACATAAGAGTTTATGACAGAAGGATAAAGGGTGGTTTACATTGATAGTTCCACCATTATGGCTTACACACCCGTTATAGATGCATGATTGGAAAACATATTTCATGGATGCATATTGTTTCAATAGAATATAGAAATCCCTGTCCTTGTTAGGTTATTTTAAGGGTAAATGTAGGGATTACAACAATTTTGGTTTCTCCTCCCCTTGAGTGGATTCAGTCATCCACCAATCACCTAGGCCAATCGAGCTCATATCTTGGTCATCCATGTGTTGATATATGTTTTAGGGTATTCCCATAAGATTCCATAAGAATATAACAACCATTATTAATGGAATACTACATAAAAATGAATTTTGTATCAAAAATATTTAATAATACACATGGGACACAATTTTTAACAAGGGAATTCATAGTTGAAATTTGATCACTATGGTGTGAAGACTTGGATTCTCAACATTTGGTGGCATTAGATGTGGCCTTAATAATTGAAGGTCCAACTATGAAATTTGGGTGAAGGAACTCTCTTCTGTCAAAGTTGGGGTGGTCATGGTGCTTCGGTATGAGAGTAGAAGATGATGGGTTTCCCTAGTAAAAGGCTGTAATAAGACCTCTCCCAAGTAATATTTTGGTGAGTGGCCAGTCTCATCCTAAGTAACACTGATTAAAAGAGATGTGACCTTTACCAAAGTAATGATTATGTAATTATTAAGGATTCACCCAAGGGGTACTAGGGAGAAGTTATGAAGGCTTCACCCATGAGATACTATGGATAAGAGGTGAAGGATTCACTTAGGTGATTCAAGGGTGATGTGATGCTCCTTGTAAAAAACATGGGTAAATTTTCCCCCATGTTTTAGGGCTCAAATTTACAACCTAGGGTATTTTAGGACTTTGGGGAGAGACTTAGGAGATAAGAGATTTGGGTACTCGCTCCATCTTCTAAAAAGGTCTAAATAATGAGAATAAGAGTACCCTTTACAGTAAAATTCAAGACCCTAGTTAAATATATTATTTCATGATAATTATTTTCATAGGAGAATCCTATTTTAGGAGATTAGTCATTCAAATTTCACATGCAATATCAAATTGGGTGAACATTAAGGGTTTAAATGATGATTACATTCCCTTTACCTATACCTTTTCCTTAATACGTTTTAGGTATTCCATTCACATGTTCTCAATTATTCTCATGAAAATAAAGCGCTAACATATAGGATAACCATATAGTCATTATCATAGGAAATGAATATTAATGATCATTTCAATGGTAGGACTAAGGAATTATGGGAATAATTTTTGACAAAACCAATTGAGAATCCATCCAATTAGTATCTAATATGATTGAATCACCCAAAAACATGGTCTTACACACCCTTTCATGATTGAGAGTAAAATAACTCAAATATGGAATTAGAAATACTTAGATCCGCTATATAGAGGGGATTCATTAATTAGATCAACATATGAACCAGGATATACCATATTTCTACTCATGATTACCAATGATTTATAAAATATAGGTGAGTATTCCATGATAAAAAATATTAATTTATATTAAAAATGAATTTTAACACACCATCACCTATGAACACTATTCACAATTCTAGTCCCTTCATATAAGTAATATAATATAGTAAACATGACCCCCAACTGGGACAATTTTATCTAGTTACACACTATAGATACCAATTTATATTTACACAACCCATGAAATGGGAGTAATTTATGGGTTTATTATATCATTAAAAACATCTTTACAAGTTACCAATCAACCCTTTGTAGCATCATTCAATAACTCAAGTTATTAAATGATTATTTTTTAAAACCAAAACATATAACATCATCGAAGTGTATGAAATGACTAATTAAGCTAATAACAACCTTATAAGAATCAGTCCCACCCTTTGTTTGAATTTAAATCACCTAAAGTAGTTTAATAGTAAAAAACCACCATAACTATAGAATATCCTTGGAAATATATATTGGGATTCAATAAAACAAGATCTTTTCAATGTTATGTAAAATTAGTTTAAATCCATTAAATATTATAATAACCCTATTATATCTAATGAAAATAAATGGATAAACCAATTTCATTTAAAAATGATAAATAAATTTACATAATAATATTTTAAGATGTGAAAATAATGAATCAAAATATTAGATCAATAATGGTTTAAAATTAAAATGTTAATGCATAGAGTAACCCAACTTTGTCTATCAATTTTACTAATAATTGTGTTAATCCAACACATTAATGAAAGAAAAACCTTAATAAAACTTATAGGAACACTGAAATGAGATCTAACATAACAAAAAATCATGTATGATGAAACCCTATTACATGAATAACACCATAAGTAAGAAAACGAAGAATGGAAGAGATGGGGAGGGAATGTGAAGAGGTTTATATCACATTATCATGAAGAGACAACATCATAAGTGGAATAAATTAATGAAAATAACACAAAATGAGGATAAGAATTAATGGAATAGGAACCTATAAGTGATGGGGTTATAATGAGAGGAAAATAAGTCACCATAAAAGCTATATTAGACTGAGGGATAAATGGTTAAATTTAAAATTTTATGAGCCTTCAAAATCTGCACGATTTGTTTGCATGGTTTTCCAAACTGTATACTAACCATGTGGATGGAAGTAGATACACCAAGTTTGACCACATGGATTTTATTCATGATTTATTAAACCATACAAATTACATGTTCATACTTCTGAAATTTTATTGTAGTATTTTCATGGATGGATCACATAGATATCACTATCAATGTATAGACAATTCAACATCCATAGCTCCCTCATTTCCTCCCAACATCAAATAAATCTAACCAAAACTAAATAGATAAATTTATAAATGAATAAATAAATATAATAGTAATGAAAATTGGGTTCTTATTATTACATGGATAAATTCAAAGATGATTATCAGATAGTGATAAGGGTTCTATGGTGGATTTATTTCACCCCCCACCCATTCACATAAAAATAGTATGCAGATTTCATTCTTGTATTGAGTTATAGTGGATTGGGTTCACTCCTCATTCCCGTAAATATAGTTCATATAGTCCCATAATGTATTTAGTTCACTCCCAATTCCCACAAATATAGATCATAGGGTCAATAGATATAATTCCTTGCCTAATGAATTGGAGGGATATATAGTTCTAGTCCCAACAATCACATGACAAAAAAATTAATTTACATGTGTGCTATATAAACATGATCACATTATAAACCAACCATTTCATACACAAAAAATATATTTTTTCAATACATGGTCAAAATCCAACAAGATGAATAAGTAAGATATGTTCAATAAAAAATATCTCTGGTGAAGCATAAGAGGATGCATGAATAGAAAATTAAACGATGATTTGATAATTTATATGGAAAATAAGAGGAAAAATAATTTACAATTTGGTAACATTTATTTTTAAAATTTTACAAATTATAAAATAAAATAAATTATTGATAAATAAAATAAAAAATAATTTTATAAATTATGGATATTTGGAATGGAATATTCATAAACAGAACAAAATAAAATAGTTCAAGAAGGAAACCTTATTGACAATGTAAAAAATGTTTTCATTTATACTTTTAAAAAATTAAATATAAAATGGAAATAATAAAATATATAAATAAGGATATGTATATCTATAAAAACATATGATTAGAATTAACATAAATGATAAATATTCCTTCCAGAAAGAAGATATAAGGTTTTCTCCACTTCTAAGTATCCTATTAGTTGAATTGTTAACCTAAGGGAGGGAAAATGGAAAGAATACATGGAAAACCTAGAAATAATAATTTGAGAGGAAATATTGGGGGGTTTTAAATATAAAGAATATATAATTTCCTTTTCAAGAAATTTATCCTTGAATAATATTGATTTCAAAGTGATATTGGAAAATAAACCATTACAACTTTTGAAAATATTGTATCAAAATAAATTGAAAGGAAAAAACATATCAAATATTTTCAAATATATTTAATTTCATTAAAATTAACATTAAATTCTTCCATTGGTAAATATATAGACAAAAAAATAAAATAAGTGGTGAATATAGAGCATATCTCTTTAAAGGGAAATTGAGGTGAGGATCCCTTATTTTTAATCCCAACATCCACAAAAGTAGTTTAACCACTTATATAATGAGTGTAACAATATTAATTAATAATTTTAAAACCATCATGTCTATTAACATTTAAAATAATCATTTATAATAATTTCATACTCAAATATTTGTTAGTTGTTATTTATTTTCATCTTTTAATGTTACTCGTAGTGATTGTTTCATACATATTTGTTGATGGAGATATCAAACCCAGCTCATTGATAACAAGTTCATCATTACCAAAATATTCAATGTAGGGATATAATTTTTTATCCATTAATATTTCATTTTAATTAACATTTTATATAAGTTGATGGTATGGTTCTTCAAATTAAACATTATTATGGTCATGTTTTGGGTAACTAACTAATAACAATGTGTTACTTGATAATGAATATTCATTATTTTCACCTTTATATTAGTATATTCATAATATATATTATTATTTAATATTATATATTACTTGTATTAATGTCTTGATACTCATTCATGATGAAAATGATGTTGTTTGAATAAAATTTTTCTTATTGGAGGTTGAACAGACCTCAATAAGAGAATGTTATTCCAATGAATGAGTAAGAGTTTATTGTTTCATAATTGTAATATAATAATTAAAAAAGGGTTATTATTTTTATAAAACATAATTTTATTGGATAATTATCTTTATAATTATTTTGTATCAAAAGTGAATTAGAAAATTAGATTAAACCAATATACTTTAATAGTATCACCCCTTATCGAAATAGATTCCATTAAAATGAAGGATTTAGGACACCTTCTTTGATTTATATGCTAAATAAAAATAATTAGGTTCTATAAGAGGGAATATGGGTATATATTCAATATAAAATTTAATTATATAAGTTAATTGGAATGGGTGGTAGTGTTCTCCTTTCATAGGTGAAAATAAGAGACATATCATTGAAAACTTAAGTTATGTGATGGGTTAAGGTGGAATCCCATGGGAGTTAGATTATTTAGGTAAGGAAATTTTGGTGAGAATTTAATTATTGAATAAAATATATATAAGTACATAGACAGTTATTTTTATATTATTTATTTTAAAAAAATTAAATCCATTTCATTTTTAAAAGTTTTAACTATTTTTACACAATTTAATTATTTACCACATAAAATATTTTTCTACTAAGAATATAATATGAACTATATTACATAATAATAATTTTATAGTTCCAAATTTTTAATACATTTAATCTAACTAAAATTATAAATACATGTAACATTGCTTTTAAAGGAAAACATAAAATTAAAAAATTGTTTCCAAAGAAGAATTACTTTAAAGTCATTACGTGTTCTTAATCATATTTCAAATAAATTACTGATTAAATAATCATTATTTTCTTCTTTATACATGTAATATTTATATTTTATTATAATTATCATTTTTAATATATAAATTTATTTTATTAATATAAAACTAAAAAACACTTGAAAAAATAATTATTTAAAAAATAACCCTAGCATTAAATGATTTTAGTCCAATGTGTTTATTTATATTATAACCAATTAACATTACACATAAATTAGTATAATAATATATATTATAATTTAATATACATATAAAATAATTATTTTATAATAATAAAAATCAATTAATAAAAATACTTATTTTTATAATAAATCATTTTTACCAATTATTATCTTTTAATATCATTCCAAAATTATTTATTATATGTGAATTATATTTTTTTAGTGGGTCATTAAAAATTAAACAACATTATTATAGAAATTATATATAGTTATATCCGATTAATAAATATACAGTGAATATATATCAAACAGTCATATGTATAATGACTATATAACCAACCATCATATATATAATATTCATATTACCTTCCTATATATAGCCTTATATACATCTATAAATGCATTAATCCTAATATATCATTTATTCTTCAATATGTTTATCATATTTCTATTTTCTAATTAATTATATACTTATCATCGGTTGTATGATCTTCATGGAAAATCATGATGATGAGAATTTCAACAATGTAGTAGTTTAATTTACTTTTGGTTTCATTACTTTTGTAATTTTACGAATTATGATTAACTCGGCCACCACATAATGTAATACATTTTTTATTTTAATGTTATGATTTAATAATAAAATGTGTTTTTCATTATTATTATTTTGTTTCATGTATCACAAGTTACATGATTTATTTAAAGGAAAATATAGACAACAATTTTAACATCCTAAACACTAAAAACCAAGATCTAGTAGTTATATTACATTATTGGTATAGAAATTAGGATTTCAAGAAGGATAAAACAGTTTAGTATATTTATAATTCTATATAAATATTTATAATAAATTTGGAAATATATAATATTTCATGATCATATTGCAATAACATTATTATCCCTTCTATCGTTTCAAGAAATATTTCACATAGTTCACCCCAAAGATTCCTAGGAAAAAGAAAAATAATAATGGAAATATCATATGCTTTGTAAAAAGTTTTATAGAATGTAATATATCACAACATAAGTACTCTAGAAGTTATAATTTAGGAGTATATAAACAATATGAATCCATAATCAACTACATTTTAGTGAATGTAATGTCCTTAAAAATAAATGAAAACATGGATATGAATATTCATTGATCTCGTAATCATGTAAATATTAATTGCGGAAATCAAAACATGTTTTCAAGGCCTTGTTATAATAAACTAACCTTTTTTGGGAAAAATTATACACCAAAACTCAACCATTTTCCTCATGATACTAGTTGATCAATTGATACGATATATAATTCTCATCCCCACCCATCAAATAATTATGTCCAATATATTCACCATAAGATTCACCAATACATTTCATACCATTCACTATAGAACCTCTTATTGAATAAAATTTATAAATTCATATAATTATAAAATTTGAAATCAGATAATTCCCTATTATAAAGAATAATATTGATTTCTAAGCGATTATCTCTTAATCAACATTTAATCCATGCGGTATTTTCAATATAACATGAAGTAAACTTATCAAATAAATATAGTTGATAGGGTACTTAAAATGTAGTGGGTTATCTATAGAAGGTAGTAATTGGATTAATTATCATTAAATGGTATAATACTGTGTAAATGGTATGAAAATTCATCGATCATAGATTATAAAGTGAATATGAACATTCTAATGCATATCTACTAGGAGTGTCTTTTCAGGTTTGTATTCATAGTTCAACTATTCATGAATTAGAAAGATGATTGCATCATTTCTCACTCTATTCTTTCTAATTTTATTACCCCAAGGTTAACCTATTCCACAGCCACAAAAACATTACAATATCATTAGAGGGTTTTATCTTCTAGGAAACTCACAAAAATCTATATTACTAAAACATAGGATCAGTTCCATTATAGAAATATTGAATTTTACAATGGTTTTCATAACTCGTGATTCAAAATAATATAAAGGATGGGTAATAATATAAAATTTTAAATCCATTAAATTTTATTAGAAATATGTTAAAAATTTATCCATGTAAATGTATTCAATAGTCAAATATAAATATGTTTTGAATATAACATGAGTCCCAAAGAATGAAAATTTACATGGAAAATAAACTTATAGCATGGGTATAAATTCCTTTATAAACATTAGAATGATAAGGCTTCATGTCTATCTTAAAATACACTGAATAAAATTATTTTATGATATAACATCTCAAATATTTATAATATATAAATTAAATGATAAAAATTAGGTGCTGAATACAAAACACGTCTCAAAGAGAGGGATTTGGGACAGAAACCGCTTAACAATTATCCTTACACTGAAAAATGAACATTTACCTCATATATCACAAACATATATATTTTATTCTCCCAATTATTAGCCTTATTCATATATATTTTCATTTATACTCTTCCTAAATAGATATTCTCTAAATTAATTATATCAACATTCCACATCAGGTCTTTATAGTTTTGATCGTTTGTGTTATTATCACAATAGAAGTCTCTATATTCATTATTCATAAAAATTAAATATCTAATATATCATTAAAGTTACTTTTTCAGTGATATATAATTATTTATATTTCTTTCAATTTTTTCTTGACTGTTTCAGTATTTATTCTTGAAGATGAAATAGATAACCATAGTGTTTTGGTGATTCCTGTCGATTGAAAGATGTTTACTTCATTGATTAAAGAAATATTGATATAAAATCTGCAAAATAAAACATCATTATTTAAAAAAATTGTACTAGTTATCATATTCTTTTATTCAATGATGATATAAATTCATAGTATTTTTCAATTATGTTGTTAAAACTACCCAAACAAGAACATACCTTAATTCAAATAATGATTTTGAGGTGTTTTTTTTCAATATCATTATACAAGAATCGTAATTATCTAAATTATGTTTTAAATGATAATTATAATGGAAGAAGTATAATATCTACTTGATATCAAAATGTAGCATAATTTGAATAATAGATCTTCACCTTATCATGCTTGTTTATTAGATTAAATTAATGATGATTTTTTATTGATACTTTCATTAATAGTTTCTTTAATTTCTCATGAAATTATTTTAATAATATAAAAATAATAATATTTCCTCATTAAATCCATTTTAGGATCCGTCAATGATGGATTTTGATGAAAATTTAATTTTGTTTCCCATGGTGGTGGTGGTCTACAGGTATACCCAAACAATTATTTAATTTTTGTTAATAGATGAGATAGATGATAAAATTAAGAGAATTACATAAATCTAGTTGCATTAATTTATATAAATTATTATATTATTATTTTACTAGTGTGGCCATATAAAATTATAATGAATAAATTTAGATGAAAATTTGTGTAGTTGATAATACTCGTGTAGGGGAATTTAATTTTATATTGAAGTATCATTTTAAATGATAAAATTAAGATTAATAATGGTGAACATAAGCTTTTGAATTTTTAGAATGTTCTAGGAAGATAAAATGTTATAGTTTCATGTATAAATTTGGAAGATATTTGAATATTTATGTGGTTGAAGTGTTACGCTTATATAATTGAAGGGAAGTATAGTTTTGGGAGTAACCCCTACCTTTTGAATAATATTAACATACTATTAAATGTTCTATGACAACAATATAGAAAAAATAGGGTGATTGTGAATGTGGTTTCAAATTCACCTCAAACACTCCTTTTTTGACATCTTTGAGTTTCTCAGTTATTTTTTTTAACTTTTAACTCTTTCATTGTTACCCCAATTAACTTTTACATTGTTAATTAGTTTATTACAATAGTAATTAATTTTAATGATGAATATTAAGATTGAACCTCTTATATAATTTATTATTTTTATTTAAATTTTAAAAATAATTTAATCAAAATGATATTCAAAATTTTTTCGAATAAAATATTAAAATGAACTTTCTTAATCCTATAAAAACAATTATTTAATAAAAATATCTTTTTTATGATTTACATTTATATATAATACATAATAATATTGGATATGTAATTTAATGACATAAATTGATTTAATATAAAATAAATAAAGGTTACAAGGCTTTCAGGGAAATAAAAAACCAAATCTCCCTTTAAAATACATGATCAAGAGAAAATTCTAAAAATATATTTCTATTAAAGGGATATTTTAATAAGATATACAAATGTTCGGCCTACGATTTTTATGTTCAATAATTTTTTTAAATGAATAGTATTACTCCATGAAATAAAATTAGATTACTTAAATATTTTTTGAACATCAAGGTTATTCTTGTATAATGATAAAATCAACAAAATTAAGTTTATTGTTAAAATCATATTTTATGACTAAAAATAACCTTTTCTTAAAAATATCCATACCTAATTCTATGCTAATTTTGTTATGAAGAATTCCAAATTTTATTTAGTTATGTAATTTTAAAATTATTAAATTAATATTTTAAATAAATTTTTGATATAAGGCTCTTTAAAGGGTGCACTGTGTGGTAGTTTAGGATATTGTGTTTCCCTATTCTAATAGAGTCTTGGGTA
Organism: Viscum album; assembly: GCA_963277665.1. Classification (NCBI taxonomy): domain Eukaryota; kingdom Viridiplantae; phylum Streptophyta; class Magnoliopsida; order Santalales; family Viscaceae; genus Viscum; species Viscum album. The sequence goes on along the minus strand of OY728153.1, from coordinate 1,773,430,060 downwards.
GTAATATCTTCACTCAACCCTTAAATAATTACTTCTTTGAAATTGGTGAATATTCAGCTATTTAAATTTTTTTAGTATTCCTTCCTCATATATTCATTATGCTCCAAGGATTTCTCTTCTAGTTTATGATTTCAAAATAGCAATCTCACCAATCTAGTTGTTTGATTCCATAATACTTTCTATCTTGTGTAATGTATCTAGATAGTCTCCTCATTATAAGGAAACTCTTGCTTGGACTTTATTCCATCATATCTGAGCACATGAATTAGATATGGCATTAATTAACTTAGTAATGAAACACGGAATATGTTATGGAGTTTAGAATATTTAGATGTCATATCCAATTTTTAATGTACTCCTCTAATATTTTTTATTATTTTAAAGTTCCCAATTTACCTAGGGATTAATATCCCATTTTTATCAAATTTTACATAGCACTTTCAAGATGATGACTTTAAGAATACATGATCCCCAACTCAAAATTGAATTTCATTAATTTTATTATTAGAATAGTGATTTTCTATACTCAGGGATACTTTGATATGATCTTGGATAGTTCATAGTTTAATAGTCATATCCTATATAATATATGGGATAACTATCCTTATTTTTACAATTTATTGCATATAGAATGGGGTATGAGAACTTTTCCCATACAATTATATGGTTCCATTTGGATACATTAATGGAATTCATTATTGTATTAAAATTCCAAAAAAAATAGATATTAATCCCACATATCATGAATGTCAAGACAAAATGATCTCCACATGTATTATATTATCTAGATAGCCTTTTTAGACTACCCATAAGTTTGGGGATTATTGTTCGTGCTTAAATGTATCTCAATGTTGTTATACCATTGAATAATATTCCAAAATTTTAATGTGAACCATATGTCATGGTGAGATACAATTGTTAATGGTTTGCCATAAATCCTTGCGATTTCATTGATATAGAGTCTGGAAAGGCTCTCATGGGTTGAATCTTCCCCTATTACCAAGATATGTGTGGACATTGTATAATGATCAATAATGACCATATTTCATCATTCATCCTTCTTCTTTTTGTCTAGTAAAAAGTATATTGTAACATTTTACCACTTCCTTATAGTATAGGAAAATGTTTCATGAATTATTAGGATATTTTCTTTCATCCCTTACCTTTTTCCATACTAATAATATGAATATATAGTATACAATTTCACACATCATACCATCCCACCAAAAAAAATTCTTATAACCTTATACATATTTTGATCAACTAGGGTGTAGAGAAAAAATGGATCAATGTGATTCATCTAATAGTTCCCTCTTCAACTCTATTGTAGATTGAACACATAACCTCTTTCCAAACATCAACACTCCTCTATATATGAAGTCTACCAATTTCAAATAATTAATTACTTTAACCATCCTTTTTAATTGATATTTATCCTACTAGTATATCCCTATATATTTTAATAAGGATAGTTTAGGGATTTATTGTAAAATTAAATGTGGCTCCGCTTTCCTAAAAATAATCATATCCGTTATCACTGGATATCTATATATAGGATCCTTATCAATCCTCATCAGGATAAAATTCACCTGGTCACTTCTAATCTATGAATAAGCCACCTTTTTTCCATCCTAGGTTGGTAATGTATTTATAAATCATATTCCTTTATTAGTTACAACAAAATTATTTTCCACATGTTGAGATCCCTTTAAGAGAAGATATACTTAAAAATATTGAGGTCCTTATTTTTATCACATCTCTCATTATATAGTTATTGTCTCCATGTCATCCAAGAAATTATTATAGCTATTGTCTCATGATCATGAGATGGGGAGTTCAATTCATGTATTTGAAATTACCTTGATTCATAGGAAATCATCCTATTATTCGGCATATGGAATAAAAATCCATTTCTTCGATGCATTATAATATATTGTGAATACTTATTTTATTTATGATAAATTTAATAATGGTCCATTAATAAATATCCTCTTCATCTCAGCCAAACTTTCCTTACATTCCCTCAAACATATGAATTTAACCCATTTACATGTTATGTTTGTTAATATGTTGGAAAACTAGGTGAAATCTTTGATGAATCGCTGATAGTATCCTACTAAACCTTTGAAAATTCATATCTCAGTGATGTTAATAAGTGTAGGCCATTATCTGATAACCTTTTTCTATAAAATGTTAATATATATTTCATACATGTATAAAATTTGGCCATTAAACACAATTTCACTGAGCTATAATTCACACATTCTATATTTCCCATATGATTAATTTTTCTTTAGGGTCTAAAATTTTAATTTTAGATAACTCTCATATTATTCATATCTCTTAGAGTATATAAATATATCGTCAAGGAACACCACCACCATGTATTCAGGATAATACATTAATACAGTAGTCATCAAATCCATAAATATAGAAGGGTTATAATTCAATCCAAAATATATGAACATAAACTCATAATCTCCATACCTTATTTGAAATGTGGTCTTCGGTATATCATTTGTCTTAACCATTAGCTGAGTATAATAATAGAATAGATTGATCATTGAAAATTATTTATCTCCTTGGAGTTAATAAAAGTTGTCATCAATTCATTTAAAAGGATACATATTCTTTATATTAATGTTATTTATATCCATATAATCGATTCACGGTCTCATAGATATACCTTTATTTTCCATGAATAATATAGAGGATCCCCACAGTGAAACATTGGTGAATATAAATAGATTATACAAAAAATACTATAGATATTTATTAATCTATGACAACTCGAGAGGTATTATTATATAATGGTTTTTATATATTGGTCGTCCATTATAAATTATCTTAATAGAGAACATAACTTTACACTATGGTGGATGACCAGGAAAATACTCTGGAGAAAAATTAAATAATTTTTATACCACAGGTATATCCATTTTCATTAAGATATCATTTTTATCAATGGATCATGGATTATTTTTCTTTATTACCATATTTTCACTTATGAGAGATATTGGGGGAGGATCTGGTATGATATAGATAATGAATTTTACCCTCTAGAGATAAGTGATTCCAACTCACCTTCACAAATCATAACCTCATTCTCATAGAATTAATTTTTTAATTATAATTTGAATAAAAACACATACCAGGTATCATATCATATTAAAATATATGTATAATATCTATGTTTGAAAATTAGTTATTCCAGCGCATCATAATTGGAACTACTTGAGATATCATTTTTCCATAAGATGACCACTTGGTTTCTTAATTGATATATCCCTTACTAGGGTTCCTAGAAAATATCTATTTTTTGGATTACCATGAATATATTAAATAGTGAGAAGATATATAATCAAATAAAGCATTATCTAAATTTGAGGGTATAATAAAATTACAGGCCATCGTTTCATTAAGATCATTAAATTAAAATGTGGTTATTATATAAGCTTTCCCTTGTCCAAATGGCATATTTAGAGGTAAATTTCTTTGATTTTTATAGAATTGGTTCACATAAGGTTACTTATACTTATATCTAAAGCATTTAAAATAAATATCTTATATATTTACCTTTTATTTATGATCTTGTTGGCCTTTTCTATAGAAATTTTGAAAACCTCATTCTCTATTCCTATAAGCCCCAAGGCGTTTCTTCCCAATGTTATCAGTTATAAGAAATCTTACCATTATTTTCTTCCCCTCATCTACACTATGATTCCCACAATGATTAGTTAGACTCTTCCTCTCTAAATATCCTTTGAATAATATTGTCTTGGTGAACTTATATTTATTATTAATGGAACTTGAGACTATATCCTCATATAATGAAACAGATACCAACACCCTTCCAGGTCTCATCTTTAAACCATAATAGAATTGATCAAATTAGTTTTCTATATATTTATTCCATATAATTTCGATCTTACCTAGTAAATTTATCCTCATTATCAAAAAACTTTTCCTCTTTTTTATAATATTGAGTAATTACCTTTCCAGTTCATTTCATTTCCCATGAGAAGAGTAGTTGTTTAGAATACCTCTTTAAAATATCCACATTGCATATGCTTTATCTCAAATTACACCATAGTGTTTTGAATAAGTAACCACCATTGGTCCACATATCCATTAATATGATAGACCATTATGATTCCTTTTTCCTTTTCACTACATTCCATTGTGAGAATGATCTTCTCTAGTTTATTGATCCATTGTTTAACTACTAATGGATTAGTAGTTCCACTGAATGCTAGAGGTTTTTATTGAATAAAGAAGTCCAATTCAGTTACACTATTTTTTTGATGTATATGTCACTCTACCTATGAAATATTATTTTCTTTAAATCAAGTTAACCTCCCAATTATTGTTATGAACTAATTTTCCACAACTTCAGGATCATTAACTTTTTCTGGGGGAATATTTGGGCATTGACTATAGGTGTTGATATGGTTCTCATTCCTCATGATAGACTCCATGATTATATAATGGAATACACATAATTATCTCATGATATTGAATTGTAAAATATAATTTTTTTATTTTTTTCTACATTTTTTCCCTATAAATATTAAGTGTTTTTCATTATGCTTGTTTTATTTAACTATTGTTACCTAAATCTAATCTATGTGGTTGATACTGATATCGCTATGATACCAAATATAACATCCTAGAATCCAAAAACACAAATTCAGTAGTTATATTACATTAATGTGATAGAATAATAGTTTTACTAAATGATATGAAAACATATTAGTTTCAGAATACATGATACATACATAAAGTAAATTGGAAAATATAAGATAAAACATGAAGATGTTTTGATAAATTTATTAGTTCATCCATCATTTCAAAGAAAATTACACATAGTATTCATCTAGGTTTACTAGGTAAAGGAAAAAAAAATAAGTGACATCATATATGATCAATATGGATAACTATACAGTGTAATATATCATTATATTAAAATGAAATAATTTATGTAAGAGGAATTAGTAAACTTCATGAATCCATAATCAACTGATATGGATGGAATTCTATATCCATGAAAATAAATAAAAACAAGGATAACAAAAATAAATGATCTCATACTGCAGACTTAATAATTGTGTACATGAAAATAGGTTTTCAAGACCATGTATGGAGACTCCATACTATTATGAGAAGATGAATACACTAAAACCAAAAAAAATTCATATGAGACATATTGATACATTGAGGGGTTATAAAATTCTAGGCCTCACCCATCACCTAATTATGTCCAATGCATTCTTCATAAGATTTATCATGAAATTTCGTACCATTCCTTGTGAAGCATATAACTGAAGAAAACACGAATATCCATATATACAAAAATACATAAATAAAATATTTTCCGATTAAATATATTAATTTTTATTTATATGAGAACATTCCATAATCAACTTTAAAACTATAGGGTATCATTAGAGTAACATAAATTACCCATATCAAAGAAATGTAGTGGTGAGGGTACTTATAATGTGATGTGATATACATAGAATATAGTAATTTGATTCAATACATTTAATTATAGGATTCCAAGGAAATGTTTTAAAAACTACATCATTTTTTATGAAGATCATGTGAACATTCTAAAGCATATCCCTTGGGATTTTCTATCCAGGTGTGTAGTACTAGTCCCTTTCATTATGAATCAAGGAGATGATTGAGTCAATGATAAATCAACCCTTTTAGGGGTCATTACCCCAAGTGAAATTTTTTCTATATCTTCTTCCATATTATGGTATTTAGAACGAGATATATCTTTTATAGAACTTCATATAAGTTTACTTTCCCAAAACCTTATATGGTTTCCATAATGTAAAAGATTGAATTTTACAATGGTATTACTAATAATTTAATAAAAAATATGATATTAGGATATTATTATAAACATGTGAATCACATATATTTTATGGATAATATGTTAAAAATTATTCTATATAAATTTATTGACAACAAAAATGAAATATGTTGTGAATATGACCTGATTCTAGTGGAATAAAACTTGAGATAGAAAACCCCACTTATGGAATGGGTAGTAATTAAATGATAACTTATTGAAATATATGGAATAAAATTGATATAATAATAACATTAATAAATTAATTTAAAGATATAACATCTTGAATAGGTATTATATTTACACCACATAATGGAAATTAGGTGCATAATAAAAATATTATCTTGAAGAGAGGAACTAGAGACGAACACCCCTTACCACTTATCTTGACATAAATGAACATAATATAAACTCATTTATAACAAATATATCTATATTAATATCTATATTTATAACATTAATCATATCCATTTTAATAAATAACATTCATAAATATATATATCTATATGAATTCTATAGATTTTCCACATCGAGTGTTTATAGTTTTGATCATTTTTTCTAGTTTCATAGTAGTAGTGTTTTTATCCATTCATCTCCACATGTTCATCATAAATAGATAATTAATGTTTTCATTAGAGTTTATTTTTAATTATTTATTATGTTTCATGTTCCTTTCATATGTTTTTTAGTGATTATCCTTATGATGAAATAGATAAAAAGTCTATTTTGGTGATTCTTGTCATTTGAACAGTGTTTTCCTAATTAATGAATTAAATATTTATGTAATATATACAGAATAAAAAACATAATTTACACATTTATATTATTTTATATAATTAATCATGTTCATATAGTCATTGATGATGTAAATTCATAGTTTTGTTAAATGATGTGGTTAAACCGACCAATACATAAATATACCATGATTTAAAGAATGATTATGATGTGGTATTGTTATAATATCATTATACCATAAGAATAATGATCATATTTGGTGTTTATTAGTGATATATATCATAATTATAATATATTAAGAAGAATAAGTGATGGATATTAAACTATTACATAATTTGAATAAAAATGTTTTTCTTCATAGAATGATTGTTTTAAAGGATTGATAAATGATGATCGCTTATTTATCATATAATTAATAGGTTCTATAATTTTTCAAACCATAAAATTAATGATATCATAATAATAATATTTTTACATTAAATAAATTCTTGGAACCATCAATTATAGTTGGTGATGAAAAATGAATTTGGTTTCTTGTGGTGGAAGTAGTACGCACATACACATGAATGAAAATTTTGTTTTTCTTAATGGATGGTAAAGTTGAATAAAAATTATAATACCCATAATATAGTGAAATAAAACAAAATAAATGATAGTAATTTTCATGACCTGATCCATGTCACGGCTCAAGCTGCAACTACCCCAAGCCCACCTCTATAGGCTAGGTGGCAGGATACTAGCACCGAATGCACAACAAACTCAGGGAGACATTTTCCTAAGAACCTATACACCCACATGAAACCAACTCATTGAAAAAGTATAGAGGCAATGGAAAAAATGATTCAACACTTATATAAATAAACCAAACATGAATGAACCACTAATTTATACAAATACAATAGAGTAAACTGAAAGGGGGAATAAGAAAAAATGCACGCCCAACTAGAAAAGTGCCACAACCAAGAAGTGACAGAAAAGTATGCAGCTGAGATAGCCCTACTCCTGGAACCCAAGCTATGACCATTGTACGTGGTCCAAGCATCATTTTTCTTATGATCCTCTGAAGTCACGATTAACATTTATTTAATCATGTGATAAATCTTATAAAATAATAATTAAATTCACTAACATCATAAGGTAATCACCTAAAACCCAAATAGAATTACATACATTAGTTTTTGTCAAAATATCTATAATATAATCGATATATATGTTCTCTCATTTCCAATCTATAAAGGTTAATGGTTCCATAATCCCCTTTATCTTATGTCATTCATTTTTAATAGGAAAGAACTCTAAGAATCAAGACATATACATTGTAATCTTCCACTTCATATTGTAAAACCAAAAACTATATTTGAGATCCATATATATCATTGTGCTTCTTTAATGGAGAATGAATTTTGAGATATATGCATCATCCAAAAACTCATTTTTTGGTACGATTATTAAAGGAGAATAAATTCATTTATAGAATTTGATAGTTCCAAAAAATTCAATTTTGAACTCCGGAATACACATTACCATAATTGTTCACTCTATATCCTCCTTTTTATCCTCATTAACCATCACAGAAATAGATGGTTTAGTAGACTAATGAAATATATGATTCATATACATCATTTATAATAACCTGGTCTGTCCATTGGAAATATATAAGAATTATATTATTTAAATCCTAATTGTGGATAAGGCAACTTGGTTCTTCCTTCTCAAAGAATCAATCACCCTGGTTTACTTATTAGTCTAGTAATGTATTGAGTATCCATTTTCCTTGATCTAATCCAAACATCTCCTTTAGTGAATTTCCATGTCCTTCTATGTGAATTTATACCTTAACATCTTGTGATCTGTATATATTTTTCACTTTTCACTATATAGATAATGCCTCTATATCTATAATGTATTTATTATCACTATTTGACCGAAATCATGTGTCCAGTAATTTTTCTAAAAAAACATTATTTAATCGGAGGCATATGCTTCAAAAAATAAATTTCGGATGAAGACGCATCTCAATCCCTTCTTTCTTGAATATCTATGGATAAAAAACCCTTCTCCCCTATAGGGTTGTGGGATTATTGGTGTAGATACCACCCTTTAATAATATATGTGAAATTTTATTCACATTCATCTAACCATAAAAACTTTACTCTCTTCCTTGTTAACATAGTTTTAGGATTTGAAATTCATGAGAAATTAATTATAAAGTGTTGATAGTTTCCTAATAATATATGAAAACTATCAGTATCTATTATAGTGGGTTTTCTAGGCAATTACTCAATCACCACTAACTTTAATGTATCCTCATATATACCATCTTATATGATTACGTGACTTAAGAATATTTTTTATAGCAAGAATTCAAACTTTCAAAATTTGGCATACAGTTTATTATCTCTAAATGTTGTTCTCAAAATATTCAAATGATATTAATGATCATATTTACTCATGGAATATTTGATAATATAATCAATAAATACTAATATATTGTTTTCAATATAATCTCTACATACTATATTCATCATATCCATCAACATGGAAGGGGCATTTTTAAGTCTAAATGACATCACTATGATTTTTTAATGTCTATATATTGTATGGAGGGTTGTATTTGATATATATTATCATTTTACCCTTAATTTATGATACCCATATTGATTTTAAATCATTTAGTAGTATTGATCACCTCATAGTGGATTGAATATGTCATCAATAAGTGGCATATGATACATGTTATTGGTATTAATTTTTTAATTTTATGATAACAAATGTAAATACACATTTATCCACATTTCTTCACAATAAATAATATTGGTTTTCCCCATTGTTAATTAATTGGTCATATAAAACCCTTATCTTGATTATATCGGAGCTACTACTCCTGTTTCTCTTATTTATTTAGGGTTTTTCTCTATGGAGTCTTTTAAATAGGCATAACACTCGCTATGAATGAAATGGAAAACCCAACCACACAATATGGGGGAAGACCATAAAAATCATTAGAAAAAAAATAAAAGTATTCATCCAAATCCAATATGTTATTATTATTGAGTCCCCCCTGAAACTATTAGAGAAAAATTCCATTCATGTTTATGTATTATGATCCCTATAAGGGATGTAATCTAGTGACCCATCACCAGAGATATCAGATTCAGTTTCTACTATCATTACATTTCCATGATTTCAAGGAATCAAACCTTATTGGAATAAAGAGTTTAGTATTCTTGGTAAACTAGAACTATACACGAGTCTTGAATTACAAATGAATACACTAATCCAAGAACAACGTTTTTCCTTTATTGGATGATATCTTTTATCCATAGAGTATATCACTACATATCTTTCATAGTATTCTTTTGGGATTCCTAGTAAAAGGAAAAAATAAGGGTGAGATAAAATTATAAAGGTAAAGTATAGAAGAATCAATAATGAGTCAATGAGAATAATAGCATAATAAATAACTAAACACACATACCAAGTAATAAATAAACCGATAGGTAGTGCATAAAAAATATGGAAATGTAAATAACTTTAAATAGGTTCCATTCAAATAACTAGATATGAAAAAATCAATACGGAAATGTAAGAAGCAGAAACACTTTCCATTTAATTAATGAACTAAGAACGAAATGCATCCATAAATATTTTAATGAAAAAACTCATGGATAAATAATAAATGAATCAAAATGAATTAAATGATTAATTATTTGATGTCATATCTTAGGAACATGAAAACCTATACCATCAATACCTTTTACAACATGGTTTAAAACTATATGTAGAAATCCCCTTAATTTGTGAAACTTATTTGTCTCATGATAACCTGTCGATTCATCGAGGGGCTATATAAATTTTCGGTCCCACCCATCATTTCCTGTCTAAAGCATTCCTCATATTGAATAATTGAAATAAATAATATACCTTATCAAATATCTTTATTTAATAAATAAAATGGATCTATCAATATTTCCCCAAATAATAAAATAACATTCATAGTAGACACTGTATGTAAAATAGATTACAGTTTAGGCAATAGTAATATACATGATAAATGGTATGTATAATTAGGGTAAAATAAATTTTTAATTATTATATGAAATTGAATATTTCAAGGGGAATAAAAAATTAATCAAGGAATTGAATGTCAACATAATATTTGTCCAAATCAATCCAAAAACATCGAGAGGATGAATATGGATCATATTAATAAACCATGTCCCATGTGGAGTAAACATAAAGAGTTATTATTGTTGATGAATATAAATACTATAATGATATATTTTAAAAACATTTTTGAAGAAAACATCAATTTTATTTTGAAAAAAAATTGAAAATACTTTTCTTTGAAAATCACTTTTGGAAACATTTTCATTAAAAGGTAACATTTTAAACTTGTGAAGGAAGCTTCAATGTAATTATGGAAGATAAATTCATTCATGTTTTATAAGGTAAAATTAATGGTCCTTTTACATTTTAAAATTTTTAAAAAAAATCCTTGTTCACAATGAAACATGAATATTCCATTGAAAACATATGTAAAAGACAAAAAAGGATTAAAATTTTATTTAATAAATCCTTTTTTAAATGTTAATATAAATCTGAAAACCATTTTAGAAAAGTTGGTATTAAGAAGAAAATAAGTTCTTTGACTAAAGATAGAAAGTAATATGAGTTTTCTTGAGGTCATTTTTTAAGACATTTTGACTACCAAATAATATGAAAATGGTACTATTATTTGATAAATTTCATGATTAACTAAAGGATGGTAAAATTAAATGGGTTATTAGAAAATGATAAAATAATTTCCTCAAATGGGAATTCATGATAAAACAATCTTGAACAAAATGATATTGTAAAGTAAACCCTTTAATATAATTTAATTATGAAGTGATAATCAATCAGTTAGTAGATTATGTGTATTAACTGTAAATCCAAATATATAATTGTAAATATATAAATATATAGTAAAAGTCCTTTTAAACATAGTAATAGAATATTAATGACAATGAGTAATTGATATAACCTGATGAATATAAATTTGGTTCTAAAATTCATTTCCATTGGGTAAAATTTAAATCGAATCTCCGTAGATGAAATAATTCAAATTGAAACTCAAAATATCATGAAAGATGAATGAATCATGATATTATATTAAAAGGTCGCAATATGTAAACTATATATAATAAATTTGGTTCAAAAAAATAAAGATATTATTTGAATAGAAAGTTAAAAATCAAAAAAGGATGTGATGTTGCAAATATAATCATTAAAATGTTCTCAATGATAAAAATATTTAAACATTCCAAATTATACCATACCACTTTGAAACATTTGATTCATAATCCCCATGTAGTAATAAAATTAAATTAAAATTTTAAAATCTTGAGAATAAATATATTCATGTTATAACATGTCACAGTGTAGTATATAAACCATATTATAGAAATTAGGTTCATAATAACAATTAAGTCTCAATGGAATGCAAATTAAGATGAAATAGCATGCCTTGTGTTTGCTTTTTGGGGCAAGTTCCTTTAACTTACTATATTGTGTATTTATACATGTCCCTAACTAATACCATAACCATAATATAATTTATTATATAATATATTATCTTATTATAATATCATATTACCCTTTTGTTAACAGTCTTTCAATATTTTCACTATTTTGAGAGTTAATTGCCTAGTATTTCAAGTATGTTTAGACATCTTACATTTTGTTCTTCATTTGTAGATCATGTTTTCATCATATCCATAATTTTAACCATGATTTAATTATAATATATATTCATTATATATTTTTTAAAATAATCTATTTTATTTTTAGATAAGAAAAAAATACATAGCTTATGGATATGGTAGGTCGTATCTACGCGATAACACAACTTTAATTTCATTATCGTGTTAGAATAATGAAAATAAAATTATATATATGAATATTATAATTATTTTATCATATATATGTCATATATAATACATAGTTTTATTAAACCCATCCATTATAAAATCTATTTATAATATGAAAGAATCACATCGCTTTGAGGGGGTTATAGTCCACACTTCCACAATTGATGTTATCATATTTACATAAAAGGGAAAGTATAAAGGTATATGGTATAAAAGAATTAAATAATCATAAATACATAATAAATATAATTAATATAATATATAAATACTTTTTACATCATAATTAACACTATTAATGGCTTTAATGGAAGAACGAACAACATCGTTTTGCGAGGCGATATTTCGTCATACACGTTAATGCAACATGTGTTACCAATTAGATGGAAGTGAGTGTATTTTTAGGTATAATCCTTAAAATAATAACATATAGGTATATTCAGGATACTTATTTATTATATAATTATGTAATTATAATAGATGAGGTGTGGAGAATGGAAATAAAACTAAAGAGATTGAGGGAAAATGTTACCTCTTCATTGGGTAACTCCTTTTGGTTTGAACGAAAGGCCTTACTTGGATGGATTTAATAATAAGGAGAGAATTCTAGGATGATTATAGATATTTTTAGGATCTATATGGGTATATCATGGTTGATCTACTATGGATTTAGAGGTGTGAGGAAGTGGGAGGAGAGGAGGTATTTTTATTGTGGAGGAAGAGTGGAACTCTTGTAACTTTTTGAACAGGGAATTCGACCAAAACATTTTTCATTTCATGTGGCACCAATAATGGACCTAATTCAATACAAGTTAGTCATATGGTTGAAATATGGTAAAAAATATATTTTGGACAAGTTTAAAGTTCATTTTGGCCCTTAATTTTAATGTCCAGTCCCTTGTTAAGCTTAGTTTCACCTTAATCATTGTAATTAAATTTAATTACTTTCACAAATGTTCTTGGTCAAAAACTATTTTTTACTTATTAGAAATTATAAATTATTATTATTATAGATATTAAATCATTTTTTTAAATTACAATCTCATAAGTGGATGAAATTAATTTAAATTTAATCCTACATATGGGAGGACAATGCGGGTGTTTAAAATAAAAATGTTCAAAATATTGCTATGTTTTTATATCCAATTTCAAAGAGAAATTGATTCAGATGAAATATATGGAATAATTAATAAATCATTGATCTAATTAAACTTTTAATCTAATTTAAAATATAATTTGACCTTATAAATAAATTATATGAAAAGGTATTTTTGAATTAAAATTCATTATTTTTTCCCTATTGATCGAAAAATGAAACATCACAGAACCCTTCTATAAATTCACCCTACTCTAATTTTAATGTTTCTATTTCAAATAATAGGTTTATTTCAGATAAATAATATTTATAAAAGGTCCAAAAATTTAATTTAAAATAGGTTTCCCATTAAAATGCAATAAAAGTGCCTTTATAAAAATATAGGTTTTTATGTGTATTATTGGGATTATTCTCTTCTTATATTAATCGAAAATATTTTAAAATTTTTAAAATTATTTTATTGAATATATTAAAAATATATTTCATTAATATTATTCAATAATTTTAATTAATTTCATTTATTATTGTAAAACACCTTTGTGAGCATTAAAATAGTTTCCTATAAAATATTCCATTTATTTTCAACCGGTTCTTATATACATTTAAAATTAATTTGTAACCAATGAATTAGTATTATATTTTTAGATACCATATATTTCCATAAGTTAGTTAATACAATTCATATCATCTAGTTTATATAGTATTATATTAACTAATAATATTTTAATAATATATTATTGTTCGGTAAAACATGGTCTTGCGTGTAATGCATGCTGTTTAAGAAACTCATTGTTGCGTGCGACATACACTAACTCTTTGTCAAGTGCATTATAATATATAAAATATATTAAAATTATTTTAAATATTAAATATATAATAATTTATCAAGATATTATATTCTCTAACATGCATTGTGTTTCATGTCATAAACGTTATCAAATAAAATATTCTTACTTTATAATTTATGGGTTTTACATCTCCCCACCATAAATAAATTGTGTCCTGAATTTAGAATCTTTCTTAGTGATTTATTTCTTGATATTTCCTATTATTTAAATCCAATATCAAGATAATGATTCATAATAAATACTCTAGAAATAATATAATGGGACGTAAAAAAGTTACATGGAATAACATATAAATGGGTCTCTATGTAAGAGAACATTAGTGGAAGGTGTAGATATGTACTTAAAGGAAAATGGTAAATATTTATAGGGAGTCATTTAGGTCATCAATCACAATCTATTGAATAATAAATGCAATTTTTAGGGCATCAAATCCATAAATCTTTGATGATTTAGAACGCCATCTTTTCAACAGAAATTACGGTTTTAGGACAACATTTTTTAAGATCCTTTTCATAATGATGGCTAACTCTTTTACTAACCTATAATATAAGGAAATATATATACTTGATATATTTCTATAAACATGATTTCATCATTTGTTTATTCTTTGATCAAATTATAATTCATCCATTTCTTCATGAAATGGATATCAAAAAATTATCTTTGATGCCTGAAGAACTAAAATATGCTATTAGCCAATATTAAGGCCCATAAAAGTGTGACAATTCTATATATTGGTCTCTAAATATTTTATAAAACAAATATAGTTAAGACATTAATCTATAACCCTAAAATGATGCACTACTTGTTCATAATCAATATTTATTCATTAAATTATTTAACTAGAAACAATGGCATATTGATTAGGACATTTTGTAGGTTAGTGGCTGGAATTAAACCCTAATCATCTTTCAGTCAAGGGTTTATGTCCCATGGAATTTCCAGACATTATGGGTTGTCACCCAAAATACAAGTTATCATTTTCTAAAACCATATAAATATAAATTCCAAATTAAATATGATTTACATCTTTGAAATAAGGTTAATCACTAAATATCATTTTAAATAAGGTTTCCAAAACAACCCTAATACATAAATACTTAATCCATTTATTTCTCTAGAGGTCCTTCCATGGTATATATTTTATATTATTGATGGGGTAATTTCCTAAAACTAAAATCCATAGTTTGGGAATACATTATCATATTGGAAAAAGTCATATAATCATTTTTAGGATGTCTAAATTTTGACACATTATTTTCAATCTATGAAACTTTAGGTTTAACATAGGTAATTCATTAAAATTATCTATTCAAATCCCTCATAATTTTTTGTAATGAAATGTGATATATCTTAAGAATATCCTCTAAGAGTTTCAGACCAGGTGCACAGTATGGTCTATCGTTGTGTACTAGGTTACACCGAGTTAGGCTCGACACACCTTGTTTGAGTTTTTTAACTTCTAAGTGAATCTGTCCCAGAAACGCATTCACTTGTAGTATCTAGAAAAGGATTTATTGCTAGAAAAATCTTCATAATATCTACTTTACAAAAATTCTAGGGTATTATTCTATACATATACATAAATTCTACCTTTGAGGGTTATGTTCAATAATCTATTTTTTCATAAATCTAGTCTCAATGTTTCTATTAAACTTCCTCTGATACCAAATATTTTGACCCGACCCTAGAGTTCCCAGAGCCAATGTCTACTACCATGAAATTGGAATGATTATAGGGAATCAAATATGAATGGACTGAAGAGTTTAGTAGTCTTGGTAAACCAGATACATACATGAGTGTTATATTACATATGAATACACTAATTATAACATGATTTTTTCTTTCTTGGAAAATAACTTCATTCAATATATTCTGTCAATTCATATTTTTTATAGTACACTTATTGTATTCCGTTGGAAATGAAATAATGTAAGGGTGAGTTCAAATTATCGGTAAGGGTAATGTGGAGAAGAAGTAATAATTAATCAATGGGAATAACGAAATGGTAAATAACTAAATACATATACCATGTAATAAATAAATTGAGAAATAAGTTAATAAATAATATGGAAAGGTAACTAATTGGAAATACATTACATTAAAATAACTAGATAAGGAAAAATCAATATGAAAATTTAAGAAACAGAAAAAACAATTCATTTAATCAATGAACTGAGAATAAAATGTTACCATAAAAGTGGAAATACATTAATAGATAATCAAATTAATTACTCACATAATCATATAATATTAAAGACAATTAGTATGTAATATACCCTAATGAAAATAAATTAGGTTATGATATTATTTTCCACTTGGTAACATTTTACTCAAATACCCTTATATAAAATAAGTCAAATTGAAACTCAAAATATCATGAATAATGAATGAATCATGATTTATATGACAAAGTGGAAGTATGTACATGATATATAAGTAATTAGTTTCATAAAAAAATATTAAATTTTTCAATAGAATTCTAAAAACACAAAAGGAAGTAAGATTGAAAAGATAATCGTTAAAAAATATCCAAAGTAGAATAATATTTAAAGATTCCAATGTATCTCGTACCACATTGAAACATTTCAATCATACTCTCCATGAAGGATTGATATTAAATGAAAATTATAATATCATGAGAATAAATATATTCACAATATAATATTTCAAAGGTAATTATATACATCATATAAACGAAACATGGTTAATAACAACAAATAAGTCTCAATTGAATGTAAATTGATATGAAATCCTTTACCTTGTGTTTCCTTGTTGGGTGAAAGTACGTTAACTTCATTTATAATGTTTTTAAAAATGTCAATAACAAATAACAAAACTATAATAATATTAATAATATCATATATTATCTTTTTATAACATCTTATTAGCCCTTTGTTAATAATCGATCATTATTTTTTACTATTTTGGGTGTTAATATCCTATTATTTTGAGTATCCACTGACTTGTAACTTATTATTATTATTACATAAATCATGGTTTCATAATCTACATAATAGAAAACATGATTTGATTATAATATTTATTCAGTATATATTTATTTAAAATAATCTATAGTATTTTTGAGATAATAAATGAAATGCACTGTTCATGGAGATGGTAGGTCATACGTACAAAAGAACACTACCTTAATTTCTTTGTCATATTAAAATAATTAAAAAAATTATATCATTGTATATAAAAATTCTAGTATAATATACATTTGATATATATTATATGGGTTAATTAAAACCATCATTTATACATTCCATGTATAGTGTGAATTAATCGCATCGCATTGAGGGGCGGAAGTCCATACTTACACAAATGATGTTATTGTATTTAAAAAATATTTAGAGTACACATTTATGTGTTGTAAAAGTATTTAAGAATAATAAATACTTAATAAATATCATATATATCATATATAAATTCATTTTCCATCATAATTCCCAGCATGATGGGTGGTAAAGGAAGAACAATCAACATCATTTTTCATGGAGGCAGTTCACCGTACACATAAACGGTCAGCTCATTACCCATGATATGGATATGTGGGTAAGTTTACTTCATAAACTTATAATAAAAACATATCATTATATTTAATTTATTGTTTTTATAATATAATCATGGAATAATAATTCTTGACGGGCAATATAATGGAAATAAAAAATAAAGAGCTTGAGGAAAGATATTACCTCTTCTTTGGGTAACTCCTTTTGGTTTGAACCAAATGGATTCCTTGAATAGATTTATTGCTAAGGTGAGGCTTATAGGTTTAGGGGAGATATCTTGAGAAGTTTTTTTCTTATATACTGGTTGATCCAATCATTCTAGATATGTGTGAGAATGTGGGAGTAGAGGATATCATTTTATAATGGAGGAGGACTGTCACTCTTGTAAATTTTTTGAAAGGGGAATTCCAACCACATTTTTACCATTTAATGTGGATCCAATAATGGACCCAGTTATATAAAATGGGTTTTAGGGTTGAAATATAGACATCAAATGGATTTTTTACAAGTTTCTAGTTCATTTTTTCACATAAATATAAGGTTTATTCCCTTAATAACCTTAATTTCAACTTAATTGTTGTAATTAAATTTAATTAATTTCACTAAAATTTTTGGTAAAAAACTATGAATGCCTTATTAGAAATTATAAATTATTCTTATAAAAAATATGTAATCTATTTTGAAATATTATAATCACATAATTGGTATAAATTTATTTAAATTTTATCTCGTAAACGGGATGATAGTGTGGGTTTTTAAAGTAAAAAATGTTCAAATGTTTGCTACATTTTTATATCCAATTTCCAAGTCAAATTGATTCTAATGACATAAATTTTATTAATTAATAAATAATTTATATAAATAAACTTTGAACAAAATTTGAAATATAAATTAAACTTATAAATGGTTTCCTATAACATATATATTTCATTAATATCATCCACTAATTGCAGTTAATTTAATTTATTATGATGAAAAAACTTTTTGAAAACAAATGGTTTCCTATAAAATATTCCCTTTATTTTCAATTGGATATTATATTCATATGTAATTAATTTGTAACCAATTAATTAGTTTTATATTTGGGTAAACCATAAATATTCATAAGTTAGTTTATATTATTTATAAAATCTAGTTTATATTTTATTATATTAATAATATGTAATTTTTCATTAAAACATGGTCTTTTGTGTAACATAAGACATTGAAAAATTTCATCTTTTCATGTGACGTACACTAACTCAGTATTACATGCATTACAAGATATAAAATATATTTATTTTATTTAAAATATAAAATATATTATAAATTCTAAAGATATTATATCCCCTTACTTTCTTTGTGTTGCATGTAATACAGACTATCGAATACAATATTCGTACTTTATAATTTCATGGTGTTATAAGTAATTCCTATAGTGAGATCATAGTTATCTTAATGTCAATAAATAATCATATGTTGATTTGGGATATGAAATTTCATCTCTCTAGACTCATAATTAATACATACTCAATATAGTGAGAGAAAATACATGCCCATGATCACATAAAATTTTATTAAATTTGGAATAATAAGATTTAAAAAGAAGCACATTACCATAACCATCTATAGGAGTAGATCTAATAACTTATGATTCAATCACTATACCCCTATGAGTTTTCACCAATAATTCAATATGTAACCATTGGGTATATGAATTAATATTCATACATACATTTTTGGATATGAATTTATTTATAGTAATTGGTTCGAATTAGATATTTACAATATTTAGTGTACCTATCAATAAACTAATTTAACCATTCATTATTTACTCCATTACTAAAACCAAAATGTTTAACAACTGTATTAAAATAAATATTCATATTAAAAAGGTATATGATATGATTTCCTAAATTATTACTGCTTTATTTTAACCTATATTATTTTTTGTTCAACTTATGAAACATTCTGTTTAACATTGGATATTTTGAATTATATCATCCTTTTCTTATTAAATTAATCCCCATAATTATCTAAATTCTTCTCTGATACAAAATGAGATTAACCAATCATCACATTGATAAATATTAATATTTTTTATATGAATATTCATATCATATCATTATAAATTAAACCCAATAACATATAGGTTTAATGTCTCTGGAGATTAGATACCTAACCAATATAGTTTACAATTATTCTTGAACATGTACCATAATTAATCTTTACACATGATACCCTTCAAGATATATCATACATATAAATCTTCTTCATTATCCAAGGAGTGTAAACATAATAAATGTTGAGATTTAATTCTCAATATGCTTTGAATAAAATATATAAAAATATGAGATCGTAAGTGAGAATAAGATGAACATGATAGTAGAAGAACGTCATCAAGCAATGTGAACATAAAATAAGTAAATAATAACCAATAAAACATGGATCATAAATCATTAATCATTACATAAGTCTTTCGATATAAAATATGTAATAATTCATAGTAATGTGGATTTAAGATAAAATTATAAAAATCCATGAAAAATTGCATAGGAATGATATAGAATATAGAAATGTGTCTTAATAATGTTACACAAACATAATTTTAGAATTTCATTTTTATTTACAAGGATTACTACCATGAAAATAATAATATATTAGAAATAGTATAATCGAGGATTGGGTTTACTACCCATTCCCATAAACATAGTGTACAAATTCCTATACTGTATTGGGTTGACTTCCCAATTCCTTAAACATAGTGGACAAAGTCTCATAGTATATTGGGTTCACTCCCCATTCTCATAAGCATAGTGAAAAGAGTCCTATTGAGGGGTGGTTACACTTAACATTCCCATTAATTTCATCTCATGAGATATAATTATATACCAAATGCATTGGAGGGATATATAAATTTTGGACCACAAATATCATAATGAAAAAATATATATATATGTGACACATGAACAAGATCATGTGTAGTAATCAATAACAGAATACACAAATCCTATAAAAGAAGTGGTTTTCATTAAAATTATTATAATAAATGATCATAATCCATTCATATAAGGAATGTGGATGGTATCATTTGGTAATATACCCGGTTAAGTGTAAAAAACTTTAATGGGTGTATGGAACAAAATTAATAAAAACTTATAATTTCATTGTAAAAAAAATAAATACTCTTTAATTTTTTATAACATTTAAATTAAAAGTAAGTAATTTATAAAACTAGTTTTTTAAATGAATAATATAGTAAATTGAATAAATTTGAATAATTATAAATTTTTAAAAGGAATCATCATAAAGAAAACAATGGGAAAAAGAGATTGTGTGATAAAAATTAAAAGGATTCCATTCATACTTTTTGAAATTATTTCAAAACCTATATAAAATTGCCTTAATGAATTATAGATTTAGGTATAATGACATACCTAAAATAATATATAAATCATTAATATATAGAAGAATTATTTGTGACCAAATTAAGATATAGGGTAGCATCATCTTACAAGAATCCTTTTAATTTAATTATTTTCCAATGGGAGGATAAATGGTAAGAATACATTTAAACACTATAATTAAAACGATGATAAGAAAATAGATGTTTTTCTTGAGATAGAGAACATATAATTTAAACTAATGGAAATTTAGTTATAAATTATCCCAATTTCAATGTGATATTGGAATAAATACCCATACACCTTTGGTAACTATTGGAAAACAATATATTGAAAGATATAACCTAATATGGATTAATAAATACCTTTTATTTCATGAAATTATTATAAAATACATCAATGTGGACGTAGATGAACCATAAAAAATAAAAAAAATTGGGAATATGGATCATATCTCAATGAAGTAAAATTGAGATGAGGAACCCTTATCTTTACTTTTAACTTCCATAAATATTCTTTAACCACATATATAATAATCATAAAAATTTTAATTACTTTTTTACGAAACATATTCATATATACTATATTTTATACCCTTCAATTATAAATGTTATTTAGACATATATTAGTTAGTTATTGTTTATTTTGATCATAAAATATTAGTAATTTTAATTGTATCATGCACGTTTCAAAATAGTTATAAATATCCTGGTACATGGATAATAATTTAATCATCCGTATATTAGTAAAAATAGTTGAATCATTATATTTCAATTATTTATGAAGTCCCATGATCCTTTGAGGGACGAAATGTGTATCGTTTGTGAGAAAAAGATTTTATGGTAAACATTTTTTTTGTAATTTACCAATAACAATGAGTTACATTATATTGACCATACAATTTTTTATAAGATCACGGAACATTATTCAACAAATAAACTAATATTCAATATCTTGTACTATTAGTATTAATTTATTGATACTCATTCATTTTGAAATTGATAATTTTGGAATAACATCATTCATGTTAGTGGTTGAACCAACCTAAATGAGAATATGTTATACTAATTAATGAGTATGTTTATAGAGTTATATAATATTACTATAATTTATATAGAAAAATTAATGGTGTTAATAAAAAATTATTATTGTGGATATTTAGATTTTTTAATATTTTAGATGAGAAGTTAATTGAATATTTATAGAATAACTTGATACATTGATGGATTCACTCCTCAAAATAGTTTCCTTCAAAATGAAGAAATGTATCCCCTTATTGGTACCTAAAGCCACCCAATGTGGAAAACAGATTTAAGATATGGAAATTAGGATGGTATTAATGATTAAATAGAAGTATATAAGTAGTTTTAATTGGATTTAATTGAGAACATATTAATTAATGAAATGAGGGACATTTCATTGGAAAGTTGAGTTCAGTGAATAGTAAATATTGAATCACATAGGATTTTGGTGATCTAGGTAAGGAAATATTTGATAAAATTATTATTTTGACTCCAAAACCAAATAGTGTTCTTATATAATTAGGTTATAACAAAATAATTGTAAATAATTCAATACATTTCATTTTCCCCCCTTTTATCTCCTTTTACAATGTTTTATTGTTTTCTAACATAGTTACTCTTTTAAAAAAAATATAATATTAACCCTCGTAACTAATTTTCATGTAATGATTCAAACTCAATACTTAATTTAATATGAATAAAATTATAAATATGATAATTGTAACATTAAAATAAAAAATAAAAATAAGAAATTATTTCTAAAAAAATGTATTTTCAAACATTAAGATTCTGAAATGTTATTTTGTATAAATTACTAATTAAATTAATATTAATTTATATATATATATATATATAAATAGAATAATCCGTTATGATTTAACTATTTATTTTAGTAATATAAACCAATAAAACAATTATAAGAATTATTCCTTGAGAAATTACTATAACATTAAATTATTTTAATCTGTGGAGTCCAATGGCCATTTAGGTACCACAGAGAGGGGTTGAATCAATGTTACAAATCTTTTATGAATTTTACCCCAATAAAATTCAACATCATAAAATAATTAATTTTATAAATATACTCAATATATTATCTTGATTTCACCTCATGTATTGATTTAATATAACATAGAGAAGCACATGATATTTACATGTTTTAGCCAAAAATACTATTCCTTGAAGAGTTGGTTAGACACCATACCATGGATTCTCTTAACTATCTTCAAAAGTGAATATAACTAGATAATCCCCCTGAATATGAACACTTTGAAAATCATTAGACACCACAACTTCTTTTATTCTCTAATCGGTTAGACACCACAATCAGAAGACACCAATAGCTAGGTAGACACCATATCATTAAGATTCATTTCAATGATGATATATAGATAAAATTATATTCTTATTATGATAGTATTTCTCCACAGTAATGTCAGTTTCCAATTTCTTATATATGATACATTATGTTCTTCAACATTTGTCTTGAAAAAAAATATTGTCCTTGAAAATCCATTCAAATCATAAATGATATCAATTATCTTCTCCAAATTTCTGGGTACATGTAATCACCTTCTTCATTAATTTATTAGATATAAATCTCTCTCGTTTATTCATTGGTGTATTGGGTTTCTATAAATACTTTCTCACAATGGATGCATGATCTCGTAGTATTTATCAATAATTATTCATCACCTATATAAACACATCTATCCATGACAAAAACAAAAATTTTGTATATGATAATATCTTATCCATTCTATGATTTAAAACAACTAAATAGTTTCTCCTTTAAAATCCTTCGTTAAAATGTGTATATCAATAGAACAATTATTTTTTCTAATTTAAAATGTAGATACCTACAATGTTATGGGTATTATATTTTCTAAAATTGAATACATAATAATTATGTGTGTATTTTGAATCCAATTCCTTATCATTTAAAACACTTTAAGGTTTCATGTTTTCTTTTATATTCAAATAGATAAATAAATACCGTGAGGAATGAGGCATAAAAATAATTTAAATTTCATGAGATGTACGAGCCAACCTATATCATAACATAGGAAAAAAACATTGTAACTCAATACATCATGCATGACTGTCTTTTATAAATTTCTAAAAAAACTTTGTTAATAATATCCTCCTCCAATGTCCTGAAGGCCTTCATTTTTTATTGATTTTTGATAATACACCATTCAAGGGGTGAGGTGGAACCCTTAAAAGTACCGTAGGCATAAGTATTAAATGTCCCATAGGTGTTAGAGGAATTCATTTCCCGTAGGCTTCAAACATTACATAAAACCCAGAATATGCAAGCACTCACTTCCTCTCCTACTACCATAATAACTTAGTGAGTTGTCTCTCCCATGTGGTTGAGGCCTTCTCCCACAATGTGGTCGATTGAGGTGGCCCATAACGATTTTTTGGTCAGATATTTTTCACCAAAAATATATAAATGAGTTAGTAAAATATTCAAAAGTTGATTCAGTTCTTTCTTAAAATAATTAGGCATAAGGGCAGCCATATGAAAATTCTTCATGAAAAAATATTATATATTTTCAATTGCCTTCAATTTTTCCATGGAACATACCACTTTATAACATCATCTTCAATATATAATTCTTCATTCCCACACTACTTATGATGGATATATTGATGATATAAAAAAATTCTATTTCTTTAAGATCCATTAACATGTGCCTTTGAAATTTAAGATCATTTAAAAAATCATCACAATTATCAATGATAATATATCATTAATGACTTCAATTTCCATTAAATGAATCCATAAAAATTCTACAACCATCATATTTTTCACATATTTTCTCATTGACAACAAATGCAACACTTGAGATCAATGATCACCACCATTTTATTTTGTTTTCAACATCATCTCCACATCAAAAAAAGTAAATAAGTAGTTCAACTTCTTCACTCCACATTGTTAATAATATAATTAAAAGAATAAGTGGGGATTATCAACTCATCAATATTTCAAAAACATGTTCTTCTCCTTTAAAATATTGTTTCTTTAAAAATTAATATAAATGGATGGAATCATATGGTTCTCTTAACAAAGTGCCTTTAATTAAAAAACTCTATGTCTACATGGGATAACCCTGTGTAGAAAAACAAGAGAAATAAAACCAAGGTAATATAAGTTGTCTATATATTACCATTAATGTGACATCATGATGAGAAATTCTCAAAACTCAATATAGGGTATGTTGTTAAAAAAACAAATGATCTGGTACACACTTTAAAAAACACTAACAGAAGTTCAAATGCACATGGATAACTCTCCCTTTGTCATTTAGTTTGATCATCCAATATCCCCACCAAAATAAGTATCATTAATAAAATTAAAAATTATTATTGAGAGTTTTATTGGAATAACTTAAAATCTAATATTACATGGTATCTCATAAAATTACAGATTCATATGAAAAATATTGGAAGCCTCCTTTCAAAATTTAGTCCCCATAAAAGGGTTCACTCATCTTATTAATTTCATGGTAGTCAAAATAATCTATAAATAATAATCTCTTTAGGTTGTCCATAAGTGAAAGTCAAAAATTTATTCCTCAATTACCTGCATATTATCTGAAAAACACATAAAATAATCAGGAACAAGGAGGAAACTATGGTTTTTCTTAGAAAGTACATTAAAGATGAGGGTTTCCTATCATCCTTACTTTCTTCTACTTTACAAGATTTGTATGGTATGTTCATTATTTATTGTTGAAAAAATTAATGTATTATGCACATATTTTCTTCTAAATAATTATTTCTTTTCGTTGAAAACCTTTTCCACCTCCTTCACAACTTGAGAATCCTTTTATTTTTTCGTCCAATTTTATCTACTTCTCCTATAGGAATGTTTTCATGAGTTGTCATATTTTATTTCTTGATATAAATTATTTGTAGGATCATTTTTATCTTCCCAGGTATTGATCTTATTTTTCATATTTATCATCCTTTTACTTGGATAAACACTCTTCTTGTAATTCCAAGGAGTGGATTTTATCCCCATTGATTTTTCACCCTTCTATTAATTATAACAATTATAATACCTTTCTATATGACTGTGGTAAGAAACAAATGAATCATTTATCATAAGATTCATACCTCATTCGGTCTCTCCTTATTTGAGATATTGGAACTGTTGGAGGTCTTCAACAATATTAGGCCTTATTGGTTTCAATACATCTACTAATGATGTTTCTAGATCTTACATAATAAAATAAATTTTGGTGCTTTTATAGTTTGTGGAGCCAAAATTGTATATTTCTCATACGAAAACACAAAACTTCTGGATTTATGATATGGATTACCCGTTGTTTCTACTCATGTTGAAATTCCTTTTGGATGGATCATCATCTTCTTTATTTCAGTTTTCATCTTCTATTCAAGGTCACTTATTTTCATATCTTTCTTTTTCAACTAAGAAGCTGTTAATTTAACATTTAAAGCAATATCCATAACTTATTGTCACTTTCTATATATTTTTATTATGATAAATATGGTTTTAGCCATCAACTCATTCTCTATTTCCATTTTATTTAAAATATATCATGAAATATTTTTAAATATATCAATTTATTCATTCATTCATTTTACCATTTTCATTGTGTTGGAATTAACGACCACTTCTTCCCATATCAATCAATTATTTTATAATAAAAAATAATTCATTATTGAATAGTAAATGTCCTGAATGACTCTACATATATCATTGTATTCATTTCCTGACTATTCCATGGAATATAATCTTGATTTTTTCATTTTCATCACCAGATTTACATTTTGTTTTCATATCCAAGAGAGAGTCTAAAATTTCATATTCATTATTTACACAAGTTGTAGAATCAGAGATAGCATTAGGTTTAGATGTTAACTCAACCGGAGAACAAAAAATATAGGATGAATTTTTCATGTTCTTCTACTAATGAAATTCAAGGAGATTAATTTCATACCTAAATTTTGATGAAAAGGATGAATGACATTTATTATTTATATTTCCTTCATTTTCCACTCCTCCCTTTTTAAAATTTATTGTAATAAGGGTTTCATCTTGAATAATTATATACCAAATTCTATCTTCAATAATCTGGTATATTTATAGGTAACATTCTCTAATAAAAATTGTAGAGTCTTGGGACCGGTTAGGTAACCCTGATAGGGGTGAATGAGTGGTACACTACATTTATGAAATTTTCTTCTTTTAAATTCATCATCATGAATTGTTTCATGTTCATGATCCATTCAATAGTATCTGTTAAGACCACGTCATGTGTGATTTTACTTTAAGATATGGAATCACACAATATTTAAAGGGATCATTATAAAATCATACCCATTTGCATGTTTATGAGACACACCAACATGGATTCTATTCAATATATCTACAGTCAATACAATTGGTTAGACACCTAATATACAATCTCTCTACAATTTTTCAGACACTCCAGCTACTACGCTTCTCTTAATTAATAGAAACCCAAATCACAAGCATCTTGTAGCTAGTTAAACACTGTAGATAAAATAATATTCTTTAATGATGATAGGTTGATAGAAATATATTATTCTTTAGATATCCTTTTCCCATAATAAATTTGGATTCCTCTTTATTGCATATGATCATTTAAGGTCTTCAATAGTTTTCTAGAATGTGTTTGGTGGCCATGAAACTCTGTTCAAATCATGATTAATCTCAATTTTATTCATCAGATATTTGGGTACATGTAATCAAATTTTCCATGAATTTCATGGTTTTGGATATCTCTCTTAGATAATTTGGTTTATATTGTTTCCCAAAAATACTCTTTCACAATAGATACAAGATATCACAATATTTATAAACATTATTCCACACCTGCATAAACAAATTTTTCCATGAAAAAAACAATAATTTTCATGTGAAAATATATCATTTATTCCATGATTTAAAATCCCTCATAATTTTCCTATTTTAAATCCTTCATTTAAATCAATTTATGAATAAAAAATTTATTTTTCCTCATTCCAAATATAAATACCTACCAGTATTTTGTTATTATATTTACTCAAGTTAAATAACTTATAATTATATCAT
The DNA here is from genome assembly GCA_963277665.1 of Viscum album. Taxonomy (NCBI): domain Eukaryota; kingdom Viridiplantae; phylum Streptophyta; class Magnoliopsida; order Santalales; family Viscaceae; genus Viscum; species Viscum album. The sequence continues at coordinate 1,773,401,592 of OY728153.1, read as the reverse complement.
TATTTTAAATCATCAACCTTCCCATTTGAAATACCCCAAGGATTTATGTTTTCACAATTTTTTATATTGATAAATAAATACCACAACACATAAGGCATTCAACTCATTTAAAATTCATGAGCATCTTGGGCCAACCCGTATCTTCACATGGAAAAAAACCCTACAGATCAATACATCATGCATGAATCTCATTTATAAAGTTAAACAAAGAAATAGTATGTCCTCTATCATCCCTTGAACAACTAAATCATCACACAGGCACCTTTATGCATTAATTATTCTAAGGAGAATCCTATTTGTCAATTCCATAGTGTTGACGTGCATTTTGAATTCAACATATATGAAAATAACTATAACCGAATGAATACATTGTTATATTAAATGTACCTCATGAATTTATAAAAAATTTACTACGTCAAAAAACATGAATTCATTACAGCATACATCATTGTTCAGGTTCATCTGTTCATGCATGTAAGATCCATTAATACCTTTTCAATGCTTATTTTGGACACGCATGGACCACATGAGGTTAACACGACCTTCATAAATGTGGATGAGGATTTGGTTTGTTCTGGTTTCCATAAACCAAAATATTCCCACATGATGAACCATTGAAGGATGATGGAGTGTTTCAGATGAGGAATACAATTCCTTGATTTTCTCGAACAGTTCTCATAAAATAAATTAAAGGGTTATTGTTTTGTGAGTAATCTTTTATATAGATTAATAGTGTACGTTACACCATTATTCTTTTTCAGTTATCCACATGGTTGAGAACTACCATATATATTTTTCTTCATTCCACTATTAGTTCCTATTCATGTAGCCCAATGTCTACTCCTGAAAATGCACTTTACTCACAGAACCATGCCACCATGTTTCCATGCATGGTGGCTCTGACACCTTCATGCTTGCGCTCACCCATGTTCACACCAACCATCATATGTAAGTTATCACTTCCTTCTCTATTACCATTCTATCATAGTGATATATATTGTAAAGACTCAGAATTATTCATGTAATTTTTTTTAATTATATGGAAATATTACGAGTCCATGAAAATTAACGTCGTGTGATTCCGAGGCTCGGAGTGCCCAAAATGAATTTCTGAAATTTTTTTAGGTAGGTTTAGTAAACGCGCGAGCGGCGTTTTGTAACTTTTGAACCGGGACTCAGAATGAAATCTGAGGTTACTGTTGAACTTGCATCAACAATATTTTCATAAGGAGACATTCACCTTGACCACAGTAGATTGATGGTAGAGGTTAGTTTTTTGGATTTTCGTGGGAGGGTTAAAAAAATAATAAAATAAAATATTTAACTTTTATTTTTATTTGAAACATCCCATTTGAATTATTGGTAGTGGGGACCACCCAAGCTCCATCATTAATTTGAGTTAAACCTTGGTTTTCCACCAATTAAATATGTCATCATTAGTTGTTCAACTAATAAACTTGATTTATTAAGTTGGCTCTTCACCTTTCTTAAGGTTGGGAAAATCTTTGGCAGGGGGAGGCTTAGGATAGCTTTGGAGAAATATCCTCCAACGAAGAACATTCTCTGGATCAAGAACACGGAATAGACCTTGGAGCGAGTTGAGGGAGAAACGGGCATCGACATATTCATCATCTTCATCTCCTTCCTCATGCCATCTCCAATGAACAAACAAGGTAAAGGTTTTGAATTTGGTTGTCCTTGTTTGTTCTTCATGGTTTCACGTGGTTTCCATCCTCATGAACCATATGCTTTTGGTCTAACGCGGAGGGGTGGGCCAAAAAAACACGGCCTGATCTCTCTGCAAATTCTTCATGATATGACGTATTCTTCACCGGCGGTGGAAGGATGGTGGCTGGTGCACCGGCCGGCCACAAAGAATTGTGGCGGCGTGTGTCCGCGTCGCTGGTAGCAGAGGAGGTCATGTCCCTTCAGCCGTAGTGGAGAATGGGATGGCGGTCGGCATGCCTGTCGGATGTGTGGGAAAGCGGCAGCATGCGTCTATGCCGTCAGAGTTGGAGACCGCAACCGCTTGGCCGCAGTAGGGATCGGAGGGCGGTCGGCATTCCAACTGGCCGCGGTGGAGCAGCGGCACGCGTTCGCGCCACTAGGAGGATGGTCTGCCGTTCTGACCGGCCACATCATGGAGCAGGACCACTTGAACAGTCCCGCTTTCCAGCAGGGCGAACCGAACGGTCCAGCATACCGTTCGGGTGACCTGGGGCGAGCGCCTTCCCCCCGGGTGTCGGCTTCGGCGGACCCCGCCATGGCGGACCACCCAGCCGAGTGGGTTGTGCCCAGCGGGCCGCACCACCTTCACAATATCTCCCCATCGTGGCCTAGGACAACCAGGCTAGACCCAGACTGGGTCGGGTTGTCCCAGGCTGGGAAAAGATGGGTCGGACCGGACCCGGGCCCATTTGGAAATAGATATGCCTTTCTAGACTTATCTTGAGAATCTGGTGTCCGTTTGACAAACTGTCTACAGCACCAGAATCCTTGGATCGAGATGGTCCTATTAGTAAACTCCACATGATTTTTGGGTTAAGTTGGAGTACTGTCAGGTTGGATCAAACCCAAATCCAACTGGTCCCTCGGAACAGAAACGCTAATAATTTAAAGATTGGGTGTCCGATTGATGTGCTGGAAGTTTCGTTGGGTCCCTTATGACGTGGAGGACCTTTGGGATTCTTATTTGTGGGACGTTGTGGCAGTTGAAGTATCAATCGATATCTTGAGGATCATAACCTCCACGAATCATGTATCAGAGTGTGGGAACCCTGTGGATGGATGTGCTTGAGAAGTATTCAGATCCTATGTGGGTCATCTTCAGATCCTGTGTGGGTCTGAACTCTGCGATCTTGTGTGGGTCAGCACATACCAATCCTTTGTGGGTCATCTCCAGATCATGTGTGGGTCGTCTTCAGATCCTGTGTGGGTCATCTTTAGTCATGTGTGGGTCAACAGCAGAGCTTCTCAAAGAAGTAAGATGATTTAGTAATACAACTAATCATCTATACTTCCATACATAAGTTATACATAGTGTGAGCTGAGTCCTTACCTTCGTGTTGATACCTTAGTGGTATTCTACTGTGTGGTGTACCTTTATGGTACTTACCTTCGTGGTGATACATTATTGGTATTCTACCGTGTGGTATACCTCTGTGGAACTTACCTTCATGGTGATACCTTTATGGTATTCTTCTATGTGGTTCTATCTTTGAGGTATATACCTATGTGGTGTTACCTTCGTGGTATTATTTCCTTCATGGAATAATTTTTCTTTTGGATAAAGAGTTGGGCCTTGTGTTTCCTCTTGAATGATATGGGTATACTTGATAACTTAGGTATATGTGTGGGCATATTCCTAAGTAGGGTTGAATGGTGTTTTCATGATTTGTGGCTTGTCCTTTTTGGATTTTGAGAGACCTTTGTGGGTCTCAGGGTCCCTACTGAGTATTGTTGTACTCACCCATGCACGGGCTATTCCCACACCTTGTTGTGTCATGTGTAGATGACAGATAGCATTGATCAAGGTTGAGGCTTCCAGGACCGGAGGCTGCTCGGAGGTGGACATTAGACGAGACGATCCGCAGAGGTGACCATGCAAGTGATGTACCTACCCTTTAGGTATGATCCTTGGTGGGTGTTCACATGATTTGTTTTCAATTTTACTTGTACTTTCCAGTTGGAATTGTATTTCGATCCCTTTACTTACTATACACACCTTGTTTACTATATAGTTTACATTGTTCTTGTGTCTTTCTATGTGATTGTTTTGTGTGAGTTTACAGGTTTAAAGGTAATGCCTTCCAGTTTTAGGGATATTCCTTTCCAGTGCTAGTCTCCATCCCCTGGCCTATGGAAGACGGTCTTGGGGTAGTCACGATACGGGCCTCGGGGGACAGGTCATGACAAATTGGAATCATAGGAGTTGGTTTTACTGAAGAACATGGACTATGATCTTTTAATCAGAAATAATGTTAAGTGTTTTGAGTTTGGTTATCATTTTGGGGAATCTAGTGTTGGTTCAACAGCCTACGTATCCATACACTAGGACACTGACTTCTGATTTCCAACATAGTTCATGAAAACAATGATTGTGTGTGTGTTTTTGAAAGTTTTCTTTGTGATCACTTTGAGTCAGCTCACCAGGTATAACTTATTGATCGTGGCACACCTGATTCTCTGTAGGATGCCTCCACGTAGATAGCCAGCCAGGTTTCTAGGTAGAGTACGTGATGACAGCCCACCGAGTGAATAGGATTCTATACAGGGCCCACTTTCGGTAGTTGTACCATCAGGCAGTGTACCAGCACCACCACTAACATTGGGCAGTCGATGCCACTATCCCCAGCAGCAGAGTGTGCACGCCGCTTGAGCGCATTGCACGAGTTCCAACACTAGAAGACACTGAGTTTCCAGGGATAGATGGATCCACAGACAGCTGAGGATTGGCTGGAGGCCGTGGTTAGTGTTTTTAGACTAGTAGGGACACCAGCTGATCTCATGATGATCCTTGCCACCAGCCTTCTTAAGGAAACAGTGGGCAGATGGTGGAGCTTGATGCTTCAGGTTCATGATGAAGCCACTCTCATCTGGGTGGACATCGAGAGCCTTTTTAGGGTATATTTCATCCCATGTACCTTATGCACAGTGCGTATATAGGATCTTCTCCACTTGTTGTTGGGCAGCATGACTGTGGCTCAGTATTCAATGAGGTTCCCTGATCTCTAGCACTACTCCACTAACATGGTGTGATACCCTTTCTTTAGGGCACAAACCTTCGATCAGGGGATCTGACGGGATATTAGAGCTTCGATGATTTCCCTCAGCATCCCGACGCAGGTGGGGGTGTTAGAGTGAGCACTCTTAGTAGAGAGTTTCCTTGCTGAGAAGTCACCGGCACCAAGACCCACCACTGGATGTCACGTTGCGGAGTTATCTGTAGCTGGCTGCAGATAGATGACGTAGGGGTTCAAGAGGACCAGACCTATAGGTGGACGACCGCATGATATAGGGTTGGTTGTGAGAGGCTCTCGAGACAGAGCATGACAGGTGAGGAGCAGGTAATGTTACACGTGCGGCGGGCAGGGTCACATGGCTCGCGACTACCCGACCCGTCGTATGGGTGACCAATAGATGGTCGAAGGACTGCCTAGGAAGAGGTGAAGATTTGATTGAGAGGTCCACATGTAGGTGGCGAACGTGGCAGAGGATTTGGCCATGTAGAAGGTGGTGGGCGGTGATTCGAGGTCCTTCTGCCACCACCTCCAGGTGGTCCACCCCGACCATATGGAGAAGGTGTATTGGAACAAAATCATATCGAGGCATCTAAGTACTACGACCATGACACTCTGTAGATGATATGAGGTATGATCTGTGTCTACTCCACCTTATCCTCAGTACTTATAGACACAGGTTTCAGTCACTCTTTCATTTCCACGACCCTCGTTCGGAGCTCGGAGATTTTGGTGGAGCTCTTGGCTCGATCCTTATGGTTAGAGACTCCTACGGAAGCAGATTTGAAAATTACACAATGGTGCCAGCAGTGTGAGAATACTATTGGAGTTGAGAGCTTCAGCTTGGATCTTCTAGTAGCAGCGTCAAGGCCTTACAACATTATCATGGGTATGGACTCGTTATCTACAGTCCATGCTCAGATCGACTGTATTAGGCATATAGTGTGGTGTGTCCATACGGATGGGAAAGGGTTTTTCTTCACCGGTGAGAAGGGAACCTTTACAACACATGATGGACTTACCCGGAGGATGGTGCAACCGATCACACATTAGTTGGATAGCCTTACCCTTGGAGCATTTTATGTTGACAGTTTGAGATCTCCTGTAGTGGTGGACCACTACGCTGATGTTTTCCCTGTTGATGTTATGGGTCTACCTCCTCGTAGAGAGGTGGAATTTTACATCGACTTGTACCCCAGAACGACACTGATATCTACACCAGATATCAAATGGCTCACGCGGAGCTTCGATAGTTGTGAGTATAGGTGGAGGATGTGAAGAGCAAGGGATTCATTAGGGCCAGTGTTTCTCCTTGGGAAACCTCTATTTTGTTTTCCAAGAAGGAGGATGGGAGATTGAGACTCTATGTGGACTATCGGCGCCTGAACCAGGTGAATGTGAAGAACCAGTACCCACTCCCGAGGAATGAAAATCTCTTTGATCAACTGAAGGGAGCACAGTGGTTTTTGAAAAAATACCATAGATCAGGCTATCACCAGCTCAGGGTACGAGATGAGGATATAAAGTAGACAGCCTTCAGATGTCGGTATGGCCACTATGAGTTCTTGGTTATTCCATTCAGTGTGACCAACACCCCAACAGTGTTCACAGGACTCATGAACAAGATATTCCAACCATACCTTGATCATTTTTTGGTAGTATTCATCAATGACATCCTGATATACTCAGAAACAGAGGAGGAGCATCCCTATCATCTGTAGATAGTTCCCGACACACTCTGACAGAACCAGACTTATGGTAAGCTCTCAAAGTGCTAGTTCTAGATATGAGAGGTACACTTTCTAGGACACTTCATCTCAGAGTTTGGATTTGTGGCGGATCTAGTGAAGATTGAGGTTGTTCTTACTTGGGAGCTACCGTAGAGTGTGACGGGCGTGCAGAGTTTCCTTTGTTTGGCCGTTTACTATCAGAAGATTGTTATAGAATTTTACAGAGTTGTGGTACCCTTATCAGCATTGTCGAAGAAGGGTAAACCCTTAATGTGGTTGGAGATATGCCATCGGAGTTTCCAGGAGTTGAGGCAGAGACTGACGAGTGCCCCCATCTTGAGGTTACCGGAGAAGGGTGTTGGGTACATAATCTACTACGACACATCTGGGACCGAGCATGGATGTTTCTTAATGCAGGAGAAAGTAGTTATCACATATGGTTCCCGATAGATTAGACATCATGAGAAAAACTACGCAACCCATGACCTGGAGTTAGAAGTAGTGGCCTTCGCCTTGAAGATGTGGGGACATTACTTGATGGGAGAACATTTACAGTCTACTCTGATCACAAGAGTCTCAGTTATATCTTCTATCAGAATGACCTGAACAAGAGATAGTGGTGTTGGATTGATTTCTTCCAAGACTATGACTTCGATATAGTCTATACTCTTGGGAAGGGGAATGTAGTAGCAGATGCACTCAGCGGGAGATTTGGTATAGAGTTTCTGAGTGTGTAAATGGAGTAGTTAGCCGCTTTACGGATATCCTATGTGGACCATGATAGAGCATATTATCTTCAATCACTAACAGTCACTCCCCCACTCCTTCAACGAGTTAGGGAGGCGCAACATGGAGACACTGACTACAAGGATCGATGTGCTCAGATATCCACAGGACATGAACCTGATGGATTTTATGAAGGTGTGAAGTACGTCATCCATTTTAAAGGGAATACAATGGTACTAGTGGCACTACGGGAGGAAGTGTTGAGGGATTTCTATATGTCCCCTCTAGCGCTACACCCAGGAGTGGAGAAGATATACCAACACCTCCAGAATCATCACTGGTGGTCGCGGATGAAGAATGTCATAACAGAGTTTGTCTATCAGTGCCTCACTTTTCAACAACTGAAGGCAGAGCATCAGGTTCTAGTGGGATTAGTTATCCACTAGAGGTGCCAAAATGGATGTGGGATGGAATCTCCATGGACTTTGTGATAAAAATTCCATGCACATCCAAGGGTCATGATTCCATCTGGGTGATCATTGACCGACTCACCAAGTCGTCCCACTTCCTACCTATCAGAGAGCTGGGAAGAGTAAAGGTCTTGGGACCCCACAACGTATAGGAGATTGTGCAACTTCGTGGGGTGTCATCTATGATTGTCTCTGATCATGATGTATGTTTTACTTCCCGGCTATGGAAGGGGTTGCAGGAGGCATTCAGGACACAACTTCAATTGAGCACCGCCTTCCATCCTGAGAAGGATGGTTAGAAAGAGCGGACCATTAATACCCTTGAGGACATGTTGTGTTCTTGCATCCCTGATTTTAGCTGCAGGTGGGAGGATCACTTTCCTTTGGTGGAGTTCACGTATAACAACAGAAATCACTTCACCATCAGTATGGAACCATTTGAGGCATTGTACAATACACCTTGAAGATCACCACTGTGCTGGACTGACCCAGGAGAGTTAGCACTCATGGGACCACAGATGGTACGGGCTACCATGGAGAAGGTGCAGATCATCCAGGAATAGATGAAGAGTGCACAGAGCAGGAAAGAGTCCTATGTTTACAAGAGATGGATACCTCTTGATTTTGAGGATGGTGACCATGTGTTTCTACAGGTCTCACCTCGATGAGGTTTGTAGATATTTTTTCGGGGTATCCAGTTATCTCTGATGTTCATCAGACCCTTTCAGGTCCTCAGCAAAGTTGGAGAGGTGGTGTACCGCCTAGCACTTCCCCCTCAGTTTCACCAGGTGCACGATGTTTTCCACGTATTCCATCTGAGGAGATACTTACATGATCCTGTAAACATCATTGAATGGGGAGAGTTGAACAATGATAACGGGGTAACATTTTTGGAGGTACTAGTGGAGATTGAGGATCGACACGAGTGGGTCCTTCGTGGGTCGTCGATACCTCTGGTGCACATTCGTTGGAAGCACGAGAATATCCCAGAGATCACATAGGAGTGGGAGACTCATATTCATGATCAGTACCTCCACTTTTTTCCCAAGTTAGCGTTATGGATTTTGGGGATGCAATTCCCTGAGGTGGGGAGAATGTAAAGACTGAGAATTTTCAATGTATTATTTTACTTATATGGAAGTATTATGAGTCTGTGAAAATTAAGGGCGCGTGATTCCGATGCCCAGTGTGCCTAAAATTAATTTATGAACTTTTTTATGTATGTTCAGTAAACTCGCAAGTGGCTTTTTGTAACTTTCGAACTGGTTCTCGGAATTGAAATCGGAGTACACCGTTGAACTTGCAGAGCCAATATTCACTTAAGGAGACCTTCGCCTCGACTTTAATTAATCGAGGGTAGAAGTTAGTTTTTAAGATTTTTCTGGGAGGGTTAAAAAAATAATAAAATAAAATAGTTAACATTTTTTTTATTTGAAACCTCTCATTTGAATTATTGGTGGTGGGAAACACCAAAACTCTTCCTTTAATATGAGTTAACCCTTGGTTTTCCACCAATTAAATGTGCCAACATTAATTGTTTAATTAATAACCATAATTTATTATGATGGCTCCTCACCTTTCTTGAGGTTGGGAAAATTGTTGGAAAGGGATGTCTTGGGAGAGCTTTGGAGAAATATCCTCCAACGAAGAACATTATCCAGATCAAGAATGTGGAACCGACCTTTGAGAGAGTTGTGGGAGAAACGTGCATTGGAATATTTATCATATTCATCTCCTTCCTCGTGATGTCTCCAACGAACAAACAAGGTAGGGGTTTTGAATTTGGTTGTTCTTGTTTTTTCTTCTTGGTTTCACATTGTTTCCATCCTCATGAACCATCTACTTTCGGTCCAATGCGAAGGGTTGGGCCATATAAACATGGCCTAATCCCTCCAAAAATTCTTCGTGATATGACGTATTATTCACCAGCGGTGGAAGGATGGCGGCAGGAACATGGGCCAGCCCCTTAGAATCTGGGCGGCGTGCGTCCGCGCCCCCGGTAGTGGAGGAGGCCACGGCCTGTCAGCAGTGACGGAGAAGGGGATGGCGACCGGCATGCTGGTCAGCCATGTGGCTAAGCGGCTGCGCGCGTCCGCACCACTGGACCTGGAGGCCGCAGCGGCTTGGCTATGGCAGATATCGGAGGGTAGTCGTCATTCCGGACGACCACGGTAGAGCTGAAACGCGCGTCCATGCCACTGGGAGGACTTTCGGCCGTTCTGGTCGGCCGCATCATGGGGTGGGACCACTCTGATGGTCCCTCATGCTAGTAGGGTGAATCGAAATGTCCAGAAGACTGTTCGGGTGACCTGGTAGGAGCGACTCCCTTCCCAGGTGTTGGCTAGGAATTACCCCACCACGGTGGACCACCCAGCCGAGCGGGCCGCACCCAGCGGGCCACACCCCCCCTTCAAGGGTTGGGCAGGACCATGGCCTAGCAGGCTGCGCCCGCCGCGACCCAGGCCAACCGGGACAGACCTAGACTGGGTCGGGTCGGCCCGAACCAGGTCAGGTCAACCTAAGCTGGGAAGGGCTAGGTTGGACTAGACCCGGGTCCATCTGGACTCAGATGCGCCTTTGTGGCCATATCTTGAAACCAAGTGTCCATTTGAAGAACAGTCTATGGCACCAGAATCCTTGGATCGAGACGGTCCTATTGGTATACTCCACTTGTGTTTTGGGTTAAGCTAGAGTATGGAAGGGTTGGGTTGAACCGAATCCAACTGGGCCATTAGAATGGAAACGCTAATAACTTACAGACCGGGTGTCTGATTGACGCGTTGTCAGATGCGTTGGGTCTGTTATGACGTGGTGGAACATTGAGATACTTCTTCATTGGACTTCGTGGAATTTGATGTATTGACCGATGTCTTGATGTGTAGAACCTCCAGGAATCAAGAATGCATAGTGCGGGAACCCTGTGGTACGCTGTGCATGAGGGGTATTCAGATCCTATGTGGGTCATCTTCAGATCCTGTGTGGGTTAGCGCTCAGCGGTCCTATGTGGGTCAGCACATACCGATCATGTGCGAGTCATCTCCAGATCATGTGTGGGTCATCTTCAGATCATGTGTGTGTCATCTTTGATCCTGTGTGGTTCTAAAGTAGAGCTTCTCAATGATGTAATATGATCTAGCATTACAGATAATCTTCTATACTTCAATACATAAGTTATACCTGGTGTGAGCTGATTCCCTACCTTCATGGTGGTACCTTAGTGGTATTCTACTGTGTGGCATACCATTGTAATACATACCTTCGTGGTGATACCTTAGTGGTATTCTACTGTGTGGAGTACCTTTGTGGAACTTACCTTCATGGAGATATCTTTGTGGTGTTCTTCTCTGTGGTGTTACCTTTGTGGTACATACCTATGTGGTGTTACCTTCGTAGTATTCATTCCTTTATGGAACAACTGTGCTTTTAGCTAATTATTTGGGTCTTGTGTTTCCTATTAAATGAGATGGGTATACTTGATAACTAAGGTATATGTATGGTAATATACCCAAGTAGGTTTGACTGTTGTTTTCGTGCTTTGTGGATTTTCCTTTGTGGATTTTTAGAGACTGTTGTGGGTCTCAGGGTCCCTACTATGTATTGTTATACTCACCCCTGAACGGGCTATGCCTGCACCTTGTTGTGTCATGTGAAGATGACAGACAGCATTGATCGAGGATGAGGGTGCCTAGACTAGAGGCTGCTCGGAGGTGGACATTAGACGAGACGATCCGCAGAGGCGACCGTGAAAGAGTTGTACCTACCCTTTAGGTAGGATCCTTGGTGGGTGTTCGCAAGAGTTGTTTTCAGTTCTACAGGTAATTTCCAGTTGGGATTAGATTCTAGCCCTTTACTTGTTGTACACACCATGTTTAGTATATAGTTATCTTTGTGCTTGTGTCTTGGTATATGTTTGGTTTGTGTGAGTTTATAGGTTTAAAGGAAATGTCTTCCCAGTTTTTGGGATATGTCTTTCCCGAGCTAGTCACCAGCCCCTGGCCTATGGAAGGTGGGCTTGGGGTAGTCACGAAATGGGCCCCGGGGGATGGGTCATGACATATATCTCCTATATGGTTTATAACTCCTCCCATAATGTGATTGATCGAACTGGACCACAACAATTTTGTGGTTGCCAATATTTTTTCCAAAACTCTATAAAAAGCAAGTAAAATATTTTACATTTAGTTCCATTCCATCTAAGATAAATTTAAAATATTGGATGCCGTATAAAATTTCCTCTACAAAAATAACATATATTTTGAAGGGACATATATTTTCTGAATGGAATTTTCTTATTTAAAATTGAATCCTTATTAAATGTTTCTTTATTCCCACACATCTAAGGATAGAAAACATCATGATGTAAACAGTGTTCTAGTTCATTAATTATCATGGACATGTGCTTGTAAAATTTAATAATAGTTTATAAATCATCACAGTTATAATGGAGAATCACTCAACCATGGAATCTAATTACATTAAAAGAATCCATAAGAATTATCCAAGAATCATTACTTCATATATTGACTTATTTCCAACAAATTAAACACTTAGGATCAACATAAATGCATAAATTTATTTATCATTTCACCATTAATTATTTTCAATAAATTGGAATTAGAATATTTATTTGAATTTAATAAAAACCTTATAGAATATATTAAAAACAATAAAATAATAATGATATATAACTGGTGAAAATACATACCATTATTATAATAAATTAAAATAAATTTATATCTTTTTATTTCATTCAAGGTTTATTTTTTATATTTGAATTATATTTTTTTAACTTTATACAAACAATTACATAACATTATTAAACTTATTGGATAAATTAATATCCAAATAATATATATCCAATGTCTATATATCCAATAATTATATGTTCAGTTACTATATAACCAATTTCGATATATATAGTGGTCATATTAAATTCTTAAATTTCTCATTACATATCATCATCATCGTTTTATTAAAACATAAGAAACCAATCCCTCATGTCATAGAACAAGAACAAAAGAAAATGATATGGGGGACTAAGTCAACACCTTATAGGGGAAACGAGCTCAAGCTAGAGAAAAAAGTAACCAACTTACCTAGAGATTCCTTGCTTGATAAAAAATATGCAACTTTCTTACCCCCATACCGATTTTTAAGGATATTGAAGCTCTTTTTTATGATACTTGTTCACTTGCGGATGGATTAGAAGACCTTTCGGTGTATCATAGAGTCCATGTAGGGAGTTGTATATTATTTTGGAGTCCATTTCAACCACCACCAGGATGATGACATGATGAATACAAAGTCACAGATGATTGATAAGCTTCATAGACTTACCTTAAAGGGAATCTCAATATCTAATATAAGAATTGAAATCTAAGACAACAGAACCCTTGGATTCCAAAACAATCCCTCCTTTGCGCATCATTCCCATTCTAAAATAGTGGATAAATTTTTTAAAAGGGTATCTTTTATGTTTTTATTTTTTATTTTAAGGGTTTTAGTTTTTTTATGTAGGGAAATGGGTGTGTTGAGCGCCAAATGAATGGATGCTCAGATATTTACCCTACAATGCCAATTCATTTGGTGCTCTAGTTTTTTTCTCAATCCCCATGCCACTCCTCCCCAACCCCCTTATATATATATATTTATATAATTATAATAGTAATTATAATTATAGTAAATAAATCTATATAAAATATAATTACTAAAATAAATATAATAAATTTATATTTATATTTATTATAATTATAACAATTATATAATTATAATAAATATATAAATATAATAATTATACAATTATAATAATTATAAAATTACAATAATTATATAATTATTAATATAATAAATATATAATTATATTAATTTTATATTTATAATAAATATATAATTATAAATATAATAATTATCATAAATATATAATAATAATCAATATATATTTATAAATATAATAATTATATAATTATAATAAATATAAAATTATAATTACAACATTTATATAATTATAAATATAATAAATACATTATTATAACAATTATACCATAACAGTTGAATCATGGAGGTGAATCCATGATCAAGAAAATTATTATTAAAATAAAAGGCAAACATACAATAAAGAATAGAGATTCAGGGTACAAGTGAGGAACACCAAAGTAATCCAAATATATATCAGCCTTTATTCCTGCCTCCTCTCCCGCCCCTTCCATGACGACCACCACGTCCTCTTGGATTACTGCCTCTTTTCCACTGATTCAGAGTCTTCAATGCATCACCCTGATCATCCAAGCCTCCATTATCAAAGTAATTATCATCATGATGGGAATCAACTGGACTATTCGTAGTGTCAATATTAACGACATCATGAGTATTTGTAGCAGTGCCTTGATCCCCATCTTCCAGATGGTTCCCAGTATAGGGTTGTCCAACCTGCTAATCACTAGCCTGTGCAGCCAAAGAAGGTGCATCAGTAATAGGATTTTTCATTGTGGCATTAGATTTCCTCTCATGGATCTCCATATAGAGATGATCAAAATTAGGGGAATTCATTGAATATAGCATGGAAAATAAATTTGTAGCACCAGTGTTAGCAGTCAAAGCCTCAACACCAATGTTTGCAGTCACTTCACTTTTGATGGAAGATTCATCCAAAGGCACCTGGTGATCAAGTTAGAAATCACCTTCATCCAAGGAATGAAGAGCCTTGTCATCGGAAGAAGGAAGAACATATTCTTGCACAGCAGAGGCCTCATGTGTGGTTGTTCTAATGGTGACAAGTTCACCCGAAGTCACAGAAGCATGCCCAATAGGGGACTCAAGAGATGCTGGTATATTATTATGGGAAGTCTGCCTAGCGTGCACTTCCCCCATGTGCCCAGGTGACACAACAACTGTTGTGAGGCAGCAGAAGAAGAACCAGAAGCCTGTGAGGCCCCTACTGTATGAACATCAGCACGAGAAGCAGAAGCCTGCATAGCATTATAACCTTTCACACCCATTTGTGCAATAGAATGATAAAGAAATTTAGTGACATTGGTGTCTCTCCCACTAGATGGAAAGCTACCCATCATACCTTTAGAAAAGAATTCCTCCTCCAGAAAATCAGCATGATCCATCTCCGGATCACTATCAGCACTACTAGAACAAATATCACCCCATTTAGAGGGTTCTCCATACTCAATTGTAGGAAAGATATAAATAGGGAGTTTTCCATCACCCAATGTATTAGATAGCACACCCCCGCCTTACTAATAATTCATATACCTATTAGTGAGGTTCTTACCCACTACAATATCAGCAATAGAAACAAATCCCCCTTTCCTAGAAGTAGATTAATATTTTTCACCAAATCCACCATGATGGGCGATGGTGAGATACCCTTCATACCATAAGAGGTAGAAACAGGAAATGGTGAATCATTAGGGGCACCCTTCCTCCCATAAAGAGTCCCCTCCATCCAAGACAAATTCATTAACGGAGCATGAGCACATGGAACTTTGAATTTACAGCTTTCAACAAGATTTCCATACCATTTACAGTTGGAGAATCACAGTCCTCTATTAAATTTTTCTTTAACATGTCATATAGTTGAACAATTTATACAGAAAACAGGAACATGTTCAAACTCAATCTCAAGCTCTAACTTAAAATCACCAGCAATCAAAAGAACTGTCTCAACAAGAGGCAAAGTCATGTCAAAATCAACTAGAATGTGAGAAAAATGGACATACCGAACTGATCCATTCTCTTTATCATGTTTAATGGGATTTCCTACTACCAATGAAACATCCCAAAAAATAATCGGATGCCAGAATACCTATCTCAATCCTTTTATCTAGATCCAGGATAGAGCTACAGTATTGTTGGCCTTAAATGGATCAAACCAGGGGTCCTAGTTTTGAAATCTAAGAATCTCGGGCTTAAGATTCACAAACCCATGACTCTAAGCCCCCATTTTCTCGTCATTTGAGAAAAAAGTAATGTGGTAAAAATTCTTACCAATGGAAACCATATGCTAGTCACTAAAACCCCAGATCTCTTGGAGACATTTCCTGAGGTCTTCAACCTTCCATGAAGAATGCATTGAACTTAGCCGGGAAATAATTAAATGTTTGCAAGCATCAATTCACTCTTGAAAGGATCGGGGGTTCGCTTCAACAAACACAAGCCCACCATTTCTAGAAATTTGATTATTAGAAGAAGACTCACCACATCGAGAATCAGGGGAAACGGTCAGAGCCCCTTACCTGTAAGGAGTACGTCTGAGAAACCCACTCGAATAAAAACACACAGGTACTTGTGGAATCTTCGAACTAGAACCTTCGTCCGCCTTCTTCAGAGGTCCAGAAAAAACATCAGCAGGGTTGAAGTAGTCGACCGAGGCCATTGCGGAGAAACCCTAAATACCATTTCTGTAGAGAGAGAACCTCTCAAGCCACCCCATCTTCCTCTCAATTATAACAATTATAAAATTATAATAAATATATTATTATAAATAGAATAATTATATAATTATAATAAATATACAATTACAATAAATATATAGCTATAATAATTATATAATTATAATTATAATAAATATATAATTATAAATATATTACTTATATAATTATAATAGATATACAAGTATAAATATAATAATTATATAATTATAATAATCATATAATTATAAATATAATAAATATATAATTATAATAAACATACAATTATAATAACTATATAATTACACTAATTATATAATTATAAATATATTAAATATAAAATTATAATAATTATAGAATTATAATAATTACATAATTATAATAATTTTATAATTATAATAATTATATAATTAAAATAATTATACAATTTTAATAATTATATAATTATATATATTATATTTATTATTATACATCTATTATAATTATATATTTATTATATTTATAATTATAATTATATATTCATTATAAATATAAATATAGTAAATATATAATATTATATATAACAAATATTTAATTATAAAAAATATACAATTATACTAAATATATAATTAAAATAATTATATTTATAATTAGAAATACATAAATATATATTTATTATAATTATATAACTGTTATAAATATATAATTACAATAAATATATAATTATAATTATAAATATTATAATTATATAATTATTAGACACCTGTGAAATCTGAAGGATGTGGTGATTGTAATAAATGAAGTTATGCTGTTTTTTTCAAAATCGGTTGTCAAGGGCACACCCGAATTGAGGGTGAATGATGCGCATGAACCTTGATATGCTAAGACCAGGCAGTTTTTTCCTGTTTCTTAGTGTGTTGGAGCTTTTGACCAATGAAAATGCCAAAAACTGGTTGTTCCTTTTGATATTTTTAAAGAGGCCAGGACTGAAGATCAAGCTTTTCTGGATAGCAATGCAAAAGGTCCTGAATGCACTGAAAAGTGTGTCACTAGGACTTCAATCTTGAAAACTCTCTGGAATAACAATATTCAGAATGTGAAGGACAAACCTCTTGTAAGGGTAAGTACTAATAATTCTTTTGAGTTGATTGTGTCAGGTAGTAGTGAGGAAGATGTGAAAAGCGATGTCCGTGTATGTGGGGCTGATGAGATGGCGAATGTTGATGATGTTGGACTTCTTGATGATGGAGGTAGACCATGTATATGAGCCAAAGCATGGAGTAGAGGGCAGAATCCTTTTGGGAGGGTTGGCCGCTTCCCTAATCACAACATGAGCACTCGATCCAGAATGGCCTAATTGAGTTCACTTTGTCTTTCCTTTCTGTTTTTAGTTCCTCCTCTATATTTTGGTACCTTTTATATTTCAATAAAGAGGCCTATGTGCCTAACCTTAAAAAAATACAATTATAAATATAATAAATATATAATTTTAACAATTATATAATTCTAATAAATATATGATTATTATATTATTATATTTATAATTATACATTAAATATAATTATATATTTATTATATTTATAATTATAATTGTATATTTATTATAATTATATAATTATAATAATTATATATTTATAAATATAATAATTATATAATTATAAATATAATAAATATATAATTATAATAAATATAAAATTATAATAAATATATAATTATTATTATTATATAATAATAATTATTATATAATAATTAAAATTAAATAAATATACTAAATATATAGTTATAATAATTACCAGGAATGTTCAGGATTTAGGCACGCTCGGTCGTAAAAATTTATTAATAAACAACGATACAATACATGTTGCACATGAAACACCACCAAACACAAAGTGGTACACAAGCACCACTCAAAAGCCGGTAATAATGATATCTTTATCCACAAAGGGTCCATGAACCCCCAAAATACAGGCCCATTATCCCATGAATATGAAAAAAGAAACTGCAAAATAAACAAAAAATATCAGCTGATAACAACCGGGCCGCGCCAGCTATCTGATGGCACCGTCCAAAAAACCCCACCTTCAAATCATCCAAAAAGGCTATCACAGCTTGTCACCACCTATAAATCCAGTCCCGAGTCAACAAAACAATGGCTCAATCCACGCCTAGACAATCTGATCTCCATCTTGTTAATCATCATCATCCCAATCTAAACCTGATGTGTCACTATCGGTGGTAGTTCACAATGCCCTCCCTCTCGTCGCCGGTTATGAGGCTGCCTCCTGTTTTGTCACCGGCCATTAACACCCTACGAAGCTCGATGCCCATCATTGAATCGAGCATCATCACCGACCAAAGACAACGAAAATCCTACATTCATTCTTCCCCCGGAGTCAACCTGGGACTTTCCTTGGTAAACCCTATTTCTCACATCCACCTTTTCCATGCGAATCGAGAAACCATGTGAAGAAACATTGAAATGATTTGCATCCTGCAACACACCATTACCCGCAACCTCCCTCTCAACACCATCCGCCGCAATGAAATCGCCATCATCAGCCTCCATCATCAGGGTGTTGTCACTAGTAGCCACCATCAAGGCTTCACCCATCCACTTCATCGAAACACCCTTACCAATGACCCTCGAAGGGCCCTTGATGGAAACAACCTTACCAGCGACCGTCGAAGGGCCCTTGTCACCGTCACAGATCAGAGACCCACCACGATTATAAATATAATAAATATATAATTATAATAATTATATAATTATAATAAATATACATTTATAATAATTATATAATTACAATAATTATATAATTATAAATATATTAAATATATAATTATATTATTACAATAATTACAAATATTATATAATTATAATCAATATATAATAATAATCGATATATAATTATAAATATAATATTTATATAATTATATTTATAATAATTATATAATTATAATAAATATATAATTATAAATATTTTAATTATATAATTATAATAAATATACAATTACAATAAATATATAACTATAATAATTATATAATTATAATTATAATAAATATAGAATTATAATAGATATATAATTATAATTATATTAATTATATATTTATTTTTTATACATTTATTAAAATTAAATATTTATCATAATTAAATTTTTATTATAATTATATAATTATTATATTTATTTATTTATTATATAAATAATTATATAATTATTATAATTGTATTTTTATTATATTTATATATTTATCATAATTATATGTTTTTTATAAATATAAAGATAATTAATCTATATTTTCAAATATAATAAATATAAATATAATAAATATATTTATTATATATATATATAGACACACACGGGGGTTGGGGGTGGTGTGGGGCCGATGGGGTCAAAGCGCCACTTGAAGTAGCGGTGGACCAACCCATATCCACAATTAAAAATAACCCAACCCCCATAAACTAAAAAAAGACCCCTAACGTCAAATTGGCCTGCAATAGCCATCCATATTTAATTTAGGTCTGATCATGTGTGAGTTCTTGTGAACCCAATGTCCCTTGGGACTTACATTGTATTGGAGAGGTGGGGTATTTTTGTTCAATAGGAATCTAAGGAATGGATCATCCATGCATTTTTTATGAAGATGAGATAAATTTATCAACAAACTCTTGAAATCGACTCTGAGATTGAGCCTTGAACAAGGGAGACTCTCAATTCTGGATTTTTTCCTAACCTTCCATAAACACGAGCATCCTGAAGAAAAAAATAACGGATCTTGCCTTTCTCTCTCCACTGTTGTTCTCTACGCCTTGGAAAAAGAGATCAATGAACAATATTCTTGAGATGGTCTGTAAAGACCCGAAGCTTGATGTACATGGAAATTACATTACTATAGTGGAATACTTAATACATAACAAAAACAGACACACAAGGACTGTAATAGTTTAGTGTCTTTAGAAACATGGAACGTAATCTTCTAATCGTGGTGAAAGATCTTCAACATCTCCCATAAAGATCTTCCCCTTTTTTTCTTACCTAAAACCTTTCATTATATCCTGGGGAAAAGAAAACATAAAAAGGGTGAGTTCAACTTCTCAGTAAGGGTAAGCATGGATAAAATAAAACATACCATATATATTTGAACTTAAAAACATGAACATAATGTTTAAACATCAAAAGCTTGAGCAATGACATAAAACATTGAAGTACGTAAGGCATAGATCATAATGAAACATTAAGAATGATAAAATATCATGGGAATGAAACATTTAATTTGGTCAACCATTGAGAACATGATATGATTTCCATAGTAGCCAAGGCATTGCTGCCAACACCATCTTAGTGGACAAAGTCCCTTTCTGAATCTTGTTCACTTCTCGTTCCAGTCCCGTATTACTGACCCGGTTTAACTTGTCGTTCTAGCCATGTCTATCTCATGAGATATAAATCTTTACCCAATTCATTAGAGGGAGATACAGGTCCCACCCATCTCATAGTGAAATCATTCTTACTTGTGCCATAAAATAAACTTAAAACATTCATCATAACCCAAATAATAAAATGGGTTTCATAAACATCATCCCATCATTTCATAATCCATATAAAACAAATGGATATAATTTCATAATAAGAAAAGTGAACCCATGTATATAAAATAGACATTATACATAAAACATACACATGTGAAATAATTTCATTTTATATGGAAAATCATTTTGATAAAACACTTGAAATGAATTCTGGAGGAAAATATCCTTTCTTCTTTAAAATCATTTTCTTTTCACAAAATTTCATGAATTTTTAAAAGAAAAGGATTTTCTTGAAAATAGTCATGAAATATTTTTGAGTAAGCTTCATGAAAATATGTCTTTATAAAACCTTAAAAATCCTTTCATTTCGTATAAGTTAAAAAAACATTCTTCTCGTACTTTTATTGTAAAAGTCAAAAAGTACCTCGTACGAAAAACGACAAACGATTCCTTTCATATCTTTTACTATAAACTCACAAAAGGGTAAAAATGGATATAAAAAATTGTATATGGATGGAAATAATATTACATATTGAGGAAACATGGATGTGGATGATAAAATACACCCCAGTAAATACCAAAGTATAAACAATCTTGGATAAAAATGAGATTGTGATATTTCCCTTACCTTACGTCCGATTTGCTTCGTAAGTGTCTGAACCTCCTGTATAATGATTTAAATAATGTCATTGACTTATTCTAGAATCATACTCATTTTTATTATATCATATATGGTTCACTTATGGATTTATATTACCCGTTCTTTTGTAAATTCCTTGTTAAAGAGCGTTTTGGGTAAAATCATTTCATTTGTCATCGGTGTTTTGACTGGTAATTATTCATATGATTACTTAGATTATTATTACCTAATTCCAGAATATAAAACATGATTTATATATAATATATATTGAGAATATATATATATATAATAGATCAGTAAATGGAAAGAAATACACCGTTCATGGAGACGGTAGACCGTACGTACACATGAACGCTGTTTTCTTTTCCTTGTTGAGTTGAATGGAATTAAGTAGATGAAATACATATATATACACATAAATCCAGTATCATTATTATGTCATATATTTCATGATTACTTATTATATATACTTTATAATCATTCATGAATGGTTAACGTGGAGAATGAATCTCATCGCGTCGTGGAGACGGTAGTCCGTACATACACACGAGCGATGATATCGTTCTCATGATCCTGGAATTGTATTGAAGTGTAGGTATACTATTTCAGAATCAATATCACTTTACAATAATCATATATAGTTATTATTTACACCATTATACCCATCCATGTAAAGTGGTGGTGGAAAATAGATTACACCACGGCGTGGAGACAGTATTCTGTACGTACACACGCGCGGTGATTTCGTTTTCTGTAGGATGGATAGATGGTGAAATATGGTTGTTTCATACTTATAATAACATATCAGTATATGAGTGATACTGATGTTATTAATTCATAATGAAACAACCTAATAATAAGAAGTGGAAGAAGAAATAATGATGAAAGAATCGGTAACGGACATTACCTCTTCTTTGAAGTGCCCTATTTGAGTCCTCCACTTAGTGCACTAAAATTGGTCTTTGAAGAAGACCAGGACCTCTAGGGTGTTTCTAGGGAAGTGGAGAAGATAATTTTTCAGGGGTTTTCCGAGCATGAAGGCTCAAAGTGGTGTGAGTAAGAGAGGGAGGAGGTTCCCTTTTATAAGGGAGGAGAGGGGAACCTTTGGAATAACTAAAAATATTATTTTATTATAATGTCATATTCGGTTTTTAATTGCTCCAAATTGAGTTATTTCGATGATAAGGTGGGTATGGGTCGAAATAATCTCATAAAATATAATTTAGACAAGTTTAGGTCATTATATTAACCATATCTTTTATTTTTAACTCTTAGTTAATTAGATTGACATTTACCATGTCACTTTGTATTTTTATAATATATAGTTAATAAACATACCATATACATCCAAGCGACCCCCAAGTAGTCCATTAATGATACAACTATAGTGATATAAGTATCTTTTCCTAACCTTAGTTTTTTATGAATAAAATAACAATCAATAATATAATATTTGTTTTAAAAACTATTTTATGTCAATTTTGACACTATTTAGTAATTGATTTTTGTGAAAATAATAAAAGAATGATTATTTCAAACAAAGTTAATTAAATAAATACTAAGATGTCCTATTAACCTAAAAAAATTTGTCTAATTCACAAAAAGTCTCAAATTACATTTATTTGGGTATTTCTATCATCAATTATGTCAATATTTCATTAAAAATATAATTACTGCATCATCTTTGTGTCATAAATAAATTAAATTATTTAATGTCTAAAAATTATTAATAAATTATTATTATGTAGGAAATCATATTATCTTTCTAAGGAATATTTAAAACCGAACTTATCTTTTGTATAACCCCATATTAAAAATGTTTTAATAAATAAACTTTGATTTTAACTCTTTTAACTCTTTTTTGAATTAAATAATAATAAATGTCCTAATCTAATCCAAGTGGGCCTAAATGTTCATATTTTATTCCTAAGTTTGTTTATGGTCGAATTACACTTATCCAATAGAATTATAACATTTTTTAGGGTAATTATAATACCATTTTTACCCTTAATTACCCTATTTACTTTTAACCGTGGTAAAAAAAAGTAAAAAGTTACTATTCACCAAAATTATTTTCATCTCATTGAACCACATTTTA
Source organism: Viscum album (assembly GCA_963277665.1). Lineage (NCBI taxonomy): Eukaryota > Viridiplantae > Streptophyta > Magnoliopsida > Santalales > Viscaceae > Viscum > Viscum album. Next base: position 1,773,378,264 of record OY728153.1, on the reverse strand, counting down.
CTTACTGAAATCAAAATTTCCTCTCGGATTTTTGAAATTCCACTCACAAAAGCGGTAGAATTATGTTTTATGAAAAATTCATTTTTTTTAACTACCACTTTGTGGTTTCACTATTCATCAAAAAATGAATGTTTCCAGAAAAATACCAAAAATTAGGCCTAAGAAATATTTGATATTATGAATTCAAAAATTATGTCTATTTTTCCAAATTCAAAACATATCAGTTTCATTAATTAATTTAAAAATTAAATCCCGTCGTCAAAAAAATAGCGTGTTTTTAAGAGATAATAACTATCAAAAGATTGACACTTGTTTATGTCTAGTTTAAATGTGAAATTACATCCAATGACAAACATTGTATTAAATTGTAAAAATATATTTTAAATATATTTTAAAACCACCCCAATTAATAATTTATCCCTATTACTTATTTCTATTGAAAAAGTTGTTTTTAATTAATAGCATATTGTTGTTTAGTGAAACTCGGTATTGCGTACTACACACGCTATCGAGGAAGGTCGTGATTGCGTGTAATGTAAGGCAAGTCAATGATGCGTGTTGTGTAATCTCCTTTTGGTTTAGGGTATAACACAAGACATTAATGAAATTAAAAAGAATATTTTTCATAAAATCTCGGGGTGTTATATGGTCTAGGCTGATAAACCAGTAAACCCACCTTACCTATTCCAAATTTCATGTGCCATGTAACTCTCGAAAAACAAGTGGAGCGTGGACTCCTCCTGATGGATTCCACAATAAGGGCACCTTGACTCCAAATTAATGCAATCCCTTTTGATGTGTTAATTCTTGGATAATAAATTATTCTATATTCTCCATACTACGAATTTGAGCTTCAGAAAGGAGTGTGTTTGCACCATAGGGAAACACCCCAACTATGAATTACCTCAAATGTAATGAGAAGCTGACGATATTCATTTCCGGATAAGACTTCTAAAGATGAGCCTATGATAACACATTCGTTTGGGTCATGAGATGAATCAGTGAGATCCAAGATATTATGATACTCCTTTTCTAAAACTACATGGGTGAAATCAGGGATGCTTTTCGCATGACTATAATGAAGGTATAATACAGGGAAACTAGGGAAACCCAAAAGAGACTATACCCAATACAATTATCTTCTCATGATTATTAAGCCATGTGCAACTAGATCATTAATGGAGTTGGCTCTTCTATCTGAGCAACTCAATTAATGAAATACACTTCTATTCTCATGATTATTCTCTTGGATACTACAGTGAAAGTACTCCTCAAGAAAGGAGTTCAAACCATAGAATTATCTTCCCTTCCATTAAGAATATTAACTGTGTCACATGGGAACATGATATGTGACACACAATTGAAATTAAATGTGCACAGACAATGGAGGATACAACCATATTGAAGGGTTTTGTTAATAAGATGGCTCAAGGAGTCTTTCAAAAGAATAAATAAACTTCTGGACAATGGATAATCATAACGAAGCAGTCATACAAATGTAAATAACTTCCAACTCTTACCCATTAAAGAATTATTAAACCAAGTGATACTAAATCACCTATACAACAAGTTAGAGAACCATGTGGAGATGCCCATGAATAACAGTACATTTACAATATAATTCCATCATAGAGTATCATAATATTTTTCCATGTCCAGCTTTATAACCACATTCAAGCCTAGATAGTTTTTGTTGATATCATTAATAAATTCTTGTTCCAAACTGATTTCTCCCAGAATTTATGTACACCTAATGAATCTATGTTGTTCTTTCAAGAATTGGTTGGGAAGGAGAATTAAAATTCATCAGTTTAGAATACTTTTCAAGACCTTGTATGGAATGTTTCACATGATTATAGTCGGGTGTTGATGTAGCAATGATGGACCCTTAACCAATAAAAATTAAAACATGGGTGGTAGCATATGCCATGTTTGAGAGATTGCCTACCTGAAAAAAAACATTCACTATGTCGATAAGATATTTCTTTACTAGATCCCATATAGCCACCTAGAATGAGCCTGGGAAACCATCAGGCCCAACTAATCTATCCCGGTTAAGACTGGACATTGCCTTGATGATCTTCCATTCCTCAGGAATAGACCCGAATGATATATTATCACTGGAGAAAAAATTTAATAGAATGGAATCGAAGTTGTCTGAATTTCCCATTGGATAGCCTCCCAGCATGCGAAGGATCAGACCAGCCAGTAGGAATTGAATGTAATGATTATACATAACGCCCACACCATCACAATAATCTATATATTTTCCATATTCTAATATGATATTAGGCCTGGTAAACTATATTCTCTCTTTAACACAATCCTGAAAAAACACAGTACTCTTACCACTCTCATAAAACCATTTGATCCTTGAATATTCATAGGCCATTCTCTCTTTCTCCAATATTAGTTTTAAAATGGTGTTTTTCTAACATGAGATATCTATGAAAATAACAAAATTATAGTTTCCCTCTGGTATTAATTCCAACTGCTCGATATCATCTTTGATTATTTACATGTTTTGGAAATGTGGGGGCAGTTTGGAATCCTATGAAAGAAGGTCCCCTTGAGCTTCTGAAAGTTTTTGTAAATATTTTTCCACCTAAAACCCAACACTGCTTTGTTCCACCACATGCCCACCTCCTGGTGATATGATGAATTAGTGGGTCAAAGGAAAGAAAAAAGGAAGCAGCCTCCATTTTCTACTCTAATAGAGATTTCCATGAAAATTTGTAGAATGATCAAAGATCCTCGCACTAGGTGAGAGACCTTGATATCAGGGAAGGAAGAGATAACATTCATGTTCAACAAAAAAATTATCTAGGGAACCCCATGTTTGTTTATTTCCCCTCTAGTTATTACAACATGTAAAATGGTCTCATGAAGACCCAAGGCCTAAGTGATAAATGTATGCCATGAACAAAATAAATTCCTTAATTTCCTTGCGGAAGAAATATCATCAACCCTTCTTCTCATATGCATCCGAGATAATGTTGAAGCCCCCCCAACCCAATAACTAGATTGAATCCACCCATGTCCTGATAGAGAGCCTCTCTCTCCTGATCATCAAATTTAGCATAGAAGAAAGTGAAGTACATGAAGCTCACTCCTATTGTAATGATCCACTGTATTTCAATGAAAATTACCTTCTCATATGTATGTCATAAAATCACATGAATACACAAAAAAATGAACTACTAAGTTCTAAGTTACCTTTAAACATAAGTTTGTCACTTCTGTGTTGGGAATTTTGAAAATCTGACATGTACAGTTGTGTTCAAGATGATTTTTGGAGTCTAATGAAACAAAAATAATTTTGGTGAATAGTAACATGCCCATGTGAATAGTAACCTACACTAATGAATAGTAATATGACCCTTATTAATATTAAATCATCCAACATAAGAGTAACCTTACCCATGAATAATTAAATAAAATTTAGACATCTAAGAAAGTGACAATTTTACTTTAGTAAACGTTTTGGTATTTTGTATGTCATAAATAATTAATTATAATTAATTAATTAATTTAAAATAAATTTAATTTTCTTAAAATGTATTCATTAATTATAAAATCAATGTCTAATAGTTTTTAAATAATTTTATAAGACCCTACATAATTTTTGAAAGCACTATAAAATCATTTTTAATTTTAAAAACTGTTTTTTCTTAAGTAAATTATGGTTTTAATTAAATATTAAATTAATAATATTTAGAAAAATATTTTTTAAAAATGTACTAAATTTGTGGATTTTACACGTCGAAAATTGGTTGGGGTAAATTTTTTGGATTTTTCTAAAATACTTGATTTTTTTGTGAATAGCAAAATACATTAATTTTTCATATAAATACATTATAATTAATACCCACTATTTCAGAAATCACAAGTGATGTAAGCACCCAAATCCAGAAATCACATGCCTTATTTACTAATCTTTATCATGTATGACTTACTATTCCTTTTATTGGGAAGAAATAATAAGTTAATGATTATAATATTATGAATTCCCTCCTCCCCTCCACTATAAAACCCCCCTTCACTCCCTCTTCTCTCCACTCCTCTCAAGACTTTTTCCTTGCCATTATTCTGCCAAAATATCTCCCCAATGTCCTCCCCCATGTCCAAAATCTCTCATCCTCCTCAAAATACAAAAACCTATACCCTTAAGAGGTTCTCAAAGGAGGAAGTCTCAAGAGGTAAACTCCTCTTCCCAATTACTTCTTTTCTTTTAAGTTCTTTTCTTTTTTCTTTTTTTCCTAACCTCCTTTCACCATAATAGTATGATAAATCCAGTAACATACATGTACTAGAATGTATTCATTCCAGTTTTATATTTCATTATCTTCTCTCCTTTCCCCACCCTTTTATTTGAAAGAAATGAAAGAACCGTTTGAGATGTGATAATTTAGCACATTCAAGGACAACCGTTTATCAATTTATATTATTATCTTTAATTCTGGTGATTAAACCATTGAGTTATGGTTGAACAAGATTATTATATATGTAATTAATCTCATTTTTGGTTCTTAAATCCTTTGGTACAAATGGAATTAAGTTATAAAGCAAAACACATTCTTTGAAATCAAATCCACCGATTAACAAAAACGGTTATCACTGTCATTATATATATAAAACTTCTACTTCACTATAAGTAACATAATTAAAATTAAAACCATGTAATATCCTGGATACTAAATAAAGAATATAACTTCATTTCTGTACAACTACTTTCATCTTTCATATAATCCAAACTTGAATATAAGTGGACCAATCTTTTAAAGCCAAGTAAACAAACGAGCCTGAATAATTAAAATGAACCTTGTAACTAATATAAAAGGATTTGAATGAAATGAAAATGGCTATATTAAATAAATTTAATATAGAATAGGTTCTCAAATTATTAATTAATAAGACTAATTTGTTTTTTCAGTTCCTTAATAACAAGTGGAGAACACCTACAGATTTAAGGTAATGGATCATCCCCATTTCACTCTTAATCAAGATTGTTGTCTATTCTATGCCTTTTTGTGTAAAAGTAAGTGTTGGGGTATGTTTATAAACCTTCCCCATACTGAAATAATGTTTTATAAGTAATGATAAACCACTTATCTCTATCATCAATCCCTCATAGTTACATCTGATACCATGCCAATAAACTATAATGGATTCTTCCTGAACTTCCATTATTCCTTCGGGTTGCTCTATCTTTCTTTTTACCAAAATATAGTTTCCTTTTTATGTAAAACTTCAAAATTCTTTTTATATTATCTAAAATCATGTTCTAAGATCCATCTCTCATTCTCTTTCGGGAATATACATGCTTTTAAGTGAATCTCTCCTCGATACTTCCCAATAAGCACATTTGGTTTAAAGGAACTTCCGGAACTGTTACCCAATTTCAAGTGCACTCTATCTTCTGATTTGAGAATCCATTGTCTTTGTAAATTCAGTATTTTTATTATTAAAACATTATTAGTTCTATTATGGTTTTATGTAAAATAATTTCTTCATTATTATTTTAAAATCTCTATAGTATTTTCCATAAAACTGCACAAAAATGTTTTAATGCTATTGTTTCTAAAATACATTTCTCATATGATTTCACTTATGTTTGACACCACTTACCATGTTATATGCCTATTTTACCCTATAAAATACCATGTATTTTCTAATTCATTCCTTACATGGACACTTTCATGATATTCCCTTTGGGTATGATTTTTGTCATGATTGTGGTACCCAATTCTTTCTATGGGTACCCTTATGTTTTTTTATGGTTGATTATGTATGATTGTATATGTGGTAAGAATATTTATGTGGCAAGAATATTCATGAAAATGTTGACATGGATGCACCAATATAGCGCTTCAATGCATTGGGTAAGGATAAGTCTCATGAGATGCGATGTAAAATGGGATTGGCGGTTATCCTTGACCCGTACTGAAATGGGAAACAGGATTGGCGGTTAGCCTTGACCCATACTAAAGAAATGTTTTATGATTTTTCCACATTTCTATGATTAAATGTTTATATGATCTCATGATTATATTAAATGATTTTATAAGTTTCATGCTTTGGATATCATTCTTCCATGCCTCCAAACTCATGTGGTTGAGATGTATCCTTATGTTCATTACCTTACTAAGCTTCTTAGCTCATACCTTTGTTCATGTGTTCCCCAGGGTACCCTATGCAGATGTAAGGTCTCAAAAGAAGTTAGAATATCTTTATGGATATGAAATAAAGAAAAAAATTTAGACCCATGTTTTATGTTATATGTACCTAGTCTTCCAAGAAAGTAAACTTAACGTTCATTGGCTTGTACTCTAGTGATTAATTATGATTAAAATCATGAAATGTTTTATGTAAAAGGTTTGGGTCACTATATTTGGTATCAGAGGATGGCCTCATTATTTTTAGAGATTAGGAATAGAGATCCTCAGTGAGAACCTTATGGATGAAACTAAGTATAAGAAAACAGTCCAAAATTTTGGTGAGTATGGAGTAAGTGGTTTGTCAAGCAAATAAATCCCAGTCTGGATACGAGCAAGTAGAGACGGATCTGGCACAGATGTATCTAGGGGTAAAACCCAAAAACACCGATATGAGCTAGAATCGAACGGGAACTGCTGAACGATAACGGGCCTTACTGAACTCTTTGTCACGACACTCCCAGGGGATATGCTTTGGTAGATTCATGAGCTTAGTAAAAAACATTATTAAGGGACAAAAAGAAGCCCATAAGAATATAAGTTATTAAATAGATGAAGGATAATCTAGGTTTAAACTTAAGTAATCACAAGTTATGATATACTTCTTCTTTATAAGTTCATACTTTTATGTTCAAAGTTTCCTTTTTATGATTAATAGATAAGTATTCAAGACCTCTAATTATACATTCTTTTTCTTAGTTAATGGTGGGAAATATAAAAAAAACATTCCAACAACCAATGTGATAAGAAATGTGATGATTGCCCTAATGATATGTCTGATGTGACTGAAGCGGGTGCTCAAAACATCATGACAGTACTTGCTCAGCTGACTCGAGTTATGAATAATAACTTGAATTAGGTGGGATGTCCCCTTCCTCCAAGGAAAGAGCATGTTGCCGTAGAATCCTTCATCCAGCAAAGGCCTCCCATGTTTAGCGGGTCTTCTGATCCCCTCCTCGTAGAACAATGTATTAACTCCACAAAAAATATTTTCTCTATCCTCTAGTGCTTTGAAGAAGATAACGTTGTACTGGCGGTCTATCGTTTTGATGGGGAAGCTGATCAGTGGTGGACACTGATCAAGAATACAAAGTCCCAAGAGGAAATTGATTCCACTAATTGGGAGGAATTCAAGAGGATGTTTTTTAACAAATATTTTCCTCGAACCCTCAATCTAAATATGGAAATAGAGTTCCTTGGAGTCAAGCAAAAGGAAGATGAGACCATTGGGGCGTATGAAGCGAACTTTACAAGTTTTTCAAGGTACACCTCTGGCTTTGTCATGAACAACAAAATTAAGGTGGATCACTTCTTTAGAAGACTAAAGACGAGTCTATGAATTGTGTTGGTGATTTGAGAATTCGACAGCTATGAAGAGATTTTCCGTTGTGCCCTCAAGGTTGAAATGGATATTAGAGACTCTCAGTGGTCTCATGGACCTAGTGAAAAGAAGAGGAAAATGGAGAACAAGAAGGGTGGTTCATCAAATAGATCCCATGATAGAAAAAAGCCTCAGTTTCCCCATTGAAAAAATTGTGGGAAGAAGCATCTTGGTGACAGTATCAAGGGAACCCAGAATTGCTTCAAATGCATAAATATTGGTCATCTGAACAAGAACTGAAAAAGGGATATGAAAAATCCCACTAATGGTGAAGAAGAAATGAAGGTTTAGATCAACACTCAGCCTGCAGTGCAGTGTTATAACTTCAAGGATCTTGGGCATTATGCGAAAAATTTCCCTAAGCTGAGGGTTTTCGGAGGCAATCAAAAACAACCTCCAAGGTAGCGAGGAAGGGCTTATTCTTTCACTATTGCCGAGGTGGAGCCAGAAAATGATGTGGTAACAGGTACGCTTGTTATTCATTCAAGAATAGAGAACATTCTATTTGATTCTTGTTCTACACATTGCTTTATATCTTGCAAGTTTAGTAGAACTATTCAAACACCACCTCGAAATTTGGAGGAAAAGTTATCTGTGAGAACAGAGAATGGGGAAATTATTGCATCCATGGTTCATAACTCCTCCCAAGTTAATGTTTGTGGACTGAACCTCCCATCAAATCTTTTCATACTTCCTTTAGTGAAGTTTGACGCTATCTTGGGCATGGATTTGCTATCTTTGTACAAGGCATGTAATGCCCTGACCCCAGTTAACCAGAGTCAGTGGATTATTTTAATAAATTTTCATGATTACAAGGAATCATGTCTCAAAGGACCCATCAGATTAGCAGTCTTGGAAAATAGATTACATACATGAATGTTACATTACACTTTAATACATACAAAACAACATAAATAATCCTTTATGAACACCATTATTCCCTTGGATTAACCTAGCATATAAATTAAAATACACTTCTTGGAATCTTGGGAAAAATAAAACATAGAAAGGGGTGCTCTCAAACTCTCAGTAAGGGTAATCAATACAATGGAAACATTCATAAATAATCATAAACATTTAAGGCAATGTATAACTAAAACAAAAGCCTTTTAAACTTGAAATTCAGCAAAATATGGAAAAAATAAAATGAAAAAATTGCATTTACTTATTCACATGGATATTATACTAGTCGAAAAATCACATGCAATATCAATAACAACTTTCATAATGATGGAATGTATAATTTCAGACAATCATAACCACATAGTCAAGTCCTTGTGCCAAGAATACAAATAAGATTTTGTCAAGGCCTTATTCCAAGACACTAGTTTTTCTCATGAGACCTACCGATGCATCGAGGAGCAATAGCGGGCTCCACCCGTCAATTATTATGTCCAATTCATTCCTCATACGAACATGTTCAAACATAATATAAACATTCATATTAAAAATAGCATACGAAATGTCAATACATTCTCCATAAACCATGAATGGTATAAAAATAACACATCTACAGTAAAACATATCACAAAACCTTTAATACAATATGGAAGTTTTGTATCATAACAAATCAACTTCAAATAATCTTAAAATCCATCAAACGATGTTGACATTGATGAAATCAAAATAATTTGAGAGAAATATCTCTTTTTTGAAATCATTAAAAAGACAAATAATTATAAAATAAAACATTTACTTTGAAAATATCCTTATAATCTTGTAAGAGAAGTTCTAAAGATTTTATAATGGCGAAAAATAGTTGCACCCACCGTATAAGTTAAAAAGATACATTATTACCTAAATTCTGTCGAAAAGGTTTAAAAGGACCTTGTTTGGAAAACGACGGAAAGATTCTTTTATAAAAATATTATAAAAAGTCAAAGAAGTGTATAAATGAATTTAAACCATAGTATGTAAAATATTAATAATGGTTTGAAATACATTTTTATGAAACAAGGATGTGGATGATAAAGAGGTTCTAGTAGGTAATTATGTATAAACATCCTCGAATAATGAAGAGATTGTGAAATAATCTTTTACCAATTTGGTAACTCACGAAACAGACACCCCATGAAATAGGTATCATACAATGAATATGTAAATAAAAATAAATTAATGTTTATTACACAAATATTACAATTATGGTTAGTACATACACCACATAGAAGGTAATGGTGGAAATATAGTACGAATCTCACGGGAATAAGAAGTGAGATGAAAACCCCTTACCTTGCACTTTCCTTTAGTTGATGGTACATTTAACCTCTTGTATGAATATCGTAGTATGTTATTAAGGTATAACAAAAATATATTAATATTTATGGTGTCATACATGATTCAATTATTACTTTATACTACCCATTTAATAATAATTTACATGTTAAATTAACATTTCGGGTAATAATCGCTTTCTTTATCATATGTGTTTTAACTTGATACTTTTGATTGTATCACTTAGATCATGATTTAGTACTTCCAAAATATAAAACATGATTTATATATCATATATATTTTTAATATAAATATGTATAATAGACATATATATGAAATAAAAAACACCGTTTATGGAGACGGTAGTCCGTACGTACACATAAACGATGTTTCCGTTTTCATATCATATTGAACTAAACTAAGTGAATAAAGTATCTGTAATTACACACACACACATATATATATATATAACTATATTAGTATTATTTTTTCATATATTACATACTTATTAGTAATATATATTTTTATAATCGTCGATGAATGGTGAACATGGAAATGAATCTCATCGCGTCGTGGAGACAGTAATCTGTACGTACGCACGAGCGATAATTTCATTTTCATAATGGTGTGGAATTGGATGGTACATTAATTTAATAGAGACATTATAATTTTATTCTAATTATTTATATACATATTACTCATCATTATATCCATCCAAATAAAATTGTTTTGAATAACAAATTACACCACGACGTGGAGACAAAAAGTCGTACGTACGCATGCACGGTAACATTATCATTCAAAAGATGGATAGGATAATGAATATAGGTGTGCCATATTTATAATAACATCACAGTATATATAAGATACTGGAGTTATTATTTTATAATATAAATAACAAAGAATGAGTAAGTGGAAGAAGTCGAGAACTTGAAAGAGGGTTGTGAAATCATTACCTCTTCTTTGGGTTCTTCCTTTTGATTTGATCAAAAGGGATACTTAAGTAGGATTTATAAACAATGGAGGGCCTCTAGGATGAAGTGAGGAAATTTCAGAGGATATTTGGATAGGTTTTGGCAGAGACAAATTGCTTAGATGGTGTGAAATAGAGTGAAGGGGGAGTGCCCTTTTATAAGAGGGGAGAGGGGTACCTTAGAAAAAACTTAAAATATTATTTTATAATAAATTAATATTCAGTTTATAATGGCTCCAAATTGATTTATTTCTTGGATAAGCATGTTATGGGTCGAAAGCCTTTCAACCAATATATTTTATACAGGTTTGGGTCATTATGTTAACATCATATTTTAGTTTTAACTCTTAGTTAATTAGTTTGACATTTACCATATCACTTTGTATTTTTATATTATATAGTTAATAAACATACTATATACATCCAAGTGACCTCCATGTGGTCCATTAATAATAAACCTACCATTTTAAAAGTCATTTGGCCAAAACATAGAATTTTATGAATAGAATATCAATTAATAATATAATACTTGTTTTCAAAAGTTATTTATGTCAATTTTGACACTATTCAATAAATGATTTTTGTTAAAGTCTTAACAACTTTATTAATATAATTAAATTTATTTAATAAATCCTAACATGTAATATTAACCAATAAAATTCGTGGATGTCATCAAAACCTTCAAATTATTTTTATTTTAACTTTTATAATACCAATTATTTGATTGTTTTATTATTAAGGAAAATGTTGCATCATTATTATGTCATAAATAAATTTAATTATTAAATGTCAAAAAATTATAAATAAAATACCATTATGAGGGAAATATTATTTAGCTTTATAATGAATATTTATAGTCGAAAATATAACATATATAACCCTATGTAAGGTCTTTTGCTAAAAGATATTTGCTTATGTCATTTTTGTATTTACTTTAACTTAATTAATATAAAGTGTCATTATCACTTACAAGTGGATCCATGGGGTCCCCAAAATCGACCCAAAGATGCCAATGGTCATACATGTATCAACCAATAGGGTTATGACAAAATTTATGGTAACTTATTATTATTATAATATTATTTTTTACCCTTATTTACCATATTTACCCTTTAACCATGATAAATAAATTACTTACCAAAGTAATTATTCAAAATTTCTAAAATAAAAGTTACCTATTTACACAATTTAGACATCATAATTCTAAATATTGAATCCATTTTTCTAAATTAAAAACACAGATGTGGCAGAACATAATTTAAAATTAATTCCCGTTGTTAAAACAAAAAGCGTGTTTCTATGAGATAATAACTATCAAAAGATTGAAACTTGTTTATATCCGGTTTAAATGTGAAATTATCTCCAATGAGCAAAATTGTATTAAATGATAAAAATATATTCTAAATATACTTTAAAACCACTCAAAATCATTATTTATCTCTATAATTTATTTTGATTAAAAAAGTTGTTTTAAATTAAAATTTAGTAATTTTCACTATTCACCAAAATATGAAAGTTATCAGAAAAACAACAAAAATTTATTGAAACTAAATTCTTATTTCCTAATTTTAAATAAGAAGATTATTTTGTCAAATTTAATATATAAAAGTTTCAAATATTTTATTTAAAAAGGGTACTCCATTAAAAGGTTGTAAAATTGTATTATTTGAAAAATAATTCTTTTATCTGAAAAAAATGAATTTTTTCTTACATTATGTATAAGAAACTCATAATATGAATTCTAAAATTATAAGGATTATATACAGTTCAAAAATCAGTTAACACTGTTCATAAACGCTTTTGAACAGCTAGTTTGGTAAGTTGTAGTGCGCTTAAACTCGGTGTTGCGTGTAGTGAAAATTATTGAATTACTTTGAAGAAATAACGTACTACTAAATTTTTGTGGTGTTACATTCTTCCCTCCTTCAATAAATTGTGTCCTCTCAATTTGAAATTTTTCTTCAAAAATAAAAGGTTGAAAATAAAAAATACCTTTGTGGGAAAACCCACATATGAAATTGGGTTAATAAAATTTAGTCCTAATAGGAGGAAAAGGGGAATGAAAAAGTCACCACCAAATTATGATCTAAATTAGGAGAACATTGGTGGCAATAGAGACACGTAATTGGAGGGAAAATGTAATTATTTATAGGAAGTGATTGAGGTCATCAATCACAAACAATTCTAGAATTGTGGGCCTCAAAGACAGCAATCTATTATAATTTCAAATACCATCGGTTCAACAAAACGTAAGATATTAAGATAAAACATTTTTGGTTTTACGATTCCTTACTAATGTTTATGAATTTATTTTCATCATAGAAAAAGTGAATAAAAAATGTATACTTGTCAAGTAGAGTTATATCCTTCAACAAATTCCCACCACAAACACATCATTCACTCCAAATGATTTCAAAAAAAATTCTATTTACCTAAATCATATAAGGTCCCAAAAAAATGAATTTATAATTCATTTGTCAGACTATTTAAAAAAAACCAAATTATACACAGTAGTACATCACGTAGTCCAGTCGTAGGTGATGCTCCTTTGTCTCTCTTTGGTTGTGGGATAAAGTCTCGCGGCTTTGCCGGATGGGACGGGTTTCCGCCCGACCTCATAGATTTCCTTTTTATGGCAATCCAAAATTAAACATAACAATAGTATAAAATTTCAAACATAATTCAATCCAGCCTTTAGAATTATCTGAAATAGTTATATCCAAAATCTCAGTCCAAAATTTATAAGGAAGTTAAACATAATCAGGATCCTTTTATCCAGGTAATAACATGTGAACGCCTTCATCATGTATTCTTTTACAACATCGCAATATCCTGAATTACCAAGATCAGCCATCTCTTATTCCAAAAACACTACCACATTATCAGGACCATATTATGGATTACCTTTCCTTCAACCATGTATTTTCCAAAAAGTGTAGCTTACTATTAAGTCACATTTTTTAGAACCATATACTCTCAAATCCTCAATAAAGTATTACTATAGTACAACCCTTATTTATCTCCATAATTCATGTAACCAGTATACTGTAGATACAACACTCAAATGAAATAATTCTATAATAACGACATAGGAAAACTATTATTTATTCTTCATCTCAGGTAGTATCATTACATTATTATTATCCAATAACATCATTTTTGGTATACTCTTACGAATGGGATATTGTTTCGCGTAGTGTCTCAACGCCTTGCAGATTAGCATTTTACATTTGAAAACATTTTCTTACCCTTGCATTCATGTACTTGGTGTCCTTTTTCGCCACACTTATAACAACCCCCATTCTCTTCAATCATTTACCAATTTTATTCATTCCACATTTACCACATATTGAAAAATCCTTCTTTCCCTTATTCCATTTATCTATCTTTCTTTCTACCGACCTTTCCTCCTCTTGCTTTCTATCAAAGCCATAGGATTTGGAGAATTCTTTATGATCTTATGATACTATTTATTCATATGATGATAATACGTGGGAGACTATTTTATTTCTAAATTTTGGATTAATACCATGAATGATATGACCCTTCTTATTCTTTGGATCATACATATTACTAGAGTTCACATTCCTTCAACTAGGAGACATTTCTATAAAATCGTATACACTAGGTCAGTTTAAGAATTGCAATGAATAATTCCAAACTTATAAAATACCTAACATAAATTGAACAGTTTATGGATATAATCCATAAAAATATTTTCATTGATGATTTATATACTAGTAGATCTTTTATAATGATTTGTAAGGAAAATTAGAATTATCCTAAGCATATCCCCCGGGAGTGTCGTAACCAAGAGTGCAGCAAGGCCCGTTATCGTGAACCAGTTCGCGTTCGAGTCTGGATCAAAGCGGTGTTTTCGGGTTTTAACCCTAGGTACATCTATGCCAGATCTGCCTCTACCTTCTCGTATCCAGACAGTGATGTATTTTCTTCGAAAACTCACAAAATCTCAACATTACCAAAATTCTAGGAAGTCCTTCTATATTAATCCTCAAAGTCTATCTTAGGGTAATGTGCTCTATTCAGAGTATACCTAAATCTGTTTTCCAAGGTTATTTCTAAACTTCTATGATACCAACTGTAACGCCCTAACCCCAGTTACCCAGATTCAGTGCATTATTTTAATACATTGGCATGATTAGAAGGAATCATGTCCCGAAGGACCGATCGGTTTAGCAGTCTTGGAAAATAGATTACATACATGAATGTTACATTACACTATAAGACATACAAAACAACATAAATAATCCTTTATGAACACCATTATTCCCTTGGAATAACCTTTCTTATCAATCACAATACACTTCTTATAATCTTGGGAAAATTAAAACATAGAAATGGGTGAGCTCATATGCTCAGTAAGGGTAAGCAATACAGTGGAAATTTTCATAAATATGCACAAACATTTAAGGCAATGTATAACTAAAAAAGCCTTTTAAACTTGAACTTCATCATAATATGGAAAAAATAAAATGAAATAATTTCATTTACTTATTCACATGGATATTCTACTAGTAGAACAATCACATGAAATATCAATAACCACTTTCATAATGATAGAATGCATAATGTCGGACTATCATAACCACATAGTCAAAGCATTATGCCAAGACTACAAATAAGATTTTGTCAAGGACTTGGGACAAGGAACTAGTTTCTCTCATGAGACCAACCGATGCATTGAGGAGCTATATCAGGCTCCACCCGTCACTTATTAAGCCCAATGCATTCCTCATATGAACAGGTTTAAACATAACATAAACATTCGTATTAATACTAGCATATGAAATGTCAATACTTTCTCCATAAACTATAAATTGTATAAAAATAACACATCCACAGTAAAACATATCAAAAAACCTTCAATACAATATGGATGTTTTTTATCATAACAAATCAACTTCAAATAATCTTAAAATCTATCAAAGGATATTAAAATAGATGAAATCAAAACTATTTTAGAGAAATATCTCATTTTTGAAATCATTGAAAAATCACATAATTAGAAAATAAAAAATTTACCTTGAAAATATCCTTATTAGATTTTAAGTTAAGTTACAAAGATTTTATAACAGCGGAAAATAGCCGCACCTATCGTATAATTTAAAAAGAGACATTCTTACCTTAATTCTGTCTAAAAGGATAAAAATGACCTTGTTTGGAAAACGACGTAATGATTCTGTTATAAAATTCTTATAAAAAGTCAAAAAAGGGTATAAATGAATATAAAACATAGTCTATATAATATTAATAATGGTTTAAAAGACATTTTTATGAAAAATGGATGTGGATGATAAAATGGTCTTAGTAGATAATTTCGTATAAACAACCTCGAATAATGAAGAGATTGTGAAATAAACCCTTACCAATTTGGTAACTTACGATACATACACCACATGAAGGAGGTATCATAAAAATAATATGTAAATACAAATAAATTAAAGTGTATTACACAAATAATTCAATTATGGGTAGTACATACACCACACAAAAGGTAATAGTGGCAATATGATACGAATCTCACGGGAATATGAAGTGAGATGAAAACCCCTTACCTTGAACATTACTTTAGTCAAGGGTACATTTAAACTCCTATATGAAAATAATTGTATGTTATTAAGGTATAATAGAAATATATTAATATTTATGATATCATACATGATTCATTTATTACTTTATAATGACCATTTAATAATAATTTACATGTTATATTAACATTTTGGGTAATAATGGTTTTCTTTATCGTACAGGTTTTAACTTGTTACACTTGATTGTATCACTTAGATCAAGATCTAAGTACTTCCAAAATTTAAAAAATTATTTATATATCATATATATTTATAATATAAATATGTATAAAAGACATATATATGAAATAAAAAACACCATTTATGCAGACGGTAGTCCGTACGTACGCATAAACGATGTTTCTGTTTTCATATCATATTGAACGGAACTAAGTGAATAATATATATGTAAGTACATATATATATATATCTTCAGTATCATTATTATGTCATATATTACATACTTATTAGTAATATATATTTTAATAATCATCGATGAATGGTGAACATGGAAATGAATCTCATCGCGTCTTGGAGATGGTAATCCGTACGTACGCACGAGCGACAATATCATTTCCTTAAATTTGTTTAATTGGATGGTATATTAATTTTATAGAGACATTAGCATGATATTTTTATTATTTATATACATATTACTCATCATTATTTCGATCCAAGTAACATAGTGTTGAATAACAAATTAAACCACGGCGTGGAGACAGTAATTCATACGTACACATGCATGGTGACATTATCATTCATAAGATGGATAGGATAAAGAATATAGTTGGGACATATTTATAATAACGTCACAGTATAAAGAAGATACTGGAGTTATTATTTTATAATTCAAACAACATAGAAAGAGTAAGTGGAAGAATACGAGAACTTGAAAGAGGGTGGTGAAATCATTACCTCTTCTTCAGGTTCTTCCTTTTGATTTGATCAAAGGGTATCCTTAAGTAAGATTTCTGACCAAAGGAGGGCCTCTAGGATGAAGTGAGAAAATTTTAGATGATATTTGGGTAGGGGTTGGCTGGGTCAAATGGTTGAGAAGATGTGAAATAGAGTGAAGGGGGAGTTCCCTTTTATAAGAGGGATGAGGGATACATTAGAAAAAACTTAAAATATTATTTTATAATAAATTAATATTCAGTTTATAATGGCTCTAAATTGATTTATTTTGAAGATAAGGTGGGTATGGGTTGAAATAATTTCAACCTATATATTTTAGACAAGTTTGGTTCATTATATTAACCTTATCTTTTAGTTTTATCTCATAGTTAATAAGTTTGACATTTACCATGTCACTTTGTATTTTTATATTATATAGTTAATAAACTTATTATATACATCCAAGAAAACACCAAGTGGTCCATTAATAATACACCTACCATTAAATAAGTCCTTTTTCCAAACCATAAAATTTTAGTTATAGAAATTCAGTTAATAATATATTATTTGTTTCAAAAACTAATTTATGTCAATTTTTACACTATTCAATAATTGATTTTTTTATAGTATTAAAAAATTTATTAATTCGAATAAAATTCATTTAAGAAATACTAACATGAAATATTAACCAATAAAATCCGTGTAATTCATCAAAACCTTCAAATTATATTTATTTTAACTTTTATAATACCAATTATTTGATTCATTAATTATTAAGGAAAATACTGCATCATTATTGTTTCATAAATAAATTTAATTATTCAATGTCTAAAAATTATAAATAAAATACAATTATGTGGGAAATATTTTTTATCTTTCTATTTAATATTTATAGTCTAAAATATAACATATATATCCCTATGTAAAAATTCTTTTTCTAAAATATATATGCTTATGTCATTTTTGGATTTACTTTAACTTAATTAATATAAAGTGTCATTATCACTTAAAAGTGGATCCACGGGGTCCTTAAATCATCCCAAAGATGCACATGGTCGGACATGTATCAACCAATAGGGTTAGGACACGTTTTAGGGTAATTTATTTTTATTATAATATTATTTGTTACCCTTATTTACAGGATTTACCCTTTAACCATGGTAAATAAAATATTTGCTGATATAATTATTCAAAATGTATAAAAATAAAAGTTACCTATTTTAACAATTTGTACCACCTGATTCAAAATATGGAATCCATTTTTCTAAATTCAAAAACCAGAAGTGGAAGAAATCAATTTAAAATTAATTTCCGTTGTTAAAATAAAAAGCGCGCTTTTAAGAGATAATAACTATCAAAAGATTGACACTTTTTTATGTCCGATTTAAATGTGAAATTATGTACAATAAATTTTTTTATTAAATGGTAATAATATATTCTAAATATACTTTAAAACCACTCAAATTAATAATTTATCTATATTAATTATTTTGATTAAAAAAGTTGTTTTTAATAAAAGTTTAGTAATTTTCACTATTCATCCAAATATGAAAGTTATTAGAAAAACACCAAAAATTTATTGAAACAAAATTATTATGTCCTATTTATAAATAATAAGTTTATTTTTTCAAATTTAATATATAAAAGTTTCAAATATTGGATTTAAAAAAGGGTTCTCCATTAAAAGGCTGTAAAATTTCATTATTTGAAAAATAATTCTTTTATCTGAAAAAATTGAATTTGTTCCTACATTATGTATAAGAAACTCAAAATATGGATTCTAAAATTATAAGTATTCTATATAGGTCAAAATTTAGTTATTACTATTCATAAATGCTTTTCAACAGCTAGTTTGGTAAGTTGTGGTGCGCTTAAACACGGTGTTGCATGTAGTGAAAGTTATTGAATTACTTTGAGGAAATAATGTACTATGAAATATTGGGGTGTTACAAGGCCAACATCAATTTTCAGGAAAGGGAGATCACTTTTCACATCCCGAATCATCCTCCTATTCTTTACAAGTGTTAGGAGGAAGATGAGTCTCCTTTAGAATCATCATCTCATGTTTGGATACTACTTCCTTGTGAGAAAGGCTATCTAGCTCAAATGATTAGGACAAAGGATAGAATGATTTTTTAATACATTCCCATTGTTAGGGATTACACTGATGTATTCCCCCGAAGAGTTTCCTGGTCTTCCTCTTGACTGAGAGGTTGAGTTCTTAATTGAACTTATCCGTGGATCTCTACCAGTCTCAAAGACTCCTTACAGAATGGCCACTATAGAGTTAGAAGAGAAAAAGAAGCAGTTACAAGAGAAAATGGAGAAGGGTTTTATATGCCTGAGTGCTTCACCGTGGGGTGATCCAGTCCACTTCATCAATAATAAGGATGGAGCAATGCGCCTCTGTATTGATTATTCTGAGCACAATAAAATCACTATAAAGGACAATTATCCCCTTCCACGGATAGATGACTTGTTCTATCAACTTTGTGTAGCCAGTTATTTCTCTAAGGTGGAACTTTAGTCGGGATATCACCAACTAAAGATGAGGAAGGAAGATATTCCCAAGACTGCCTTTCGAACAAGGTATGGACACTAAAAGTTCATTGTGATTCCCTTCGGACTCACTAATGCTCCAGCAATTTTCATGGATTTAATGAATAGAGTCTTTAGAGATTACCTCGAAAAATTTGTGGTGGTCTTTATTGATGATATTCTGATATAGTCCAAGAGAAAGTAGGAACATGAGGAGCATTTGGAAACTATGTTAAAGACTTTTAGAAGGGGGAATTTGTATGAAAAATACAAAAAATGTGAGTTCTTGATGGAGGGAGTATCATTCTTGAGGCATGTAATCACCAGGAAAGGGATATCTATGGACCCTTACAAGGCAAAGGCAATTGAAGAGTGGCTGAGGCCAACATCTGTAACGAAGATCTGCAGCTTTTTAGGTCTAGCTGGGTATTATCGACGACTCATGTATAACTTTTCAAGATTGTCAAACCCAATGAACAAGCTGACACGGAAGGGAGTAAAGTTCATCTGGACACAAGAATGTGAAGACTGTTTCAAGGAGTTGAAAAAGAGGCTTATCAATGCACCGGTACTCACACTCCCTTCAAGTGGATAACTCTTTTTGGTGTATAGTGATGCTTCTAAGAATGGCATAGGTTTTGTGATAATGAAAAATGATAAAGTGATAGCATACGCCTCAAGGAAGACGAAAATCCATGTGGAAAACTATCCCACACATGATCTAGAGTTGGCAGCAATGATTTTTGCCTTAAAAATATAGTGGCACTACCTTTATGGTGAGAAGTGTGACATATACACTGACCACAAGAGCCTAAAGTATATATTCACACAAAATGAGCTCAACATGAGTCAAAGGAGATGGATAGAGCTAATCAAGAATTATGATTGCTCTATTCACTACCTTCCTGGAAAGGCGAACAAGGTAACAAATTCTCTAAGATGAAAAGAACCTATTACTGTATCCATGTTACAGATTGAGAAAGACCATATCCTCATAGATTTTAAAAGAATGGATTTGTAAATCATAAGGGTAGGGAATACATCCTACCTTTCCCAAATTATTGCACAACCATCCATCTAGGAGAAGATTAAGGAAGAAAAAAAGGGATGATGTGGAGATACAAAAGAGGGTGAATGCAGTAATAGAAGGCATGTTACAAGAGTTCCATATCGAAAATGATGGTCTGATTTAGTTTGGAACGCGGATTTGTGTTCCTTCATCAACTGGGATAAAGAAGGGGCTATTGGATAATGCACATAGCTCAACATTCTCTATCCATCATGGGAGTACCAAAATGTACCGTGATCTCTGAGAACTCTTCTAGTGGGATAACATGAAGAAAGAGATTGCGGAATATATATCAAGGTTCTTGGTATGTCAGCAAGTTAAAGAAAAGTGACAAAACTCCAATGGTATGATGCATCCTTTGCCTATACCCATGTGGGAATGGGAAAATGTTACTATGGAATTTTTCACAGGTCTCCTGAAGACGTTGAAGGGAAATAATGCAAAAAGGGTTGTGTTTGACCGACTCACCAAGACTTCCCATTTTATCACTATTCGGGAAGTCCTCTTGCTTGCACAACATGCAATGATATATGTGAATTATGTGGTGAGACTGCACGGTGTTCCAATCTCAATTTTCTCTAAGCATGATCCACGGTTCACATCTAAATTCTAGCGGATATTTCAACATTCGTTGAGTACTAAATTAAATTTCAGCACGGCCTATCACCCCCAAACAGATGGCCAGTCTGAATGAACTATTCATACGCTTGAAGATATGCTCAAAGCCTACTCTCTAGAATTCAAATGTGGATGGGATCATAATTTTTCATTAGTTTAGTTATTATACAACAATAGCTTCCACTCGAGTATTCAGATGGCTCCACATGAAGCTCCGTATGGAAAGTGATGTTGAACTCCAACCTGTTGGGATGATGTTGAAAAAAGAAAGCTACTTGGACCCGATAGTGTTCAAGAGATGACAGAGAAGGTTCAAGTCATATTGAAACACATAAAATCTGCTCGAATTCGACAAAAGAGCTATGTTGACAACCGTCAAAGGGACATGGAGTTCGACGTTTGAGATAAAGTATTCCTTCGAATATCTCCATGAAAGAGAGTCATGTGATTCAGGAAGAAAGGGAAGCTAATCCCAAGGTATATTGGACTCTTTGAGATCCTTGACCGCATGAGATCCATGGCCTATCGGCTTAAACATCCACCGAATATGGCTCGAGTCTATGATTTTTTCAGGTGTCACTATTAAGAAGTACATACCAGACCCCTCACATGTACTCTCTTCAGAGGTGGTACAGTTGTAGGATGATCTCTCTTATGAGGAGCAGCCAGTGAAGATCTTGGATCGTAGAGAAAACGTTCTATGCAACAAGGCTACTCATCTTGGAAAGGTACTATGGAGAAACCATAATTACAGAGAGGCAACATGGGAATTGGAAGAAGTAATGAAGGAAAATTACCCACACCTGTTTTTGGCATATAATGTAATACAAAATTTCGAGGGTGAAATTTCATAAGGGGGGAAGAATGTAACGACCCAATGTTTTTCACTGGAAATTCCCTTCTCCTATGTATGTCATAAAATCACATGAATACACAACATAATGAATTACTAAGTGCTAAGTGACCTTTAAACATAAGTTTGTCACTTCTGCGTTGGGAATTTTAAAAATCCTACATTAATGATTGTGTTCAAGATTGTTTTTGGAGTCTAATGAAACAAAAATAATTTTCGCTGAATAGTAACATACCCTTGTGAATAGTAACCTACCCTTATGAATAGTAATATGACCCTTATGAATAGTAAACCATCCATCATAAGAGTAACCTTACACATGAATATCTAAATGAAATTTAGACATCTTATAAAGTGACAATTTGACCTTAATAAACGTTTTGGTATTTTGTAAGTCATAATTAATTATTTACAATTTATTTATTTATTTAAAAGAAAACCCATTTTCTTAAAATTTGTTCATTATTATCAAATCAATGTCTTATAGTTCTTAGATAATTTTATAAGAACCTACGTATTTTTTGAAAGAACTATAAAATCAATTTTAATTTTAAAAACCGTTTTTAAGTAAATTATGATTTTATTAAAATATTAAATTAATAATATTTAGAAAATTATTTTTGAAAAATGGACTCGATTTTTGGAATATACATGTCAATAAATGGTTGGTGTTAATTTTTGGGATTTTTATAAAATACTTGAATTTTTGGTGAATAGAAAAATACATTAATTTACTATATAAATACATTATAATTAAAACCCACTATTCCTGACATCACAGGTGATGTAAGCACCAAAATCCCGAACTCACATGCCTTATATACTATTCTTGGTCATGTATGACTTAATATTCCTTGTCGTGGGAAAAATAATAAATTAATGATTATAATATTAGGAAATCCCTCCTCCCCTCCACTATAACCCCCCCCCCTTCACTCCCTCTTCTCTCCACTCCTCTCAAGCCTTGTGTCTTCCCATTATTATTCCCAAATATCTCCCCAAGGTCCTCCCCCACGTCCAAAATCTCTCTTCCTCCTCAAAATACCAAAACCTCTCCCCTTAAGAGGTTCTCAAAGGAGGAAGTCTCAAGTTGTAAATTCCTCTTCCCAATTTCTTCTTTTCTTTCAAGTTCTTTTCTTTTTTATTTCTTTCTTCACCTCCCTTCACCATAATAGTATGAAAAATCCAGTTACATACATTTACATTTATTTCTTCATGCTAGTGGTATATTTCATTATCTTCTCTCCTTTCCCCACCCTTTTATTTGAAAGAAATGAAAGCACCATTTGAGATGTGTTAATTTAGCACATTCAAGGACAACAATTTATCAATATCTATTATTATCATTAATTCTGGTCATGAAACCATCATGTTATGGTTGAACCAGATTATTATATATGTAATATTTCTTATTTTTGGTTCTGAAATCCTATGGTAAAAATGGAAATATGTCATAAAGAAAAACACATTCTTTGTAATCAAATCCACCGATTAACAAAAATGGTTATCACTATGGTTATATATATAAATATTAGACATCACTCTAAGTAACATAATTATAATTAAAACCATGTAATATCCTGGATATGAAGTAAAGAATATAACTTCAATTCTGTACATCCACTTTCATCTTGCATATAATCCTAACTTGAATATAAGTGAACCGATCTTTTAAAGCCAAGTAAACAATCGAGACCGGACAATTAAATTGAACCCTGTAACTAATCAAAAAGTATTAAAATGAAATAAAAAGGCTTATAATAAATAAATTGAATATATAAGAGGTTCTGGACTTATTAATTAATATTCCTAATTTGTTTATTCAGGTCATTAATAACAAGTGGAGAACACCAATGGATTTAAGGTAAGGGATCCCCACCTTTTCAATTCTTAATCAAGATTGTTGTCTATGCTATGCCTTTTTGTGTAATACCAAGTGATGGGGTATGTTTATAGAACTTCCCTGTGCTTCCCTAATGTTTTATAAGTGATTAGGAACCCCCTATCTATCTCATAAAGCTCTCTTAGTTACACCGGGTACCATGGTGATAAACCATAATGGATTTTACCCGAACTTCCATTATTCCTTCGGGTTGCGCTATCATTATTTTTACCAAAATATAGTTGTATTTTATTTTTATGTATAACATAAATATTCTGTTTATATTCTCCAAAATCATGTTATAATATCCATCTCCCATTCTCTTTCGGGGATATACATTCTTTTAAGTGAATCTCTCCTTGATACTTCCCAATAAGCATACTCGTTTTAAAGGACCTTCCCAAACTGTTACTCAATTTCATGTGCACTCTATCTCATGTTTCAAGACTCCATTGTATTTGTTAATTATGTATTTTTATTATGAAAACATTCTTTGTTCAATTATGGTTTTATATAAAAGAATGTTTTCTTTACTATTTTAAAAGCTCTATAGTTTTTTCCTTAAAACCGCACAAAAGGTTTTAATGCTAATGTTTATTAAATACATTTATCATATGGCGTCACTTATGTTTGAAACCACTTACCATGTAATATTACTATTTTACCCTATGAATGCCCACACAATTTCTAATTCTTTCCTTACATGGACACTTTCATGATACACCCATTGATTATAATTTATGTCATGATTGTGGTACCCAATTCTTTCTATGGGTACCATTATGTTTATGTATGGTTGATTATGTATGATTGTATATGTGGTAAAAATATTTATGTGGAAATAATATTCATGAAAATGTTTATATGGGTGCGCCCATATAGCACTCCAATGCATTGGGTAAGGATAAGTCTCATGAGATGTGATGTGAAACAGGATTCGCTGTTAGCCTTGACCCGTACTGAAATGGGAAACGGGATTGGCGGTTGGCCATGACCCGTAATAAAGAAATTTTTTATGATTCTGCGACATTTATATGATTCCATGTTTATATGATCCCATACTTATATTAAATGATTTTATATGTTTCATGATTTGTATATCATTCTTCCATGCCTCCTAACTCATTTTCTTGAGGTGTATCCATATGTTCATCCCCTTACTGAGCTTTTTAGCTCATCCCTTTGTTCATGTGTTCCCCAGGGTACCTTATGAAAATGTAAGGGCTTAAAAGAAGATATAATCTCTTTATGGAGATTAAATAAAGATGTTTTTTTATCCCAATATTTTCTGTTATATGTTCATAGTCCTACAAGACACTAAACTTAACGATCCCTAGCTTGTACTCTGATGATTAATTATGCTTAAAATCATGAAATGTTTTATGTAAAAGGATTGGGTCACTATACCTATGTTTATTTTTGTAGTGATATATTGATTTGGAGCTTTCTCCAAGATAACTGTAATGGTGGGTTTTTAGAATAGCCATATATATTTATTTATAGGACCTACATGCATGTAGTCATGAAAAACTATTCTGTAAGAGAATAATTCTATCTTGGATTTCTATTGCTTAGCTTCAATAATGTATATGTAGAATAGTGATAATGAAAAATTAATTTGGAAACAAGATCTATTTTTACCCCTGCACCCGAGCTGTAGACGTTCATAGTATTAAGGAGATCATTGAAGATGGATTCTTTTAGATTTTTCACCCACCGTCAATGATGAAGTAGATATTTGAGTCATGGATCCTTAAGAGGATTTTCATTGAGAACTTGTTTTCACGCCACTAGGGAGAAGAGTCTTTCGAACCAATATCTTATTGGATTACTTGCTCCATATTGAACAGCAATATAAAACAATAATTACTTCATCTTTATTTATAACTTCTTTAACCAGATAATATTATTCATTCATACATAACATTGTATAAAAAATATAAAAACCTTAATAACTAGAAAATGTTAAAAATCTGTAATAAACCCTGAAAAACTTATAAACTAATGAAAACCCCCGAAAACCCTTACTATCAACATGGTTTCCAAGAATCAATTAGATAAGGGAAAATTGGGACTGCCATATAGACAAGAACCATCCTGTAAGGTTATCAAAGTGGGGGAGAGGATCCAGAAAGAAGAAACTTGTGATGTGGGGTGGTAGCTCCTAGGTGGAATTTATGCTTGATAGATCTATATTTCTTGACACATTGGAGAATCCAAATCAGGGGTGATGGTATATGGGTATTTTGGAGATAATCCACTAAGAAGAGGAGGAGCGGGATAGGGGGTATGGGATCCTGCTATTCAGGTCGAGAGGATAAGGATGGTGGAATAGGACCATGTGGATGAGGTTTAGCAGAATAACAATCGAGGATATGTGATAAAAAAGAGGATTGATGATCAGGAGAGGGAACATGAGGATGAACTTGGGGGTATGACATGGAATTTCAAAAAGATACATTTGAGTGCCCTTAGTTGGAGAAAAAACAGGATGGGGATGAGGGGAACATCCTCTTCCACTAAGAGAAATCACCATCTTTGAGTAGAATTCGATCTTGGAGGGGAGAAGAAAGTTCAAATTCAACAAATATGTGATCTTGGGACACATATAACAGATCATAGTAGTCATCCACACACAAAAATAGATCCCACCTTAACATTTATAGAACACGGGAATGAATTGTTATAAAAATGGAGTAGAAACCCCTGAATATTCAGCCACACTGTAGCATGTGGAGGATAACTGCCAAAGTGGGTGCCCCGGGACCATCTGATGAAATTTAGCCACCATTTTCAAATGTATATGGAGATTTGTGACTAGGCATTGATAAAATCTTCTCTTGAAGATAATACAATGAATAACACTAAGTGATTGAGTGTAGACACCCACACTAGGAGAGATAGACCCAAGGATGAAAACAACTTCTTAAAAAATACGATGTTACATAAAAAAACAAGACACTAAGGTCCACTAAAGATAGCATGAGGCAGCTGAGATGGATTCCAATGGAATACAAGCACTGATAACCCCTTCGCTAAGCCCAAATATATCTGAGGTAGTGGGATCTACAGTACTGGAGGAAATAAGGCTAAAGGAGGAGGGTCCAGACAAAGCAACACCTCCTTAACTGATGGTCCACCAATATATTCACACCCCATGGTGTAGTTTTATTTAGTTTTAGTTTGATTCCTTTAGTAATTTTACTAATTATGTTTCATTTAATTATCTAATAATGTATTTTATTTTTAAATATAATATTCTACCATATTGAAACTGATCATTGTGCAGTTAGTTCAGTTGTTTATGTATAAGAGGCAAATGATTTATTCATAAGGATATGGTTACTAAAATTATATGTTAGTTACATTTCCATAGAATAAACGAATGACTTATAATGAAAAAACAATACAGAACCTTCAATTAAGAGGTTGTGTATGTGGAAATGTTTTGGTTAGTTTAGAAGAATTGAAGAGGAATGATGTATTCTCATGATAGAAAAGGATCCTTCATGAATAAATTATTATTTAATCAATGTATTCCGTGAATACCAAACTCCATTCATCTTGATATAGTTAACTGGTTAATTCATGATTGGGTAGTCTAGAAGTTATCCTTTCTTGTGATTTTTTGAAAATCAACATAATGGAATTCTCTCTAGGATGTGGTTTCCTCTTTAATTTATTTCCATTTTTTTCTTTAAATTCTTGATTAACTTTGTTTACATCATATATTGGAAATTGCTTATAAATATTACTTCTTATTCCTTTTAATGATCCTTCATCATTTTAGGTGTATTATTTCTCTTTGATGGGTTTTCAATGATTTCTATATAATAGAGTAGTTAAACTGAAATATTTATTTATGAGATATAATAATATACGATTTTTTTTTGTCTTGAAGTAATTAGACTCGTTACCTTGAATATCTAAGGAATGGGATATTTATTTTGGGTAGTGAGTTAGATGGTTTAATACAAGTGTTTTTTTAGGATTATGAAATGTTAGAGGGTGTATTTTTTGGAGATATCCTCAAAATTTTAGGGTTTGGTGAGGCTAAAAACTTATTATGTATTGTGTCAGTGATTTTTTATGTTAAGAGTGGTATGGTGTATGATATAAGGATTATATTTATTTATTTTTGACACAATAAATGTTTAGTATGGATAGTGGATTGAGGTAATCTAGTTTTAGGAGCCCATTTATGAATAAGTTTTCATGTTGTCACTTCACAAAAAACAATATGAGGTTATGTGTTATGTATTTATTCATCGTTGGTTATAATAATGTGTATATTATTTTTTTTTTCAAATGGATTTCGTTTTGAGAATTTCTAGTTCTCACATATTTTATTTGTATATCTATCATGGATGCCCAAGGTTATTGTTTTCTATGTCAATTTATATTTATATAATATTTTTTTATTGCTGATGTCCATGGAATGTGTGGTTACCCTCCATGATATTTGTTAAATTTTTGATTTTTTTATATTTTTCTTATGCATGTACCACTGACTGTAAATTATTGAGCTTATTCCATATATATACTTGTTTTTTAATATGATTTCTAAAGTACGATGACTTGGAGATGTGATGGATAAGACCTCCATGGTGGTGATAATGAGTTGATATATTAACACCAGTTGTGCATGGTGATAAATGGCCAACGAGCCCATACCCTAGTGGTAAGGGCTCCTGCTTGGCATCCAAGAGACCCAGGTTCAAAACAGGGTGGAGGTGAATTGATGGGTTACAGTAGCAGTAATGTAGCAGATAATGTTCAATACTGTAGCAGATGTAACTATTCACCCGATTTGGGCCTTCGGGCCACCGGTTTGTGCCTACGGGACTCAAGGGACATCAGGTCATCAAAGATCTTCAGACCTCAGGGCCTTCGGGCCACAAATACCATGGAGTAACCCAGTTCACACAGAGCAGGCCCCAGAAGAGGATCAGAGCAACAATACTTGAAGTAACCAGATGCATAGCTACCAGATTAGAAGAATGAGATGGTATGACAACCACCATCGGGACCAGGCACCGTGCAGCTTTGTACGAGGCAATGCTAGTCGATCCACAAAGCAATGTTGGGAGCTAGGTGATCAATGATGTAGATGCTAGGAGAGGGTAAGTTCCTGTGGGTTGGTCCTATGGGTCATTTATTGGGCATAGTATGCCTCTGGGCCTACGGGTCATGTATTGCAAGTCGTATCGGGCCTTGCGCCTTGGGCATACGGGTCATGTACGGGTTCCCCTTCATCTCATAAAAGGGGGAATATCTATAATAAAATAAAATAAATGTCCATTGGGCCATTCCTGTAGAGACCCCAAACCTGATGTACATGGACATTACCTTACTTTTTCAGAATACTTAATACATAACAAAAACCAACACTCAAGGATCATAATTGTTTAGTGTCTTTGCAAACTCGGAACACAATCTTCTAATCATTGTGAAAGATCTTCAACTTCTCCCATAAAGATATTCCCCTATTTTTTCCCAACTAAAACATTTCATTATATCCTGGGGAAAAGAAAACTTAAAAAGGGTGAGCTCAAATGCTCAGTAAGGTTAAACATAGATAACATAAAACAATCCATAAACATTTGAATGAAAAAACAAGAACATAAAATCTAAACACCAAAATATTGAGCAAAGACATAAATCTTGGAAGTACGTAAGGCATATATCATAAAAGAACATAAATCATGATAACATAGAATGGGAATAAAACATGTAATTGTTGAAAAACATTAAGCACTTGATATGATTTCCATAGTATCCAAGTAATTGCTTACAATACCATCTTAGCGGACAAAGTCTCTTTCTGAATCAAGTTCGTTCGTCGTTCTAGTTCTGTATCAATGAACCGAATTAACTTACCATTCCATCCTTTTCTATCTCATGAGATATAAATATTTACCCACTGAATTAGAGGGAGATATAGGTGCCACCCATCTCATAATGAAATCATTCTTATGTGTGCCACAACATAATCATAAATCATTCATTATAACCCAATGAATAAAATGGGTTTCATAAACATCGTCCCCTCATAACATAATCCATATAAAAAATGGATATAATTTCAGCATAAGAAAAGTGAAACCATTTAAATCATAGAGACATTATACTTGAAATATACAAATATGAAATAATGTAATCTTATATGGAAAATGGTTTTGATAAAACACTTGAAATGAATTCTTGGTGAAAATATCCTTTCTTCTTCAAAATCATTTTCTTTTCACAAAATACCAAGAAATTTTAAAAGAAAAGGATTTTTTTGAAAATAATCATGAATTCTTGTAGAGGAAGCTTCATTTAAATAAGTAGTTATGAAACTGTAAAAAAAAATTCATGCCGTATAAGTTAATAAACATTCTTCTCGTACTTTGTCCAGAAAAGTCGAAAAGTCTCTCGTACTGAAAACAACAAAAGATTCCTTTTATATATTTTACTAAAAATTAACCAATATGTAAAATTTTATTTAAACAATTGTAGGAGGATAGAAATAATATTACATATTGAGGAAACAATGATGTGGATGATAAATATTCCCTAGTAAATTTTGATGAATAAACAATATCGGATAAAAATGAGATTGTGAGATTTTCCCTTACCTTCTGTCTGATATGCTTCGTATGTATCCAAAACTCTTATATAATGATTTAAATAAAGTCATTGAATTATTACATAATCATATTAATTGTTATGATATCATATATTGTTCACTTATGACTTTATATTACTGCTTCTTTTGTGAATTCCATGTTAAAGCAGTGTTTTGGGTAAAATCGTTTCATTTATCATACTTGTTTTGACGTGTTGCTCTTGATATTCATTGTTATATCCTGATTTACATAATTACAGAATGTAAAACATGATTTATATATAATATATATTCAGAATATAAATATATATTATAGATCGATAAATGGAATGAAATACACCGTTCATGTAGACGGTAGGCCGTACGTACGCATGAACGCTGTTTTTGTTTCCTTATTGAATTAAATGGAATTAAGTAAATGAAAAAAATATGTAAATAAATCCAGTACAATTATTATGTATTAACTTTCATTATTATTTATTATATATACTTTATAATCATACTTGAATGGTTAATCATGGAAAATGAATCTCATCGCGTTCGTAGAGACGGTAGTCCGTACGTACGCACGAGTGATGATATCATTGCCATGATCATGGGATTGTATTGAAGTTTATGTATAATATATTAGAATAAATATATCATTAAAATAAATATATATAGTTATTAATTTACACCATTATACCCATCCATGTTAGGTGGTGGTGGAAAAATATTACACCACGACGTGGAGACGGTATTCCGTACGTACGTACACACGCGCAGTGATTTCGTTTTCTGTAGGATGGATAGAATATGAAATAGGGTTGTTTCGAATTTATAATTACATATCAGTATATTATTTATACTGATGTTATTAATTTATGACGAAACAAATAATGAAGAATAATTAGAAGAAGAAATAAATTGGAAAGAATCGGTAAAGGATACTACCTCTTCTTTGACGCGCCACTTCTTAACCTCTTCTCAAGGCACATGAGATGGTCTTTTGAGGAGAAAAGAACATCTATAATGTTTCTAGAGAAGTTGAGAAGGGAAATGGGCAGGGTTTGGCCGATCTTGAAGGCTCAAAATTGTGTAAAGAGAAGAGGGAGGAGGTGCCCTTTTATAAGGGAGGAGAGAGGCACTTTTGGAAACCTTAAAAATATTAATTTATAATAAATTCAAACCCCACATAAAAACATCCAAAATGACTCAAAGACGAAGCTTAGATTATATAGGGTTTTAATATCATCAAAAAATAAAATTAAGACATGTTGGTAATTTATTTTAAACATTATCTACGTGACTTATCCTTATTTAATCTATTTAATTTTATTTGTGGTTATAAGATTATAAAATTTAAATTGTTATAAATAATTACTTATCTATTGTGAATTATCCTAAATTGGATTATTTATGACATGATAGACCATATGAATTTTAATTTATAATTGATAATTTTTTTTGTTTTTTTTAAACAAATTTATATTATGTTATTTTTATAAAATAACATGTGTCGATTTTGACACTATTAATATATTTGAATTTAAATAAATTCCACACAGAAGATTTGTTCTAAGTTAAAGCATTAATAGATTTATAACATGTCATATTTATCTATAAAATTAGTGGATCACATTAAATAGTTCATATAATATTTATTTTAATATTTTTAAAACCATTTATTTGATAATTCAATCAATAAAATAATTTCAACATCATTATTGTGCCACCTTTAATGATAATTATTTAATAAATAAAGATTATAAATAAATTAACATAATTTATATACATTTATTAGATTTCTGGATACTATTCATGTTCGAATGATCATGAGGTTTATCACTCAATGAAAATTATTATACTTATATGATTTAAGAGAATGACATGTTGTCACTTTCTTTGGTTTTATTAATAATTAAATTATTTTCATGGTCAAAAGACTATAAAATGAATCTATTCCGACCCTTAGATGATATGGGTCGACTTTTAGTCATCCAGTAGAATTTTGGCAGGTGTTAGGGTAATTTTAAAATCTTATTTTTACCCTTAATTACCTGATTTTCCTTTAACTACAATAAATAAAATTACCGAAGTTACTATTCATAATATCAAAAAAAATAAAAGAAACCTATTAAAAAAATTTGGACCCACTGAATTCAAATATGGAATTCATTTTTCAAAATTCAAAATCATAAGTTTCAGTAATTAATGTAAAATTAAACCTGTTATTAAGAAAACGAGTTTTAAAAGTTAAAATATTGTCAATGATTGAAATGTTTTTTCCTATTAATTCAATGTAAAATTAATGGTAATGAAATAAATTATATTAAATGGTGAAGATATATTATATTTATACTTTTAAACCATTAAATATTATAATTTAACCATATAAATTATCGCAATGAAAAAAGTTGTTTTTAATTAAAATATATCGTGTTTTTACTATTCATTAAAATATGAAAATTATCAGAATAATATGAAAAATTTAACCAAAGTAAATTTTTATGTCCTGATTCAAAAGAATAATTTTATTTTGTTAAATTGAACTTATAAAAATATAAAAAACTAAATTTAATGTGGGTGCTCCATTAAAAGGTGGAAAAACAACATTTTTAAAAAAATACATATTTTACCCGAAAATTTTATTTTGTTCTCATACCATGTTATATAAAATGTGTACGATGAATTATAATGTCATAAAATTTAAAATTTAGATACTACTATTCATAATTGCTAGTTCATAATAATATTATAACAATATTTCGTTGTTTAGTGAAACTCGGTATTGTATACTACACACGTTATCGAGGAAGGACGTGATTGCGTGTAATGCAAGCCAAGCCAATGTTGCGTGTAGTGAAATCTCCATTTGTTGTTGCGTATAAAATAATCAAAACATATTTCATTTATTAATTAACCAAAATCTATACATAATGTTGCGTAGAATAATTTCTAC
Source organism: Viscum album (assembly GCA_963277665.1). Classification (NCBI taxonomy): domain Eukaryota; kingdom Viridiplantae; phylum Streptophyta; class Magnoliopsida; order Santalales; family Viscaceae; genus Viscum; species Viscum album. The sequence continues at coordinate 1,773,344,491 of OY728153.1, read as the reverse complement.
AAAACAAACTTGAAATTTTGTGTAACACGTGCAAAGAATAGTGTTGCGTATACTGCAAGCTAATACGGTGTTGCATATAGCACAAGAAACTCTTGATATAGCATACAACACAAGACATCAATGAAATTAAAAATAATAATTCTCATAAAATCCAGGGGTGTTACATTCTACCCGCCTTAAAATGAATTTCTCCCTTAAAATTCATCGGGGTTATAAATCGTTTACTACTTGAAAGATTCTTTCATAGAAACCCACATCGTAAAAAGGAATAATAAAAATTAATGTTAAAATATGAACTTTAGAAACATAATAGATATCCAAAGTAACTCATCGCTTGGGTTCCCAAATAGGAGAACCAAGGTGAAAATATGGATATGGAAGAGAAATCTAACTGTCAGATTCTGATGGAGAGTGGTAGAGAACATGGCTGCGAAAAAAATCCAACAGTCACAATGACATAAATTTTTGATGATCTAAGGTACCATATGATTCATCAGATATTAGTACACTAGGAAAACATTTTTGGTATTCAATATCATTTCCCTAATGTTGAGGAAGTTTTTAATTAAAATAAATACTTACAGGATTTTGGTACAATCTCGATGTTGCTCATGCCTTGAACAATTTCCACTACATCTCTTAAAGAAATAAAGTTGAATTTGTATTTCGCGATGTTTTAGCAGATCATGCGATAGAATGATAGGTCATTACATATGTCTCAAACAAAAGTTAAAAAAGTTATATACATAAGTCCATCTATGGTGAGATTAATCATATATGGTTCCCAAATAGACTTATACTTCATCTATCATCCTGATTAATAAAATAAAACTAGTTTCTACTAACCAGGGACTTCCTGTAGGCTAGTGGTAGGCAATAAAAGACTATTGCACTGCGGTTGTGGATTAGATTACCGCAACCATGTCCGACGTGACGGGTTGTCACCCGTATGATGGGATGTCCTTTTTTAAAAACTATACTATTATAACATAAAAAAAATTTATCCTTAAACAATACTATCTGATGTCAAACTTAATCTTTTCCAATCTGTAGGTTTATACAAAATACTTCTGTCCAATCTCATAGTATAAATAAAATGATCACTAGAAAGGTCATCAACCAAGCATTGAATACAATCAATTATCTCCCGTATATCAAAATCTATATATATCTTGGTGGTCACATTCCAAACATGTGGATTCCTTAATCATGTATTCTCTTGAAAAAATGAATACCCATTGAACCTTAGTGAAAACATTAATGTTGTCAGAAGTTAACTCTTTCCACATACCAAAATCCCAAAAATCTGTATACTCAAACCATGATATCACATTTTCCTTATTCTAGTCATGAGCACATTAATACTATCAAACATCTCATGTCTCCTTATCCTTTCATTATGCACATATAATCTACTTTCCAAAAATATTTGAATAACCTTTCATGGATACCGTTACCATTCATAATATACTTTCAAAAACTCAAGGAATTACAAAATTGTAATAATCATTAGATTTTTCTTTATTCCATAGTACCATACATTATTCTTGATAAACATACAATCATTACACTACTTTCATAAACCACTGACTAAGTTTCATCATTTCTTTCATCTCATATATCATTTTTAGTGTCTTCATCATCATCAACATATATACTACCAATACGACCATGCTGATTCTCTTCATGAAATTTTCCCTTAGAGCATTGGTTTTCATAATGCCAGTACATTCCACATTTAAAACATTTAACCATTATTGATGCCTTAGAAATACCAATATCCTTGTCCATGGTGTTAACTGAACCTTTTCCTTTACAATTACTGGCTTTGTGTCCTTCTTTTCCACACCCAAAGCATCATCCAGTTCCCTTGAAACATTCTCCTTGATGCCTCTTACCACATGATTTACATGATGGAAATTGAACTTTCATTCCTCTGTGATCATCATGAAACTCCATCTTTCTCTTATTAGCTGAGTCAAGAAACTTTCAAAATTTGAGATTATTGATAATACTATGAGATTTAAGATTAGGCATAATAAGGATGTTTAGACTTCCAAATATCGTTTCATTTGGTTGCTCATGAATAATATCATTCCATTGTCCGTCATATCCTCCATTATCGTGAATCTTCCTATTTCCAGCCATTTTCTAAAACCCAAACAGAGTAGTGTGAGAGTCAAAAATCATACTAGGAAAATAACATAATCAAGAGGAGTACTTTCAATATCTAATATCTTATGTTTAATCACAGGTTATTCATGATCGTTGTCATAATTCTAGGACTGTAACCTACACTTATACGTAACCTTAGTAACATCCCTAAACATACCATAGAAATATTTCTAGAGATCTCACTAATGTTTTCACATCCTAGTTTCCAATGGTTAACTAAACCTTTACTCTGATACCAACTATAGAGACCCCAAACCTGAATTACATGGACTTTACATTACTTTTTCAGAATACTTAATACATAATAAAAACCAGCACTCAATGATTGTAATAGTTTAGTGTCTTTGGAAACTCGGAACACAATCTTCTAATCATGGTGAAAGATCATCAACAGCTCCCATAATGATCTCCCCCTTTTGAATTCATACCTAAAACCTTTCTTTATATCCTTGGGAAAAGAAAACATAAAAAGGGTGAGCTCAAATACTCAGTAAGGGTAAACATAGAGAACATAAAACAATCCATAAACATTTGAATGAAAAAACTTGAACATAAAATCTAAACATCAAAATCATGAGCAAAGACATAAATCTTGGAAGTACGTAAGAGATATATCATAATGGAACATAAATCATGATAAAATAGAATGGGAATAAAACATGTAATTGTGGAAAACCATTAAGCACTTGATATTATTTCCATAGTAGCCAATGCATTGCTGCCAAGACCATCTTAGTTGACAACCTACCTTTCTGAATCGAGTTCACTCCTCGTTCCATTCATGTATCACTGAAACGGATTAAATTACCATTCCAGCCATGTTCATCTCATGAGATATAAATCATTTCCCAATGAATTGGAGGGAGATATTGGTCCCAACCATCTAATAATGAAATCATTCTTACATGTGCCACAACATAAACATAAATAATTCATTATAACCCAAATAATAAAATGGGTTTCATAAACATCATCCCATCATAACATAATCCATACAAAACAAATGGATATCATTTCATCATAGGAAAAGTGAAACCATTTAAATCATAGATACATTATACTTGAAATATTACCATATGAAACAATGTCATCATATATTGAAAATGGTTTTGATAAATCACTTTAAATGAATTCTTTATGAAAATATCCTTTCTTCTTAAAAATCATTTTCATTTCACAAAATTCCAAGATATTTTAAAAGAAAAGGATTTTTTTGAAAATAGTAATGAAATATTTTAGGAAAATATTCACTAAAATAAGTTGTTATGATACCATAAAAATCTGTTCATTCTGTATATGTTAAAAAAACATTCTTCTCGTACTTTGTCCGGAAAAGTCGAAAAGTCTCTTGTACTGAAAACGACCAAATATTCATTTCATATCATTTAATAAAAAATCATCAATAGGTAAAATCGGATTTAAAAAATTGTAGGAGGATATAAATAACATTACATATTGAGGAAACATGGATGTGGATGATAAATATTCCCTAGTAAATCGTGAAGTGTAAACAATCTCGGATAAAAATGAGATTGTGAGATTTTCCCTTACATTATGTCTGATATACTTTGTATGTATCTGAAACTATTGTATAATGATTTAAATAATGTCATTGACTTATTAAAAAATCATATTCATTTTTATGATATCATATATGGTTCACTTATGACTGTATATTACCCGTTCTTTTGTAAATTCCATGTTAATGTAGCGTTTTGGGTAAAATCGTTTCTTTTATCGTAGGTGTTTTGACATGTTGTTCTTGATATTATTACTTATATCCTGATTTACTAAATTCTAGAATGTAAATCATGATTTACATATAATATATATTTATCATATAAATATATCTGATAGATCGATAAAGGGAGTGAAATACACCTTTCAAGGAGACGGTAGGCCGTACGTACACATGAACGCTGTTTTCGTTTTCTTATTGAATTAAATGGAATTAAGTAAATGAAACATATATGTATATAAATCCTGTATCATTATTATGTAATATATTTCATGATTTTTTATTATATATACTTTATAATCATACTTGAATGTTTAATCTTGGAAAATTAATCTCATCGCATTCGTGGAGATGGTCGTCCGTGCGTACGCACGAGCGATGATATCATTATCATGATCGTGGGATTGTATTGAAGTGTATGTATATTATTTCATAATCAATATAAATTTACAATAATCACATATAGTTATTAATTTACACCATTATACGCATCCAAGTAAGGTGGTGGTGGAAAAAAGATTACACCACGACGCGGAGACAGTATTCCGTACATACGCACGTGTGGTTATTTAATTTTTCATAGGATGGATAGAAGATGAAATAGGGTTGTTTAATATTTATAATAACATATCAGTATATGAGTTATACTGATGTTATTAATTTATGATGAAACAAATAAATAAGAAGAAGTAGAAGAAGAAATAAATTGGAAAGAATCAGTAAAATATATTACCTCTTCTTTGACGCGCCACTTATTAACCTCCTCTTAAGGCACTATAGTTGGTCTTTTTAGGAGACAAAAAACCTCTATAATGTTTATAGGGAAGTTAATAAGTTAAATGATCAGGGTTTTTCCGATCTTGATGGCTCAAAATTATGTAAAGAGAAGAGGGAGGAGGTGTCCTTTTATAAGGGAGGAGAGGGGCACTTTTGGAAACCTCAAAAATATTAATTAATAATAAATTCAAACCCCACTTAAAAACATCCAAAATGACTCAAATATAAATCTTAGATGATAATGGATTGTAATCAAATAAAAAAATATTAGACATGTTGGTAATTTATTTTAAACAAAATCAACTTGATTTATCCTTATTTAATCTATTTAATTTTATTTGTGGTTATAAGATCCTAAATTTTAAATTGTTATAAATAATTACTTATGTGTTGTGAATTGTCCATAATTATATTATATATTACAATGTAGAACCATATAAATTTTAATTTATAATTGTTTAATATTTTTGTGATTTTTAAACAATTTTATATTATGTTATTTCTATAAAATAATAATAGTTTCAATTTTGAAACTATTTAGTTATTTGAATTTAAATAAACTCCACACAGAAGATATGTTCAAGATAAAAGCTTTAATAGATTCATATCATGTCATATTTATATAAAAAATTATTTTATCACATTAAATAGTTCATATAATATTTATTTTAATATTTTTAAAACCATTTATTTGATATTTCAATAAATAAAATAATTTCAATATCACTATTGTGTCACCCTTAATGATAGTTATTTAATCCTTAAAAATTATAAATAAATTCACATGATGTATATAATTTTATTAGATTTCTGGATACTATTCATGTTCTATGTTTCAAGAATGTTATCAATAAATTAAAATTATTATACTTATAAGATTTAAGAGAGTGACATGTTTTCAGTTTCTTTGGTTTTAATAATAATTAAATTATTTTCTTGGTCAAAAGACCATAAAATGAATTTATTCTGACCCTTAGGTGATATGGGTTGACAATTAGTCATCCAAATGAATTTTGGAAGGTGTTAGGGTAATTTAATAATCTTATTTTTACCCTTAATTACCCAATTTACCTTTAACTACATTAAATAAAAATTACAGTAATTACTATTCATAATATCAAAAAAATGAAAGTAACCTATTAAAAAAAATTGGACCCATTAAATTAAAATATTGAATCCATTTTTAAAAATTCACAACACATAATTTGCAGTTATAAATTTAAAATTAATCTCGTTGTTAAGAAAATGAGTTTTAAAAGTTAAAACATTACCTAAGATTGAAATATGTTTACCTATGAATTCAATCTAAAATTAATGGTACTGAAAAACATTATATAAGATGGAAAAATATAATAAATTTATTCTTTTAAACTATTAAATATTATAATTTAAAAATATAAATTAATGTGATGAAAAAAGTTGTTTTTAATTAAAATATATTGTGTTTTTACTATTCATTAAAATATGAAAGTTATCGGAATAGTATGAAAAATTTATCCAAAGTAATTTTTTATATCCTGATTTCAAAAAAGAATTTTATTTTTTCAAATTTAACTTATAAATATGTCAAAAACTAAATTTAATGTGTGTGTGCCATCAAAAGGTCATAAAACTACGTTTTTTTTAAATAATTATTTTACCCAAAAATATTATTATGTTCTCATACAATGTTATATAAAATGTATAGGATTAATTATAATTTCCTAAAATTAAAAATGTAGATACTACTATTCATAACAGCTAGTTCATAACAATATTATAAAAATATATATCATTGTTTAGTGAAACCCGGTATTCAGCACTACTTAGGCTATCGAGGAAGGTCACGATTGCGTGTAATGCAAGCCAAGTCAGGGTTGCGTGTAGTGAAAACTCCCTTTGTTGTTTCGTATAACATAATCAAAACATATTTCATTTATACATTAAAAAAATCTATACATAATTTTTTGTAGATTAATTTCTACAAAACGACTTAAAATTGTGTGTAACACGAGCCAAGAATAGTGTTGTGTGTATTGCAAGCTAATACAATGTTGCGTATAGCACAAGCTAATTTTGGTGTAGAGTACAACACAAGAAATCAATGAAATTAAAAAGAATAATTCTCATAAAATCTCGGGTTGTTAAAATTTAGGCATGGTGATAAATGGGGGCCTCAATGGTTAAGATTAGGGTTCATCGATACCCCACTCGAATGGCCCGAAGACCTTCATTTTTATATATTTTTGATAACCCACCTTTCAAAGGATGAGGGGGAACCCTTACAAGACCCGTAGGCTTAGTGATTACCTGGCCCATAGGATTTAGAGACATTATATGACCGAAGGTTTTAGAAAATTCAACCAGACTATTACTACAAGGAATTACCCTTCCTCAGCATATGCATCATGATGGTAGCTCTTCACCTTCGCATGACTATCTGGATAAGATTACCATGCAAGCATAGGCTGGTCTCGATGTCATAGTCATACCCTCTCATTCTTCCATATCTATTGGTTCTGCTCTGGTGAGTTCTCCTTCTCTGAATCCTCCTCTAGGGATGCTCTTTTTTTGTAGAGTATGTATGGGGAAACTTCATGTGGCCCGAAGGCCTTGAGATTTCCCAAACGCCTTAAGAACTCCAAGCCCAAACCGATGGCCCAAGTTGAATTTTTATGGATGCTACAGTACCGAACAATACATGCTACAGTACCCGCACAGTGTACATTACTACTATAGTAACGCTACAGTGCCGCTATAGTACCCCGAAAATATGCCTCCACCGGTTTTGGAACTTGGGTCTCAAGGATGCACTTAAAGATACTTCACCACTATGGGTGTTTATGCTAGAATAATGTATATTTATGCTTTTATATATATTTATGTTCCTCATGAACAAGATTAATTATTTTCTTAGGTTTCCAATAAGAGATTTGGTTCCACTGGTGTGTTGGTTTTCAATATTGTAGAGTACGAGAATGAATCAAAGTAGGTGTGTATCCTCCCATTAGCACTAGAATTATCCTTTGTATTTTATATGATTTATACTACATGTGATATATCACATAAATTTTTTCATTATCTATTGTAAACTTATATATATAGGTCGTGGAAAAATTCATATTCATATTCCTAACTATCACTTGTATGAGTAAATATCTCTTGGTGATACCTACCGAGTCATCATATGCACACCTTGCATGTGAACCTTGATGAATCACTACTACAAATAAAACTTTTATCAGCGCTATAAATGTGCATTAACAATGCTAAAAAAACGCTGTTAATCTAAGTGAAGAAAAAGGGGGGTCCCTTTTATCAGCGCTCAGAAAAGCACCAATAAAGACCCCCTTTATCATCACTTTTAAAAGAGCTGATAAAAGTTAAAAAAAATTATATACGATGGGAGATTTTAACAACGCTTTCCCCCCCTCCCCCCCCCCCGTTATCAGTTCTAGGAGGCCCCTCCCACTATCTTGTGCTGCCCTTTCCCACACATCCCACACATGCACGCGCACTTCCTTGCTTCTACCTGAACTCGGAGCCGCGACCTCCACTTTGTGCGCCTGCTCCTTTACCACTAATCCATTTCGTTTTTTTCTATTTAATGACACATCTATTTATTTAAATATATATAGTTATATTTATGGGTATATTAATATATATTAATATTAATATAAATATATTTAGTTATATTAATACATATATGTTTATTTATATATTAGTATATATATATATATATTCATTTGTATATTAATATAAATTTATATCTATTTATATATATATTTGTAGTTACAATTTTTTATCCTTATATTTATTTGTATATTAATATATATTTATAAGATTAGTTTTAAATACATTTATAAAATATGTTTTTTATGTTTGTTTATAAATAAATAATTACATACACATATACATATATACAAAACACACACAAATACACACACACACACACACAAACACACACACACATATATATTTATGAATAAATACATATATATATATATATATAAATGTATTTGAAAATACATATAATGTTAAAATGGCCATAACATCTAATATAGAATTTCGTTTCGACTCCGCAACCAGTCAAATCGAAGAAAATAAAACAATATTCGATATGATATGTGGTACAGACCTAATGTACATTCAGGTCAAAAGTTATACTTGTTTGAATGTTAACAAATTGGGGTTTCACGACTAAAAACTCAGTTTTGGAGGCCTTATGGTCATTTTTTGGCCTAGAAAAATGTGACAGAAGCTTTGCTTCAGTTATGGGCATGTAGAGTTCGTTGCAAGCTTCGATTTGAAATGATGTAGAGCTAAAACGGACACCCCGATCAAAATTTATGGTCATTTGATGTTTGAGTTACATTTTCAACTTATTTTAGATCTTTTATTAATTGTTTTGATTTTTTGTGTCTTGAAATTCTTATTAAATGATTTTTAATCGATAATAATTAGAAAATTATTAATTATTTATAATTTTTTAAATATTTTAAATCCATATTCACTAAATATCTTATAAATTAAATGTAATAGTATATTTATACGTATATTCAAAAAATATATATTATATTAATATCAATATAAATATACTTATATAAATATATATTATTTTTCATGTAAAATTATTTTTTTTGAAACATAAAATTTATCAATGCTAGGAAAAAGCACCGATAAAGCCCCCGTATATCAGCACTACTAAAAAAGCGATGATAAAGGGGTCCCCTTTAACAGCACTAAAAAAGCGCTGAAAGGGGGGGCTTTATCAGTGCTAAAAAAAGCGCTGATAAAGAGTCACTTTTAACAGCACTTTTTTTACCACTATTAATGGCTCCCCTTTATCAACGCTTTTTTAGCACTAATAAAGGCCCCATTTATCAGCGATTTTTTTAGCACTGATAAAAGCGTAGCGCTTCCCTTTCTCGTTTTTGTAGTAGTAAATATATAGCTTCACAATTGATTTTCCTAGTTTTAGAAGGTTCATGAATTTTTTTTTGAACTATTTAATGATGAGATATTTTTTTATGTTATATTAGTAGCCCAAGATATCATGGGACATTGGAGGAGGAGTTACCAATATTTTCAAGAGGACCTGTGTGGCACATCACTTAGTTTGATTGTTTATTATTTTGAGATTTCTTATAGGGTTGTAGTGTTATTTATTATTCTAGAATATTATTTTATTTTGTAGTATACATGTAGATATTTTTATCTGAAACAATTATATATAGAAAATAGGCACCCTTTTACATATTTCACTACCATGAAACTGGGTTTTCAAAGCGTGACCCTTTATCAGCATTTATTTAGTGCTATTAAAGGGGACCCCTTTATCAGTACTTATTTAGTAGCGCTGATAACGAGGGGGCATTATCAGCGCTTTTTACTAGCAATGATAAAGTTTATATTTCAAAAAAATCATGAAAATTAAAATATTGTTATATAATTATATTTATATTGATATAAATATAATATATATATTTTAAATATTTTTTAGATAAGTATAAATAGACTATTACATTTAATATATATGAAATATGGTTAAAATAGATTTAAAATATTTTAAAAAATATTATTAATTAATAATTTGAAAATTATCATCGATTAATAATCATTTAATAACAATTTGATGACACAAAAAAACACAAATAATAATAATAAAAGATCTAATATTTATAGAAAATGTAACTCAAACTTCAAACGAACATAAATTATGATACGGGTGTCCGTTTGAGCTATAAAGCATATCAAATCTAAGATTTCGACAATCTCTATGCACTCGTGATCAAAAGAAACCTTTTGTCACATTTTTCAAATCCAAAAAGGCCCAAAACACCACCAAAGCTGTGTTTTTAGTCAGGATATCCCAATTTGTTTAACATTCAAATAGGTATAACATCTGATCCGGAAGTCCGCTAGGCTTGTACCACACATTATATCAAATATTGTTTCATTTTATTCGATTTGACTAGTTGTGGAGTTGAAAAAGACTTCTGGATTAGATGTTATGGCCGTTTTTACATTCTATGGCTTTTCAAATACACACATATATGTATTTATTCGTAAATATATATATGTGTGTGCGTGTGTGTTTGTGTGTCTATTTGTGTGTGTATTGTATATATGTATGTATTTATTTATTTATAAACACACATAAAAAATTATTTTATAAATGTATTTAAAACTAATCTTATAAATATATATTAGTAAACAAATAAATACACGGATAAAAATTTACAACTAAATATATATATATAAATAAATTAATATAAATATAAATTAATATAAAATATATATATATATACTATTATATGAATAAATATATATTTATTAATATAACTAAATATATTTATATTAATATGAATCTATATTAATATATGAATATATATAAGTATATATATATATATAATATAAATATATATTTATATACGAATTAATAAATATATATTAATATATGAATAACTATATATGTATTAATATAACTAAATATATTTATAGTAATATGAATCTATATTAATATATGAATAAATATATACTGTATATATATATAAATGAATATAAATATATATTAATATACGAATAAATGTATATATATATATTAATATATGAATAAATATATATGTATTCATATAACTAAATTTATTTATATTAATATGAATCTATATTAATATATGAATAAATATAACTATATATATATATATAGATATATCATTAAATAGAGGAAAAAAACTAAATAGCTTGGTGGTAAAGGTCCAGACGCGCAAGGCGGAGGTCTCGGTTTCGAGTTCGGGTGGAAGCAAGGAGGGGCATGCAGGCATGTGGGGGATGCGCAGGCAAGGGCAGCACTCAAGAGAGTTGGAGGGGGTCCGACTAACGCTGATAGAGGGTCAAGCGTTGTTAAAAGATCCCCTGCATTATGCATTCTTTTTAACTTTTGTAGTTGTTTTTTTACTTTTATCAGTTATTTTTTAGTGTTGATAAAATGGGTCTTTATCAGCTCATTTCTAAGCGCTAATAAAAGGGACCCCCTTTTTCTTCAGCTGGATTAGAAAAGTTTTTTAGTGCTATTAATGTTCTTTTCTGGTGCTAATAATGATTATATTTGTAGTAGTGTTTGTTTGATTTTTTTATGAATAGTTGATACATTGATATGTTTTTCATTTATTTATAAAAAATCCATCATTTACATGCGGGGGATGAATGGGCAAGGGCAGCATGCGAGAGAGTGGGGGGAGGTCTGCCTAACACTGATAGGGGGTCAAGCATTGTTAAAAGCACCCCACATTATATATTCTTTTTAAAATTTTTTTAGTTTTTTTACTTTTATTAGTGCTTTATTTAGTGTTGATAAAATGGGTCTTTATCAGTGCTTTTCTGAGATCTTATAAAAGGGACCCCCTTTTTATTCAACTCGATTAACAATGCTTTTTTAGCACTGTTAATGCCGTTTTCTAGCGCTGATAATGGCAATATTTGTAGTAGTGGTTGTTTTATTTTTTTATGAATAGTTTATACATTGATAGGTTTTTCTTTAAATTAGTTAAAATCCATCATTTACATGGATTACCACAAAATATGGTAAATAATTCCCCATTAATTATTTTAAACCACCATGCTAATCGAAAACCCTAGGAAATTCGGGCGTCCACCTAGTGTATGAAAATATGTAGTTTATGTGTGGGATGCGCGGGCAAGGGCAGCGCACATGAGAGTGGGAGGGGGTCCGCCTAACACTGATAGGGGTTCAAATGTCGTTAAAATCTCCCACGAATTATATATTCTATTTGATTGTTTTTTAGTTTTATTACTTTTATCAGTGCTTTTTTTAGCATTTATATAATGGGTTTTTATCAGCGCTTTTCGGAGCACTGATAAAAGGGACCCCCTTTTTATTTGCCTCGATTAACAATGATTTTTTTGCGCTATTAATGCCCTTTTATAGCACTGAAAAAGGACATATTTTTAGTAGTGTTTGTTTTATTGTTTTATTAATAGTTGATACATTGATAGTTTTTTCTTTAATTTATACATAATCCATCTTTTACATCGATTACCAAAAAATATGGTAAATCATTCCCCATTAAATATTTTAAACCTCCACGATAATCGGAAACCCTGGGAAATCCGGGCATGCGCATGGTGTATGCAAATATGTAGTTCATGTGTGGGATGCGCGGGCAAGGGAAGCGCACGTGAGAGTGGGAGGGGATCCGCCTAACGCTGATAGGGGGGTCAAGCGTCGATAAAATCTCCCCCGCATTATATATTCTTTTTAACTTTCTTAGTTTTTTTACTTATATTAGTGCTTTTTTTAGCATTGATAAAATGGGTCATTATCATCACTTTTTTGAGCGTTGATAAAGGAGACCCCCCTTTTAAATGGATTACAACAAAATATGATAAATCATTCCCCATTAATTATTTTAAACCTCCAAGCTAATCGAAAACCCTAGGAAATCCGGGTGTGCACCTGGTGTATGCAAATATGTAGTTCAGGTCAATGGATGATCTAGGTCAGATCAGTATAATGTATTATGTGTGTGATATTTAGGTTTTATATGATTTTCAAGAGATAATATAGAATATTGGGACATAGATTGTATATTGTGTGTTTTCTTATACAACATGGCCATAGTGGAATCCAAAGATTCGAAATATGTATAGTTGATCAAGATAGGAACCTTTAGTGTGAGTGAACATTGCATTAGAGTATATTGAATATAGAATGGGTAAAACATATTTCAATTCATAGGGGTCCAATATACTCTTATTTGTATGATTATTTTTTCATATATCAGCTGGCCAGTTACATGTATGTTGTATGCATACTATTTTATATTATTTCTATTTTCTAAGTAAATTAATTAATAATAGTAATCCAATAATGTAATAATTGTCCATCCATTTATCTATTACCAGTGTGGTAGGAGAGAGATTTATATGTCTCCATATCCCATGGAATAAGAAGGGATGTCAGGGGGACCGTGATGTGGGGTGATAAATTGTGATTAAAGGTAAGGGATCTAAAGGGAGGAAAGACTACTCCCAGTTACCTAAGACGATGAAAACAGGATCTACTAGTAAGGAAAAGGAAAAGGAATGCGTACCAAGGCCTCAAGACCTAGAATTCATGTCGTCTTATGGCCTATGAAGTGGAATGATTAGGGAAAAGTGTTGATAAATTAAGAGTAAAGGGAAGGGTGGTGAGTTGGGAATGAAGGAAGGAGAAAAAAATAAATACCTTGAGATTATTCTTCATTCTCCAGATTAAATGCATGAAAAGGTTATTAAAATTAATTCCCCAAGGTAGGATGTAGAAAGAACACTAGAAAGTGAGGTACCAATATATGTTTGTAAGGATCAAAGGGACTGGATCTACAAACAATATTCAATTTTTGGCATGGGGTTTCAATTCAAGAAACATCAATGTGGATGAATATATCTAGATTTGGGAAAAACTAGCAACCCAAATTAAATACTTAATCTGGGATGAATCGAGCATAAATATTGAACCACTACAATGGGGATTATATTGGGTGTGCAGTTCTAACATTTTTTGCCTTGTTTTAAATGATTTTTGAGTCACTTTTGTGTTGATTAACCTTCGTCCTTGATTGTTTATGTGTCGTTTTTCATTTTCTCCAAAAACTGTTTTTATAAAATAAATTGAATTTTCAGGAGAAATTTTTTAAGAAATAGTGGTTTATCATTTATTTAGATACTTTAATATAAAATTAATAATAATTTTTTTCAACTGTGATTCAGAAGTATGTGAGCTTTTCTAAAATTCATGTTTTTGAAAATGAAATTGAGGAGTGATTTATGAAATGAAAATCAGCATTAGATATCATTTTTTGATAAATGAATATATATATGGTTTTTCTATAAATCCAATAGAAGGATTGAAAAAGTAAAATCATAGTTCATTCAAATTTTAGGGAGAAAAGTGAATATATGATTAAATAGATAGTAAATATTTAAGGAAACATAGGTTTGTTAGCATTTCATTTTGACATTACAAAAAAGGGAATATAGTGTGTTTCATTTCATTTTGATGTTAAGCATTAAAATTATGGGGATGGTTTTGGGATATTATTTATTGTGCGTGTTATTAATTGATGACTTATAGAGATGGAGAATATTCGTCAAGATATTATTTTAACTTTTCAGTTAAAAACACTTTGGTGGGAAGTTTGTAATGTCCTATTTAAAGAACCATTTGGAAGATTAAATAATCCTCATGAATTGAAATGGAAAATGGGAATACAGGTTGATCCCAATTATTACATGGTGATGTACATGGATTTTACTAACATTTTTATAATTTTTTAATTTACTTTTAATTAATTTTCTAACCGATTCTTTTGTTTTTAGTTTCCATTTTTAGTTTTTAATATTTTAGTTTTTTTATAGTTTTTTGTTAATTTTATATTAATATTATTTATTTATTTTAATTTTTTATTTTTTATTAGTTTTTACTTTATTAACGTTTCATATTTTGTTTTTTTAGTTTAATTAAAATTAGTTATTTTTATTATTATCAGTTTATTAATTTAACTTGTAAATATAATATATATATATATATATATATAATTCTACTTATTATTATTATTACTAATATTCTTATTACTATTACTATTATTATTATTATTCTTAATTAAATAATGACTTTTTTAAATTTGAATTTACCTTTTTATTTTATTTTATTTTTTTAAACTCTCCCCTACCCCCTTAACCCCCCCCCCCCACTTCCCCTTATTCTCACGCCCCACCCCCTCCCTCTCTCCAATCATCACACACCCTCCCCTCTCTCCCCCTCCCCAGCCCTCCACTCACGCTCCACACTCACCCCCCCCCCCCCCACCCCGATTACTCCCCAAGACCCGCCGCCCCTTATCCCCCTTATCCCCACGCCCCCCATTACTCCCCTGGACCCACCACCCCCAACTCTCCATTTTTTCCAGCGCCTCCCCTTATCCCCTCTCACCCGCTATATCATCTATCCCCCACGCCACAACACCCTCCCCCTTCCTCTTCCCTTGCTACCCCCGCCCCCTTACCACTTTATTGGAGAACAAGAAGCTGCGACCCCTCCCCCTCCATTAAGAGAGTACAACGGTTATTCGGGTGTGATAATATATTCGCATGGGCATCCAGAGATTGACTCTCCACGGTGATAGCAAGTGCACATCAGATTATATTTTTAGCAGTGGGATGGTTTGGTTCAACGTTACGGCGATCGGTGGAGTGACGATTATTATGGCGCGATCTTCAACGGCTTCTTGAGGTGACAACTGTGATGACACAAGCACAATGATTTCTATTTTTTATTTTATGTGATGTGTTGTCATCATGATGGAGGACTAATTATTTTGAGTCAGAGTTATGATAAACGTGCTGGTGGATGCATGTATTTAATTTATTCCCATGTTTGATTGCCTTTTGAATTAATTTTAATTGGATTTTTATTTAATTAATTATACCTGGATTTAAATTAATTGTTTTTGGGGCTCTGTACACATGGTTTGGTGTCCATTCATGTGATACCTAATAAGTAATCATAGGTGGGATTTTATAAAACAATTTATTTATCCAAAATTCAATCAAGTGCACTAGCGAATTATGAATAATTAAATATATTAATTGATAACATTAATATTTTGTGTGCGCTCCCCTTCAATCTTTCATGAGTGATACTTAATTAGTAATATCATGTGAGAAAACCCGACGCAAGAAGATACATTGACTTTGTGAGAAACGGGTCATCATATTTCACCAAGTGATTCAGTGCTATAATGACAAAAAAATTATTCGTCGGGATAGAGAATGAAATGATGAATAATTTGTGTGAAAATTAGAATATTTTCTAACATCAGAGAACCGGACCAGATAATGTTTTGATTAGAATTGGAATCACTGATAATTGAATAAATAAATATTCAGATGTGGGAATTAAATAATTGACATTGTATGCACCTGAACAGACATCGCAACTCTGACAATTCCATACCTACTAATTTCTTCCATAGCTTAATTTAGTTCACTTAGATTGTTGTAGTTAATTTAAATAGTAGTTTTTAAATAGTTAACGTTTTATAAATTTTAGTTATTAATCACAATTAAATCCAATCTACCCGAACATTCCTCTAATAAGAGGATATTTCAAATGTATACTCATATTTTCTTTGTGGTTCTACTCTACTTGCCTCTTCTACAGTAGTTGGTAGATAAATAAATATTGAAAATTTACATGTGTTGCAATGCACATTCCAAATTTTTTAGTAGCGCTGATAACGAGGGGACTTTATCAGTGCTTTTTACTAGAAATGATAAAGTTTATATTTCAAACAAATCATGAAAATTAAAATATTGTTATATAATTATATTTATATTGATATAAATATAATATATATATTTTAAATATTTTTTAGATAAGTATAAATAGACTATTACATTTAATATATATGAAATTTGGTTAAAATAGATTTAAAATATTTTAAAAAATATTATTAATTATTAATTTGAAAATTATCATCGATTCATAATCATTTAATAACAATTTGATGACACAAAAAAACACAAATAATAATAATATAAGATCTAAAATTAATAGAAAATGTAACTCAAACTTCAAACGAACATAAATTATGATACGAGTGTCCGTTTGAGCTATAAATCATATCAAATCGAAGATTTCGACGATCTCTATGCACTCGTGATAAAAAGAAACGTTTTGTCTCATTTTTCCAAATCCAAAAAGGCCCAAAACCTCACCGAAGCTGTGTTTTTAGTCAGGATATCCCAATTTTTTTAAGATTCAAATAGTTATAACATCTTATCCAGATGTCTGCTAGGCTTGTACCACACATCATATCATATATTGTTTCATTCTATTCGATTTGACTTGGTGTGGAGTTGAAACGGACTTTTGGATTAGAAGTTATGGTCTTTTTTACATTCTATGGCTTTTCAAATACACACATATATCTATTTATTCGTAAATATATGTGTATGTGTGTGTGTGTGTGTTTGTGTGTCTATTTGTGTGTGTGTTGTATATATGTATGTATTTATTTATTTATAAACACACATAAAAAAAATTCTTTTATAAATGTATTTAAAACTAATCTTATAAATATATATTAATAAACAAATAAATTCATGGATAAAAATTTACAACTAAATATATATATATATAAATAAATAAATATAAATATAAATTAATATAATATATATATATATACTATTATATGAATTAATATATATGTATTAATATAACTAAATATATTTATATTAATATGAATCTATATTAATATACGAATAAATATAAGCATATATTTATATAAAATATAAATATATATTTATATACGAATTAATAAATATATATTAATATATGAATAAATATATATGTATTAATATAACTAAATATATTTATAATAATATGAATCTATATTAATATATGAATAAATATATACTGTATATATATATATATAAATAAATATAAATATATATTAATGTACCAATAAATGTATATATATATATTAATGTATGAATAAATATATATGTATTAATATATCTAAATTTATTTTTATTAATATGAATCTATATTAATATACGAATAAATATAACTATATATATATATATAAATAGATATATCATTAAATAGAGAAAAAAACTAAATAACTTGGTGGTAAAGGTGCAGACGCGCAAGGGGGGGGGTCTCGGTTTCGAGTTCGGGTGGATGCAGGGAGGGGCATGCGGGCATGTGGGGGATGCGCAGGCAAGGGCAGCGCTCTAAAGAGTTGGAGGGGGTCTGCCAAACTCTGATAGAGGGTCAAGTGTTGTTAAAAGTTCCCCTGCATTATGTATTCTTTTTAAATTTTTTTAGTTGTTTTTTTTACTTTTATCAGTTCTTTTTTTAGTGTTGATAAAATTGGTCTTTATCAGCTCGTTTCTAAGCGCTGATAAAGTGGACCGCTTTTTCTTCATCTGGATTAGAAACGTTTTAGCGCTATTAATGTGCTTTTCTAGCGCTAATAAGGTTTACATTTTTAGTAGTGTTTGTTTTATTTTTTTATGAACAGTTGATACATTGATATGTTTTTCATTAATTTATAAAATATCCATCATTTGCATGCGGTGGATGCATGGGCAAGGGTAGCATGGGAGAGAGTGGGGGGAGGTCTGCCTAACATTGATAGGGGGTCAATCGTTGTTAAAAGCTCCCCCACATTATATATTATTTTTAACTTTTTTTAGTTTTTTTACTTTTATCAGTGCTTTTTTAGTGTTGATAAAACGGGTCATTGTCAGTGCTTTTCAGAGATCTTATAAAAGGGACCCCCTTTTTATTCACCTCGATTAACAATGCTTTTTTAGTACTGTTAATGCCCTTTTCTAGCGCTGATAATGGCCATATTTGTAGTAGTGTTTGTTTTATTTTTTTATGAATAGTTGATACATTGATAGGTTTTTCTTTAATTAAGGTAAAATCCATCATTTACATGGATTACCACAAAATATGGTAAATAATTCCCCATTAATTATTTTAATCCTCCATGCTAATCGAAAAACCTGGGAAATCCGGGCGTGCACCTAGTGTATGCAAATATGTTGTTCATGTGTAGGATGTGCGGGCAAGGGAAGCGCATGTGAGAGTGGGAGGGGGTCCGCCTAACACTGATAGCGGTTCAAACGTCGTTAAAAGCTCCCACGAACTATATATTCTATTTAACTCTTTTTTAGTTTTATTACTTTTATCAGTGCTTTTTTTGGCATTGATATAATCAGACTTTATCAGCTCTTTTCTGAGCGCTGATAAAAGGGACCCCCTTTTTCTTCGCCTCGATTAACAATGATTTTTTTGCGCTGTTAATGCTCTTTTATAGCACTGACAAAGGAAATATTTTTAATAGTGTTTGTTTTATTTTTTGTTAATAGTTGATACATTGATAGTTTTTTCTTTAATTTAGACATAATCAATCTTTTACATGTATTACCAAAAAATATGGAAAATCATTCCCCATTAATTATTTTAAACCTCCACGATAATCGGAAACCCTGGGAAATCTGGGCGTGCGCATGGTGTATTCAAATATGTAGTTCATGTGTGGGATGCGCGTGCAAGGGCAGCGCACATGGGAGTGGGAGGGGGTCCACCTAACGCTGATAGGGGGTCAAGCGTCGATAAAATATCCCCCGCATTATATATTCTTTTTAACGTTTTTAGTTTTTTTACTTATATCGGTGCTTTTTTTAGCATTGATAAAATGGTTCTTTATCAGCACTTTTTTGAGCGCTGATAAAAGAGACCCCCTTTTTCTTCACCTCGATTAACAATGCTTTTTTAGCGATGTTAATGCCCTTTTCAAGCGCTAATAAATGGCATATTTGTAGCATTGTTGTTTAATTTTATTTATGACCAGTTGATACAATGATAGGATTTTCTTTAATTTAGATAAAATCCATCATTTACATGGATTACAACAAAATATGGTAAATCATTCCCCATTAATTATTTTAAACCTCCAAGCTAATCGGAAACCCTCGGAAATCTGGGCGTGCACCTGGTGTTTGCAAATATGTAGTTCAGGTCAATGGATGATCTAGGTCAGATCATTATAATGTATTATGTGTGTGATATTTAGGCTTTATATGATTTTCAAGAGATAATATTGAATATTGGTACATAGATTGTATATTGTGTGCATTCTAATACAACATGGCCATAGTGGAAACCAAATATTCAAAATATGTATAGTTGATCAAGATAGGAACCATTAGTGTGAGTGAACATTGCATTAGAGTATCTTGAATATAGAATGGGTAAAACATATTTCAATTCATAGGGGTCCAATATACTCTTATATGTTTGCTTTTTTTTCATATATCAGCTGGTCAGTTGCATGTATGTTATATGCATACTATTTTATATTATTTCTATTTTCTAAGGAAGTTAATTAATAATAGTAATCCAATAAAGTAATAAGTGTCCATCCATTTATCTATTACCAGTGTGGTAGGGGAGAGATTTATATGTCTCCATATCCCATGGAATAAGAAGGGTTGTAAGGGGGACCATGATGTGGGGTGATGCATTGTGACTAATGGTAATGGACTTAAAGGGAGGAAAGACTACTCCCAGTTGCCTAAGACGATGAAAACATGATCTACTAGTAAGGAAAAGGAAAATGAATTTGTACCAAGGCCTCAAGACCTAGAATTCAAGTCGTCTTATGGCCTATGAAGTGGAATGATTAGGGAAAAGTGTTGATACATTAAGAGTAAAGGGAAGGGTGGTGCGTTGGGAAAGAAGGAAGGAGAGAAAAATAAAGGCCTTGAGTTTATTCTTCATTCTCAAGAAAAAATGCATGAAAAGGTTATTAAAATTAATTCCCCAAGGTAGGATGTAGAAAGAACACTAGAAATTGAGGTTCCAATATATGTTAGTAAGGATCAAAGGGACTGGATCTACAAACAATTTTCAATTTTTGGCATGGGGTTTCAATTCAAGAAAGATCAATGTGGATGAATATATCTAGATTTGGGACAAACTAGCAACCCATATTCAATATTTAATCTGGGATGACTCGAGCATAAATATTGAACCACTACAATGGGGATTATATTGGGTATGCAGTTCTAACATTCTTAGCGTTATTTTAAATGATTTTTGAGTTACTTTTGTGTTGATTAACCTTCGTCCTTGATTGTACATGTGTGGTTTTTTGTTTTCTCCAAAAAAGTGTTTTTATAATATAAATTTAATTTTCAGGAGAAATTTTTTAAGAAATAGTGATTTATCATTTATTTAGATACTTTAATATAAAATTAATAATAATTTTTTTCAACTGTGATTCAGAAGTATGTTAGATTTTCTAAATTTCATGTTTTTGAAAATGAAATTGAGGAGTGATTTATGAAATTAAACTCAACATTAGATAACATTTTTTTGATAAATGAATATATATGGTTTTTCTATAAATCCAATAGAAGGATAGAAAGTGTAAAATCATAGTTCATTAAAATTTTAGGGAGAAAAATGAATATATGATTAAATAGATAGTAATTATTTAAGGAAACATAGGTTTGTTTGCATTTCATTTTGACATTACAAAAAAGGGAATATAGTGTGTTTCATTTCATTTTGATGTTAAGCATTAAAATTTTGGGGATGGTTTTGGGATATTATTTAGTGTGCATGTTATTAATTGATAACTTATAGAGATGGAGAATATTCTTCAAGATATTATTTTATCTTTTTGGGTAAAAATACTTTGGTGGGAAGTTTGTAATGACCTACTTGAAGAGCAATTTGGAAGATTAAATAATCCTCATGAATTGAAATGGAAAATGGGAAGACAACTTGATCCCAATTATTACATGGTGATGTACATGGATTTTACTAACATTTTATAATTTTTTAATTTACTTTTAATTAATTTTCTACCCGCTTCTTTTGTTTTTAGTTTCCATTTGTTGTTTTTAATATTGTAGTTTTTTTATAGTTTTTTGTTAATTTTATATAAATATTATTTTTTTATTTTATTTTTTTATTTTTATTAGTTTTTACTTTATTAAGGATTCATATTTTAATTTTTTAGTTTAATTAATATTAGTTATTTTTATTATTATTAGTTTACTAATTTAACTTGTAAATATAATATATATATATTTATATAATTCTACTTATGATTATTATTACTACTATTCTTATTACTATTACAATTCTTGTTATTATTCTTAATTAAATAATTACTTTTTAAAATTTGAATTTACCTTTTTTATATTATTTTTTTTAAACTCTCCCCTACCCCCTTGACCCCCCCCCACTTCCCCCTATTCCCACGCCCCCACTTCCCCCTAAATACCCACGCCCCACCCCCTCCCTCTCTCCAATCTTCACACACCCTCCCCTCTCTCCCCCTCCCCACCCCTCTACTCACGCCCCCCACTCACCCATCGCCCCCACCCCCCCATTACTCCCGAGGACCCGCCGCCCCTTATCCCCCTTATCCCCACGCCCCCATTACTCCCCTGGACCCACCACCCCCTACTCTCCATTTTTTCCAGCGCCTCCCCTTATCCCATCTCACACGCTATATCATCTACCCCCACACCATGACACCCTCCCCCTTCCCCTTCCCTTGCTACCCCGCCCCCTTACTACTTTAGTGGAGAACAAGAAGCTGCGACCACTCCCCCTCCATTATAAGAGTACAACGGTTATTCTGGTGTGATAAGAGATTAGCATGGGCATCTGGATATTGACTCTCCAAGGTGATAGCAAGTGCACATCATATTATTTTTTTAGCAGTGGTATAGTTTGGTTCAATGATACGGTGATCGGTGGAGTGACAATTATTATGGCGTGATCTTCAACAGCTTCTTGCGGTGACAACTGTGATGACACAAGCACAATGATTTCTATTTTTTATTTTATGTGATGTGTTGTCATCGTGATGGCAGACTAATTATTTTGTGTCAGATTTGTGATAAACGTGATGGTGGATGCATGTCTTTAATTTATTCCCATGTTTTATTGCCTTTTGAATTAATTTTAATTGGATTTTTATTTAATTAATTATACCTACATTTAAATTAATTGTTTTTGGGGCTCTGCAAACATGCTTTGGTGCCCGTTAGTGTGATACCTAATAAGTAATCATATGTGGGATTTTATAAAACAATTTATTTATCCAAAATTCGATCAAGTGCACTAGCGAATTATGAATAAATAAATACATTAATTGATAACATTAATATTTTGTGTGCCTCCCCTTCAATCTTGCATGAGTGATACTTAATTAGTAATATCATGTGAGAAAACCCAACACAGGTAGATACATTTTCTTTGTGAGAAACGGGTCATCATATTTCACCAAGTGATTCAGTGCTATAATGACGAAAAAATTATTCGTCGGGATAGAGAACGGAATGATGAATAATTTGTGTGAAAATTAGAATATTTTATATCATCAGAGAACCAGACCAGATAATGTTTTGATTAGAATTGGAATCGGTGATAATTGAATAAATAAATATTCAGATGTGGGAATTAAATAATTGACATTGCATGCACCTGAACAGACATCACAACTCTGACAATTCCATGCCTACTAGTTTCTTCCATAGCTTAATTTAGTTCACTTAGATATTTTTAGTTAATTTAAATAGTTGTTTTTAAATAGTTAACGTTTTAGAAATTTCAGTTATTAATCACAATTAAATCCAATCTACCTGAAAATTCCTCTAATAAGAGGATATTTCTAATGTCTACTAATATATTCTTTTTGGTTTGACCCTACTCACCGCTTCTACAGTAGTTGGTATATAAATAAATATTGAATATTTACATGTGTTTCAACGCACATTCCAAATTTCTAGTGACATTGGGGGGAGTTCCGGGCGACCCCTAGTGGGCATGGGCTAGTCCTGCGTCCCGAAGCCAGGCAACTCTCATGCATAGCGGTGCTTTCCCAACCTTTTACTATTGCGCCATGATGCCTCTCTATATGGATGGGTCACAAGATGTTATTTGGGTTATTAGATTAGCATACCCGATTGTGTGGGAGAGGTGGATGGTTTCCAAGATATGACAGTATCCCTTTCTTGAGAAGGGAACGTATGTCTCGTTGGCACCCTTATATGTAAGTTGGGTTTTCATTTAACCCCACTTTCTTATGGTCCTTGTCTATTTGGATTGTGCATCCCTTGTGACCTAGGTAAGTTCAATCTCGAACTTTTCGGCTGTCAGTGGACTACTTGAGCTGCTCTTGTGGTGAGATCGGGTCATTGCATTCTATTTGGGGGATGGATTGGGAATGACCCCCTTAGAGGCCTTAGCTGGGCATGGAACAGTCGACTCAGAACTGGTACGAACATGGGGAATCTGATTGTTTAATTAAAACAAATCATTGCGATGGTCCCAACGGATGCTCACGCAATGTGATTTCTGCCCAGTGCGCTGAATTTCAAAGTGAATAAATTCAACTAAGCTAGAATTAGAGATTCCTTTAAAAGATTTATTTAGTTCAAAAATAAAAACTAAAAATAATAAACAATAAAAAACAGTTAACTACTCTAGGAATTTTTCATTGCATGAATTTTCAAGACACCCAGAAACTCAGAATGACCTGGGCCACACCACATAGTTACAACCAGTACCCACCCTAACCAATAACATTGTAGGGTATGTAAAATAATATTTTACTGCACATGAGATCTCCATGTAATCCTATTTATTTTAATGATTATCATTCAAGTCCATGTTATGATCCGTATTCTACTGCTAGTCCTTATCCACCATTTTATCATTTTCAAATTCAAAACGTTCATGAATATTTAGAGCTTGGTAATTAATGTGAAAAAAATGATTCAATAATTGAGTACATGTTGCAATATGATATCATTGAGATATATAGGATGTTTGAACATCAAGATGAACATAATGTAGAGCTTCTATCCTCAACAAAGTATTCAGAAAATCAAATAACTCATTCTAGCCAACTATCTGTCTCTTTTCCACTTGATTATCATAACAATTCTTTTGAGGAGAGTGTAGTAGAGGTTCCATTTAAACAACATCAATGTCATGATTCTAATAATGAGATTGATCCACCTTATTATCACACCATTGAGTAATCTCATCCATCACAATTTAATTCATCCAATCTGGTCACATTTCATGAATATGAGTGCCTGTTCTTCGACCCTATTGAACATAATAGTCCCTCAGAAAATGTGATTTCATGTTCTTATTCTGTGAGTTCACAACCCAACCATCCCAAAGTGAAAAAGGACACATTCAATGTCTACCAAATTTCACCATTTGAGGATGAATAGTACATTGAACTAGGACCATTCTTTACTATGATCGATTCATAATTGAACCAAGATCTGATGGATTGCCACACTCAAGAGGACATCACTTCAAATGACATCAAATTACCTCCTTCCAGAAATCATTGTGAGTTCAAAACTTTTTCTAAAATGGAGACATCTAAAACATTTTTAGAGTCAGAGAATCAATCATCATTAGTGGTAGATAACACTTTTAATTTTCTAGAAATAATGGTAGAATGGGATTTTATAGAGGATCCTGAGTTCGTGGTGACACATGTGCCAACAGAGAAATGTGTTGAGGTCGGTACAGAAGAAAACATTGAAGATTTAATTCTTGACATAATGGAGTCATCGCTCCAATTGATACGTCGCCACTTGCTTTATGTGTCAAGGTTAAAAACAATTCACTTGAAATAAACACATATGACAACAATATTGTTGACCTTGACACAATTAATGGAACCATCAAGCATGAATTGAGTTGGAAACCAGTAGATTTTTCTATGCTAGTGGTTGGGTGTGAAAATGAATTAGGATACATCATCAACCTAGATACTGCATTCAAGGATGTTATGGAGACAAGCCGACCGCTGAAGGAGTTTAGTAAAGGCATTTTTTAACCTCTGTATGTTCAAGGAGGCAATCTTCTTGATCTTTTCACTGATTAAATTTTCCCAAAATTCTATTATTCGATGAGTCTTTCTTCAGGTGATGTATATTTTTTCCCTTCTGAGTTGGAATATTTTCATTTCATTCTACACATCCCATTTTCAAACAAGCTTCCATTGAGATTTTGTGCATCTTGCAAGATAAATTCATTTTCAACAAATGGATTTCACACTCTCAATGAAAAAGAAACAGATGCACGGTTTAAATTTCCGTTCAATCCTGGTGGAGTTTCAGCAATGTCTGGATGAAGAAGAAATAAACTTAGTGCTAAATGGGAGGCAACACACCATTTTTTTTGTTTTCATTCAACTGCATTTAATTTCATTTCAATAAGTTTTTTTAAAATAAAATAAAATAAATTAAAAAATCATGCATTTGCCGCAATATGTTTTCTCCTCGCACTACAATGGATTTGAATTCATCATACATATTTTTACCATCCACATGGTTTTGATTATGGTGTGAGTAATATTATATGATGCATGTATGTGATGTCAATGCGTAGGTTTTATAGGTATACCATTTCTGGAGCTTTCATGGATACATTTATATTTTCTATGTCTATCTGCACTTACACAGGGAAGTGTTTTATTTTTTCTATATTTTATGCTTCC
The DNA here is from genome assembly GCA_963277665.1 of Viscum album. NCBI lineage: Eukaryota > Viridiplantae > Streptophyta > Magnoliopsida > Santalales > Viscaceae > Viscum > Viscum album. Next base: position 1,773,317,689 of record OY728153.1, on the reverse strand, counting down.
AAAAAAACCATGTAAACTAAAAAAACAAGAAAATTTGAAAAAAAAAACTAACATTCCTGTCATCTTTTGAACCCACATGAAAACAGAAGCATTTTTGTCATAACATAACTGGGAACATAACACATGTGTCCCTAAACAGTTTGAGAACGTTATTATTGTTTAGAATTATTTGATCCTTGATCTCATGACTTAGATGATTTCTGATATTATTTCATGCTTCAAAAAAAAGTTCAAAAACTTGTATATTTTTGAGACACTTATTTTCACTCATGCTCATCTGTTCTATCCAATATTATATTTTCATACTTGTGAGGACTCTGGCCCATTTTACGTCATCTTATGTTTCTATTTTTCTTGAGAGAGTCTTTGCCATGTTTTTTCTTCTAGAACATGCCATGTTTTTTCCATCAAAGCGACATGAATTTTGAAAGTTTTGCTGAAATGAACAAGGCATTTGTTTGATTCTTTAGCCCCTTTGTCCCACTGAGCCACCCATAAATTTTATCAATCGTATAACCCTTAGAATACATGAATACGATTATTAGGATGAGCATATAGCTGATACCCTTTCTTACCCATTTCCAGAATATTTCCATAATTGTTTTCATTCTAAGAATGGGGGGATATATTTACTCATAGAGATGGTTGTTAGATGGAAAATGATTCATTTGATGCAAATGGATTAAAATTATCTCATCATGACAATATGTGTTATATTTCATAGTAGCCACATTCAATTAATGTATTTTGATATGGGAGTATATATATTTTTTGGTTCCAACAATGAGCACATTGGTGGTTATTATGTGGTTACCCTCACTTTTTTGGATACCTATAAAAGTGATGATCCATTACTCCAGGAGCAAGATTGTTTTCTACATTACCTACTTTCACTGAGATATTATAGTGTATGTGCTCCTTGTGTACATTATTTGGGATTTTTGTCTAAAACTTATTTCATGGGGTTTTTAGAGTTGATATTCACGAGTTTTTCCTGACCATATTATTTGAGTGAGTTGTGTTTTAAAAAAAGAGTGAAACATTGGATTATCATATTCTTAGGGACAAGAAATTTTTTAATTGTGGGGGAGAGAGAGTTTGAGGGATACATTTGGATTGACATTTATCATGCATTTATTTCAAGATTCAACCCATCTTTTTTCCAAAACAAAAAAAAATTGTCAAATTTTTTACCCACCATCCCGCAACCTTGGAGACATTTGAACCTCATGTAAAGACCTTGAGATTGGTGCATTATTTTTATTTCCACTAGTGGAGAAGTTAAATTCATGGAAAGCCTATGGTAATCATGCATGCGTATGAGATGTGAGCATGACATTGATAAAATATTTTGAGAGATGAGAGTGATGGTGGGGTAGATCACATGATACATGAGTTCACATAGTTGTTTTGGAATGAATGTGAGTGTAAGAAAATTTGTTTCTGAAAATTAGAGTTTTAAATGAAGCTTGATATTTTATGGGTAAAAGAGATTGAAAAATATTGAACTTTTAATTTCGATGTTTTGATTTGTCTATGACCACTTGTGTTTTCTTTCTGATTTTTTTCCTTAGAGTGAAAAAGTTTAAGTGTGAGTGATTTTATATACATTGATTTTACTAACATTTTTATAATTTTTTAATTTAGTTATAATTTATTTTCTAACCACTTAGTTTGTTTTTTGTATCTTTTTGTAGTTTTTAATATTTTAGTTGTTTTTATAGTTTTTAGTTAATTTTATTTTAATATTATTTATTTATTTTTATTTTTTAGTTTTTATTAATTTTTACTTTATTAACACTTTATATTTTATATTTTTTGTTTAATTATTATTAGTTATTGTTATTATTATTAGATTATTAATTTAACTTGTAAATAATATATATATATATTTATATAATTCTAATTATTATTATTATTATTATTATTATTTATCTTAATCATATAATTAGTTTTTTTAATTTCAATTTAACTTTTTTATTATTATTTTATTTTTTGAACTCCCCCAACACCCTTGACCTGCTCCCCTCCCCTCCCCTCCCTATTCCCATGCCCCACTTCCCCATAACTACCCACGCCCCATCCCCCTCCCTCTCTTCAATAATTCCACACCCTCCCCTATCTCCCCTCCCCACCCATCCTCCACTAACGCTCCCCACTCACCTGCCACCCCCATTACTCCCCTAGAACCTCCTCCCCCCTATCACCCTTATCCCCACATCCCCATTAGGCCCATGTACCAACCGCCCCTACTATCCATTTTTCCCAGCACCTCCCCTCAGGCCCTCTCACCTACTATCCCATCGTCTCCCACACCACAAACCCTCCCCCTTCCCCTTCCCTTGATACCCCCTTACCACTTCAGCGGACAACAAGCAGAGGTGACCCCTCCCCCTCTTTTCTAAGATTACAGTGGTTATTCAGGAATGTTATCGACTTCAGAATGTATTTCCTTGGGATTCTGGAGATTGACTCTCCACGGTGAGAGTGAGTGCACATCCAGTAATTTTTTCGACAGCAAGATGTTTTGGTTCAACATTGCGGCGATCAGCTAAGTGACGATTATTATTGCGCGATCTTCGACAGCGGCTTACGGTGAGAACTAAGATAAGACGAGCACAATGCTATCTATTTTTTATTTTATGTTTTGTGTTGTCATCGTGATAGAGGGATAATTGTTTTGTGTCGGATTTGTGATAAATGTGATGGTGAATGCATGTATTTAATTTATTCCCATGTTTGATTTCCTTTTTAATTAATTTTAATTTTAGGTTTATTTAATTTACTATATCTGCATTTAAATTAATTGCTATTTGGGATCTACACATGTTCTTTGGTGCCCGTTTGTGTGATACCTAATAATTAATCACAGGTGGTAGTTCATCAAAGAACTTATTTATCTGGAATTCAATCAAGCGCGCGAGCGAATTCTGAATAATTAAATATATTAATTTGAAAAATTAATATTTTGTGTGTGTTCTCATTCAAGCTTGAATGAGTGATACTTAATGAGTAATACCATGTGAGAGAACTCGACATAGGTAGATACTTCTACTTTGTGAGAGACGGGTTGTTGTAATTCACCAATTGATTCAGTGCTATAATGACGCACAAATTATTTGTCAGGGAAGCGAACAAAATGATGAATAATTTGTGTGAGAATTAGAATATTGTCTAACATCAGAGAATGAGGATAGATAATATTTTGATTATAATTGGAATCGGTGATAATTGAATAAATAAATATTCATATGTGTGAATTAAATAATTGATGTTGCATGCACGAGAATAAACATCGCAACTCTAACATTTCCATACCTTCTAGTTAATTTTATAGCTTATTTTAGTTCACTTAGATAGTTTTAGTAAATTTAAATAGTCATTTATAAATACTTCATGTTTTAGAAATTTTATTTGTTAATCAGAATTAAATCTTATCTACCTAAACATTCCTCTAAGAGGATATTTCTAGTGTCTACTCACATTCTCTATGTGATTCGACCCTACTCGCTGCTTCTACAGTAGTTGGTAGGTAAATAAATATTGAAAATTTTCACACATTGCTGCTTGTGTTCCACATGGCCAATATGGAATTTTTTTTACACTAATGGTTGGAGTAATCTCATAAACACAATTCTATCAATTGGTTTGGTGTATAGATAACCATAATATTGGATTCATTCTAAAAATTGTTTCATAAATCTATTAATTCATAATTTTGGGATGTTTTCATGTTGCTTGTTTTTATTAAATTATTAGGATTAGTTGTAAACTATTTGTAGTTGAGTGGATATGCATGGAATGCTGTTTTTTCTATGAATAATGAAACAATGATATGAATGGATTTGATCATGTTGAATCATTCTTGAGATACTTCTGTATCGAGAGAAGTTTAATATGACTTGAGAAGGACCATTACATGGATTCTATAATCATGTTGTGGTATGATTGAGTTTATATTATGTAATAAAAGTATATTTTTCATGATAATAATTAAGTAATTGTATTTTAGTCACAACCATTGAATTTTAACTATAAATACCACGTAAATTTTATGTATGATGATTTTTTCACTTGGTTACTCTTATAGAAGAATGCAGTTATTCCCACATAGGTTGATTTATACCAAAATCAAGATTTATTATTCCATAATAGACCAGATAGATAAATTATGTGGAGAATGATGTGTTACGAATACCATCTCAGTATAAATTAGTGTTTGGTTGGTTTAAGATTCAAAATACACTATTCCAAAGTGAATCAATCCACACCATGACAACCTGTATTGAACAAATTCATAGATATTGTGGTTATATTGTTTTTTGGGTCATGAATACATGGAATCATGGTCATGTCATAGCATATTATGAAATAGGATAAAATGTGAACTATGTAATGGATTACAAAGGATTTATGGGTTTCTGATTCTAGAGATTTTGAGGCATGATGTATTATTGTTCTTGTCTCACACCGCAATGAGCCTAGTTATAGATGTTGATTTTGTTGATGGTTTTAAATGTAATGGACTAGTCATTTTGTAACCCATTATATCCACCAATAATATAGAAAAAGATACTATAATATCTTTCAAATTTACCATCGATATAATTCAAATCGAAGTTTTTCATTGAAGCAGGCGACACTAAAACACAATGCCTGATTTATCTATAAATAAAATAACTATCCTAGAGTTTTTGGTTACAAATAGTATAAAAGTCAGGATATATTTTTCCACTCATTACATAGGTTATTAAAAGATGGAATCTTCATATTTTTAGTTATAATAATAATAGTACTCAAAAATTTCAAATTATAGAGGCACATGAAGTATAGGAAGAAAAAAGTGTTCAACTTATTGGTGATCATCATTCATCTTGATATATGAGTTAAATAAAACCCTCTTAGTCTATTATTATTTCCATTGTAAATAAATTGGAATTTGGGTAGTGGGATCACAATAACTACACAAAATATTAACCACTGGGTGTGTGATCCTTGTAAAAATCCTTATGTCAATGAGTGTTCTTTGCCACTCTATCTTACGTTATCACATCATCAACAATGAAATTTAATCAAACTAGAAAATTATTCTAAAGTTAGAGATTGAGATTTTGTGTTTTGGCATCCACCAGTTCACTCATCCCCATCATTAGTGGAATATACTCTCTTTTTCCATTCACGTCGTATCAAAGTGATGTTTCTTGAAGAAATTTATTAGTTATTTGATCTTGTTTTACCTTCACTAGGAGTAATATTATTATTAAAAATCAGTTATAGGTAATTTTTTAATTATCTATGATTTTTTTAATTACTCATATCTTTGACCAATGTGATCTATGTATTTAATGAATATAATAGGCAACAAAGGATTCCCTATATTTTGTGGAATGAGATTAAATTTTTTTAAAGATATGATGGTTTGATATCTTTTATCACTCTATATAGTTGTTATTTATATCGTAAATTATTGTGTTAATCATTATACCATAGGGATGGCCTATGAATATCAGGTTAAGAATAATATCAAATCTAATCTTAGAGAATGAAACACATTACTCTCATCACTCTTAAATAAATTGGTGACACGATTCAAAGGAATGAAGACAAAAATTAGAATGTACTCGTAAATTATTGATATACCCGAGGGATATAAGATGTTTAAATATTACCGATTGTAAACCTATGGGTTCCTTTTTGATGATATAAAAATGATATATGATAAATTAGTTGATTATTTTTTCTTTCTAGTAAAAATATATTACAAGCTAGATCTGAAAATATGGTGAAATTATTTTAAAACCACAACCATCATGAAAGAGGTGATAAGAATCCTTCCTAATAAATTTTATATATATTCTTAATACCATAATGATAAATTATATATGATTGGTACATATACAAACTGAACAATGTTCTAATCACATATATGATGATAAGATGTCCAAAATTAATGGGAAAATGAAAATAGTTAACAATACTACGCATAGTAATTTTAAAATGATTGAATCTTGCTAATCTAATGAATCCTTAGGAGGAAAAAAATAATTACAAATATATTTTCATGTATTTTGAGGTGATGGTCACTTTATTCTCACTAGTAATGAGTTGAGGAAAAGGTAAATATTGATGCAAGCTACCTTTAAAATGTTTTAATTGTGTAACATTTAAAAAAATTCATTTATTTTCCCTGAGAATATAGAATATATGGAGAATGTTGATCGACTCATAAGATCACCACAGAAGAGAAATGTATTTAGTGTACATAACAAAAAAATGTTAATTAAATATAGAAAAAAGTATAATAAATAAATATAAAAATTATCTTCTAAAAGCATGATTCCACATATTATGATAATTAAATTGAAAGGGTGTAATATGACTTGATGAATTTTCCAGGAAAAATCAACATATCTTAAAGATAATTTGAGTGGAGAAGAAGAAGAAAGTTGTAGTGAATAAAAAAATATTGATTAAAGAGACCCCAAAATAATTTCAAATTCCTATAGATATTCTATTATACTTAAATGAAAATAAGAGGCTAAAATGGAAAATAAAAATTTAATGATGAAGATTAATTCATTACGTAATTGATTTGATAGATCAAAGTACAAATACATTATAGATAATTAGATAAAATTAAAATATAGGATAAGTGATCATATAGAAATTCTTGAGGAAATTTAATTTTTTTGAGATTACCAATTAAAATATAATAGTAAAAAATGAGATGGAAAAGTCATTATAGTCAAATCTAGTAGAAGCTGAATATTATTTGAGAACATAACAAGGTGAAAATTATTAAAATTATGTCAATGATGTTGGTGATAGATATAAATAAGTGAATAAAATTTATAATTCAAATTGGTATCTCAATGATTAGTACATGGTACAATGAAAATACTTTTTGAAATCATGATCTTCTAATTCAACAAGCTATAAGTGTGACATAAAAAATAAGAAGGTGAGTACATCACTTTAAAATGAAAATACACCCACTAATATGTTTGAGGATGGTTATGGGAATTTAAAAGGTAGGGATGTTTATTAATATAAGAATAGTGAGGATAATAATTAGTGATATATTAACATAAAATACAAGTACCTTAAGAATAAGTAGTTTTAAAATAAGAAAAACATGTCAAATATGAGGGAAATTTGATGATAAGATTTTGAAAAACCTATTTTTATCTAATGAAATTTATCTTTGATGAAATAGGTTATTGTTGTGGAGTTTATGGGTATGAACACAATATGTGATGGAATAATGTTTCACATCCCCAATCTAAAAGACACAATTTATCAATGGGGGATTAAATATAAATCTCTTAGAGACCAACCAAGAATACATAAAAATGATACGATTAAACTATAAAATTTATTTTATTCTGTTATGGAGAATTTTGGGATGTATGATCAACTTTGATAAACTACCAAAATATTTTGTTAATATGCTAATAGAATTTATGATTAAAAATATTCCAAATATTTCTAGAGTAGGAATAATCTAGTGAATTCTATCATGGTTGAGGTGACATACAAGGAATTAAATGTAGATATTGTGTGGGTAATTGATGGTGTATCCTCATCAAACATAACCAAAAACAAAAATATACTGAATGATATTTAATGGTATAATTTAGGGACTATAAATTTTTTTAATGATTGATATCTCAATGTGAAAGCCATTGGATACGACAAGATTTTTAAGAAATAATCCAACGATGTTCTCTTATTTGATGCATTAGGGAAAAATCACCTTAGATTTTATAAACATTATGATAATGGGAATGAGGTGATACTATATAATGATATGTGTTTCATAAAGAGTACAAAGGTTGAAATAATTATATTTAAGGGGAATCTACCAATTTGAAAATTATTCTATATTTATGATAGTAAAAATTCATATAACATTAGCATAAAGGGGGATAACCATCTTTGATAAAAAAATACAGGTCCATTTAAGGAAAGGGTATTTGGATAAGTTTTCTAAGAAATATTCTATAACATATATATCAAAGATAAAATTTTAAATACATAACAAATGTGTTACATGTCATAACGAAAATATGGTGAAATGCAGTCATAAATCAGTGGAGATAAAATAAAAGAAAACTCTTGAGTTAGTACACTCATATGTGTGAAGACTGATGAGCTAGAAATAAAAAAACGATGATAATTATTTCATGAATCTTTTATTAATTTTACTCATTTGAATTATGTCTATTTTATGTGGAGTAAATCACTATATCATGATAAATTTAAACAGTTTAAAAGGAAATATTTAAATCAAATAGGATAATCAATCAAATTACTCTTTTTAAATAATGGATCAAAATACAAGAATGAACTATTTGTGGAATATCATTATAGTCACTGGGTTATATGTTAATATAATACTCCATACATGACCAAATAAAATGGATTCATTGAATGTTATAATTATATATTTTTAAAAATGGGAAGATCATCGCTCTTAGTGCATGAAATCTTAAAATTCTTTTGGTGGCAAGACACAATTGTGGCTATCTATATTCTGAACTAGTGTATACTCTAACCTAATTTGGTTAATATACTATATGATTTATAATTTAGGAAAAAGGCATGATTTAATAAGTAAATGGTTTTCTTAAATCTATGTTATATCAATATTAATGTCAAACTTTTGGGGAATTTTAATGAAATTAATTAAGAAGGAAAATTTCAATGGTACACACCATCTTGAAAAAATATTTGGTTATATAAGAAAAAGATACATAATTTCATCAAAATAATTATATAATTGTATTATAGAATCAAAATTCTTTATAAGAATCATTTTCATAGCCACTAACATTGAATAATATGGTGAGGTTAGAAAATATAAAATCATTATATATGATCATGTATATTTGCAAACCACTAAAGTCAATTATAGAATTTGTAATGATGAGGAAGGTTTAGAGCAAGTAATTTCTGGGATCTAAATACTTAGAAAATATTTTGATCCTATAAATATTCTTATGGACTATAAGAGAAAGGATAAAAACTTGAATAATCATGGGAATTTTCAATCATACTAGAATGTATTAACATGTTGAACTAAATAGTTTTGATTAATCATTAATACTTAAGAATTGGGAAATAGTTATAAAAGAAGATATGATTTTTTTGAGAAGAACGACACTTAGGAATTGGTTTCACATCCTAGTGGAAAAAATTGATTAAAAAACTAGGTTTCTTATAATAACTAAATGTGAAAGGCTCATAATTGTAATGGCTCCTGCTCTGCTCCCTGGCGGCGAGAGTTCTTCAGCGGTTTCTCTGGCGGCTTCGGGAGGTGCTGTTGAGAGGGTTGGGGTTGAAGTTTCTCCCAGGACTTCCTTCAAGGAGGTGTTGTGCAATGGTACCTCTGGGTTTGGCGTCAGTGTGCAACCTTCTCCGGTGCACTTGGTGTGCTCGGAGGTTCCTCCGATTGTGGTGGAACAGCGGGATCCTAAGAAGGTCGGGGGACACCTGCGGTGAGAATATCATCTCGGGATCATCAGGAGGCGGCTGACTTTCATGAGCTCACTCTTGTGGCTCGTTTTGGCCTCTCTAAGATGTCTCTTGGTTTCTTCTGGGACTTTGTTGATTCCTGGGGGCTGTCTCTCCCGACGGCGGTTTCTGACCTGTTGAGGATAGCTTTCTGTGTTCATCTTGCATCCAAGGAGGACTTTGTGAATGAGTGGTCTAGGGAAGATAGAAGGTGTGGCCCTTTTCACTACTCGCTATCCATATTGTCTTGGGACTGCCATCGTGGATGCGAATCCTCAGAAGCGGTGGGGTTGTCTTTACCAGGCCTCCCTCTTCCTTTTCAAAACCCAGTGATTCTGAAGGAATTTGGGAATTCTTTAGGCTCCTTTTTATGTGTGGATGATGATACTAAGGTGCTCAATGCAGTGGCGAACCATTGAATCTTTGTTGAAATGGACTTAGCGTTAAAGAGACCTTCCATGGTGCAGCTTGAATCCAAGGATGGATTTTGGTGGAAACAAAAGTTGATTTATTAGAAGTTCCCTCATTTCTGTGTGGTCTGTGGATTGCATGGACAAGATGTGAAGGGGTGTCGAAGACGGAGGGAGGTGGCGAAGCCTTCCGGTTGAGATCTGGTTGGGGAACCGGGTCAGGACCCACAGGCTTCGGGTGGGTGTGGGGTAACGGATGCGACCATTTTTCCACAGGAGGTTTCAAATTTGAATTTGTCCAGTGGGGTCTGTGATTTGGGAAAGACAACTGGGAAAACTATGGAAACATCTTCTGATAATGCCGGACATTGGTCATATTTCCCCTCTGGGAATATGGATCTCATCTCTTGGTCCTCGGGCCCGGTGCTACAGAGAACATCTTCTTTATGGGGGGAAAGGACGTGCCTCAGAAAGAGGTGGAGGTTCGCATGCCTTTCTGGCTAGGGAGCCTAGCCAGACCGCTGTCTCCCCCTGCTTCTCCCATCGGGTTTTCTTTTCAACTTTCACCAGGAGTTATTGACAACTATCTAGTGAGAAATCTTATGGCTTCCTCTGATAAGCGTATGGAGATGGTTAACTTGAACAGGGGCGTGGAGAAGGAGGTGAAGTCTTTGCGTTGGTCTCCTCATAGAATAATTCAGTTATCTTTGTTCCAGGGAGAGTTGGGAGCGGAGTCTCTCCCTCGTGGACCATCAAGGAGGAAACCTCAGTTGTAAGAGTTAGATGTTCTGAGTAATGATAGTCTTTTATCATCAAAACAGATCAGTGGAATGGATGGCCATTCGGGGCCAATCACTCGTTCGAAATCCAAGGGGAACGGTGTGTTTGTGCACCCCATTCTAGCCATGTCATCGGGACAGAAATCTCGTAAGGGTTTATAGGGATGTTCTCTATTATTTTTTTTAATTCACATGGTATGGGTTCTCAAGAGAAGCGTTCATTTTTATATCTGGAAGGTAGGAAGGCCAAAGTTTCCTTGTTTGTGATTTTTGAACCGAAATAAGAGGCATGCAAGCTTCCTTTGTTACCAAAGAAAATGGGTTTTTCAAACTGTTTCCATGGTGGAACTAACACTTCACAGATCTGGGATGGATGAATGAATGATATATCAGTAGAGACTGTAGGTGTGATTCCCTAGTGTATTGACATGAAGATTGAAGTGGGTGGTTTCCATCTTCCCTTTTCATTTGTATACGCGAGCAATAAGGTGGTGGAAAGGAGGGAGATCTGGACACACTTAAAGTCTGTTTGAACTGATTCTATGGCGTGGTTTGTGGGAAGAGATTTTAACTCAATTGTGGATGTCTCTGAGAAGCGCGGAGGAATGGGTTGTAACTGGGAAGGTATGGAGGATTTCAAGGAGTTCTTGTTGCAAGCCGGTCTGTTGGACTTAGGCTTCAAAGGGGTGAAGTTTATGTGGTGTAATAATCATAAAGGCCAGAATCGTATATGGAGCTGGCTGGACAGGTGTCTTACCAACTTGCATGGGCTGGACCTTTTCTCAAAAACATCGGTTACTCATATTACTCATATCCTCTCAGACCATGCTCCTCTTTTAATAGATATTAAACATGAAGTGGTGGTTGGAAAAATCTTTCATTACTCGAGTTAATGGTATAAGGATACTGGTTTCATGAAGCTTGTGAGGAAGTCTTGGTTGGAAGAGGAGAGGGAGAAATCTTGGGGAGGGCTCGTGAATCATCTTAAAAGGATGAAACGGGAGATTAGACAATGGCTGGGGGTGCAACCAGACTGGAATAACGTGGTGAATTGTTTACAGGATGAGGTTGGCAGATTGGAGGAGGCTCTCCAGGTATCTTGGGATGAGAATAATTTTTCTACTCTATGTGATAAAAGAGTGGTCCTAGATGTGAAGTTGTTAGAGATGGAGAGGGTCTTCATGCAGCGTTCTCGAGTGAGATAGCTTAGGGAGGGGGACCGCAACAACACATTATTTCAGGCATGGATCAGTGAAATGAGGAACATGAATATTAATATAAAAGGGGAGGTTGGATCTTACACGTCAGATGTGAATGTGGCTGGCAAGCTTGCTTTGGAACACTTTGAGGGTTTGTGGGCGGGGGAGAATAATTCTTGTTTCAATAGAGAATATCTAGAGGGTTCTAGTTTATTGAACTATTTACCTGTGATGATAACTCAAAACGAGAATGATTGCATCTCCACTATCCCACAAGAGAGAGAGATTAGAGAGGCACTGGGAAGTATTCCACCTGAGACTGCACCTGGGCCGAATGGATTTCCGGCCTCCTTCTACAGTGCTGCGTGGGAGCTTGTTGGGCCGTGTGTGGTGGAGGCTATTCAAGGCTTCTTCAAGGGGCCCCCTTGATTAATGGGGTATCTTCTTCAAGGGTGGTTCTTGTGCCGAAGATCAAAGACCCCTTTCTTATTAACCATTTTAGACCGATATTCCTTTTGAAATGTTTCTTACAAAATTCTGGTGAAAATTATTGGCAGGAGACTATCCAATGTTATACCAAGGATTATATCTGAGGAGCAACATGGTTTTATTCACGGGGGGAGCATTCATGGAGTAGTGGGAATCACGAGTGAGATGGTTCATGATATGAATAAAAGGATGGTTGGATCCAATATCATCTTGCAAGTGGATATGAATAAGTCCTATGATAATTTGGATTGGAGCTTCATATTACGGGTCATGAGGAGTTTTGGGATCCATGAGCAGTTTTGTGATCTCTGTTTCTTGTGCTTTACATCTCCATGGATCTCTATTTCTTTATTAGGTAAATGTTTTGGTTTCTACAAATCGGTGAGAGGTGTTAGACGGGGGGACCCGCTTTCTCCTATCATCTTTGTCCTCACTCAAGATGCTTTTTCCAGAAATCTGAAGCAGAGTATGACAGTGGGTAGATTGAGGCCTTTCCATGGCAGAAGGAATTCAGGGAGTATATCCCACTTGATGTTTGTCGATGATATACTATTATTTTTGAATGGTGGGTGTATAACTCTTAATTCTCTTGAGGGCATTATTCCCACGTATGGGATATTGAGTGGGCAGTCGATCAATCATTTGAAGAGTCACTTGTTCATATCCAACAAATTCACAGGAGGAAGGTGCAGGATTATCCAGGATATTCTCAGTTGTGGACAGTGACAACTCCCCATTCTTTATCTGGGAGTTACATTATCTAGTGGAAGGATTCTAAAGAATCATTTCAATGGGATTGTGGACCATATCTTGGGAAGGATTTTCAACTGTAAGAAAAAGGTGATTTCGTTTGGAGGTCGGATCATGCTTATCAACAGTGTTCTATTATCTATACCTATGCATGTTTTTTCCATCATCAACCCCCCGAAGGGCACTATGGATTGGATTGAACACATTCTCATGTCTTTTTTGTGGGATGCGAAGAGAGAAGGGAGATGTCATTGGGCCTCTTGGAAGAGGTTGGCCCGACCAGTGGAAGAGGGAGGGGTTGGAATTCAAGATATTCACGAATCCATTCTAGGGATGCAAGCCAGACTAGCTTGGGAGCTGATTTTTGGTAAGTCTATGTGGGATAGATTTTTCAGAGCACGATGTGGTTGGCATGGAGGGTTTTTCTTGAGTGGAGCCACGCACCTCGCCAATTGCATGTTTTCTCATCTGGAGGTGTTGCATGATCACAGCAGATGGGTGATTGGTCATGGGGAGATTAACGTTTGGGAGGATACATGGGCAGAGGAGAGGCTTATGTTTGAATACTTTCCTCATCCTAACATCTCTTTTAAGGGGGCATGCAGAAGTTAAGAGTTTGTACATGAAAACCTTAACCCGTCGCAACTGAACCTATATAGCAGCGTTGTTATGAGTGATGATCCAGACAACTGCTATTTTATAGAGGTTAGCTCGGGGCATTTTTATATGAATGGTTACAGGAAGATTCTTCATCGGGGTGATATGGTGGTGGCAGGGGATGAGGTTACATGGTGTAATGTGATCCCATATAGAATGAACTTTCTGGTGTGGAGGATCCAAAACCAAACCCAGCCCACTGAAGAAAATATTCAGAGAAGAGGGGTTTGCATGGCATCGAGATGCTACTATTGTGAGAGTCTATGTTCGGAGTCAACCTTGCATTTATTTTTTCAGGGACAATGGGCTGGTTTCCTCTGGTCTCAGATATCTCAATACAGGTTTCCATATGGAGAGTGTCATTCGGTTCGGGATTATCTTCTGCTATGGTTTTCTGGTTTTGGTAGTAGGACAGGGGAGCGAACAACCTGTCTTATCATTCTGGTCTCCATCTGTTGGACAAAATGGGAGGCTCGCAATCAGGTGCGGCTGGGTTGAAGGAGGTCTTTGTTAACTCTCCAGGTCTGGATGAGATCTCTCATTGTTGAATTGCCCACTCTTTTCAAGAACGGAGTTCATTCAGTTATGTTGGGGATCCTCGGTCACAGACGCATCCAGAATTTGGACAGAGGACGGTGGGTAATGTGGCAGCCTCCAGCTATTGGGCTGAAGCTAAATGTGGATGGTTCATGCTTGAGAGGAATCATGAGGGGTGGTGGTTTGCTTCGGGATTGTTGGAGTTCAGTTCTTATTGCTTTTAGTGCTTATTATGGACCTCATAACTCTCTAGGTGCAGAGTTTAGAGATCTTCTATCAGGCCTGGTTGTTTTCAGGAGGAAAGGCTTTCCGGTGATGGAAGTGGAATCAGATTCGGAGGTTCTGGTTAGATCTCTGCAGGGAAATCATGAGATCTCTTGGGATTTGGTGTATGTTTATCCTAGGTACAAATCGAAGAATAATCAGGGAAGGATGGTTCATCATAGTCTGAGGGAGTCCAACTTTGCGGCTGACGCGTTGGCTGGTTGGGGCAGACCAGAGGAGACTCTGGTGGTTTATGATAGTCTCAATTCTCTTCCTGTTGAGTGTGTTAATGTGGTTCAGAAGGACTCACTTGGACTTCATTATTTTCTTCCTCCGTGATGTGTACGCCTAGTTTTTAAGGTAATAATAAAAAGTAACTTTCAATCAACTAAATGTGAAAGGTGGATTATAATATAACAAAGATCCTCCTTTTATAATAGATACTCTAAAATTAAGGAAATTTATTTTGATGAAATATTTTCTCCAATCATAGGAACTAATTTTTTTTGAATATTTATTACGATCCTTGCTCAATTAAATTACAATTTTTTAAAAATATATATAAAGTCAAAATTTCTAAATGGGTAAACTAAGTTGGGAGCCAAAATTAAATAATCGGGAGGGTTAATCTTTGATAGTGATGGTTCTCAAGTTTCCAATATAAATAGGTAATTATATATTCTTAAGAAAGATCCATGAGAATGGTATTAAAAGATTGATATTATCATAAACTACATGAAATTACTTAAATTAAAATTCTATTAATATATATTTGTAAGGGGATGTGACATAAAATAGATCATTGTGATTTTGGATATTGATTACATTATTTTTGAAAATAACAATGAAGTGGCTTGTGAGGAATTTTCAAGAAAAATGAAATACCTTCTAGATATTTTAATGATTGGTTAAATTATATTATTCTTATTAAATTATGTAAATAATTTAGTAGGTTCTATCCTTCTCACATAAGGAATATAATTTTTTGAATAAATTAAAAAGTTTGGAATAGAGGAATCAAGATAAATTTCCACTTCTATAGAACTTGGAATATTTTTTCCTTGGATGAATAAGGAATGAGTGTAGATAATTTGGAGTTCTTGAGGATTGTTGGTTGATTAAATTAATTAATAGTTTCAAGACCTAATAAAATGTTTTCAATTAATCAATGTGAATTATTATAAAGAAAATCAAAATAGTTTAATCATATAAAAGAAAATAAATTTTCACTATATTAAACACGCAATTGATTATAGCATAATGTATTATAAAATACTTCATTAAAGCTTTATTGATACACTGATTCATATTTTATAGGAGATTTTGGGGATGCAATTTTTACTTCTGTAGGTGATTTTTTTATATAAGGAGGGTGTGTTTCTCAACACTCCAAAAAGAAATGATTTCTATTATTATTTTAATGGAAGACGGGTATGTTTAATTACCACAAGACATAACTCAAATGAGATAGATAAAGTCACATCGTTATGCCATAAGGGTTTATGTTTCATAATAAATCTAGTAAAACGTTCGAGGTTGAATAATATTGACATCATGTACCCCATTATCATAGAGAAGGTTTATTACAGTGATATTTCCTTGGAATATATTTCAACTAATGATAAAATTTTTCTTATCAGGATGAATCCCCTTTTAATGGTTCCCTTATGATACTTTAGAGTGTTATCAGTATTTAATTTTATCTAGAAATACATGTATATTCTCATAGTTATTTTACCTATTTCAATATTTTCATTTTTAAAAAAAGATGGAGAATATAAAAGGTGCACTTTTTCTAACGGAGTGGAGAATCTTGTTTCTTTTTTAGGTGATCATCATTGGGGAGCATGAGGTGAGAGCAGTATAATATTAGATAAAAGATCATGTTTTTATTCATTTATTATTAACAAATAAAATAGGCATACTTAAAATAAATTTTATAGTATTTAGGAATCCCTAGGATATTAATTGAAAATATGGGTAAATAGTATATATCAATTGAGACATTGATACATGGAACTGATCTTACACCAAGGGAAATAGTGATATCATAGACACAATTCTATCTTGTGGTGTGGTGTTTGGATAAAATATTTATTGGAAACATTCTAGGATATATTTGTTGAGGTCATTAATTCATGAGTTTGGAATTTTTTCATGTTAAAATTATTTTTAAGGTGATCATCGATGAGTTGGATACTATTTTGAGGTGAGTTTTGATGTAATAGATTTTTTTTGCTGAGAATAATGAAACCATGGACTGAATGAAGTTTATCATGTTGTATCATTCTTGAGTTTCTCTTACATATAAAGGAGTTTTAACTAATGTGAGAAGTACCATACCACATATACTACAATCATGTGGAAATATTATTCAGCCTATCGTATGTAATTTTTTTTATCTTACATGAAAATAATAACACATGAATGTAGTTGTAATGTCGTGATGATGTTGATAAAATAATGGGTTAAACATAAATATGGGGATTTAATCACTTCCTTACTCTTATAGGATAATGGAGTTATTTCCATGTAATAGAAATCACACAAAAATTTGGATTGGCTTTATAATGGTAGTTTAATATGAATAATTATGGGGATTCAGTTGTTCTATAACTATTGACCTAGTAGAATTTGATTTTGGGCATTTTTAAAAATAAAATGGTACCATTAAATAATGAAAAATCCATTGATCAAATTTCTTTGGGAAAAAATCAATGATACGGCGTTTCATGAGTTTTTTGAGTCACGAATCTATTAAATTATTTCCATGACACAATGAATAAAGAAATGATATGTCTATAGAAAAATAGTATAAAAATACCACTATGAACTAGGTATCAAAGGTTTGGAGTTTTTTTATTTTAGAGATTTAATTCATGCCATGTTGTAATTAACATTTCATGCTAAAATGAGCCTATAATTAATAGTTACCTAGGTTATGTGTTCTAGAAGTATTGGATAAATAATGTATCACTCCATTATCCATGTTGTAATTTGGGTCAAAGATAATATGAGATCATTAGGATTTATCTTGTTATATCATTTTGATATGAGTGTCATGCTATATATGAAGGTGTCATGTTGTAATAAAATATTTTTATATAATTTATTGATGAACCACATGGATTTTTTTGGGTTCAAAGGAGGCAAGATTCTTAGATAACTGGACACACATTCTATTGATAATTTGAAAACATATTTTTTAATGGTATTATGTGGAAGAATAAGGGTAAAAATTAATTCAAAATTACGCCATCACTTGAGGTACGTGATGTGAATATCATATAACCTATTGGAACTCATTATTTATCTATTAATTGGAGTTCAATAAAATCATCTATCTTCAATCCATGTTTATTGATAATCAATTTGAAAATGGTTAATGGTTTAGAAACCATTACACCTAAAGGATTAACCACATGATAACAAGGGTGTGTGAACCCTATAAAAAACATGTTCCCTTGTGTATTCTTTATTTATATATCTCACAACATCACATAATCATAATCATTAACTAAAATACTAACTGGTGATGGAAAAAATATAGATATGGAGTTTGTGTTTTTTTGTCCACTGATTCACCCCCTAGTGGTGGCATACTCTCTCATGGACTTTTCACTTGGTGTTACAGTGCTATTAATTGATAACACTTTTAGTGAATTTATTTTATAACACATTCATTGGGTATCAAATCATATTTGTAAAATCGTTATAGGAACCTTATTTAGGAACTAAGTTTCTCTTTTTTTGATTATATATTAGATCAATAATATCTATGGAGTGAATTAGTATCATCAATGATATAGGATAATATATGTTTAATAGAAAATTATTTAATTTATAGTGAAATGGGATTGGTTCATATCTTCTATCAATCATCTTTTACATTCATGATATCTTTGAGAATGGTGTTAATCGTCTAGATGTTCAGACAATGTTATCATTATATGATAAAAAAAACTAAACAATTTTTTAAATGCTAACTAGAAATGGGAATAAAATAGGTTGAGAGGTTTAAAATAATCCACATCTATTATTACAGAAATACCCTATCTGAGGCCTTCCATCATTTCCTTTTTATGTTATTTAATCATAATTTTTTATTTTACATTAATAATTTTTATGGAAAAAACATGGTCTCTTTTTACTTTTTAGATCATTAATAAGGGAATGATTAATTTTTATTTTATAGGAATAATATAATGATATTATGGTGATTGTGATTAATTATATAATCCATTAAATAATTATTTTTATGATTATAGAGATAAAAATTGAAGGGAAAGCTGTGAGTGGCAATTTGGTTCCTCGAAGCATTCCATTGGGTACTCACTGATCAATCCAATGGGGTTTATCCCATAGAATATTACAAGTTGGACCATGGGGGTCCACTTGGTACCTGGTGGATAAGAGATGTATTTTTAAGGTAATTTTGGACATATTACCTAAAAATATTAAAAACTTTTTTTATTCCATCAGTTTAATTTATCATAGTTGTCCATCAATCTATGGATCAATTTCCCTTTTCTTTTCTGTATACTCTATCTATTAATTCTTCATATATGGTTTATAGGGTGAATTTTACTCACAAAATCAAGGTTCCCTCACCCCTTTCATTCACCACTCTTTTTTTAGTTATTCATTATTTTCTCTTTTCTTGGTTTTGGTTATAGGATTACAGTTTCACCAAAACATGGTGAAATCACATTAAATCACAATGACTTCATATATAGGTGTTAAAAAATATAATAAATGTGTATTCTGTTATTTTAATCATTTTTTATACAATTTAACTACATAGTGAATTATTTAATGGATTTCTTCAATATGTTTCATATTGAAAAAAATATGTTGTAAGAATAAATGATTTTGTGACTAACTATGTTTGAAATGAGTTTGAAGTTTTGTGAAATTTGTTTTCATAGATTTTGGGGTTGTTTAATTATATATAATGATTTTATGCATTTAATTAATTATATAACTTGACATCTTTACAATAGAAAATGGTTTTATGGTTTCTAGTGCATGTCGACCTCACTTTTCAGTGATTTTGGTATCCTCTCACAACCCCCTTGGGTTTATTCTGCTTATGCCTATAATATTACTACCTAATGTAAACAAATCTTATCACACATACATAATACATCATGTTAAATTATTATTCATTAAATATTACAATAAAAAAATCTAGAACCTATAGTCTTAGTATCTTTGGTGGGTGGAAAGATAACCAAATATTTCAACAAATATTATTCAACATCGCCCACAATTAATCTTCATAGATGATACCCTTTTAGAATATTAAAATTTAATACTCTTTTTTTATGTCCACTAGGTCAAATACCATGAAAGGGGGTGAATTAGGGTATTCTATCTTAAAAAACAACCCATTTTAATCTTGTTTCATTGTTAGACAAAACTATCTTCTTTCTCTTTCCCATAAAAAAGATAGAATAGAAATTAAAGCATGCATGAGACACATAAATATTTACTTAGTTTGTCCTCACTGGGAGAAATCTATGAAACCTACAATAGAAATGTGGTGATGTACCAAATCTACTAAAAGAGAACTATTGTTTAAAAAGTTTAGAATGGACTCACTGTCCCTCCTGGTTTATAACCAATCACAATTTGAAGACTCACTGCTCTCTCAACTAAAGTGTGCTCACTGCTTCTTTAAAAGATCCACTCACGATTTATAGACCTGCAGGTCTCTTCATTATCAATAATTAATTAATCCCCCACTATACAAAGATTATCTATTTATATACCAATTTCATCCATTAATGAATACAACTTTACCATAGAACATTGGGCAAACCCTTTTGAACAACCTTCGCAAAGATCACTACTTCGAGAAGTTCCTTATTTCACGAAGCTCAAACCAACCTTCACGAAGTACACCTCCTTTTCTAAAGAACTCTATTTCATAGAGATCAAACCAGCCTTCATGAAGATCTATCTTTTTCGTGAATATCACTTAGACTTTCTGAATTACACACATTTTTCAAAGCTCAACTAGCCTTCACAATGAAGCTTCATTTTGCAAACCTCAATTAGCCTTTGAGAATTTCCTTACTTTTGTGAAGCTCACTACATTCGCGAACCACCTTCTTGATTTGAGATCATTAATATTTTAATTGATTCTATCTACTCTTATCAAGGAGGTATACGCCTTTTTATAGGTGTTTCCCATCGACCCTAGAACCATTCGACCACATCAGCACCATATCAGCACCATTTTGTAGAGTTCCCAATTTCCCCCTAAAATGATCCATTTTTTGCAAAGATCTATAGAAATATTTTGTTTTCAATTATCATCATAATAAAAAATCCTTCCATCAAATTCTTTACACCTCCATGATGCTCCTTCTCTTTTAATCGTAGAGTTTTCATCAAAACCATTGTGACATTTCAATGCTCTTCACTTCTTCCATTTTTGTAGCTCGTCGTAATCACAGAGATCACTATCATATTTTGTTGATCCTTCATGAAATACTCTTAATTATTTTCATATTCATGAAACTCATGCCTTATCTATATTTTTAAAAGATATTTATGGAAATATATATTTCGAAATGCGAACCAAACTCCAAATTTTGGACCCCAAAAATTTGGAAAACACTTAAAAATTGCATCACTTTGTATCTATTCTTTTTGTACCACCTCCAAATCTCTCATTCCTTTTTATGGTTCTTTGTCAAGATGGATTGTCAACAATATCTCTTTATGTTGAAAATTCACCATGAACACCCACCTTTTCAACAAACAGTACCAACCCAAAATTTCTACAAAGTTACCTTGAGGAAATTTTTCCTAATAATCCCCACTTTGGGTTTGTTGGAAACTCTTTCATAATATGATAACTCATTGAAGATCCTTCCATAATATCCCACCATTAATATATTGTGATTTAGATAACAATCATATATTTACTCAACACATACTCCAATCCCACAAGACCAATGATCTTCATGAGAAATAATAATATTATGAAAAGTTTATCAATGAGTCGCTTCATTCCTAACATCAATTCTTGAAACCAAACAACTGATTTCATCATAAACCTCATCTGGAATGATATTTACACTTTGATTAATCACTTTTAGTATCGTCATATTGTAATACTCCCCCTCTCATCTGCTCCCTCTATCTCACTACTCCACCTGTCAACTTCTCCTCATGTCTTTGACAAATAGATTTTCTCCATTCATTTATCCCCCATAAAGAGCCACACTTTCTCCCCCTTTGTCAAAGAACCTAAAGGTCCCTCCTTTACGGTCTGCAACAGAGTAAGGAACAAAACATGGTATAATTCGGAAAAACAAACCATACCTCTCAGAGAGGGGGGTTCCCACATCCATACCTTTTCAAGTGAGGGGAGTCGACTAAAATCCTAGAGCCAGTCGATGCCTCTCAAACTTTTCTTTCGGTAAGACCTTTGTCAAAATGTTTACAACTTGTAGTTATGTAGGATCATACTCGAACTTCTAAAACCCTTTCTCCAATTTCTCATTGATAGAATGATATATGATCTCAATGTGATTTTTCCTTGAATGATGGATTATATTTTTTCTAAGATTGATAGCACTCGAATTATCACAATGGATTTTGATTAGAGACTTCACTTAAACTCTCATATCATCAATATACTATTTTATCTACATTAACTACATGCACAATTGAGTAGTCTCAATATACTCAGATTCTATAGTGCTCAATGAAATGCATTCTTGTTTCTTTCTCATCCAATAAATACATAGTCCACCAAGATAGAATGCACCACCTGACAATGAATTTATATTATCTAGTGATATAGCCCAATCTATATCTTTATATCCCAATAACACTGTCCAAGATTTTTCATTATACATCAAGCCAAAAATCCATAGTGTCTTTGATATAACGAAGTATTCTTTTCACTACCAGATTGTGGCTCTCATTGCGATTAATTTGATATCTCGTTTCTTGGCATGTTGAAACTACAATATCATGCCTTGTTTCTATCAAGTATAGAAAAATTGTAATGATTTTCTTGTATTATGTTATTTTAACTACATTGTCATCATTATCCTTTGATAGTTTTGTCTGGGTAGCCATCAAATTCTTCATCTCCCTAGAATTTTCCATTACAAACCTTCTAAAAAACTCCTTGGCATATTTATATTGGGAAATTAATGTTCCATTCCTTCCTTGTGTCACTTGTAAATCAATTAAAAATGTCAGATCACCAATCATCAACATTTCAAACTCATTTTTCATGAATTCAGAAAACTATCTGCACTACACTTCATCTCATCCACCATATAGTATCTCAGAAACATATACCAACACCATCATCATTTGATTATTTTCATTGTTCACATATAAATTCTAATCAACTCTACCACATCAGAAACTGAGATTCTTCAAAAAATGATCTATCGTTGAATACCATTTTCTTGGTGCTTGATTTAAACCATATAGTTACTTCTTCACTTGATAAACTTTGTTCACATATTCATTAATGAGAAAACCATATGGCTACTCAATATAAACTACTTCTTCCAAAACACCGTTCAAAAAACTAGACATTAAATCCATCTAAAAACATTGAATTTACATTGCACTGTAATGGCTAAGAATAATATTATTGTCTCCAGCCTTGAAACAGTCGCAAATGTCTCACCGACATCGATACCCTCACTCTGGGAGTAACCTTTGCACACAAGTTGTGATTTGTTTTGAATCAATGTGACATATTCTTTTATATTGTTACGAAATATCCATTTAGTCCTAATGACATTATTATCTATTGGCCTCGAAACATTATCCCATGTCTAATTTTTATTAATATGGTCTAGCTCCTTCTTCATAGACTTAACCCAATATTCATCTTTAGCTGCATCAACAATTTGTTTGGCTCTACCTGAGATAGGAAATATGTTTTCTGTAATTAATGAATTTTTCTTGTTTGAACTAGAACTACATGGTCAAAAATGATATTTTTCCTATCAATTTCCAATTGACTCTGTAGTTCCTTCATAGATAGAGACTTTACTTCCTATTTCTAATCATCAGTATCTTCTTTTGAATCAGTATCTGACACATCTACTCCTGCTATGTTTCTTACTTCCTCATAACTTTCATTAGGAAACTATTCATGGTGTTATTGGATATTCTCTTCATTTCAACTACAGTGACATAATTTCTCTCAATTTTTTAAAATTCTCTTATTAAACATTTGTATGCTGTGATTTTTCCTGAGAAGCCACGGAATATCCCCCCATCTCCACACGGCTCAAATTTCCTATGTTTTTTAGAAACTTCTAAAAAATACACACCAAAAAAGGGAACTCAAAAATAATGAAATATGTTCTTGATCAAGGTAATGAGATGTTACAAACTCTCCACCTTAAATAATTTTCATCCTCAAGAAGTCATTTGGAAGACGTAACCCCTTGGAAAAGATGAGGCCACTATTCCCTCATCAATGAATTGATTTCCCATGTCTCTTGAGAATCTGATATGTGTTTCCATAAAACTCTGACTGAAGGAATAAACATCCAATGCATGATTTTCACTTGAGAGACAACAATCTCAACTAGTATCTACAAATTAGAAACATCTGTATCTAACTCAATTTCTTCCCAACTCAGAATGTGAGCGGGATCAGTAGGAAACTTCTTAAGTTGAGATATGTGGAAAACATCATGAATACCTATGAACTAAATTGAGCACCCTACCCAAGACACTTAGTAACCTCAAATGGTCTAACATATCCCAGAGGTGACTTCCCCTATTTTTCAAGAAAATGGTCACCAAATATAGGAAAATCAATCTAGGGAACCCAGTCAATAATGGAAAACTACAAAGGATGATTCCACCAATCTATATAGAATATTTTTTGAATTTTGGATTTAATATAACATCAATGTAAATCTCTAATATTTACTGACATCTCCTGAATTAAACAAGGTCCAACTAAAGATACTTCATGCACGTCAGGCCAAAACATATGTGATCTACATGGGCGGTTATAAAATACCTCAAGGGAGAATTTAAGATCAATGGCTAATAAATTTTATTATAAAAAAACTAAATCATTCATAGATGTATATCCCTTGATCCCCCAAAATCAAAGACATATGCATGAATAATATCCTCCATGACTTGAATCACTCACTCTGTCTGACCATATGACTGTGGATGGAATGTTTTTCTCAACTTGATCTGAGTTCCCCTTGCCTCTTGGAGGCTCTCCCAGAACCGCCAGGTAAATCTATGATCCCTAGTCGATATAAAAGCATAAGGACTCCCATGTAACCTCAAAATATCTTACTCATTAATCTTACCCAGATCGTCAACCTTAGTGGCATCCTTGTTCAGAATTAAATGAGTAGAATTCATCAACCAATCAAAAACTACCCAGATAGCATTCCTCCCCTGTAGATACCATGGTAATCCATAAAAATCCATGGATAGCTCTTCCCATTTCCAAAACGACACTAGAAGAGGCTAAAGAAACCTAAAGTGTTTCAAGTTATCTTCCTTTATCCGTTGCTAGGTGTAACAATGGGACAAATAATCTGCAATGTAACACTTCATACTGGACCACTAGAATCTTTATCTCATGTCATAATAAATCATTTTAGTGCCTAGATGAATTAAATATAAATATATTTGACAATTAAGAATGACTAAACTCATCACAGATATTGGGACATCAACCCAATTCCTAAAGTGGGGCATACCATATGAAGAGAGAGACTGACCCGAAACAGCATCCCCACCATAAAGGCTTTCTCAAATTGACTCTGAAAAATAGACTCCATGAGAGATGATGATAACTAAACACCAGTCAATACCATTTATTGAAGAAATATTTTCTATTTTTATTCTAAATTTAAATTTTATTAATCCCACTATTGTGTTATTTAAAGGTAAATTGTCACATTTTATGTTTTAGGAGTAATTTTGAGCTTAATTGAAAAAATAGCTTATTTTGGATTTAAACAGTTTTAATTTATTATAATGTTTCGGCCATAACATTCCCTAAAATGATCCAAATTGAAATATTATTCTTTTTTATGTTCCTATGTTCAATGGGAGTAATTTTATCCATTTGTTCCCAAAGCACAATCAATCGTTTGGAAGCACAAATCTAGCTCACAAGTCAGGACTCGAAAACTGTTCACAGAACTGGATAATTTTATTATGGGGCCATTATATCATAAAAGGCAGAACCATTTGAGCTGAAATTTTAGATGGATCTGGAATATATCAGGAGGAACAAGTTTTATTAATATGTACATGTCTGATTATATCATATTCAAGGCCATAAATGCTTTGGAACTCGGTGTATTGGAATACAAACAGTCAGCCTGACCAGATTAAATGTTCGGCGTAAAGCGGCCATAACTACTTCATTACGTGGAAAATGAAGCTGATATTTTTTGGAGGTATGAGGGGTAAGTAATTTAACAACATTCAGGATGTTCCATTTCCAAAATTAGGTCCTTAAAGAGGTCTACCATGGTCATACATTTGGTGGAAATATTTTTGAAGCCAAATTTTCACACCCTCTCCCTATAAAAGAGTATTTATTCTTCATTCCAAATGGTTAGAAACATAGGAATAGAGTATTTTGGCCTTTATATATAGTTTATTATTTTAATTTATATTACTTTAGTTTTATAATATAATTTCATATTTTTTATTTAATTGTTATCCTTTCACTCTTATTCTTTCTCTCTTTTGTTTTCTCCCCCCGTTTTCTCCAGGACAATGAACTCCTATGCTCGTGATCATGATTAGCTAATCTGAGGAAGTTCCTGAGGGAGTAATCCAGGGATAAACCCAAGTCATTAAAGATTAATTATTAATGTTTCTTATTTTCTTAGAGTGAGACTGAGGGGATCTTAGTGGGAAATGTGGCTCTGTGTCTCCACTTGCCACTCAAGGTTTAGCTTTCACTTTTGCAATATTTTCCCTCGATCAAGGAGGTGGATGTGTGGTCTCTCAGAGATCATTGAGAGTACCATATATTAAAAATCATATGCAGAGGATAATTTTCATGCATACGATTAAGCATGATCATTATGTAAATTAGAAACTAATAATGATATTATGAAGGTTTACTCAGGGTGATGCTCTCGGGAATGTATCCTTTCTTCTAAAATAATTCTATTTGCATTGCATTGCATGTTTAATTTTAGTATTTCATTACCATTTTCAAAAATATCATTTCTATTTGTTTTATTTCATATATATATATATATAATGTGAATTATAAGTAGTGAGATATTAACTACAAAAGTCTCATCAAGAGATAGACCTAGGTCAGCAACTGTGCTGCACTTAGTATAAATATTTTTGAGAGCGCACATCAAAATCCTTCATAAAATTGGCACCATTTCTGGGGAGGCACAATACATTCACACAACATTTTTCATAAAAAAACAAAAAAATCATAAATTTCAAAAACTAAAAAAAAACTTTTTTGGTCATGATGTATTTCAATATTGATTATGCTGCATGGACTAACGAATATCAGGTGAAACAAGAAGATGAAATTCAAAAATATCATATGGAAGAACTTCATGAAGAGGTACAAAAACTGAAGTGAAATTATGAGATTTTTTATGAATATATTCATTCACTAGTGGAGCAACCTGAACCTAAACCCGAACCTGATCCTGAGCCGGAACCTGAACCAAAACGAGTTGTGGATGAGATTTCAAGGATAATTTTTTATGTCAATGAACCTTAGGAGGGTGAGAAGGAGCTTCTAATGGAATTGATCATATCATCCTGAAATCATACATTTCTCCATGAGGTCCCTGATGTTCACATGCCAGCTGATTCACTTTTGGGAGATCAACAATTTTTGGAAGAATCCTGGAATCACTTTGTTTATGATAACCTGAAACTTGATGTTACCATCTTTGATATTGAAAAATCAACACCTTTTGACCTCTCTCTTTTTTGGAAGATGATGAATAAGATGAACCTGCTGAGATGGAGTTGTGAATTTCCCTAACAAAAGAGATCAATTTCCAAGCTGACTTACTTGAAAGGGAATATTTCTTTATTGATTCATCATGTTTTAATTTTACTCGAACTGAATTGTTTTCTGAATTCTCCTTTCCTAAAAATTTTGATACAGCACAAATGGGGAAGACCCTGGATGATACTAAAGAGACCACCCAAGTGGTGGTGATCGAAGAAGAGGATTCGGATAATCATGTGGTGTGACTTCCTACTCTTCAATAATTTTCATACCATTTGGAGGAGGAAACCACATATGTTCATAGGGAGCACCCCTATATTCTATTCCCTCCCACTCCTGAACTCAAATTCTATCATTATTATTTATTGGGGGTTGGGAAATTTCTTATTTTCTTTGGGGTTATCCATTCATGGTGTCTATTAATGGATAATGGAAGAAGTGACATGTGGCGGTTTATCTCAAAGAAACCACTTCCACCTTTTGATTTTGGATAATCCAATGCAACTGTCTGACTAGGGGCAGTAAAAACCTAGAACCTTCTTGGGGGCTCAAAACAATAATTATCTATTTTCTATCGCTTTCTTCTTTCATTTTAATTTTTTTCTTATGTCTTGTCATTTCATTCTTGTAGTTTTAAAGTGGTAGTAGCTAAGAGCTTAACTCAAGGTTGCCACTGAAAAATAAATCAGGATGTATCTTTTCATTTCTTTATTTTTTTTGATACCCAATTTAAATTATGTGTGAAAATATTTATTGATCAAATTTGAGCTAAAAAGAGGGTAGTAAATTGAATATGTATGGTGGGGGGATTTCATCTTGTTTATAGGAATTTTTTATGTTCTTTCAACTATTTTTCATGTTTTTTTAGAAATTGTCTTGTTTTCCTTTTTCATTTTGTTGGTATGTTTTTACGAATCATGAGGTAAATTGAATACTTTGGAAAATTAAAACAATCTTGGTATTTTTGGAAAATTTCTTCATTTGAGTATTTTAGGTTTTAAATTATTGCTGAAGGGATTTTGTTTCTTGATTTCCGATCTATTCATTTGAAAATGTTTTGTTGATTGTGAAACTCATGTGAACTAGTGCTGTCTTAATTGAAAATCCTGCCCAACCGAATAGGTTTCTAAACATGTTTGACATCTTCTTACATTTATCTTTTTCTTAAGAGTCTTGAGATATGTTGTGTGATCTAGAACTTGATGTTTTTATCTTTTTCAAAACTGTTAGAGCTCATGGAATGTGTTAAGTATGATTAAGGCATTACTTTGAAGGCCTTTTTTCATTCAACTCTTATTTTGGCCTACCTTTTCATATAACCTTCATTAAGACCCTAGTAGCCAAGAAATACCTTGTTAGGTAGCCACATTACAAGCCATTTATCACTTTCCAACCTACTCTAGAAGTTAAATTCATGATTATTGTTTAATTCAAGTGTGGGGGAGGGAGAAGATTGGTTTTATTTTTCTTTCTTGAAGTATATTTTTGAGATAAATTGAAAGTGTTTCCATATTTATTGCTAATTGGGTTGAATAAATTTCATTATTGAAGATGGATGGGTGGACTGAAATATCATTAAACATATGGGTGGTGTTTTCACAAATATTCTAAGATCAAAAGATTCCCCTCTTTTTTTCATGACCCCCTTCACCAAGATGAGGGAAGGGACATCAGATTTCTAGACCCTTCCTTCTTCAAGTTGAATAAGAGATAATGACCCCTGAGACCCGCCTTTAACAGGTCCCGAAGTGGAGACTAGCACCAAGATTATAGAATGACACACAAGATGGAAGGCATTACCATATTTATTTAGTAGGATCAGGAGATATGATAGTATATCTTAACAACACCAAAACTGAAGGTAAAAGTAAATCCAAAAGCAAATCATTCCCATAAGCATGTCCAAAGGTAATGCTACAAAAGAACAAAAAACCCAAAGGAAAGTACCAAATAAAGGAAAAAAGAAACAAATACTCTCCCAAGGTCCGAACTAGTATGGTCCCACAAAATCCTTGAAGTCCACCTAGAAACCTAAAAATAGTTTATATACATAGGGTGAGTATACAGGTATACTCAGTAGGGAAAACCTAAATCCCATGGGAACAAGTGGGGAGGCATTTTATTGCTCCCAGAGAAAGGGAGATAACCAGAGCACCTAGCAAGGAAACTATCCACCCCAACCACACCAAGGAACACTCCCCAAATAATGCAAGTCAAGTAAGGTAATGGTAATAACAAATAGATGTTTGGGTACCCCACAACACTTTACCACTAGTTATTGAAGACATCCTATGCGTCATACCTCTCCTTCCATTCTCACTGTAGTCCCACTGCCACACCCCACCTGCACACACCTTGGCTATCACAATTGCACATCGCACCTGCAAACACCTTGGTCACAACCACACATCATGCCCGCAAACACCTGGGCCAGAACAACTACCGACATGCCTGAAGACACATGGGAATCACCCCGAAGACACTTAGGAAACCACCTACCAGAAGAATGTTGGTATACTTGGTGAAGGGATTAGAAAAAGAGATAATAAACAGCCACTCAAAGGAGTGTTGGGAAAAACAACCTCCCCCATGTAATCTGGGTGTTCAGCCCAAAGTGCTCAACATGGGTGGGGTGTGATTATAAAAAATAATAACTAAATTATACATATAAGTAAACAAGCACTCATCCTAACCTAGGGGTTCCAAAACCAGCCCAACCACAAACACACTCGTTACTATTCATTCATAAGAAGTAGTACACCCGCAACCATGTCACAACTCATTCTTTGAAAACAATTTCCCATAGAACCCATTCTTGTTTTCATATTAAAGTGATATCATTTAAAATAATTTTTCACTATTGGGAAATTAACAGGCATAGCCATAAGGCAAGGAAATGAAAACAACTAAACAACAATTTATGCATTCACACACGGTTCTCTTGTTAATTCACAACAAAAAAAGGTATCTGTGACATCCCTCAAAGTAAAAGAACTAAACCAAGCCCCACCATATGGCTCCACACGACCTGAGATCCAAAAGGCAACAAATTCACCACAAAATATGACTACATCTCTATCCACTTCACCTCCCAAGCATCCACTATAAACATCACCAGAACCATTTATATATTTTAGTCTTTCCATTTTGTTAACCGAGGTGATCACACAAGGATTTTTATTCCTTGGGAATCTATTTAATCAATAGAGTTTATGTGATTAACTATTTTCCATGTTACATCCATTCAATCACATAAATATCTAGAAAAACAGAGGTTCATTAGTGCCCAAGAATGGATCAACAAGGACCACAACTTTTAGTTGGCATAATCCCATTCAATTCACAACACATAGGAAGAGATAAATGAGTAAAAAAACATTAACAACACAACCCTTCATTCATTAAATCTATTTATTATCTTTGTTATGGTTTGGTTTCATCCATTACAGTAGAAAAATTAGAATACTCATCCTGCATGATACACAATAAAGAGAGACGAAGGAATAACCCTACTAGGATGATCAACGATCAAAGTTTCACTCCACGCGCCAAGAACTGTGATGCACGACTTGAAGGGGGGAAACTCTGAGCACTCCAAGAATG
The DNA here is from genome assembly GCA_963277665.1 of Viscum album. Classification (NCBI taxonomy): domain Eukaryota; kingdom Viridiplantae; phylum Streptophyta; class Magnoliopsida; order Santalales; family Viscaceae; genus Viscum; species Viscum album. The sequence goes on along the minus strand of OY728153.1, from coordinate 1,773,286,491 downwards.
AGCAGGAAAGGATAAAACACAGGCTCACCACTCACCTCGGGAAGGGGACTCCAAATACACCAATGGCAAAAACAAACCCAGCCAAAAAGAAGAAGAAAAGTGTTCTAGTGTGATATAAAGCGGCGAGATTCTAGAGTTACGGGATACGAATTTTAAATGGATTTAAAGGCGGATCGTGGTTTCACCACGCTGTTGGGTGGTTACACATGATCGGATCAATTGTTATTTAATTTATCATTGGGGAGGTGGCCATAACAGCTGTGGGTTAAAGGATTTTATTTAAACATAGGAAATGGGTAAAATTGACCCATAGTATGGGTCTGTTGAGGGTCTCCCCAGTCTTATGAGACTTTAGATATCATTTGTGGGATTTAAAAATGGATTGAACCACTTTAAAAGTATAAAAAAACTTAAAAGTGGCATTCTGGGAAAATTGGGGAAGAAAAACACGACAACCCCCCCCCCCCCCCCATGGCACCGATTTGTGACACACCGATCTGTATCCCACCGATCAGTGACACACCAATCGATGTCAGAGTGATCTATGACCCACCGATCGGTGTCACTGATGGTTGACACTGTGATGACATAATTTCACTGAGATGAAACCCTTTAGATCTTGACTTGATGGGTCTAGGGCATGCCAAAAACTAGAAATTTGGAAAATGAATGGACCAGGAGGGTCTCAACCATTACACTTTTCCTCAAAAACATGATTCTAAAGAAAAATTGAAATCTACATTCATGAAAAAACAATGCCTCAAATGGGGAAAAGAGGGATGAAAATCATTGATGCTAAAATTATAAGTGTGAACTTCCCAAAATAAGAGGTGTTTGGAGGTGATTCATTCTTGAGCTGACTGAGGAGCAGACAATTTTTAATAGAAACTATTTTCATGCATTTACATCACTTTAGATCATAACCCTACTCATTCTACCTTAGATGATTTTACATTTAAAACCTACCATCCATAAGCCTCAGAACAACCCATGAAAAATACCTCATTATTGAGACATTTGAGACTCTTTTAAGTGGATATACTAGGAGGATAACAAGCCTATAGAGATCACACAAGTTTTGAGAATGAGAAAAACTCCACATGAAATATGCTTCAGTGAAGAGAGAAATAAATTTTCAGGGGAGGTAGGTACGAAATGCATGTGGAGATTAACATGAGATTTAGTGAATTCATCTGATTTTTGAGGAGTTCTTAAATTTTGATCAATTTATGAGGAATGATATTTTCTTTGATATGATAATTCTGTTGTGTTGTCATTTATTCTTTGAGGTGTTTATTTTGACCATGGTATAAGATGATGGTCTAGGAGTGCAATTTTTAAGTGTCGGGGAATTGATAGAACGAATATTTTCAATTTTTTTATTCTTAATTTCAATTCTTTTAATCCCACCAATGTGTTATTTAATGGGAAATTGTCACATTTTTTGTTTTAGGAGTATTTTTTAGCTTAATTGGAAAAATGGCCTATTTTAGATTTAAACAGTTTTAATTTATTTTATTGTTTCGGCAATAACTTTTTCTAAAATGATTAAAATTGAAAAATTATTAATTTTTAGGTTTATATGTTCTATGGGAGCCATTTTATATTTATGTACCCAAACCACAATCAATCCTTTGGAAGCCCAAATCTAGATCACAAGTCATGCCTCAAAAACTATGCACATAAATGAATAATTTTATTGTTGGGACCATATATCATATATGGATAACCCATTTGAGATGAAAATTTACATGGAGCTGGAAGACATCAGGAGGAACATGTTTTATTAATATGGAAGCATCTGATTATTTCATAGTCAAGGCCATAAATGTGTTGAAATGTGGTGTATTGGAATTCGAATAGTCAGCCTGACCAGATTAAATGTTCGGAGTAAAGCAACCATAACTCCTTCATTAAGTGGAAAAGGAAGCTTAAATTTTGTGGAGGGGCGAGGGGGAAGTAATGGAAAAACATTAATTATGTGCCATTTCCAAAATTATGTCATTAACAAGGTATAGAAAGAGAATACATTCGGTGGACAGATTTTTTAAGACAAATTTTTACACCCTCTCCCAATAAAAGTGTGTTTATTCTTCATTCAAAAAGGAATAGCCTTTGTTAGACATTATATATAGTTTATTATTTTATTTTATGTTAATTTAATTACTTAATATCATTTCATATTTTTATTTAAGTGTTCTTCTTTCACTCTTATTCTTTCTCTCTTTTGTTTTCTCCCCCTGTTTTCTCCATCACTGTGAACACTTATGCTCGTGATCATGAGTAGCTAATCCGAGGAAGTTCCTGTGGGAGTAATCCAGTGATGAACCCAAGTCATTGAACATTCATTATTAATGTTTCTTATTTTCTTAGAGTTATACTGAGGTGGATCTTAGTGGGATAGGCACCTTTGTGTCTCCACTTGCCACCCGAGGTTTAGCTTTCACTTCGGCAATATTTTCCCTCGATTTCACTTCTGCAATATTTTCCCTCGATTTCACTTCTGCAATATTTTCCCTCGATCGAGGAGGTGGATGTGTGGTCTCTCGGTGATCATTGAGAGTACCATATATTCACAATCATATGCAGAAGAGGATGTTCATGCATATTATGGACCATGTTCATTAAGTAGATTAGAAACTAAAAATGAGACGATGAAGGTTCACTCAGGGCGATGCTCTTGGGAATGTCTCCTTTCTTCTAACATCATTATGTTACAACGACAAAAAAGGCACTTAGCAGCGGTTTGGTTTTACGTTTCGCGGCTGTTTAAACTGCACATAATTAAATTGGCAGCGGTTTTGAAAAAAAGCTGCGAAATCGTGCGTCAGGAAACTATTCGCGGCCATTTTCAAAACCATCACAGAACGTTTCGTAGCGGTTTTTTAGCGGCGGTTTAAACCACCTCTAAATGATTTAGCAGCAGTTTTTTTATTTTTTTTAATTTTTAATTTTTAATTTATTTTTAATTTATTTTTATTTTTTAAATATAGGTTATTATTTTATTTATTTATTTACTTATTTATTTATTTCTTTATTTATCTCTTATTTATTTTATTAGTTTACTTTTTATTTATTTATTCTAATTAATTAATTAATTAATTAATTATTTTATTTATTTATTTTATTTATATTATGTCGTATTTATTTTTTATTTTATTTATTTCATATTTATTTTATTTATTTTATTTATTTCGTATTTATTTTATTTATTTTATTTATTTTATTTATTTTATTTATTTTATTTATTTTATTTATTTTATTTATTTTATTTATTTCGTATTAATTTTATTTATTTCATTTATTTATTTCATATTTATTTTATTTATATCGTATTACTTTATTTACATTATTTATCCATGCATGCACATCCCATGTCCATGCCCATGCACATATGCCCATGCCCATGCCCATGCAATATAAAGAAATACTGCGTTTGGTGAGATTTGAACCCCTAACCTCTTGCATATTTTCCAACAACATTACCACTTCAGCAAGCTCGCCATGTGGTTAATAAACAAAATTTAATATACTTATATATATTAATTGAAAAAACAAATAATACATAACTAATAGATATAATAAATAATAATAATAATATATAATAATATATAATAATAAACAAAGAATAATAAACAATAATAAACAATAATAAACAAATTATAATAAACAAATAATAAATAATAAATAATAAATAATAAATAATAAATAATAAATAAATAATAGTAAATAATAAATAATAAATAATAATAAACATATAATAAATAATAATAATCAAATAATAAATATAAATAATAAATAATAAATACTAAATAATAAATAATAAATAATAAATAACAAATAATAACAAATAATAAATAATAAATAATAAATAATAATAAATAATAAATAATAAATAATAATAAAGAATAAAGAATAAATAATAATAAATATTAAATAATCATAAACAATAAATATTAATAAACAAATAATAAATAATAAATATTAAATATTAAATATTAAATATTAAATATTAAATAATATATAATATAAAATATATAATAAATAATATATAATAATAAATTATAAATAATTATAAATAATTATAAATAATAATAAATAATAATAAATAATAATAAATAATAATAAATAATAACAAATAATAATAATTGATAATAAATAATAATAAGAATAATAAGTAATAATAAGCAATAATAAGTAATAAATAATAAATAATAAATAATAAATAATAAATAATAAAAAATAAATAATAAATAATAAATAAGAAATAAGAAATAAGAAATAAGAAATAAGAAATAAGATATAAGGAATGAGAAATAAGAAATAAGAAATAAGAAATAAGAAATAAGAAATAAGAAATAAATAGTAATTAATAATAAATAATAAATAATAAATAATAAATAACAAATAAATAATAAATAATAATAAATAATAAATAATAAATAATAAATAATAAATAGTAATAAATAATAAATAATAAATAATAAATAATAATAAACAACTAATAAATAATAATAAACAAATAATAAATATAAATAATAAATAATAAATAATAAATAATAAATAATAAATAATAAATAATAAATAATAAATATTGAATAATAAATAATAAATAATAAATAATAAATTAATATAAATAATAAATTAATATAAAAAATAAAAAATAAAAAATAAAAAATAAATAAATATAAATAAAAATTAAAAAATAATAAATAAAAAATAAAAAATAATAAATAAATATAAATAAAAAATAAAAAATAATAAATAATAATAAATAATAAATAAATAATAATAAATAATAAATAAACAGAACAAATAATAATAATAATATTACTTTATTATGAATAATAAATAATAAATAATAAATAATAATAAATAATCCATAATAATAATTAATAATAAAGAATAAAAATAATAATAAAAAATAAATAATAATAAAAAAATACTAAATAATAATAAACAAATAATAAATATAAATAATAAATAATAACTAATAAATAGTAAATAATAAATAATAAATAATAAATAATAAATAATTAACAATAAATAAATACAAATAATAAATAATAAATAATAAATAACCAGTAAAAAATATTATTAATAATGAAAATATTTTATTATTAATAATAAATAATAAATAATAAATAATAAATAATAAATACTAAATAAATAATAGTAAATAATAAATAATAAAGAATAATAAAGAATAAATAATAATAAATACATAATAATAAATAATAATAAATATTAAATAATATTAAACAATAAATAACAATAAACAAATAATAAATAATAATAAACAAAAAATAAAAATAAATATAAATATAAATATTAAATAAATAATAAATAAAAAATAATAAATAAATAAATATAAATAATAAATAACAAGTAATAAATATTATTAACAATAATAATATTTTATTATTAATAATAATAATAAATAATATATAATAAATAATATATAATAAGTAAGAAATAATAAATAAATATAAATAATAAATAATAAATAAATTTAAATAATAAATAATAAATAACCAGTAAAATATAATTGATAATATATTAATTAAAGTATATTATAAATATTAAATAATAAATAATAAATAATAAATAATAAATAATAAATAAATCAAATGAAAAAGTATGAAAAGACGTGACATGGGATGAAAAATCATGAAAACACAGGAAAACAGATGGAGAGGCATGAAGAATAAGGCATCAGAAAGAATGAGAATGCATAAAAACTCATGACAACTCTGGAAAACCCCTAAATAATTCAACATAATCATCATAATAACCCACAATAATCCATTGATAAAGATAACAAGTCATGGAAACCCAAATAAACAGTAATAAATCGAGCAAACGTTAAAACCCGTCAAAACGGTCATAAAGTGAAAAAAACATTGGACTCACATTAACAGAAATAACTTATGATCCAAGAGTCCGTTCTAGATCCGTGACTAGCCAAATGAAAGAACCTAAAATGATCTTCAAGCTGATAGGTGAAATAGGCTGAATAGACCGACGGATCGGAAGTTACGACTATTTAAAAAAAAGCTGACGGGGAATGGGTGTTAGAAACGAGGCATCGAAAAACATAACAAACCTGATACCCACTAAAAGGCCATAACATATGATCTAGGAGTCCATGTGGGCGCCGCTACCAGTCAAATCGGAGCTTATGGAACGACCTACGATCTGGAAGGTGGAGGAGTCCGAACTGACACGTCGATCGATAATTAGGTCAATTTGAAGACATGTTCGACGGGAAACTGGGGACGAAAAAGAGGATTTGGATGCCTTCAGAGGGGGTTTTGGGGTCGAAAAACATGATAGAAGCATGCTAGTGTCGAATTGGTGCATAACTCACTTCACTGGCTTCGATTTGATATGTGGTAGAGCCCAAACGGACACCTGAAGCAAAAGTTATGGCCGTTTGAAGTTGGAAGAACTTTTTTCAACTTTCATACAACTCTCATTTTTGACGCACCATAGACGGTCTCATGGATTTGATTATACGTGCTTTTATATATCTTAATGTGCTTCGATTTGACTGGTCGTGGTGCTCCAACGGACGCCCGGATCAAAAGTTATGGTCATTTAAGTAATTCTGGGGTTTCTCATGTTTTTTTATTTTATCCTTTTCATTTCGCGGCTGTTTTACCCAAAACACCGCTATTTCGCGGCCATTTTTTAAAAAACCACGGCTAATCCTTGAAAAAAAATTTAAAAAATTAAAAAACATTAATTTTTTTTACACATTTCCCAATGGTTTTATAAACCGCTGTGAAAAAACCGCCGCCAAACACCTATTTTCCTATAGTGTGTTTGCATTGCATTGCATGTTTAATTTTAGTTTTTCATTCCCATTTTCTAAAATCTCAATTGTGGTTATTTTATTATATATATATATATATATAATTATAAGTAGTGAGTGATTGACTGCAAAAGGCACTTCAAGAGATCGACCGGTGTCAGCCATTGTGATGCACTTAGTATAATCATTTTTGAGAGCATGCATGACAACACTTCATCAACCATACCAGAAACATATTCATGAGTATTCAGGTGAAATTGAGTGAAAAAACCCCATAAGGTTTCACTCCTCATTCGATTCTAGAATAGCCTATGATGGTTCTTTTTCTTTTAAGAGAATATGCAACTACATTCCCCTTTCCTAAGGTGTAGGATATATCAAAGTCAAACATCTGAAGGTATTACCCATCGTCTCTGTCATATATTCATGTATTTATGAGAAAGATGTAACTCAAACTCTTATGATCAAAAATGGATGTGAGAATTTCCCTAATAAGAATATTCTGTCATCATTTATGTGCATGCATAACTACTGAAAAATCTAAATTGTGAGTGGGAAAATTCTTCTCATGTGGTTGAAGCTGTCAAGATCTGTAATATACCACATGGTTATCTTGCATAAGCACACATCATAAACCAGCGCTAGAAGAATAAAAAATAGTATATACACTTTTCTAGTCTCAGGTAAGATCAAAATACGGGCTTATGTCAGAATTCATTTCAGTTTATTGACAGAATACTGGCACTTTTCATCCCATGTGAATTTCACTACTTTCAAAGTAAGAGTAGTCAAAGGTGATTCCAACATAGAGAAATTCATAGTAAACCATCAGTAGAATCTAGTAAGGCCTTGGATAATATGTATCTCAAACTAAATTTTGAAATAATTTGACCTAAGAACATCATATTTTGAGTCCATAAACTACATTTTGAATGCTTTCTATACAAATGGTGCCTTCTCAGAATATATAGAACAAAACTCATATAGTGCTTATGCTCACACATGGATTTAGAATAAACTAGAATATCATCCACAAACAATACCACAAAATTTTCAAGATATTTATGGAATATTTGATTCATAAAATCCATATGAAATGAAGGAGAGTTATCCAAACAAAAAGGGATCACAATGTATTAACAAATCTCATACCTACTCCTGAATTATTTCATTGGTATATCAGACTCTCGAAATATGAGCTGATGATAACCCAACCAAAGATAAATCTTTGAAAATCACTTTTCTCCATTTAAATTATAAGGATAATAATCCACATGAGGCAAAGTATACTTCTTATTAAATGTTACCTTGTTCAATTTCTGATAGTCCACACACAACAAAAGTGAACCATTTTCCTTCTTCGCAAAGAGTACATGGGATTCCCAAGGAGACAAACTAGGACAAAAAAACATTTTCCCAAAAAGTAATCAAACTGAATATTTATCTCTTTCAGCTCTACTTGTTCCATACCATATGAAGGTATAGATATCAACTATGTACCTAGTACCAGGTCAATCGTAAACTCTACCTCTCTCTCATTAAGAAGACTAGAGAAGTTATCTGGGATATTTTAGATAAATCTTGAAGGAAAATAGGAAGATCCAAAATATAAGAAATGTCATCATGCTCAATAAAAACAGTAGACAACAAAATCTTGGGATCTAGGAGGGAAGGTCCAGCATGACAAGACCTCACATCCCACTCCCCCTTAAACACACAAGACCTCCCATCGATAGTAAGAAAAAAATCATGATGATGATAAAAATCAACCTTAGCTCGACAAGTGACAATAAAATCCACACTGATGATGACGTCAAACATATCCTGATCAAGAATGAGAAAATCCAAGACCAACTCCATATCATCTATTATCAATCAATAAGGACACTGAAACCTCTACTCTTTCCAATTACCGAGAGGTATTGCTAAATCCTTTAAAAAAGAAATAAGTTTCATTGGATGTTTAAAAATATCATCAAAACATGCAGAAATAAATGGGCGAGAGGCTCTAGTACCAAATAATGATATTTCTATGGAAGATGAAATAAGGATAGTACCCCTGAATATTAACAGACCTTCATTGATGTCCTCTAGAAACTCATCTATTTTATTAAATTTATTCACACCTAAAGCTATTGGCTAGAGACCTTTAGTCCTTGAACCATCTCACTTCCACACTATAGCCTTTAGAGACGAAGAAACCTAATCATAATGAGACACAGTCATATCTTGATAGAATCATTTTATGTGACCAATGAGTCAACAACTCTTTCACATCTTCGCGTGCATAGGAAAGGAACAACTTGTGTGTATGAACATTCCACACTAATAGAAATTTAGAGGCACATCGTTATATGTAGTAGATAATTCAGAGGAGGCCCATTGCTGAGTCCCACCTCCACCACTCCTATGATGATCCCACAACTTCCTCTTCATCCCATGTGTTCCACTAAAGATGCCACTGGATGAAATAGAAGAGGTGGAAAATCTAACCTTTCCTATCATATTCATCTCTACCGTCATAGATGTTTCCACCATCTCTATATACATTGAAAATTTTAACATAAACACCAACAATCTAATATCCAGTCACAAACCCTATAGGTACTTATAATCCTTCAACTGGACCTTCTTTACCACATATGGAAAAAAAGGAACATGCTTAGTAAATTGGTTGGTGTACACTGACAAAAAATGCTTCCCCTATTACAAAGAGAGCTACTATGAATATTTTAATAGCATAAGTGACTCTGGAAAAAACTATTAGAAGAACTGGGTTTTGAAATCCTTCCAATCCAAGTCCATGTATCTATCTTCCTGGACCATGGAATCCCACCATCACTTATTAAAACCTAAATTATGAACACTTCACATTTTACATTAATATTAATAGTTATATCTAAGAATTTATTGATTTGATTGATCCTATCCAACCAATCCTATACCTATTGAGGGTCATTTGTTTCTTTAAAGGATGGTCACTTCTCAGACAAGAATTCCCACGATAGATCTCTCTCTTCCACCGCTTCTGGATGTACCTCAAAAAATATTTTCTAAACTCATGGTACATCCTAATCAATAACATGAACATCCCATATGATAGTCTTGATTAGATTCTAATCCAACGGTGGATTCTTATGAGGATCATCAATTGTACCCTTATGAGGAACTCATGAAAGAAATATCAGAGATATACAATTATACATAGAAACATATGAATGATCAGAAGATATATTAAATCTAAATTCAAACTAGAAAACCCATAAGTAGAAACTGATATATAAAATAAAATCCAACACTAGAGACACGTATCCCAACATCTCATGGAAACTCGTGTCTCATCACGAAAAGAGATGTCCAGGAACTCTTCACAACATACCTCTCAAGTACTGAAAATCATATCTCCAGTCTCACATAATTTACTATAAATAGAATATTGAGAGCAAACCTCCTCTTATACCATTTTTTAAATAACTGACCTGAGTTACCTTGAAACCTGGTACCTGATCCATTGTGCCCAATACCTAAAGGGAATTCCCAATCCCCACGAGATGGCGACAAGCACCTGAGCATCGATAAACAAACTAAAGGGAATTATATCACCAACCTGAACAATCACATGGAATATACATAAACGAAACCAGAAGGAACAATGGAAATATAACAAATACATTCAATAATTAAAGGATAATAGTGGAAAAAAACAATTGTAATGGTATCCAAAATCTCCAAGAGATAAGTCCTACAATAAAGGACCAAAACCAAATAGTTACTCCTTCTTACAGTGTATATGAACTCCCACCATCTAACCACCAGCTACCGAACTCACCTAACACAAAACCTTACCACCTCATTTAATCACCTTGCATGTCCCTAAATTGGAAGACATACATAGGTAAACAAACTAGTGAAGTGGAGAACAAGGTTTAGTAAACAAGATCAACAGGATCCCACCCAAGTGTTAAATAATAAGTATATATATTAATATTCATGTGTACTTATTTCAAATAAAACATGGCATGATAAGTAGTAAATCAAGTCTATATAAAACATAGTAATACGTTACCTTTTTCACAGTTCTGAAACAAATGCAGGAATATCAATTTCAAATAACATTTTCCATATCATCATCCACAAGAATAAACATGCATATTATGGGAAAAGATCCATGAAAAATAAAAGAGAAGCACAAGTATCAACACCTTGAATTTATATTGGTTAGAGTAATAGACTACTAATACAATAATCAATCAAGTGTATAGTCTCGTTCCTAGAACACAATCATAGGATGCATAGAAAAACCCCATGAGTAAACCTCACAACAATGTCAAAATTAGTCACCTAGAATAACAGGACCAGGAAAAAGAGGCAATCCCCATGAGAAACCCCCCCAAAAACCACAAAAATGGATGATAGACTCAAGTTAATCCTTTCACCTAAGTAACCAAGGAAATACATGTAACCGTTTTTCAAAATTCTTTTCAATGATTTGAAATCCATTTTAAAAATATTTCACAAATCCATTTGAATTATTTGAAAATATCGCTTTAATTTACATTTATTAGAAACTAAGGAAATAGAATTTTTCTTTATAAGTTTTTTTTCAACACACACAAAAACAATCATGCCAATTCCATTTATAAAAGAGTTTATAAAATATAAATGATAAGGTTTAACATCATAGGCTAGAAATGGAACCACCTACCTTGAAAAGGGTCACACATTCCTGCAATTTGATCTACACCAAAAAAACTCAATGCTGTCAATAAAGGCCCTAAAATCCAGTACAAATCTCAAGATATATTAAATTTAGAAAAATAAGTGTCGGTGGAGAAGATGAACCACCGCATACCTCAATAATGGAATCCTTTCACACCACAACCAATATAGGAACAACCTTCAAAATGAGATTACACAATGGATTTGGAAGAAGAGATGAAGAAGCACTAATTTTAGAGAAAAAAATCTAATAACCCAACTCAAGTGTATTACTGTGATCAATGGAAATGAAGAAACATAGAGATCACTTACCCAGAATGACACACCATAACCAAAATGAAGATCGAATGTCGAACAGATCGATCAGGATGTAATGGTGTCTCCAAAAATCACTGGAGAGGGACCCTCTGTCGAGAGAAAAGGAAAAATGGAATCCAAATGAACACCCCAAACTTAAAGACACACTGAAAATCTATCATTAGGAAATTAAATGATGCGTAATTGCTTTACGATTTATAAAATCCATGATTTACAAAAACATAGAAAAAACTTCCACCACAGATTAGAATTTGACCATTAAATAAATCATGATGTGTTAAAGATAATCACATCATGTAACCCTTTATAAATCAAACACTTCTTATAGATTGCACCTGGAAAACATTGCATTGTTTGTAACTTGGTTACCTGGTGTGAAATTCCTCAGCAATCAGCAGAAAATCCAAAATGAAACTTCTAGAAACTCTTGTCCAAAAAAGGGAACTCGAAAAGTGGAAAAAATATTCCCGATCAAGGAAATTGGATGTTAGATAACATCATAATAAGTGTATGAGAACATAATCGTAACAATTTATAACCATTCCATATATATCAAAGATCATAATATTGATTCATGTCATAAATATTGGTTTTTGATAATACATTAATCATATTAAAATCAAGGAACATGATCCATGAGAGAATAAAATTAGAAAAAGAGATAAGTTCATGGAATACACAAAATAATGAAACCTCATTACCTTAGTAGACAAGGATCACTACCAAGACTATCAGTGTTTATTTTTTTCACTCCCTATTTCATCATATAATTCAAGGATCACTTCTATGATTATCATAATGGATATATTCCCTTACAAAATTGGGTTCACTCCCCATTCCATTCCTATTTATCATATGAAATATCTATCTTTACCCAATGAATTGGAAGGTTATATAATTCAAATACCACCCATCACATAATGAAAATCATACATATGTGTTCCACATGATTATAAAATATTAATCAAATCATAAATTACGAAAAAGAAATGGGTTTCCTAATCATTTCACCATGGAATTATCCATGGAAGGGAAATGGTTCGCATAATCATTTCAACAATTTATCATACCATAACTCATGGAAAAGTAATAGATTTCATTAAAATCTTGTAATAATAACAATAGAAAATATACAAAAAGAATAAGGATGGTATCCTTGGATAATATCTCTAGTAAATCATAAGTAATATCACATGATTTTATAATAAAATAAAATTCCATTAAAATATCACATGGAATACTTCTTAAGAAAAATACATTAATCACTTTGAAATCACTTCATTAAAATATAAATTTTTCATTTTTTTTCAAATTTGTTTCTTTTAATAGAACCTTAAAAATATTTAAACTAATCTTCAGAGCATGGAGTGGTCATGATTGTGAAAATTTTTCTTCATTTCATATAGTTTAAAATAAAAAATTTTATTCATACTTCTATAAAAAAAATTAAAATGTACAACATTCAGAAAATGACATGAATATCACATTTATAAAGTTATTTAAAAAATTAAAATTGGTTAAAATTGAATTTAATATGTCATTGGATAATCGTAAAAATATTTATGAAATCATTTTTATAAAACATGGATATGGAAGAAAAAGGATTTTCGACTGAAAAGAGAAATAATGTAAATTTTCATAAAAATATTCATTTGGTATATTGAGTTCATAAAGAGAGGAAAATATATGTAAATCGTGTATTCACAAAAAATAACCATAGTATAATAAAAATAAGGATATTTTTGAGTGATATATCATAATGTTTAATCATTGGAAATTTGATCAGATATAATCTAAGTAAACAATTAGATTGTAATAAAAAAACCTTACCTAAAGTATCATTATTCTTCATTTTTCATTGAAACTCATATATAATAAATATATAACTATTATATATTTATTACAAAACAATAATCACATATTTCATACCAAATATTATTTTAGTATAAAATATTTTCACCAGTTCATTAACAATTCTTTATTAAAATCCACGTTCTAGGTTATAATTAATTCATCTATCATGCATGTTTCAGTTCCACCGTCAGGCTATTTATTCTTTTATAATGCTTCCATAAAATATATAATTTTAACCATGATATTAATATTATATATATTCAAAATATATATATTTAGAGTTATTTATAAAAGGTATAGACATAAAATTGAATTACAATGTTCATGGAGGTGGTAGGTTGTACGTATGCATAAACATTGTTTCCATTTTATAATGGATAAAATGAAATAAAGGTAAATTATAATTGTAATTAACTAAAAATTTATGATTTTGTTTTCATTTTGAATGAAAAAATTGATTTTTACATAATGTAGTTATAGATAAGAAAAAAATTTCTTTGGTCATTTTGGAATGTTACCTCCTATCAGATTTAAAATCCTGTTAAGAATCTTAACCATTGATAATATATCCATTGAACTCTTATCATATGATATATATATATATATATTATAAATTACAGTTGATACACATGAAATAATTGATGGTCTAAACTTCTAAGATTTTACACTATGAAGCCCATTTATCAAAGATTCCGAGGAAGATATAATCACTAGGATTTTTCCTTGATTGAAAACAAGAAAATATTTATTAACTAAAGCATGTGGAAAACCATTTATTTGAGAAGTTAATGATTATTCAGATTGTGACACAAACCATGTTTGAAAAACCACCCCATGAAAATCTCACTATCGCACACCTTACCATTAGGGCATTTGTTGATGTAAAAAAGGGCTATGTATCATGACCCTTAAATTATGAATATTTATATTTTTTAATATACTTATCTTTTATGAATATTGTTTTTAATGATAGGATAATTAATTGATAAAAATTCAATGAAACACAAATTTAATTTTTTTGGGAAACACATAGTTTCAATCAAGACACTCTATTTTATAGAAATCAAGATTTTCTTGATATAAATAATATTTTAATATATTATTATAAATAATTTTATATTAAAAATAAATTATATTATAATTTTACTGAGCCAAAAATATTTTTTATAAGATTTAAAAAAATGATATTATCAAAACACATGTATTTTTCAATAAAGGTATATTTTTTATTAAATGTGTAAATTATAATAAATATATATATTTGATAAAATAAATACTATTTTTGAAATCACCCTGTTAAACTTATCTAGATGTTATTCTTTCATAATTTTTGGAGAAATTCTAATATTTGGGTCAAAATTGAATACTTTAAAAATATATAGTGTGTACCGTTACATCATAATGACAAAAAATGAGGGAATATAGGCCATAAAGTGTATTCACCACCAAATATATATTTCCCCTTAATAATAATTTTGTAGTTTATTTTATTAATTTTATAAACCCTTTCTGAATCCTCCAAAACCTATATTATATATTAAGGTTTTAAAATCAATTCTTTATTAGCGTGACTCTCTCCCATATGAACAATGATAATATTTTAATGAGATGATTTCTCAAACTTTTGAAATAATTATGACCAATTATCTTTGGCAGAACCCATGGGAAAATCCATTGGATGGTTTGTGGTCTTGAATAATTTATTATATAGATTCCAAAACATAAGTTTGGAAAATAATAAAGAACTCCCCTATATTTTTCTATATAAACCCACAAAAACACCCATTTATCTGAAGAAAAACCCCTTTTATAATTATATTAATCATCTTTTTCCAATCTATATCCCTCCTAAGGTTCCCCCAAGACCCCAAGAATCTTCTCCCACGATTTTGGAAAAACCCTCTAATGGTAAAGGATCCTCTCATTCTCCTAATTATTCAAGCTCATTCTTTATATTATGCCATTTTATTACAAATTTTTATGGTTGGAATATGTTCTTACATATACCTATTACTACCCTTATATATTCCAATTGATTATAGACCCATTTCACTCTCATTAATCCCACCCATGTATCATTGATTACCCCAGTTATGATGTCAAAATTATCCAGTGATTTACCATGCCCAATTTTTATTTTGTGAATACTCATCACCATTTACACATAGGGGTATTCAACTAGATGTACCTATCAGTTATTTATTATGAAATTACATACTCACTCTTTAATTATAGTATCAAATTTGATGAAACATGACCCTATGTTCAATGATCTATGCGGAACATTTATGCATGTACATGAAATGAAAATGACAAGTGGGAAAAAATTATAAATCCCTCTAATGCATTGGGTAATATTTTAATCTCATCATATTCCATGTATGGTTCATGTGAGGTTATCATAAGACCACTATGTATTTATCTTTGATGTTATCCTTGAATTATGTTTATGATTCCATGTTTTAAGTTATAATCATATCCTCATGTTCCCTTTTGTTATCATCGTATATCATGCCTCGATTTTCATGTTTATGATTCTCATCCCCTTTATATTCTATTGAAATACATATTGACTAACATGTAATAATTTAATTATGTTATTATTTTTTATTCCTTTATAGGTATTTATAGCTAACCCCTTTCTTAATTATGTCTCTAGCTATTCCCATGCTTCTTTAAATGGGAAATTGAATTTCAGATAATTTTATGGATGTTTTCAACAATGTTTGTGTATCCTTGTATCTAGTTTATATGATTTAAATCTAGTATCCCAAATACACTTCTATTCATGATATTTTGGGATTTTATTATTTTTACATTTATATAATAAATCACGAAATAAAGTGTATTAAAGATATAGGTTATCATAGTTGGTATCAGAGAAAAGTCTAGTTATTTTTTGGATTAAGATTAGATAACACTAGAGAAAGCCTTTGGGATAATACTAAACACAATAAAATGTCACAAATTTTTTTTAAATTATGGATTGAGTGGTTTCCAAGAAAATACATCTCTTTCTTGATACTACAAGTTGATGTGGATTTAATACAAATGTACCTAGGGGCAACAACCATGAAAACAACATATTGACCTAGAATGTATCATGAACTATTGTATGATAATTGGACTTGCTACACACTTGGTATGAAAATCCTAGGGGATATTATTTTTAAAATTCCAAATATCATTACAAACCACTATAAAGGGAACAAAAAAGAAAATATGATTTTATATTAGGAAATAGAGCATGGATAACTTATATTGAATCTTAGAAATTCATAGGTCATGAAATATATGTGATTTTTTAGTTATCCTATTAATTTTCATCGATTCCCATTTATGTGTTTAATATTTTAACAATACTCATCCCAAATTTTATATTTATTCTATTTATGGATGGAAACTGTTGAAATCAAGTCAACAACCAATGTGAGGAGAATTTTAAAGAATTCACAAATTAGATTTCCATGCTGATGGGAGAAGGAATTCAATACTTAATGACTATACATTTTTTATTGACTATAGTTTTGAAATAAATCCTAAATCAGAAGGAATTACCATATACCACTAATAAATTTCATGTTTAAATTGAGATTAATATGTGACAAAGGCCCCCAACTTTTAGTGGAACATCTGAAACCCTTAATTATCAAACAATGGATTATCTCAATTGGAAAGTTCTTATTTATATTTCAATGCATTGATCAAGAGATGTTTTGGATATCTATTTATCATATGGATGTATATTCTAATAAATGGTGTATGGTGTTCAAAAATATGAAGCATGAGGAAGAGATAAATGGGATGGAGTCGATGGAATTTTATAAAATGTTTTTTGATAAATATTTTCATCACACTCTATCACAAAAATTAGAGACACATTTATTTTCCCTTACATAAAAGGATGAAGAATCTATCAAGGGGTATGGGGAAAAATTCAAAAGATATTCATGATACCACTTCATATTTCTCCTTACCCTAATATATAATGTTGAACACGTATTTGATGGGCTGAAATAGAATCTATAGAAAGCCCCAGTGATTTTATACATTGATATCCATGAGAATATTATCCAATGTGAAATCAATGTTGAAATGGATATTAGAAAATCTCAAGTGTATAAAAAGGATAAGAAGTGGAAAGTGATGTTTAATTTTGGCAGTGTGATGGAGCCATCTGATGGTTGAAGGAAATTTCAACATTCCACTTGTTAAAGGTGTGGGAAGAAGAACCCCATAAATTTCCTAAAGGGTATTGGGAAATGATTTAGTTTTGAGAAGGAAGGGCACAAAGCTAGTGATTATTGGTGTGAGAAACCCACTAAGGTGATGGAATAAAGGAATTCTCTAATCAACTCTCAACATATTTTCCACTGTATCGAACGCGTGGAATAAGGAAACTATGAAAATCAATGTGCCATGAAAAATTTTTTCAAAGTAAATTGATTACTGAAACCTATAAGTCCTAGAGAGAAAGGGATATCTTAATATATCACAAAATTAGAGGTGGATTAGGAAAAAATAGTGGTTAAATTAGGAATGTTATTCATTAATGAATAGAGATTGTACGTTTTGATTATAATTCTATAAAATATTTTATATCTCAAAAGTTTAGTAGTGATATTATAACTCCACCATAAATCATTGATGTAGTGATATTGTTGAAAATGGAAAATGGGAAAATTATTGCATCCAGATTATATAAATTCACCCCTATCAAAATTTTTGGTATAAAAATACTAGAGATCCATTTGATAATCCTTTTATCCAGATTTGGTTCCATTCAGGGCATTTATTATATTTCCTTATATAGATCCAATATAAATTTCCAAGATTAGTAAATTAACCTCCATATAGAGAATCACCCTCCAATTATATATAATTGTAATAAGGATAATGAATATAATTTTATAAAATCATTTTAAGCATGTATATTATTACCATATGAGAAAGATTATCTATCTAAAATATTTGAGATTAAGGAAAACATCATTCTTGAAGGAATTCCCATTGCGAGGAAATACAATAATGTGTTTGTTGAAGGATTTTATTTTCTTCCTCCAAGTCAAGAGGTTGAAATTTCAATAGAGCTTAAACTTAGAGCTTTTCAAAAATTCAAGACCCCATTTAGGATAGATTTTATTAAACTTGAGGATAAGAAGAATAAACTATAGAAGAATTGGGATAAAGGGTTTAAACACCCATGTGCTTCACCATGGGGTGCACCAGGAATCTTCATCAAGAAGAAGGATGCTTCAATGTTCCTTTTTATTGATTATTGTGAGCTCAACAAGATCGGGATAAAGAAAAAGTACCGTCTTTTGTGAATTGATGAGTTTTTCCGACAAGCTACATTATAACAGCCCAAGATTTTATAAAAAAATATTCTTTTTAATTTTATTAAAGTCTTGTGTTGTATGCTACACCAAAAGGAGCTTGCACAACACGCATCCTTGACTTGCCTTGAATTACACGCAATCACGACCTTCCTCGATAGCGTGTGTAATACGCAATACCGAGTTTCACTAAACAACGATATGCTATTAAAATATTATTAAAACTAGCCGTTATGAATAGTAATAACCACTTTTTAAAACTCTGTAAATCTTATTTTTTAAAATGAACTTCATTTTTGGATTCGGAGTATCGAATTTAGCCTAAGGTGAAATTTTGGTACTTTTCGGATAACTTTCATATTCTGATGAATAGTGAAATTACTAAATTATAATTAAAAACAACTTTTTTAATCGAAATAATTAATAGTGATAAATTATTAATTTGAGTGGTTTTAAAGTATATTTAGAATATATTTTTACAATTTAATACAATGTTGGTCATTGGATGTAATTTCACATTTAAACCAGACATAATCAAGTGTCAATCTTTTGATAGATATTGTTTCTTAAAAACACGCTATTTGTTTTAACAACGGGATTTAATTATAAAATTAATTAATTAAAATTCTATGATATGAATTTGGTAAAATAGACTTCATTTTTGAATTCGGAATATGAAATATAGCTTAGGATGAAATTTTGGCATTGTTCTGAAAAACATCAATTTTTGATGAATAGTGAAACTACTAAGTGGTAGTTAAAAAACTGAATTTTTCATAAAACTTAATTTTACCGCTTCTACGAATGGAATTTCAAAAATCCGAGAGACACGGTTGATGTCAGTAAGTAAAATGTGGTTCAATGAGATGAAAATAATTTTTTGGTGAATAGTAACTTTTTACTTTTTTTTACCGCGGTTAATAGTAAATAGGGTAACTAAGGGTAAATATGATATTAATATTACCCTAACACATGTCCTAATTCTATTGGACAAGTGTAATTCGACCAAAAACAAACTTAGGAATAAAATATGACCATTTAGGCCCACTTGGATTAGATTAGGACATTTATTATTAATTTATTTAAAGAAAGGATAAAATAGTTAAAATCAAAGTTTAATAAGTAAATCATTTTTAATATGGGGTTATACATAAGATAAATTCGATTGTAAATATTCATTAGAAAGCTAAAAAAATTTCCTACATGATGGTATTTTATTTGTAATTTTTAGACATAAAATAATTTAATTAATTTATGACACAACAATGATGCAGTAATTATCTTATTAATGAAATATTGACATAATTGATGTTATAAACACCAAAATAAATGTAATTTGAGATTTTTTATGAATTCCACTAATTTTCTAGGTTAATATGATATATTAATGTTGATTTAATCAACTTGGTGAGAACATTTAATTCTTTTATGACTTTCACAAAAATCATATATCAAATAGTGTCAAAATTGACACAAAATAGTTTTTAAATCAAATATTATATTATTAATTGTTATTGTATTCCTAAAAATCTAAGGTTCGGCCAAATGACTTAGATAAGGATATATATATTAATAATAAACAATTTGGGGTTCGTTTGGCATGTTATAGTAAGTTTATTAACCATATAGTGAAAGAAAACAAAAAGACATGGTAAAAGTTAAATTATTTAACTTAGAGTTAAATCTAATTGATAAGGTTAAAATAATATCCTAAACTTGTCTAAATTCTATTGGTTGATAGTATTTCGACCCATCCCCACTTTAGCTTCGAAATAAGTCCCTTTGGAACCATTATAAACCTATTTTGACTTTAATATAAAATAATATTTTGAGATATTCTTAAGGTGCCCCTCTCCTCCCCTATAAAAGGACACCTCCTCCCCCTCCTCCTCACACCAATTTGAGCACTCAAGCTCGGCCAACCCCTGACAAAATCTCTTCTCCACTTCCCTAGCAACATCCTAGAGGTTCTGGTCTTCCTCAAAGACCAATTCTAGTGCCCTAAGAGGAGGTCTCAAAGAGGCACTTCAAAGAAGAGGTAATTACCGTTACCAATTCTTTCATCTTTATTTCTTCTTCCACTTCTTCTTCTTAGGTTGTTTCATTATGAAGTAATAACATCAGTATCACTCATATAATGATATGTTATTATAAGTATGAAACAACCCTATTTCACCATCTATCCATCCTACGGAAAAAGAAATCACCGCGCGTGCGTACGTACGGAATACCGTCTCAACGCCGTGGTGTAATCTATTTTCCACCACCACCTTACATGGATGGGTATAATGGTGTAAAGAATAACTATACATAGTTATTACAACATCATATTGATTCTGATATATTGTATAATCCACTCCAATTCAATTCAATATTTATAGAAATGATATCATCGCTCGTGCGTACGTACGGACTACCGTCTCCACGACGCGATGAGATTCATTCTCCATGTTAACCATTTAAGAATGATTATAATGTATATATAAGAAATAATAATGAAATATATGACATTATAAAGCTACTGGATTTATGTATATATATACATATGTATGTCATCTACTTACTTCCATTTCAAGACAATAAGGAAAGAAAAACAGCGTTCATGCGTACGTACGGACTACCGTCTCCATGAACGGTGTTTTTCATTGTATTTATCTATCTATTATATATATATATATATATACTGAATATATATGTTATATAAATCATATTTTATATTCTGGAAGTAAGTAAATCATGATATACGTAATAATGATGTCAAGAACAACAAGTCAAAACACCTACGATAAATGAAACGATTTAACCCAAAACGCTTCTTTAACATGGAATTTACAAAAGAACGGGTAATATAATGTCATAAGTGAACCATATATGATATCATAACAATGAATATGATTATGTAATAAGTCAATGACATCATTTAAATCATTATACAGGAGGTTCGGACACATACGAAGCAAATTGGACCTAAGGTAAGGGAAATATCGCAATCTCATTTTTATCCGAGATTGTATATTCGTAAGTATTTACTGGGGTGTATTTTATCATCCACATCCATGTTCCCTCAATATGTAATATTTTTTACATCCACTTGAAATAGTTTAAATCCAATTTTACCCTTAGGTTAGTTTTTAGTAAAGAATATGAAAGGAATCTTTTGTCGTTTTTCCGTACGAGGTACTTTTTGACTTTTTTGACAATAGTACGAAGAATGTTTTTTTTAACTTATATGGCATGAATGGATTTTTAAAACATTATTTCCAAGAAGCTTCCTTTACAAGTTTTCAAGTTTATTTTTAATCAACTTCTTTTATTTTAAAGTTGTATGACATGTTATGAAAGGAAAAAAAATGTTTTTGAAGTAGAAAGGATATTTTCCTCAAGAATGAAGTTCAAGTGTTTTATCAAAATTATTTTCCATCTAAGATAATAAAAGGGTCCTGTTTTTATCCCTATTATTACATGGATTTGATTATGTTTTGATGGAAACATTTTTATGAATTCCTTTATCTTATATGAATTGTTTTATGATGTCATGCTGTTTAAGAATCCCATTTTTATTACATGGGTTATGCGATGATGTATGATTTATCATTATGTGGCACACATAAGAAAGGATTCATTATAAGATGGGTGGGACCTATATCTCCCTCCAATGCATTGGGTAAAGATTTTATATCTCATGAGATAGACATGGCTGAAATGGTAGGTTATACCGGTTCAGTGAAACAGGACTGAAACGAGGGTTACTCGATTCAGAAAGGGACTTTGTCCACTAAGATAGTCTTGGCAATGAGTCATGACTAACAAGAAATGATTTTCCATGATAATGTGTGCATGCCACAAAGATTCAAGTTTCATGTTATGATTATGGTGATCTCATTTTCACTTCTATGATTTGTTCCATGTTAAGATATTATGATCTCTTTTGCAGGTTATGATTTTCAAAAAGATATGATATGATTTTTATTTCTTTTGTATACCCTTACTGAGCATTTGAGCTCACCCTTTGATGATTTCTTTTCCCCAGGATATAAATAATGGTTTTAGGTAAAAAAATGGAAGATCTTTATGGGAGATATTGAAGATCTTTCACCACGATTAGAAGATTACGTTCCGAGTTTCCAAAGACACTAAACTATTACGATCCTTTAGTGTGTGTTTTTGTTATGTACTAAGTATTCCGCAAAAATAATGTAATGTCCATGTACGATAAGCTTCGGGTCTCTAGAGTTGGTATCAAAGGCAAAGGAGGTAGTAATGTATCCGATCCTTGGGAACTCTCACATGTGAGCGTTGGACGAAGCATGGCTCTCCACCCAAGGGCTTCATGAGGAAATGGCTGCCACTGGGGATGGTGGTGTGTCCTGCCCAGGGGGAGTAGCCGCCCATGGAGTGCCCTGATAGGTATCAATTGTAGTCCACTGGAAGTAATTCTAGACCGCTACAGTTGGTATCAGAGGAACGGTTTAGTCAACCTTTGGAAACTAGGATGCGAAAACGTTAGTGAGATCCCTAAAGATATTTCTAAGGTATGTCTAGGGATGTCCCTAGGGATAAGTATACGTATAGGTTATAGTAATAGAATTACGCTAACGATCATAGAATTAAACCTAAGATGTTGGATATTGAAGGTACTCCCCCTTTATTATGTTGTTTTCCCTAGCATGATTTTTGCCTCTCACACTATTCTTTTTGGGTTTTAGACGATGGCTGGAACCCGAAGGAACCGTGTTGATCAATGCAATGGACAATGCAATGATTTCCCTCCTGAACAAACAAATGTTATGGGAGATGGAGTGAAAAATCTTATTGCTATACTTACACAAGCTATGAATCATTCTGGACTTCCAAATGAGCAGAGAAGGGAACAATATTCTATTGAGTCCTTCATGAGGCAACGTCCACCTTCTTTCAGTGGGACTTCCGATCCACTTGTTGCTGAACAATGGATCAGTACCACTGAAAAGATATTTTCAGTTCTTCAATGTTCTGAACATGATAAAGTCATCTTACCAGTATATCGTTTGGAAGGTGAACTTGATCAATGGTGGAATCTTATCAAGAATACGAGGCCAAGGGATGAAATTGAGTCCATGGAATGGGAAGAGTTCAAGAACTAGTTTTTCAGTAAGTACTTCCCTCGTATTCTTCGAACAAAGATGGAAAAGGAGTTTATTGAGCTGAAGCAGAAGGATGATGAATCTGTTGGTATATACGAAGCGAATTTTACAAGACTTGCAAGGTATGCATCTGGCATTATCATCCAACCTGAAAGTAAAGTTGATCGATTTTTCAGTGGCTTAAAACCAAGTCTTCGAAGGGCATTAGCTATAAGAGACTTCAGTTGCTATGAAGAAATTGTTCGTTGTGCTATCAAGGTAGAAATGGAAGTTGGTGTTACATATCCATCTCATGGTTTTGACAAGAAACGAAAGATGAATTTCAAGGAGAAATCTCAAAATAATGGTGAAAAGAAGATGAATGTTTCCTTATGCACAAAGTGTGGAAAGAAGCATGGTGGAGATTGTCTTAAAGGGACTAGAAAATGTTTGAAGTGTGGAAAAGAAGGTCATCGAGCAGCTGAGTGTCGAAGTAATGGAAAATGGTTTTCTAATGATGTGAATAAAGAAAACACTGCAGAGAACGCACCACCAACACTTCAATGCTTCAAGTGAAAGGAAATGGGGCATTATGCTAATAAATGTCCTAATCCAAGGGTTAGTGATGATCGACATGAGCAACCGCTTAAGGCAAAGGACAAAGGGAAGTCACATGCGATCAGTATTGGCAATGTTGAATATGACAACGATGTGGTGGAATGATTAAGTGTTTATGTAATGGGATTCCAAAATAATGTTGTATCTTGGAATATTGGAATATTTATGTATTGGTCTAATGTGGTATTCAAGGTGATTGAGATATTATGCACATAATGAAGGGAAAACGAGAAAATGAAATGTTTAATAGTATTCATGAGCTCATGATTGATATAAGGACTAAGTGATATCATGGTTTGAGTATATAGAATTTTGAGGATTTTAGTATGTGGAAGGTGTTCACTTTTAACTGCATTCATGTTTTCACTAAGGTATTCAAGAGAATACATGATTAAGGACTTTGAATGTTTGGAATGTGACCAACAAAACATATCTTATGATATATGGGGATCAACGATGGTATTAAATCTCTGGTAATTGTTTTCACTATGTTATGAGAGTGGACTGCAGTATTATGGATAATCCTAAAGATTGAAATGGATTATGTTGGACATAAGTGAGTATTGTTTAAGGATCGAAGTTTTCTCTATATTATTGATGGGGTGTTATAGTAATATAGTTTTAGAAAAAGGACAACCTGCAGGACGGGCGACAGCCCATCGCGTCGGACAAGGATGTGGGAATCGAACCCACAACCGAAGTGCGACTGGCCTTTATCGCCTACCACTGGCCTACAGGAAGTCCCTGTTTAGTAGAAACTAGTTTTATTATATTAAGCAGTATGATATATGAAGTATAAGTCCATTTTAAGAACCATATATGATTAATCTCACTATAGATTGACTTATGCATATAATTTTTGCTAACCTTTTGTTTGAGACAGATGGAATGACCCGTCATTCTATCACATGATCTGCTAACACTTCATGAATAACAAATTCAACTTCATTTATTTAAGAGATGAAGTGGAAATTGTTCAAGGCACGAACAACAGTGAGATTGTACCAAAATAAAGTAAGTATTTATTCTAATTCAAATTTTCAACTTTAGGGAAATGATCTTGAAAACCAAAAATGTTGTCCTAGTGATCTTATACCTGATGAATCAGATGGTACCTTATATCATCACAAATCTATGGATTTGTGATTACTGGATTTTCCATAGCCATGTTCTCTACCACTCTCCATCAGACCATGATGGTTAGATTTCTCTTCCATATCCATATTTTCACCTATGTGGAAACCCAATGATTAGTTTATTTGGGTAACCGTTACGTTTCATACTTTTGTTTTTAAAGATTGGTTTTGATATTCCTTTTTACGATGTGGGTTTCTATTAAAGAAACTTTCGAATAGTAAACCATTTATAACCCCGACGAATTTCGAGGGCGAAATTCATTTTAAGGGGGGTAGAATGTAACAGCCCAAGATTTTATAAAAAAATATTCTTTTTAATTTTATTAAAGTCTTGTGTTGTACGCTACACCAAAAGGAGCTTTCACAACACACATCCTTGACTTGCCTTGCATTACACGCAATCACGACCTTCCTCGATAGCGTGTGTAATACGCAATACCGAGTTTCACTAAACAACGATATGCTATTAAAATATTATTAAAACTAGCCGTTATGAATAGTAATAACCACTTTTTAAAACTCTGTAAATCTTATTTTTCAAAATGAACTTCATTTTTGGATTCTGAGTATCGAATTTAGCCTAAGGTGAAATTTTGGTACTTTTTGGATAACTTTCATATTCTGATGAATAGTGAAAATTACTAAATTATAATTAAAAACAACTTTTTTAATCGAAATAATTAATAGTGATAAATTATTAATTTGAGTGGTTTTAAAGTATATTTAGAATATATTTTTACAATTTAATACAATGTTGGTCATTGGATGTAATTTCACATTTAAACCAGACATAATCAAGTGTCAATCTTTTGATAGATATTGTTTCTTAAAAACACGCTATTTGTTTTAACAACGGGATTTAATTATAAAATTAATTAATGCAAATTCTATGATATGAATTTGGTAAAATAGACTTCATTTTTGAATTCGGAATATGAAATATAGCTTAGGATGAAATTTTGGAATTGTTCTGAAAAACATCAATTTTTGATGAATAGTGAAACTACAAAGTGGTAGTTAAAAAACTGAATTTTTCATAAAAATTAATTTTACTACTTCTGCAAATGGAATTTCAAAAATCCGAGAGACACGGTTGATGTCAGTAAGTAAAATGTGGTTCAATGAGATGAAAATAATGTTTTGGTGAATAGTAACTTTTTACTTTTTTTTACCGCGGTTAATAGTAAATAAGGTAACTAAGGGTAAATATGATATTAATATTACCCTAACACATGTCCTAATTCTATTGGAAAAGTGTAATTCGACCAAAAACAAACTTAGGAATAAAATATGACCATTTAGGCCCACTTGGATTAGATTAGGACATTTATTATTAATTTATTTAAAGAAAGGTTAAAATAGTTAAAATCAAAGTTTAATAAGTAAATCATTTTTAATATGGGGTTATACATAAGATAAATTCGATTGTAAATATTAATTAGAAAGCTAAAAAGATTTCCTACATGATGGTATTTTATTTGTAATTTTTAGACATAAAATAATTTAATTTATTTATGACACAACGATGATGCAGTAATTATCTTATTAATGAAATATTGACATAATTGATGTTATAAACACCAAAATAAATGTAATTTGAGATTTTTTATGAATTCCACTAATTTTATAGTTTAATATGATATATTATAGTTGATTTAATCAACTTGGTTCGAACATTTAATTCTGTTATGACTTTCACAAAAATCATATATCAAATATTGTCAAAATTGACACAAAATAGTTTTTAAATCAAATATTATATTATTAATTGTTATTGTATTCGTAAAAATCTACGGTTCGGCCCAATGACTTAGATAAGAATATATATATTAATAATAAACAATTTGGGGTTCGTTTGGCATGTTATTGTAAGTTTATTAACCATATAGTGAAAGAAAACAAAAAGACATGGTAAAAGTTAAATTATTTAACTTAGAGTTAAATCTAATTGATAAGGTTAAAATAATATCCTAAACTAGTCTAAATTCTATTGGTTGATAGGATTTCGAACCATCCCCACTTTAGCTTCTAAATAAGACCCTTTGTAACCATTATAAACCGATTTTGACTTTAATATAAAATAATATTTTGAGATATTCCTAAGGTGCCCCTCTCCTCCCCTATAAAAGGACACCTCCTCCCCCTCCTCCTCACACCAATTTGAGCACTCAAGCTCGGCCAAACCCTGCCAAAATCTCTTCTCCACTTCCCTAGAAACATCTTAGAGGTTCTGGTCTTCCTCAAAGACCAATTCTAGTGCCCTAAGAGGAGGTCACAAAGAGGCACTTCAAAGAAGAGGTAATTACCGTTACCAATTCTTTCATCTTTATTTCTTCTTCCACTTCTTCTTCTTAGGTTGTTTCATTATGAAGTAATAACATCAGTATCACTCATATACTGATATGTTATTATAAGTATGAAACAACCCTATTTCACCATCTATACATCCTACAGAAAAATAAATCACCGCGCGTGCGTACGTACGGAATACCGTCTCCACGCCGTGGTGTAATCTATTTTCCACCACCACCTTACATGGATGGGTATAATGGTGTAAATAATAACTATACATAGTTATTACAACATCATATTGACTCTGATATATTGTATAATCCACTCCAATTCAATTCAATATTTATAGAAATGATATCATCGCTCGTGCGTACGTACGGACTACCGTCTCCACGACGCGATGAGATTCATTCTCCATGTTAACCATTTAAGAATGATTATAATGTATATATAAGAAATAATAATGAAATATATGACATTATAAAGCTACTGGATTTATGTATATATATACATATGTATGTCATCTACTTACATCCATTTCAAGACAATAAGGAAAGAAAAACAGCGTTCATGCGTACGTACGGACTACCGTCTCCATGAACGGTGTTTTTCATTGTATTTATCTATCTATTATATATATATATATACTGAATATATATGATATATAAATCATATTTTATATTCTGGAAGTAAGTAAATCATGATATAAGTAATAATGATGTCAAGAACAACAAGTCAAAACACCTACAATAAATGAAACGATTTTACCCAAAACGCTTCTTTAACATGGAATTTACAAAAGAACGGGTAATATAATGTCATAAGTGAACCATATATGATATCATAACAATGAATATGATTCTTTAATAAGTCAATTACATTATTTAAATCATTATACAAGAGGTTCGGACACATACGAAGAAAATTGGACCTAAGGTAAGGGAAATATCGCAATCTCATTTTTATCCGAGATTGTATATTCGTAAGTATTTACTGGGGTGTATTTTATCATCCATATCAATGTTCCCTCAATATGTAATATTGTTTCCATACACTTGCAATAGTTTAAATCCAATTTTACCCTTATGTGAGTTTTTAGTAAAGAATATGAAAGGAATCTTTTGTCGTTTTTCCGTACGAGGTACTTTTTGACTTTTTCGACAAAAGTACGAAGAATGACTTTTTTAACTTATATGGCATGAATGGATTTTTAAAACATTATTTCCAAGAAGCTTCCTTTACAATTTTTCAAGTTTATTTTTAATCAACTTATTTTATTTTAAAGTTGTATGACATGTTATGAAAGGAAAAAAAATGTTTTTGAAGTAGAAAGGATATTTTCCTCAAGAATGAAGTTCAAGTGTTTTATCAAAATTATTTTCCATCTAAGATAATAAAAGGGTTCTGTTTTTATCCCTATTATTACATGGATTTGATTATGTTTTGATGGAAACATTTTTATGAATTCCTTTATCTTATATGAATTGTTTTATGATGTCATGTTGTTTAAGAATCCCATTTTTATTACATGGGTTATGCGATGATGTATGATTTATCATTATGTGGCACACATAAGAAAGGATTAATTATAAGATGGGTGGGACCTATATCTCCCTCCAATGCATTGGGTAAAGATTTTATATCTCATGAGATAGACATGGCTGAAATGGTAGGTTATACCGGTTCAGTGAAACAGGACTGAAACGAGGGTTACTCGATTCAGAAAGGGACTTTGTCCACTAAGATAGTCTTGGCAATGAGTCATGACTAACAAGAAATGATTTTCCATGATAATGTGTGCATGCCACAAAGTTTCATGTTTCATGTTATGATTATGGTGATCTCATTTTCACTTCTATGATTTGTTCCATGTTAAGATATTATGATCTCTTTTGCAGGTTATGATTTTCAAAAAGATATGATATGATTTTTATTTCTTTTGTATACCCTTACTGAGCATTTGAGCTCACCCTTTTATGTTTTCTTTTCCCCAGGATATAAATAAAGGTTTTAGGTAAAAAAAAAGGGAAGATCTTTATGAGAGATATTGAAGATCTTTCCCCACGATTAGAAGATTACGTTCCGAGTTTCCAAAGACACTAAACTATTACGATCCTTTTGTGTGTGTTTTTGTTATGTACTAAGTATTCCGCAAAAATAATGTAATTTACATGTACGATAAGCTTTGGGTCTCTACATACATACAACTCAATATTTCTCTATAGTGGACCCTAGGTTAGGATACAACATTTAATGGTGAATAAGGAGGATATGCCTAGGAATAATATTCATACAAGGTATGTGAACTACAAGTTTCTATTCTTGCAATTTGGATGAACTAATAATGTAGAAATATTCATAGACTTGATGGATATAGTCTTTTGGGATTACCTCAAAAAATATTTAGCAGTATTTATAATTTATATTCTATTTTAATCCAAAATAAAAGAGTAATATGAGTATCATTTGAAAATAGTACAAAAGATCTTATAGGAAGAAAATATGGGAAGTGCAGTAAATGTGAATTCTGGCTAGAGAAAGTATCATTCCTAGGGAATGTTATCACCATCAAAGGGATATATGTGGACACTACAAAAATAAAAGAATTTTATGTATGGTCAAGTAAAATGAATTTGATTCAAATATTTATATTCCTTGTATTATATGGGTTGTGTCATCGATTTTTGAGAAAATTCTCATGATTTTCAAGCCCCCTAAACAAGATAATGTGGAATTGATTAATTATTTTCTAGAATGATGAATGGGAGTATTTTTTTAATGTACTGATGAAGAGGTTAATCACTACACATTTTATCACATTACCAATGAATGTAGGAGGATTATTTATCTATATTGATGAATCCAAAAATGTTTTGGATTATGTACTCATTTAGGATGAAAAATTGACTCCCTATGCCTCCTTCCATATAAGTATCCATGAGTATAACTACCCAATGCATGATTTAGAATTGTCTTTCGTGAACTTTTCATTAATTATTTGGTGTAACTATCTCTAGGGGGATGACTATGACATATATATGGATAATAAAAGTCTTATATATATATTCCCACAAAATAAGCACAATATTTTACAATGGAGGTGGTTTGAACTAATCAAGGATTATGATTCCAATCCATTATAATACTAGGAAAGAAACAAAGTGATAGATGGCAAGAGTAGAAAGGACCCCACAACTCTATACATGATGAGTATTATAAGGGATCCAGTATTCTTGGAAATGAAAATGATGGATATGGGAATAATAAATGTATATTAATCTTACTTTTCTAAAAAAAACTAATCAAACATAAATTGTGTAAAGGATATAGGAGTCTTAGATAGATATTGATGTACTATAGAAGAAGGTAGTAATGTTTTTAGGGTTCAACCTTTTTTACGAGAGAGTTATAAATTTTTGAAACTGGAAATGTGTCCTATAAAAACTATAACCGAATTGGGAAATTCTTGATGATGTTCAAAGATCATCCTTCTCTATTTGCCTAAGATTAACTAATATTTATATGGAGTTAAAGAAAAATTTGTGGTGTGATAACATGAAGAGGTATATTATGGAATTCATATCATGATTATTGGTATTCCAATAAGCCAAGGATGAATTACACAAGTATATGGAAAGAATGAAATCATTTCTCATACCATTATGAAAATTTGGAAACATAACCATGGATTTCATATTAGGACTCACCAATACATTCAAATTAAATAATTCCATATTGGTGGTAGTCAGACACCTTATAAAGTAAATTTTTTTCATTTCAATCAAGGAAAATTTATATCTTTACCAACACACAAAGATATACATAAGTGAAGTGGTAAGTCTAAATGATGTTCCACCCTGTATTATATCAGATCAAAATCTTTTTCATACCTCATGGATTTGGGGAAACCTTTCGAAATTATAGGATACATAAGTGAGATTCATCACTATATATAACCCTATGGCTGATAGTCAGTCGGATAGGACCACTCATACTCTATAGGATTTGTTGATATCATATTCAATATATTTGAAAAAGAGTTGGGACCATTACCTTTTCTTAGTAGTGTTCTCATATAAAAATTGTATCTATTCTGGAATAAAATTAGAACCCTATAAGGTTCTGTATCGGAAGATGTTTCAGACTCCAACATGTTGGTATGAAGTTTAAAAGAAGAAGATGACATGACCTTATCTTATCCAAGAGATGAAATACAATGTTAAAACCATTAATTTTCATATGAAATCCGCAAAAAGTCAATAGAAAAGAAATGGAGATAATTATCGATGATACTTGGAGTTTGAGGTTGGTGATAAATTATTCCTTCTTATATCTCCATAGAATAAATTCATGGAATTTGGGATGATTGGAAAGATTATTCCTAGATACATCGATCCCTTTGAGATCCTTGATCGCATTGGCGAGGTGGTATATCGACTATTACTCCACCTAACCTATCTCAAGGAAATTATGTGTTAAACGTATTCCTATATAGGATGTATATTGAAAACCCCTCACATTTATTGAATCTAGAGGTGTTACCGTAAGAGAATGATATTTCATATGAGGAGCATCCAGCGAATACCACGAATGATAGAGAAAATTTTATATGAGAAGGAAAGTCATTTAGTAATAGTGTTGTTGTGATGTTTGAGGGAGAATCATGGGAACTAGAATATGTTATGTAACATAAGTGCCCCCATATATTTTACTGTATGGAATGAATATTTTTATTGTGAAATTTATTAAGGGGGGATAATATGATGATAAAAATTTTATAAATGAAATTTTCTTTGTGAATAAATAAATGTATTTTCACATAATGTATTTATTTAAAACACATGAACTTATTTGGTTAATTAGGAACATTATATCTTTTCAGATATTAAAGTCCCTTAAAAGTCATTAACCTTGATAATATATCAATTTAAATATGATTATATGATCAATATATATATATATAGTTATGAAAAACTCTAGTTGATTCATAAAAAAGAATCATCGACGGTGACTGGTAGGATCATTCCTAATGAATAAAATTTATGGAATCATACGTAGGAGAGAAAAAACACTAGGAGTTTCCCTTGAATAATCCCATGATGTGATAAAACTAAAAATGTTGGACTGAAACAATTGACATGAGATTTTCATTCTCATTGAGATCACAACCCGAACCATGTTTGTTAAACCACCCCATGAAAATCTCACAATCTCCCACCATATTCTTAGGTTGATTAATGTTGTAGTAAATATATATGTGTTAGGTCCCTAATAGTATGAATTTATATATATTTTTGGATTATATTTATCTTTTATGATTATTATTCTTTCAATGATTAAATAATGAGTTGATAAGCCTTAGATGAAATGTAATTTTTTTGGAAATGTATAGTTTCAATCAAGACACTCAATTATATTGAATTCAGGAATTCTTTGAAATAAATTATATTTTTATAAAATATTATAATGAAATTATTATTATTAAATATCACTTTTATTATAATTTTATAACGTCAAAAATAATTTTTACAAGGTTTATAAAACACATATTTTAAAAAACCTAGTGTTTTTCAATAAATTTGGATTTTTTATTCAAAAATTATCAATTCAAATACGTAGATATTTTTTGTATGAAATAAATTTTATTTTTAAAATGAGAATGGATAAATTATCCAATGGTTTTTTCTTCATTATTTTTGTAGATAATGGAAATTTTATGTCAAAATTAAATACAGTACAAATATATAATGTGTATTATGAGGAGAGGAAACTATGTTAGTTGGGGTCCTCCTAACATGGATCTTAAGCTAAACATTGATGGCTCCTCTGTTGAAGGCTTTATTCGGGGTGGCAGTGTAGTACGTGATGGAAGCGAAAGACTTTTACATGCTTTTTCTACATTTTATGGGAGAGGCAATTCCATTAAAGCTAAAGGTGAGGCAATGTATATGGGGATCATGTTGTGTGTTCAGAGAAACATTTCTATTTCTCATATTGAAACAGATTCAAAGATCATTTACGACTCAATGTATGGAAAGATTTCTACCCCTTGGTCTATTAATTACATTATCAGAAAATATAGAAATTTGATCGACATCAACAAGATTCAGCTTTCTCATATGTGGCATGAAGGTAATAAAGTTACTGATTACTTTTCTTCTTTGATGGTGGCAGACCAAGGTATCAATGTTGTTTGTTTCCATAGTATTCTTTAAATTGAACCGAAAGGGGTGGATTTGATTAGGGGAGATCAACATGGTCTACACCATTTTAGACCACCTTAAAATGTTTGTGTATCCTGCTAAAAACCTTGTTTGTTTTGGGATTTCTACATGTATAATAAAAAATGCAGATTTTGGTGTATTATGACATCATAATGACACAAACAAGATGTAATATAGGCCATAAAGGGTATCCCTGACCAAATATAATGGATATATATCTCCAACTTTAATATGTATATACCTAGGCTATCTCGTACTATTTTAAAAGAGCAAGGTAATTTTAGATAATGTTAAGTAAATTTTCAATAATGGTGTTGTATCCATGTATTAAATTGATATAATATGTAGCTAATATCCCAAAGACACTATAATTCAAATTCATTTGGGATTTTTCTGTGTGTAACTTTATGAAAAAATAATGAATGAAGATGTATTAATGATATGGGTTATCATAATAATTCACCTTTATTTATTCATAATAGTATCATAAATAACATATTTAATTATCAAATCCATCATCATAACCATCTATGAAAATTGGTGATGAAAAACAATTTAAACACGGAGAAGGTAACCCATACGTATGCTAGAGAAATGTTTTCACTTTCTATAGTATAGAAAGAATGTGGAAAATGATTGTTACATAATCATAATAATAATTAATTATATTAAATATAATTGATTAATTAATTTATAATGTATAGAATGTATTTATAAAAGGTTGAATAATAAATAAATTCGAAAATTCTTAGACCACTTCATTGTGAGAACTATTTTCTATTGCATATTAATCCTTGAGGGTATTATCTTCGAGTAATATTAGATTCTCAAGGATGTGTCTCAGGAATACATGAAGGTATTATGGTAGGTATTTAATGATCTAGAAGGATCAAAATGCTCAAAAGGTATTATGGAAAGGAACTATTGGAATTAACAAAATATTAAAATATAATCAAGTAACTCTCAACAAAAATTCTTTCTAATAGAATTAGATTTATAGAAAAAGTTTCTTAGGTCATAATAACATCTACTAATGAAATTTATATAGGATTTAATTCCCACTTTTTTTATCCATCCAATATTTTTTGATTTTATAAAACACTTCAATGAATTTTTCGATATTATAGTGTTCTAATTTTAGTTATAACGTGAAAATTGTCTCAGAAATGGATAAGGGATGATAAATTATAACATATCGTATCAAAACTTTCCTCTTTTAATTTTTTGTAATTTTTAAATAATTTTATAAAATATTTTTTCCATATAATATCATTATTCTCATTTTTTACATTATTCATTTAATTTTAATTTAAAGACAACATGAAAAAAAATATTTAGAATATAAACCTCTATTACATACATAATATGTTATATTTATCTAAAACATTATTTGATCACAAAAATGATTTTGATTTTTAATAAATTTTTTAAATCAATTTATTAATTTTCTATTAATTGAATAAAAAATATTTTGGCATTGCATAATCATTTAAGGAAATTATTAAATCACTATAAATTTTAAAAAGTACCACAATAAAACCAATTTATTAATATTTCCTTTAAAACTTTAGAAATAAACTCATACTATTTTTTCTCCTTAGGTAAAAATTTTAGAGATATTAAAGTCAAGAGAGTGAAATTTTATAGTAATTATATTCTTAAATAAATATAAAGATCAATATCAAAGAAAAATGACACAAAGTGACAATTTATTTGATACATGTATAGAAATGGATGAACTATACTAATCTAATAGGGTAAAGTCATGTTTTAGATAAATGTTAATTCCTTGTCCCAAAGTTTTAACAATAATTTACCCATTTTACCCTTATTGGGGTGACAATAATTTAATATGGTTTCTATTAATATTGAACAATAATAAAAGGTACCTATTTACCAAGTTTTATCCAATTAATTCCTAATATGGAACAAATTTTTAAAGAATAAATTTCTATAAGTGGTATAAATTAATTTTCAATTATGTTTATAAAAAGTAACAAAATCCTTTTTAAAAAAAGTAATTTAAGAGAAAAAATGGATTTACTCTAATATCATTCCTATAAAAACATTATATGAATGTTAAAATGTTTGAATAGATATATTATATATAAATTTAATTAAAATAATATACCAATAGTTGTTAATTTAATTTATTGAGATAAATATTCATTGCACACATAAAACATTTTTTCATTAAAAAACACTTTAAATTTCAAAGGATTTTTATTTATGTTAATAATTATTTGATAATTAATGTATTCAAGGAGCCACTGTTGTGGTGTCATCTTCTTTGGTTCGTCCGTCGTCTTCCTCATTGGAGTTGAAAAAAGTCAATGGCCCAGAGTCACTTTTTAAATTTTCAAATTCTATCAGACTCATGGTGGAAAAGATTAATTCCTTTATTAAGTGGGTCAAGGTTGGAAACTTTTTGTCAGAGGATTGTGCGATGGACAAGAAGATACCATTACAACACGCTGTAGACCCGACCAAATCATCGGACGTGGGTTTGGTAATGTTGAACCTGTCGACGGTTGATGCCTTTTGATCTGGAGGAGGGTCCTCCATTTTTGTGTGTGGTGTTCCGATCATATCCATGTATTTATCTCCACCCCCATTCGGGATTCAGATGGCTTCCCTTCTTTCTCCTGAAGCCTTAAAATCATCCGTGTTGGCCCTATTGGGAGATGACAGAGCAGTTTTTGGTAATCCTTCGAAGTGAACCTTACCAGATGGGGTGTTGAGGGAATAATATCTTCCCATAGGTCACCTCAAAGGATGGTTTTGGTTTCTATCCTTCAAGAGGAGGCAGCCCCAGTTTCACCCATACCTTCTGTAGCGAAGAGGATTTCTCCATTGGAGGAATCAGATAGTTCGTTGAAGAAGAGGATTCTTGATCCAAAGAAGGTCTCGTGGCCCAAAAGATCTTCCAAGATGATTACACGCTCGATGTCCATGGATGAGTGCTACAAAAGTTTATTTTTTCCGAGATTAGGTAACAATGGCCATAGGGACAAGAACTCCATATGTTAATTTTGTCCTTGATTATATGGAATGATCATGGTTTGGGTGTTCATAATAAATGTTCCTTCTTGGCTTCTGAGTCCCAATGATGTGGTGCTTCCTTGGATATCACTCATTAATTGAAATAGGATACCAGTAGAATTGGATACTTCATGAAAAATATGGGTTTTAAATATTTCAAGCATGGACATCCCATGAATAAGAACATTTGGATTTTTTTAGAAATGTAACCCATAGGTGGATTTGATTCAGGCAACGAATTAGTGTATTACGGTGAAGATTGGTTTCAAAGGTGTTGAAATTATTTTCACTTTCCTTTATACTAGCACTGATATGCAGGGAAGATTGATCCTTTGAGATTATATAGATGCATTTGATGCAGTGAGTTTACCATGGTTTATTGGTGGGGACTTTAACACTATTGTTGATGTTTCTGAAAAGATAGGTGGATCGAGGGGATTTAACAATGGTATACTTGACTTCAAGAATCTCATGTCTAGCAAGGGACTTCTGGATATGGTCTTTAACAGATGCAAGTACACTTGGTGAAATAACCGCAATGAAACTAGAAAGATTTGGAGTCGGCTGGACAGATGCTTATCTAACATTCAAGGGTTATAATCTTTCACTCGGTCATTTGTTTCACATTTGTCACATGTGTTTTTGGACCATAACCCTATTCTAGTTGGGCATAAACAAGGATTCCTAGATAATAATACATTTATGTATTTGTTTAACTGGCACCACATGGATGGTTTCATGAAAATTATGATGAATTCTTGGGAATAGGAGATATATGGAAGTGACTGGGTTGGGCTTGATAGACGATTGAAGTGCGTCAAGGAAGATATCTCCTATTGGTTCAGTAGTAACCCCATCATGGATAACTCTGTTGATTTTCTTTAGGTGGAAATTCATAGTTTAGATGAGTGGTTATAGTATGGATTGGATGATGGTATCTTCCTTCTATTATGCGATACATGTGGTTTTTTTGGCCGAGAGGTTGATGGAGGTTGAAAGGGGCTACAAGCAACTTTCCAGGGACAGATGGCTTAAGGAGGGTGATCTTAATTCAAATTTCATTCATGAATGTTTGAAGGAGCATCTGAAAAATAAAAATAAATATTAAACTTTTGGATGGTTCTTACACTTATGATGTTAATGTTTCAGGAAAGTTGTACTTGGAACACTTTGAGCTGTTTCTTGTAGGTGATAATTAGAGGAATATTTTAGGATGATGTCTCCATGGAGGATTATAAGTATTTCATGGGTTGTATTCCTAACAGGATTGAAGCTGTGGATAATGACTCCATTATGGATATCCGGGATGGTGTTGAGCTTTGGGACACTATCCACAATATGTCCTTGGATAGTTCCCCAAGCCTGGATGGTTTCCATGATCATTCTTTGTGGCGGCTTGGGACTTTGTGGGGACTCAGGTGACTGGGGATATTCAAGACTTCTTTTGGGGTGGCACTATTAACAGGAGTACCTGCTCCTCTAGAGTGATTCTTCTACTAAAAATCAAAGACCCTTCCTCCATTGAAAACTTTAGGCCCATTTTTCTGTGTAACATGTCCTATAAGATCTTGGAAAGTTTTCTTGCAATGAGGCTAAGAAAGGTGATTCCAAAGGATATCTCGTAGGAATAACACAACTTTATTAAAGGCATCTGTATCCACGGGGCGATTGATATTTCCATGGAATTTTTTAAAGATGTGAATAAAATAGTGATTGGGTCTAACCTTATCATCCAAGTGGACATGAATAAAGAATATGAAAAACATAATTGTATTTTTATTATTTGGGTCATGAGGAATATTGGATTTGATGAATGGGTTTGTGATCTCTACTTCTGCTATTTTTCTTCACCCTGGATCACCATTTCACTCTGAGGTAAAGGCTTTGGTTTTTTTAATAGTGTGCTGGGAGTGAGGTAGGGGGATCCATTATCACCCATTGTTTTCATCATCTCCCATGGGTATCTCTCTTGGAATTTGTACAGAGTCAATAAATAAAGGAGGATCTAGCTCTACCACTCCCAAGAATCAGGTGGTTCCATTTCAAATCGTATATTTTTTTATGATATTCTCATTTTCTTGAACAGAATAAGATCTTCCGCTCACAGTTTTATGGAAATTATGATGGTTTATGGTTGTCTAAGCGGCCAATAAATCAATGATAGAAAAAGCAACATCTTTATTTCTAATAAATTCTCAAGAAGGAAGGATCGGGACATCCAAGAAATTTTGGGTATTCAATTGAAATAGTTTCCTATGATTTACCTAGGGGTTCATATTTCTTATGGTCGTGTTAAAAATATCTTCTTTGATGAGATCATCAACAGAATTCTTGGGACGATTCTTAGTTGGAAGAGAAGGTTCCACTACATTGGTAGTCGTGTTTCTTTGATAAAAAATGTTCTTTCCTCAATTCTTATGCACGTACACTCCATTATTACTCCTCCCAAATTAATAATTTATATGATGTAGAATATCATGAATGGTTTTCTTTGGGATGGAAACTCATCGGGCAGGTCTCATTGGGATTCCTGGAATTGTCTGGTGAAACCAATTGAAGAGGAGGAGTTAGTTATAGAGATGTTTCGATCACATTGCAGGCCATGCAAGCATGTATGTGATGGGAGTTTATCATTATAGAATCGCATTTAGATAAGGTTAGAAGAGCCAAATATGGACCAAATTGGGAGAAGTGAGATAGAAGGAAACTTTCTAGTTTGGAGAAAGACACCCTATATCTTCTAGAGATTCTCTAGGACTCTACACATTGGGTGGTGGGGAAAGGGGAGATTAACTTTTGGAGAGATAATTGGGTTGGTGATATGTTGTTTTCCCCTCATTGTCCAGTGGTCGATATGACAATTAAGGAGGATAATAGTTCCACATCCTACCTGATGCTATTCTGAGCATAGAGAAGATGGCTACGCACTAGAATATTGTTTTTACTAAGGAGAAGGATCAATGCTACTTTAAAGGTTTGACTTCAGGATACTTTAATGTCTAGGACTACCAGATCCAATTTTAGCTCAGAGGGAATTGTGATGAGTGGGCCAAATTAATTTGTTGCAAAGACGACCCCAAAAAGATGAAATTCAAGGTATGGAGGGCACATAACCAGGTTATCCCAATAGAGGATAATATTCAAAAAAAGAGATCTCTATGGATTCCTACCGCTACAGTTGTAATCACCCATAGTCTGAGTCAGACTTTCATTTGTTTATTGAGAGATAATGGGCCATTATCTTGTGGACTAAGATGGGCAACTAAGGATGCCTCAACCTGGCATGCCCCTCCATGCAAGACTTTAATGCTAGTTGTTTTTTGGGTTTAGAATGTTAAGAAATGGAAGCCAAGATCTATGGTATCATTGTCATTGCTATTTTTTGGACATTTTGGGAGGCAAGGAACAAGGTGAGGACTGAGGATTGACCTTCAGTTTCCTTTATCTATGTAAAAATGAAGGCACTTATCCACAAACTGGGTTCTATGGTAAAAGGTGGAAAACAAGATCATAATATTTGTAGGCTCCTTAACAGACCAGTGGCTCAGACTGGTTCTCTTAGTTTCTAGGTCAAATGGAGACCAATACTGAGTGGTTAAAGTATAATACAGATGGCTCTTTTAGGAATAGATAGATTCATGGGGGAGGTCTTCTGCGGGATGTGCATTGGTCAATGATATTTTCCTTTAGAATAAATTTTAGTCCTGAGAGTGTATTGGGCGTAGAAGTGAAGGCATTGCACACTAGAATCATGGTTTGCAAGAGTCTTGCGATGACTGTGTCAGAGGCGGAGTCAGATTTGGATACTGTAGTATGTGATTTAAATGGAAAAGTGGAGCCACCTTGGGAATGGATTTACCTCATCCAAAATTGCTTGCTGGAGCTTAGTCGAGGATGCATGGTTTGACATGTTCCAAGGGAGGCCAACTTCACCGCGGATACCTTATCTCGGGGAAGTAGTCTAGAGGAGCCGTTGATCGTGTACTCTTGTTTTGGTTCCCTTATCTGAGAATGCATTTTCTTTGTGAAAGGGGAAGCACTTCCACTTTATCAATTTTGAATGCCATGATCATTCCCTGCTATAATTGTTAGGTAATCCCCTAGTTGAATAAAATAAAAAATCAATTTTTGATCGATATTGTATTGAAGGATATCAAAGAAATTAAATTTATATGAAAAGAAATATATCATAAAATATCTAGGTATCACATTTTACTCTCGTAAAATTAATATTTTCTTCAAAATTATTTCACTCTTATATAAATAAATGGTGATGTCTACATTTCATAAAATCCTTGGTATTCCAAGTATATTCTTTAAAATTATGATTCCTGTATAGAACATTAAGAAA
Organism: Viscum album; assembly: GCA_963277665.1. NCBI lineage: Eukaryota > Viridiplantae > Streptophyta > Magnoliopsida > Santalales > Viscaceae > Viscum > Viscum album. The sequence goes on along the minus strand of OY728153.1, from coordinate 1,773,244,682 downwards.
ATGAGTATACTTCATTTATAGCACACGATATATACTATCCATGATTTTTCTAGTTATTCTTTATATAAATGATCATCCTCCCTTTGTAATGCCTTTAAGTTTAGTATATTTAATAAACTAGGTATGTACCTCATTAGGAGATATACATGGAACACATTGTGGACGCAAGATAGGTTCAATGGAAGAGATAAGCAATAAAATAGTTTCCCTAATCGATCAAGAATCTATAAGGGGAAATATAACTAGGTTCTATATTTCCCATATTTTCAAATGTCAGAACCTTATTCCATGGATAAATTTACAGAAATACATTCTCACCAGCTTCAAATTGTAGTTTTCACCGATGATTTTCAGCATCACATTATTAACGACTCTAAGATTCTTTACTATGTTTCTGAATAGATATGAATTTTTATACTATTTACTCTACAAGATAATGTCCCCATAGATTTAATTTTCTAACATCACCTCATAACATGGGAGTTCTACCCTAATTTTTATATAGGGCTTCATAAGGATCCATAAGACTTATGGAGTGAAAGTTATTTTTATATGAAAACATTACTAGCAGATGGTGCTGATCCCAACAACCTTTTAAATACATAAAAATATGTCTTATAATATCCTCTAGGGTTCAAGTGGTTATCTTATATTGAACATATTGTTGAGGATGATAATTAGTACTGAAACTCAAATCTATTTCTGTGACCTACTAAAGAATTTACCATAACATCAAGGTAAACCTTAGATCACGATCAGATATAATAGAATGTGGTACTCTATAAAACCATAAAAATTCCCTAATTTATATCCTAGAAAGATAAAGTAGAGGGAAATATTATCTAATAGAAATTATGTTTGTTGACATTATAAGGTGATCAACTACAACCCGAATAATATTATCTCCTTTTGATGTTTTGGGGAGTCCAGTTATAAAATCCATGGTGATGTTTTCCCATTATAATTCTGGTATGTGTAATGGTTGTAACATCCCTTTAGACATATGCCTCTCATCCTTAACTTTCTGATATACCGAGAACCGAGATACATTCTATCTGATATCTCTCTTCATGTTTTCAACTAGACATACTCTTTAATTTATATATACATATTAATAATTATATATTTAATAGATAATGATGAACTATGAGCCTCGTCGAACAACTCATTCTTCAAATATGATATGCATGGAACATATACATGATTCATCAACCTAATAATTCTATCATAATCAAGGTTAAACTAAGGAATAATTATGAAATTATTCTTCTATTCCATATATTCCTTATAAACCTCTTTAATCCTAACATGTATAGCTGGATGAACACTAATTTAAGAAATATAATATTTTCCCCTGCCTTCAAGACTTCTAGATCCATCCTTTATAAATATTTAAATGTTGGATCTTTTGAGATCATCCCATTAAATAATCTATATTGATCCTTTCAACTCAATTCGTTGGCAATATTTTTCTCCTTCACATGGTGTTAATGTATTGGGCATTCATAATATTTAATTAACACCAACCATCATTTTTATAAATATTCTTCACTTTTTGGGTGAATATATACTATAATATTTTATGATCAACATGTATATCACATATTTATCCATTAATATAGTTTCATTATATCTTTAATGAAAAAATACTATGGATAACTCCAAATCTTGATTTGGTTGATTTTGATCGTCAAACATCCTTTTCCATGGGCCATATGATATAACCATGTCATTATTTATGGGGAAGCATCCTATAGATTTCTTTGATGGATCAGAATAGATCATAAACCCATGAAAACTATAGGTTAGTGTAATCATAGCTGTTCAAACTGACATTCTCTTCAGTTCCATAAAATTTCTGCCACATTCATTTTTCCAAAGGAACATGTATCCCTTTTGAGTTATCTTGGTCGGTTGATTAAATAATCATGACATATTATCCACAATGCATAAATAATATCCAGAAAACTAAGAAAATTAGGCATATTAGTCATAGTGTTTTTTCATCGAAAATGTTCAATAACTTTTATCTTTTATGGATTCACCAATGTACCCTCACATGAGATTATAAGACCAAAAAATTGAAACTTTTTTTGTAGCCAAAATTGACACTTTGTAAACTATTCATACAAATTATTAATCCATAGGGTCTTCAGTATAAATCCTAATGTTAACACCATGATCTTACATAATATTTGAATATGTAATAATATCAACAATAAAGTCTATAAAAAATTATGAAGGTAAAATATAAATAATATATTCATAAAATCCTTAATGATTGTGGAGGAATTATTAAGAAAAAATGGTATTACTATAAATTTATATTGTATATAAATTGTACAGAATGATTTATTTTATATATCCTCCTTCATGAATCTCAATTGATGATTTCCAAAATAATGGTAAATATTAGAAATGTTTTGAGCTCATTGTAATTTATCAAAAAAGTAATCAATATGGCGAAGAGGGTACTTATTCATGATTTTGATCAGGTAGAGTTCATGATAATCAATACAGAGTCACATTGATCCATATTTCTTCTTAATAAAAATAAAAGGTTCCCCATGGTGATGCACTTGGATTAATGGATCCCTTTTAAAGATTATCATGGAGTTTCTTATTCAATTATAATAACTCAATTAGGGATATTCAATATGGAGACCTTGAAATAGGTTTAGTAACAGGTATATGTTATATTGAAAAATCAATTTAACAATTTAGTGAAAGACAAAGAAACTACTCTAGAAAGACATTTTAAAACACCATCACTATTTTTATATCTTTAATGTTGAGTTTTACATTGAAAATATACGATAAGAACTCCTTTTGAATATGAATATAGACCAATACAAATGATATAATTTCCATGACAAGTTAATATTTATAGTTTCACTGATATAACATAATAGGTTGGTTCAAAAAATAAAACATGACTTCTCATCCTTGATAATTGATATGGGATTTATGTAGACAAATAAAATCTATCATTATGAAAGAACAAAATTTAACTATAGGGGGAATAATGAGATTTGTAGGAATCATAGTACTATAAAATTCAATCAGAGAAGAATCATAGAATTGATATGAGATCATCATAACATTCATGTTTTTCACTGATAATTCAATATATAATCGTTTAGTAAGTATTGTGATACCCTTATAAAATTATGTATATATAAAAGAGTGGGAAGATCTAGAATCAAATAATACATTAACTATTTATTGGGTGGGTGGTAAGTGTGCCTTTCACCACATCATTATCTGTATCACTAATAGTGTTTGAATGATATTTCCTTTTTTCTATAGTCTTAAGGGGACTTTGACGTCAACCATCATCATTAACCTTTGAATTTTAGCACTGGTTAGTATAATACCCATACTATTTGGATTTAAAATGTTGGAGTGTGGTGGGTGTATTCTGTGGAATTTTTTACATTATTAGATAAATTATACTTCCCATAACTTAATTATTAAATTGAACAATGAAATTCCTTTAATCATGTAAAACATTTTCCCATCCCCTCAAGACAATTTCCTCTATGTTTCCTCCCTTACATTTAGAATAAATAAAATCTCATCCTCTTCTCTACATGGTTTTTATAATTTCCTTTGAATTACACTATTCTTTTCTTATCAAAATCATGAGATTTATAGGTAAATAAAATTTAAATTTCTATCTTGAAATCACATCAAACAATTTCATCATTGCTAATAAATTCAAATATGAATTACTCCCTTTTGAAACATTATATTAATCCACATAAGAATTGATCAAACTTATATTTGGGTTGGATGATAATACCAAATGTGTACCTCATAAGTCTTATAAAATTTACCTCATAGGTACTAACAGATTCATCACTCTTCTTCTTTATCTAATTTATTTACTTAGACATTTTTATACAAAAAAATACTAGGAAAGTATTTATTGAAAAATAAGATACTAAACACATCCAACTCCATGGATTAAATTTCCTAAAATTGACTTTTTTTGATAATATTACAACATTAATATGCTTTTTCATCCAAACGATAGAAAATTAAAATAAAATTTTCATGATTCCTATATTGAAGAATGGTAAATATATTTTTAGTGGTAGTTATCTATTTCTAGTCAACTAGTGGATTAGAAGATCCACTAAAATATGGTGTAAATTTCCCACGTAAGGACTCAATAGAAGCCTTTTCCATCCTTTACTCATTTGGAAGCATAGTATGATTAATATCTTGTGAAAGTTATCGACGAATATAAAAAATATTGTTTCATTCCATCTCAAATAAAATTTGGTTTTTAAGGAGGAAAATCATTGAATTGTCTATCACATTCATCATTATAACGATTTTTTTTTGTGTTCATTCAATTAACTACAATAAAAAAGAATAGTGTGAGAAACAAAAATCACAGTTTGAAACCAAATAATTGTGAAAATAAATAATAGGATGTTTAAATAATAAATATTTTTAAATATATGAAACATTAGGTTTAAATATTGTCATCCTTGATCATCATCTATGGAAATCCTTTATAATGGTTCATAATGAAAAGGAGGATTTACCGAAGAGTATCCTCTAGGAGTGTCAAACTAGGTGTTTATTAAGGGTAAACTGACCATGAACTATAATAATTGTCAAGGTATACTCACTATATTATTTTATATGTTATTACACCAAGATTCATTTGTGCCCAAACTATTCCCACTTTTAGTATCTCGACAGAGATGTTTTTCTAGGAAAATAACACTCATTCTTTTACCATAACATAGGATGTTCTCTTATACATATGATTATCCTAAGGGATATCAATAAATTTTTATTATCATGGTTTTCAAATGTGACTAAACCTTTCTCTAATACTAACTATAGGAACCCATATTTTCCCAACATATATATCACATCTTATTAGATTAATATTCAATATATAACAATACGATCTATGACATAATTGTTTTGGTTTAGTCCCTTCAGAAACATGGATACATAAAAACCGGTTTATAAGTGAACTAAATCATATCTCTCTAAGTTCTTCTTAAACAGATCCCTTCTTATATATATCATACATAATACATTTCTTCATAACCTAGGGTAAGGAAACACTAAAAATGGTGAGCTCTAATTCATATTAAGTGTAAACAAGGGAGATATAAATGAATACTTAAACGTAAAATGAGCATAAGTTTATGATAACATGAAAATAACATTATAAAACCATACCATCATATCATAGATCATAATATTGATTCATGGAATAATTATTGGCTATTCATAAGACATGAATGAAAAAGGAATCAAAGAACATGATACGTGAGAGCATAACATTGTCAACAAGCATAAGTTTGTGAAATACACATATGAAAAGAAAATCATTTCCATGGTATCCATTAATCTTGAGAAAGATTTTATTAGTGTATTGGTTTTACTCCAAATTCCATCATATTATTCAAGGTTCACTCCCATGACTATCATACTTGACAAAATTCTTTAATAAACTAGGATCTATCCTCATTCTAGTGCTAATTATCTCAAGATATATCCATATTTACCCAATGAATTTGAGGGATACATAATTCTCAGACCACTATCACATAACTAATTTCATACATATGTATTTAAAAAGATTGTAAATCACTTATCATATCATAACCCATGAAAAAGAAATGGGTTTAATAAACATTTCATCATAGAATAACCCATGGAAAGGAAATGAGTTCCATAATTATTTCTTCAATTCATCAAAGAATAACCAATGGAAAAGAAACATGTTTTATAAACATCATTTAACCAAAAACCTAAACCCTCATGAAAAATAATAAGGTTGGTATCCAGGGATCATATCCCTTGTAAATAATAAGTAGCATCAAAGGATGTTATTATAAAATAAAATGCCTTTAAACGATCACCTATAATATTTATTGAGGAAAAAATAATTTTCACATTCAAATAACCTATTTAAAATATAAAAAATTACAAAATATTATGGAACATATATTATTTTAAAGGAACCTTGGGAAAATTTAAATGAAACTTCAAATAATTGAGTGGATATGATGGCAGTAAATTTAGTTTATGTTGTATTAGTTAAACAAAAACATTATTTTCATAATTTTGTAAAAAAATATAAAAGAACCTCATTAGAAAAATGAGAAGAATTTTCACTAAAAATAATTTTTAAAAATTAAAAAATGTGTATTAATGAATTAAAAAAATAAAATGATAACATTAAAAAAATTATTGAAAGTATTTTTGGAAAACATGGACATGAACGAAAAATGATTTTCAACAGAAGAGAAAAATAAATATGATTTTCCATAAAATTGCATTCCATATTCTTAGTTTCATAAAGAGAGATAAATTAAATGGAAAAATTTATTCTCTATAAATAACTAAATGAGAAGAAAATTCATGAGATTATTCAGAGTTTTATAATGAAATTTCATCATTGGAACTCAATTATAAAGAATTCCAATAAATAATGAGATTGTAACAAAAGACCCTTACCCCAGGACTCATATTTCTTCATATGAAATAAAAATTACAATATAATAAATATATCTATTAATGAACCATAATCATATATATCACAATATATATGTTTTTTTATAAAATTTTATCATCCATTTATTATCCGTTCTTCATTGATATCATTGTTCCATGTGATAATTGCGTCATTTTTCATGCATGTTTGTGCTCGAAAATCTCAGTCTATAAACATTGATTGTGGTTCCATAATCTACAGAATTTTTAAACTTATTTCTATATAATATATATTCATTATATATATATATCCATAAAAGGTAGATATAAATATTTTTTACTCTATTCATGAAGAAAATAAACCATATGTACGCATGAACGCTATTTCTATTTTTTGATTTATAGAATGAAATAAAGGTAAATAATAATTCAAAATTTAAGAATCATAATAATATAATAAATTAATTATATTTATTAAATCCATAATTATAAGTATTCAAGTAAATTGGTGATGAAAAACAAATTAAACCACTATGTGGAGACGATAACTCGCATATATGCACAAACACTATTTTCTCATTTCATGGGATGTAAAGATGATGAAAAGTGAATGTTCCATAAACATAATAATAAAAAAGAATATTAAATATATTTAAGATTTAATTTTAGAATTGATTCTATGGATTTAGAAAAGTTTTAAGAAGAATTAAATTTGAAAATAATTGGTTAAGAGTTATGATTATTCATTGAGAACCATCTTTTGGCTTTATCCCAAAGCCTTAAAAGGATCGTATTTTAGTGAGAATAGAAACTCTCTAATGTGGTGAATGAATGTATAAAGGTATTATTGTATGGGTTTTCTGAGATATAATGATAAACTGGTATGATGAAGAGATAATGAGAGGTGACCTGTTATATGTGAGGGGGAACTCTTGGAATTACAAAAATTTTTATAATATAATTGATTCATTCTCATGAAAAATGATTCAAAATTTAATGTGATTAAAAGAAATAATATACGGTAAAAATATCATTAAATAATGAAATTTAGATAGTATTTTTTGTTATTTTATAAATTTCTTATTTTATTGACCCCCGGCTCAACAAATTATTTCCTTAACTATGGTAACAATTTTGTCAATATTTAAGGTTTATAATTTTACTTATATGGTTAAAATTAGATAAAAAATGGATAATGGGTGATTGTTTTGGCCATATATTCTCCACCTTGTCCACTTTAAAGATTTTTCTTGATTTTTGAATAATTAAATAAAATATTATTATCACAAAATATCAGGAATGGCATTTTTGAAACTATTCATTTAATTTTAATTTAAAGAAAACAATGAAGTAATGGAATGAAAATATAAACAATTAAAACTTCCCTAATATTATTTATTTCAATAAAAAATGCATTGATCCTAATAGTTCATCAAAATTATATATTTTTTAATATTTCTAAATCATTTATTATATTTTTATATTAGTTAAATAAATATTGTGTCAGTGTTGTGTATGAATTTAAGCAAATTAATCAATCACTGAAAAATAAAAAATAAATTGCCTTGATAAAAAAATTCATTAATATTTATAATAAATTTTGTTAACAAAACATATCCTCTTCTATCATTATATAATTTTTTTTAGATATGAATATCACGAAACTGACATATTTTTGTTATTCTTTTATTAAATTAACATAATGGTCATAATCAATGAAATATAGAACCAAGTGACCATATATTAGAGAAATGAATGGAAATAACTGAAATAATATCATCTAATTGGATAATAAAAAGTGTTATAGAAATTTTAAAGTCTTATCCTAAAGTTTTAACTCAATTTTACTCATTTTACACTTTCCATAGTGACAAAAAGTTACTGTGGTAACTATGCATATTGGAAAAAAGAAAAGGAAACTATTAGAAAAATTATCCTTCTAATTAAAAATATGGAATTAATTTTTTCTATATTCCATTTCAATAAATAATAGAAATTAATATAAAATAAGTGCCTAAAACATGACGAAAAACATTTTAAAAAAAAAGTATATTTTAAGCATAAAACTAGATTTTTACTTATACCCTGTGTAGAAAAAAATTATAAGAATTTTAAAAAAATATTTACTAGAAAATATATAAATTTCATTAAACTAATTCCCCTATAGTTATTAATATAATTTATAAAAATAAAAATACATTACACTTGTAAAAAAAGTTTTTAAAAAAGACATCTCGTTCACTTGAAATGATTTTCATTTTCATTTCTAATTAATTGAGAACCAATTAATTAAATTTATACTTCTATAAACCAAAAAAATCATAATTTATTTAGTCATATTCTTACCCACCAATCCAATGGATATAAAATAAATTTCTCATTATAAAATAATATTTCACTAATATATTTCGGTTTATTTAAACATAGTGTTGGGCATATTACATTTTAAGAAGAAATGAAGTTTATTTGAAAATAAATATATTTTAAAATATAAGTCAGTCACATTTATGAAAAGTTTAATCCTGATGGTTAAATTTATTGAGTATTTTAAGAGTTATTAGATGGATCTAATGAAATATATCATTTTGAACATAAGTGGGAAGCTGAAGCAATCATAAAGAATCAGATGTTGTAGGAAAAATCTGTAGATTTTTTTGGAGAAAAATGAAGTTCGAAAAGATCATATAATAATTGAGAAGTGAGGGGGGGGGGGGTTAAATCAATTTTTATATTTTAAAAAATTTCAATTTTATTAAATTTAACTCCTATATCATGATAGAGTTATTTTCATGTCAAAATTTTAGTAAACTCAAGTGCATGTAGAAATTGAAATGTGAACATAGAACACATGGTTTATAAGGTTCATCCTCAGTGTGAGAGCATAAATATTTTATATTTCCTCTCCCTTGGGTATTTGAAAATCGATCATTATGAATAAGTGAATAAAACTTGTGTCAAATCTCATTATACACCTTCTATCTTCTGATATGAATAATTATACTAATTCCTGTTGGTTTACAATGTTTTTATTAAAAAATTTTGAGCCCCAAAATAAAATTAACATCAAATCATTATAATCCACAAAGGTCTATCTGCATCCTTGGTATTATATACCTAGGTCTTATTTCCACTTTTTTTGAACCTAGTCTGAAAGTCTCAGTATGATTCCCCTTTTCCCAATATATTCCTATTACAAAAGTTTTTTATCTAGATATTTATAAAAATCTCACCTCTCAAACATATATCAACACACTCAGTATGATCCCCTTATTTTGGTTAGTAAAAATTTCTACAATCTGATCTTACGACATGAGACTATATTCAATAACCTTTTCTGACATAAAATATTTATCACTTCATTTATGTCTCCCTATTTAGATTAACTTTCACAAAATAGAATTTTATTTGGAGTTTTATTTATAGGTAAACTAGTTGAGAAATGGGTGGGAAACCAATTTATTTTTCTACTCACCCAAATTCCAAAACTCTAAATTTCACATTTATTTGAACTTCATTTTTTGTATTTCAAATATGATAAACTCTCCCAATGACTTATCTAAACTTATTGAATATATTCAAAACTACAATAATTTCAAAATTTCTTATCTTTAGAACATTGTAAAACCTCTTTCTAGAAATTGATAATCTGGAACATCACTATCAAGAACATTGTTTATCATTCTTATTATCCTGACCCAATTTAAATAACACACATTTTCCCTCCTAGACTATTGTTTATAATTCTATTTTATGTAGTGAAATAGAATATCAATGTGTTTGGATCTTTAGTGTCGGATAATATTTTTAGAATGGTCAATTACAATCTTATTATCACAAAGTATCTTTATTGATTTGAAAACATCAACTTTAAAATCATACAACTAATATTTAATCCAAAACATTTGAGTATAATATTATGTAGGTATAATATATTCTGATTCCACTTTGAAAAAAATATAATGACTTCTATTTTTTAATATAAAAACTTAAAAAACATTCTCTCAAGTAAAACTTTCATCCTACGGTTGATTTTCAATCATCACAATATATATCCCAATCAACATTAATATAACCATGAAGTCTCAAATCACAACTTATTTTATATATCATCCAATATAATGTTTTTATTTTAAAATATCTCAAAATTCCTTTTCTTATAGATATTTTATATTCATTAGGTTCTCTTTGATATCGGGCTCATAAATTCACAACATAAACAATATCAAGTCTTGATGTAGTAAGATAAATCCACATTCCAATGAATTTTTGAAAATTCTTCCGATTCACACTTCTCTAGGATTCAGCTTTATAAACCATCATCCCAACTAAAATAGTACTAGAAACTTTTGTATATTGTTCCATGATTATTATTTTTTTAAAATTATGCGAAATACTATTCCTAAGAGAGAAAATTGTATTCCTCTTTTTTTTAACTTCTAAACTAAGGATGAAAATTCATCCTCACATTATTGAAAACCCCAAATTATTTTTAATTTCCTCATAAAATTATCTTCAAAATTTTTCTCCAACTCTAAAAAAAATATATCATCTACATAAAAAAGTAGACTTAGGTTGATGGAGTTTTACTTACTTCATATATAAATTTATATTGACTTTTTATTTCTAAAAAATCAAATTTCTCAAATAATTTTTAATTTCAGAATACATAGCATGTGTGGATTTTTTCCAACCCGTAAAATATTTTTTCAATTTACAATAATTTCATCCATATTTATCAAGTAGAAACCTTAAAGGTTTCCTAATGTAAACTTATTATTAAAATTCACCATTTAGAAAATATACCTTAACATCCATGTAATAAAATATATAATTTCTATGTGCATACACTACTAAAAAAATTTAAAAAGATTTTAATATCAAAACAGTATCAAATGTTTCATCAAAGTCCACAAATTTCACCTATTTATATCATTTAAAAACAATTATTTCTTTTTTCTTGAATCTTCTACATGCTAATTCAACTAGTTTTTATACACAATAATTTTTCAAATAACATTTTTTTGGGATTTGGAACTAGTTACCAAGTGTTGATTTTCATATTCACATAAAACTCTTAATACATTGAATAAACCGAGTTTTGTTTTCAACTACTTCTGAAACTTATTCTACTTCAATTTGAGAAACAAGTATTGTCTTGTATTCTAATCTCAACATTATAATTTCCTTAAATAGATCATTGTGATTCCCAAGAATACATTTAGTTTCAACATGTTTTTTTATGTTATGAAATTATAAAAAATTTCTTCCAAATTTATTTTCCTCAACACATCATTCCTCTAAGTCTTGATATATATTTCTCGACTCAATTTAATTATTGTTAGAAATATTCAGTTTTTCTTGCACAACATTCTCAAACAAAAATTATAGAATTTTTTTTGAATAAATTTCACATCATATGAATCCATAAATTTTCTAATATATTGTTCTAAGATTTAAAACTCTTTATATTAGGTTTGTATCCCATAAAAATTCCTTTTTCATCTTTCTCATCAAAATTTCCAATATCCATAGTTTTTATTTATAGTAAACTCCGACCTCTAAAATCCATTACATTTTTCAATGAATGTTTTCTGTTATACCACATTGAATAGTATGTCATGTTGTATTATGACCTTAGAAAACTTATTTTTTGTACATGTATCATAGTAAAAAGAGCTTATATCTAGTAGAAATTTGAATGATTTTATTATTCTAACATGATTCTTCCCATTTGTACAAAACATATATTTTTTCTTTCTGGTACTCTGTAACAACCCAAACTTTTATCAATACAATTTCCCCTTATAGTATTTTCATATAGTGTAATCACATAAAATCACATTATAAAACACAATGCCACATCATTCTTAAATGAAATACTAAATTATATATGACCTTGAAACTTAATTTTTCCACACCTTTGACTTGAATTTCAAAAATCTAATATACATTTTCATGATCAGTAATCTATTTTGAGTCCTTTAGGAAAAACTTATTTTTAGTGAATATTAACAGACCCTTATAAATATTAATATGAACCTTATGAATAGTAAAATATCAAAATGAATATTAACCTCACATATGGAAGTATAAATAAAATTTAGGTACCTTATAAATGTGAGGGAATATTTTAAAAATAAATAATTAAGTTTTGGTTTTTTTTTGAATAATAAATATTGAATTACAATTTTAAAATTCATAAATTTATTTAAAATAAAATTCATTTTAATAAAAGGTATTTATAATTAAATATATTACTTTCCCATGATTTTAGGAAAATTTTAAGATACATTAAGTATGTTTTAAATGTTTTATAAAATCAGTTATAATTTTAAAATTTTCATTTTCTAAATAGATGATGATTTTATTTAAAAATTAAAATTCACATATTTATAAAATTATATTGATAAAATAGAGTCTATTTCTAAATTACACACATAGAAAAGTGTTAAGGGTTATTTTTTGATAATTTTCTAAAATATTTTATTTTCGTTGAATAATGAAACTTGGAAATTTACGAAATATAATAAATAAATGAATTTATGTATCACGCTTGAGTCGTAGTAGATGTAAATGGACATTGGATCACACTCACATTCCCCCTTAACTGTATTTAGTCATGGAATCATCACTATTTCATTTCTTGATGTAAATTAATAAATTAATGAATTAAATATTGGAAAAACACCCCTGCCCTCCACTATAAATACCACCCCTCACAACCTCATTTCCTCACAGCTTTCAAGATTCAAGACTTTTCAAAATTCTACACAAACCTATTCCCTATCCCCTCCACTAAGTGTATAATCTCTTTGTCTTATCCAAAGACTAATCCCATGTTCCTTGAGGAGGATCTCAATAGGAGAATTTAATATTGCATTAATATAAATAAAGCATTCAAATACAAGGTAAGGGGAATTCTCGAAACCAAATATATTTTTTTGTATTTCCCTATTTCACTCCATTTATAGTATGTTTATTCCTAAAAAATATTTTATTCCTCGTTATCTTGTCTTTTATGGGATATACATGTTTTCTATTGGATTTTATGACAGACACAATGTTTTCCAAAAGAAAACTTTTTTTAAAACACACCTTTTACTTCTAACTCAAGGTTTATGATTCTTATATCAATTATGTTATTCCCCCTTCTATTTGGGATCCAAACATTTAAGAATGTATTATTTTGAGATAAAACCCATTCCATTACATTGGTTATTTATGTTCATGATTTATATATGTTCTATGTGGCATGAATGATAATTTAAATGTTATGATGTGATGGGTGGACCTAGAAATGTATAGTGAAATGTAAATATTATGATGTGATGGGTGTGCCAAATTTATTTAGCACTCCAACGCATTGGGTAATGTGAAGAAACTTATTAGTAATGTGATATATGTATGAACATGATGCTGGATTTTTTCACAAATATGTGAGGTAGTTGACCACTAAAACATGATGTTTCATTTTTATGCATTGCTATATTCCATGTCTTCTCTTAATACTCACTCTCATGATTATGATCCTATGCCTATGTTATGATGCTAATGTTTATGCTCACCCCATGTTATATTGTTTCATTTTATTATCTATCCTCTTACTGGGATTTTAGATCACCCCTTTTTTGAAGAATATCCTCAAGTGATTACATGTACTAAGGATAACACAAGGAGCAATAAAAATCTTTATAAGTAGTAATTAAATAATTTTTTATATTTTATTTTGTAAAAGTTAGGTATGGTCATAGTTTTCCAAGGCAGCGAACATTTGGATCCTATTAGTGTAATCTATTTATGTTTTTATCAATAAAATGATCTAAAAGTAATGTGGGAAAATCAAGGTCTCTATAGTTGGTATAATAGGAATGATTTAGTTAATTTGGGAGTTAGGATTAGAGAGCCTTAGTGAAAAACTCTATTTTGACACTAAGTATATGTAAGCACACAAGAAGATTTCACAAACATAGGGATCACATAAGATATTATTTTTGTGTTAATTTCACAAAGAAATAAATTATTTATTCATGAATTGTTGAATTATATTTTCTTCTAACCTGTTCTATTTTAGAAAATAGTGGGAACTGAGAGAAACAAGGAAAAAAACTCATTGGAGGGATAATGCAATGATTGATCAAATGACAACCATAATTCTTGGGGAGGTGGATTTCAAAAAATCATGGTCTTTTTTACCCAGTTTTCTCAGGTTTGAATAATAACTTGAATAATGTGAAACGTCCCCGTTCACCTAGGAGGGAGAAACTAGATGTTGGTTGTTTTATACGGCAATGACCATCAACATTTAGTGGATCTTTTGATCCACTTGTTATAGAATAGTGGGTCAACTCCATGGAGAAGATCTTTTTTATGCTTCAATGTTCTTAGACAGAGAAGGTGACTCTAAATATTTATCATCTTGATGGGGAGGCCAAAAAATGGTGACATTTGATTAAAAACACAAATCCAATGGATTAAGTTGACGAGATTTAGTGGGAATATTTCAAGATAATGTTTCTTAACAAGTATTTCTAATAAACTCTTCATTCAAAGATAGATAGAGAATTCATTGAGCTAAAGAAAATGTATGAGGATTCTGTCCTGGCCAACGAAGGGAATTTCACAAGGCTTATATGGTATAATTCAGGATTTGTTTTCAATAATGATATAAAAATTGATATAATATTAGTGATTTAAAACTACACTTTAAAATTTCTATTGAAATTAGAGACTTTAGGAGTTATGAAGATGTTGTTCGATGTGCTCTCAAAGCGGAGGTGGATTTTGGAGAATAGTACCATGGATAGGATGATAAGAAATTAAAGATGGAGTTTCATTCTAAAGGATCTAATGAGAAAGGTGGAATGAAAACTCAACCTCCCACATGAAAAAAATGTGGGAAGAAGAATCATGAGAACTGCCTCAAAGGGTTGGGGAAATTGTTGAAGTGTGGGAGTTAAGGATATAAAGACCCATACTTTACATACATTGTTATTACTTCAAAATTGAAGCATACGTATTACAACATATATCAATACCATGAAAGGACCGTATAAGTATAGTGTCTTTAGAAATTGGGAAACATAAACAACTGGTTCATAAAGCATCTACACTGTCTCCCATTTATTTAATCATATCTATAGTCCCTTTTGGCATATCTCACGTAATAACCTTCTCCCTGACCTGGGGAAAGAAAACATACAAAAGTGAGAGCTCAAATGCTCAGTAAGGGTAAACAAAATAAATATCAATCACATCATATTCATAAGAACATAACATTTTGGAAATCTTAACATGCAAAAGTGATCATAATTTCATAACATGGGATAAATCATTGTATTGAAATGAAATCCCAATAATCATAACTTAAAACATGAAACTTTTTGGCATAAACACATTATCATAGAGAATCATTTCTTATTAGTCAAGACTCGTTGCCAAGACTATCTTAGTGGACAATGTCCATTTCTGAACCGAGTTCACTCCTCGTTTCAGTCCTGTTTCACTGAACCGGTTTATCCTTCCATTCCAGCCATGTCTATCTCATGAGATATAAAATCTTTACCCAATGAATTGGAGGGAGATATAGGTCCCACCCATCTCATAATGATACCATTCTTATGTGTGCCACAATATAATAAATCATACATCATTGCATAACCCATGTAATAAAAATGGGAATCTTAAACATCATGACATCATAAATCAATTCATATAAGATAAATGAATTCATAAAAATAATTCCATCACAACATAATCAAATCAATGTAATAATAGGGATAGAAACAGAACCCTTTATTATCTTAGATGTAAAATAATTTTGATAAAACACTTGAACTCCATTCTTGAGGAAAATATCCTTTCTACTTCAAAAACACTTTTCCTTTCTTAACATGTCATAAAATTTTAAAATAAAAGAAGTTTATTAAAAATACACTTGAAAAATTGTAAGGGAAGATTCTTGGAAATAATGTTTTAAAAATCCATTCATGTTGTATAAGTTAAAAGAAAACATTCTTCCCGTACTTTTGTTGGAAAAGTCAAAAAGTACCTCGTACGAAAAACGAAAAAAGATTCCTTTCATATCTTTTACTAAAAACTCACTGAAGGGTAAAATAGGATATAAACTATTTTAGTTGGATATAAATATGATATATTTAGGAAACAAGTATTTGGATGATAAAATACACCCCAGTAAATTCCAAAGTATAAACAATCTCAGATAAAAATTGAGATTGTGATATTTCCCTTACCTTAGGTCCTATATGCTTCGTAAGTGTCCGAACCTCCTGTATAATGATTTAAATAATATTATTCACTTATTCCAGAATCATAATTAATTTTATGATATCATATATGGTCATATTCTTAGCTTCTTATTAGTAATATTTCATTACTACTTGTTATTCGGGTGTTTATTACTTTTTGTTTTTATGCGTGTTTTGTCGAATGAATTCTTATTCTTCTCTTTAGGTTATAGATACCTCATTTAAATATTGTTATTAGTGTAATATATATCATATTCATTCATTCAATTCATTTATATAATCATTATTCAATGAAGATCATGTAGAACGAGTTGCATCACATCGTGGAGACGGTATTCCGTACGTACGCACGGGCGATGATATCATTCCCATGATCGTGGAATTGTATTGGAGTGTATGTATACTATTTAATAATCCATATCACTTTACAATAATCATATATAGTTATTATTTGCACCATTATACCCATCCATGTAAGGTGGTGGGTGAAAATAGATTACACCACGGCGTGGAGACGGTATTCCGTACATACAAATGCACGGTGATTTAGTTTTCCGTAGGATGGATAGATGGTGAAATAGGGTTGTTTCAAACTTATAATAACATATCAGTATATTATTGATACCAATGTTATTACTTTATAATGAAACAACTAAAGAAGAAGAAGTGTAAGAATAAATAAATATGAATGAATCGGTAACGGGCATTACCTCTTCTTTGAAGCGCCTCTTTGAGACCTCCACTTAGGGCACTACAATTGGTCTTTGAAGAATACCAGGACCTCTATGATGTTTCTAGGGAAGTGGAGAAGTGAAATGGTCAGGGTTTGTCCGAGTTTGAAGGCTCAAATTGGTGTGAGGAAGAGAGGGAGGAGGTTCCCTTTTGTAAGGGAGGAGATGGGCACCTTTGGAAATATAAGAAATATTAGTTTATATTAAATCCCAACCCCACATAAAAACTTCTAAAATGACTCATATCCGAATCTTAGATGATATAGGGTTGTAATCGCATCAACCAATAAAATTTAGACATGTTAGGAATTCATTTTAAACATTATCAACTTGATTTATCCTTATTTATCAATTTAATTTTATTTGTCGTAATAATATTCTAAATTTTAAATTATTATAATTAATTACATATGTGATGTGAATATTCCATAATTTGAAACTTTATGACATTGTAGACCATTTAAATTTAAATTTATAATTTTTAAATATTTTTGAGATTTTTAATCAATTTTATAATATGTTATTTTTATAAAATAACAATAGTGTCAATTTTGACACTATTCATTTATTTGAATTTAAATAAAATATATACCGAAGATATGTTTGAACTAAAAGCTTTAATAGATTCATAAGCTGTCATATGTATATAGAAAAGTAATGTAGAACATTAAATTGTTCATATAATATTTATTTTAATATTTTTATAACTATTTAAATTAATAAAATAATTTCAACATCAGTATTGTGTCATAATTAATGATAATTTATTAATCCCTAAAAATTCTAAATAAATTCCTATGACGTAGATAAGTGTATTGTCTTTCTGGATACTATTCATGTTCGAGGTTTCATTATGTTTATCACCAAATTAAAATTATTATACTTATAAGATTTAAGAAAGTGACATGTTGTCACATTCTTTGGTTTTAATAATAATTAAATTATTTTCATGGAAAAAAGTCCATTAAATGAATCTAATCTGACACTTAGGTGATATGGGTCGACTTTTAGTCATCCAATAGGATTTAGGAAGGTGTTAGGGTAATTTTATAATCTTATATTTACCCTTAATTACCAGATTTACCTTTAACTATGGTAAATAAAATTTACCGTAGTTACTATTCATAATGCCCAAAAATAAAAAGTAGCCTATTAAAATAATTTAGACCCACTTATTCCAAATATGGAATCCATTTTTTAGAATTCAAAACATATAAGTTTCAGTAATTAATTTAAAATAAATCCCATTTTTAAGAAAATGGGTTTTAAAAGTTAAAACATTGCCAAAGATTGAAATGTTTTTACCTATGAATTCAATGTGAAATTAATGATAATGAAATACATTACATTAAATGGTAAAAATATATTCTATTTATACTTTAAAACCATTAAATATTATAATTTATCCATATAAATTATCTCAATGAAAAAAGTTGTTTTTAATTTAAAATTAGCCTATTTTTACTATTCATCCAAATATGAAAGTTATCAGAAAAATATCAAAAAAATTTCCAAAGTAAATTTTTATACCCTGATTCAAAAGAAGAATTTTATTTTGTCAAATTGAACTTATAAACATATCAAAAACTAGATTTAATGTGGGTGCGCCATCAAAAGGCGGCAAAACTGCATTTTTTTTAAAATACTTCTTTTATCAAAAAACACTGATTTTTCTTTTATACCTCATTCTAGAAAATGTATAAGTTGAATTAAAATGTTATAAAATTCACAATTGAGTTAATACTATTCATAGCGGCTTGTTTTAATAGCATATTGTTTTTTTAGTGAACCTCTTTATTGCGTACGACGAAAGCTATTGAGGAAGGTCATGATTGCGTGTAAAGCAATCCAAGAAAGTGTTGTTTGTAGTGAAAGATTCATTTGATGATTTATATAACATAAAAAACAAAATATTTCTCATAAAAGTCTCGGGTGTTACATTCTACCCCCTTTAAAATTAATTTCCCCCTCGAAATTCGTCACTTTGTAACAAACAGATGAGGATACCTCTCCCTCATCATATCCTCAAGTTCCCATGTAGCTTCTTCTAATTGGTAGTTCCTCCATAAAACTTTCACCAAGCGAGTGGTCTTGTTTCATAGGTATTTTTCGCTACGATACAAAATCTCTATCAGCAGTTCTTCATAAGAAAGATCTTGCTCTAGTGGTACATCTTCTGAGCTGAGTACATGTGAAGAATCATGTATGTACTTTCTTAGGAGAGATATATGGAAGAGAACGTGAACTTGAGAGAGATTCGGTGGAAACGTCAATCGGTAAGCTACCTTCCCAACACGATCCAGAATTTCAAAAGGACAGATATATCTAGGGCTCAATTTTCCCTTCATTCCAAATCTCATGACCCTCTTCCAGGGAGATATTCGTAAGAACACTTTATCACCCACTTCAAACTCTAAGTCGTTCCTTCGGTTGTCGGCATAACTTTTTTGTCGACTCTGAGCTGCTCTTATGTGTTGTTGAATAGATCGAACATTTTCTGCCATCTCATCAACAAGATCAGGTCCTAATAGCTTTCTTTCCCCAACTTCATCCCATCAAGTTGGAGTCCTTCATTTCTTTCCATAGAGAGTTCCATAAGGAGCCATCTGAATACTAGAGTGAAAGATATTATTATAAGAAAATTCCACCAATGGTAGGTGTTGATCCCAACAACCTTTGAAATCCATAGATCAAGCTCTCAGCATATCTTCTAGAGTATGAATTGTTCTCTCAGACAGACCATCAGTCTGAAGATGATAAGTAGTGCTGAAACTCAACTCTGTATCTAGAGTATGCTGAAGACTTCTCCAAAACATTGAGGTAAACCTCGGATCCCGATTAGATATAGTGGAAAGTGGTACTCTATGAAATCTTATCACTTCCTTTACATATATCCTGGCACGCTGATCTAGAGAAAAAATTTCTCTAATAGAAATGAAGTATGCCCACTTTGTAAGACGATCAACTATAACCCAGATAACATTATTGGCTTTGGATGTTTTAGGAAGTCCTGTGTAAAAGTCCATAGTGATGTTTTCCCATTTCCATTCGGGTATGGGTAATGGTTGTAACATCCCCTTATACTTCTGTCTCTCTGCTTTAACTTGCTAAGAAACCAAACATCAAGATACATATTCAGCAACATCTCTTTTCATGCCATCACACCAGAAGTACACTTTCAGGTCCCTATACATCTTCATGCTTCCAGGATGAATAGGGAATGAAGAACTATGAGCCTCATCCAGCAGCTCCTTCTTTAATTCTGGGATGGGAGGAACACAAACCCAATTCCAGAACGTTATTATCCCATCACAATCAAGGTTGAATTCAGGAACATTTCTCACCTTCTTTTGTAACTCTACATCTTCTTTCTGTTCCTCTTTAATCATTACAAGTATAGATGGTTTAACATTCTTTTCAGAAAGAAACGATTTTACCCTTCCATTATAATTCCATGATCCATCCTTTGTAAATCCAAAAATATTGGATCTTCTTTGATCCTCAGCATGGATAAACTGGCATGGTCTTGTCGACTTAATGCAACTGGTACCTTATTTTCTTTCCCATGGTGGTAATGGAATGAGCTGTCGTAATCCTTAATCATCTCCAACCATCTTCTTTGACACATATTCAGCTCCTTTTGTGTGAAAATATACTTTTAACTTTTATGATCAGTATAAATATCACACCTTTCACCATAAAGGTAATGCCTCCAAATCTTTAATGCAAATATTACCGCAGCTAACTCCAAATCATTAGTTTGGTAATTTTGCTCATGGATTTTCAACTATCGTGAGGCATAAGCTATCACCATATCATTTTTCATGAAAACACATCCCAGTCCCTTCATGGATGCATCACTATATATCACAAAAATTTCACCACTACAAGGAAGTGTGAGTACAGGTGCACTGGATAACCTTCTTTTCAACTCCTTGAAATTATCTTCACATTCATCCATCCACACGAACTTAACTCCTTTTCGAGTCAACCTGGTTAGTGGATTAGATAATTGTGAAGAAGCTTTCACAAAACTTCGATAATATCAAGCCAAACCACGAAAACTTCGGATCTCAGTTACTGTTGTTGGTCTCGACCATCTTTCGATAACCTCTGTTTTTGCTGGATCCATAGATATCCCCTCTTTTAAGATTATGTGACCCAAAAATGAATCTTTTTGAAGCCAAAATTCACACTTGGTAAATTTGGCTTAAAGCGTCTCCTTTCTCAGGGTCTTCAATATAATTCTCAAGTGATCTTGATGTTCTTCCTTGCTATTTGAATAAACAAGAATATAGTCTATAAAGACTACCACAAACTGATCAAGATAGTCTCTAAAGACTGTATTCATCAGATCCATGATGATAGCATGGGCATTAGTAAGACCAAATGGCATCACTATAAATTCATAGTGTCCATACCTTATATGGAAATCCGTCATTGGTATACCCTCCATGTTAACCCTTAATTGATGATACCCTAAACAAAGATAAATCTTGGAATAGTATCGAGCTCCGCGTAGTTGGTCAAATAATTCATCAATGTGTGGGAGAGGATATTTGTTTGTGATAGTGATCTTATTAAGTTCTCGATAATCAATGCAGAGTCTCATTGATCCATATTTATTCTTAACAAATAGAACAGGTGCTCCCCAAGGTGACGCACTAGGGCGTATGAATCCCTTATCAGGATTCTCTTCGAGTTTCTTCTTCAATTCCTACAACTCAATTGGGGGCATTCTATAAGGTGTCTTTGAAATAGAAAAAAGAACCCAATACGAGTTCTATTGAAAACTCAACTTCATGATTTGGTGGAAGACCCGTCAATTCCTCCCGAAAGACATCATAAAACTTCCGTAAAATGGGTATATTATTAATCGCGAGTTTCTCACCAACCATTTGAGATAAATAACCTTCATTTGGTGGAATCAAGACCCATAAGATGGAAGAAATTTCCACTGGAAGGTTATGTTCATCCTTGCATCGATAGACGATCATAGATTGATCAGGAATATGAAATGTGACTTCCCTTATTAGGAAATTGATATGAGCTCCTTATAGGGAAATCCAATCAATGCCCAGAATCACGTAAAATTCCACTATAAGAAGGATCACAAGATTTGCAGGAAGATCTTTCCCACAAACGTCAATCGTGGAAGAATTATAAGCTTTTGATGCGACTATTGTGCCATTAGGTGTTCTCACAACTAACTCAACATCTAATTGTTGAGGTAATACGGTGATACCCTTGGAAAAATCATCAGAAATAAAAGAGTGGGTGGATCTAGAATCAAATAAAACATTTGCTACTTTAGAGTGGATGGTAATTATACCTTTCACCACATCGTTATCGTAATCCACATCGCTGATAGGAATTGCATGTGAATTTCTTTTGTCTTTATCCTTAAGATTTTTTTGATGTTGATCATCATCAACAACCCTTGGATTAGGGAATTTATTGGCATAATGCCCCATCTCCTTGCACTTGAAACGTTGAAGTGTTGTTGGTTCATTCTGTGTGTCCCTTCCTTTGTTTGCATCATTAGACATCTTCTTCCCATCATTGAGGCATTCAAATGCCCGATGACCTTCCTTTCCACATTTGAAACATTTACTTTTCCTTTTAAGACAACTCCCTCCATGTTTCTTTCCACACATTGAGCATAAGGGAAAGCTCGTCTTCTTTTCAGTGTGCTCTTTAGATTTTCCTTTGAATTCCATTTTCCGCTTCTTATCAAACCCATATGACTGATGGGTTACTCCAATCTCCATCTCAACTTTGAGAGAACATATAATTATTTCCTCATAGCTATTGAGGTCCCTTATGGCTAAGGCCCTTCGGAGACCTGGTTTTAAGCCACTAAAGAATCGATCGATCTTACTCTCAGGTTGGATAATAATACCAGAAGCATACCTTGCAAGTATTGTAAAATTTGCTTCATAGGTACCAACAGATTCATCATCCTTTTTCTTTAGTTCAAGAAACTATTTATCCATATTTGTTCGGAGAATACGAGGGAAGTACTTATTGAAAAATAAGTTCTTGAACTCGTCCCATTCCATGGACTCAATTTCATCCCTTTTCCTCGTATTCTTAATAAGATTCCACCATTGATCAGCATCTCCTTCCAAACGATACACTGTTTGGATGAATTTATCATGTTCAGAACATTGAAGAACTGAAAATATCTTTTCAGTAGTACTAATCCATTGTTCAGCAACTAATGGATCAGTAGACCCGCTGATTGAAGGTGGACGCTGCCCCATGAAGGATTCAACAGAATTTTTCTCCTTACTTTGCTCATTTGGAAGTCCTACATGATTAATAGATTGATAAAGTTGTGTGAACATGTCTACAAGATTTTTCATTCCAGCTCCCATTACTTTTGGTTGCTCAGGGGGACAATCATTTCATTGCCCGTCACATTCCGCATTAACACGGTTCCTTCTGGTTCCAGCCATTGACTAAAACCAAGAAGAATAGTGTGAGCAACAATAATTATAATAGGAAAACCACATAATCTAGAATAAAATTTCACACTTAAGGTCTTATCCTAGGTTATTCATGGTCATTTCTAAAACACTAAGATTGTGTTCTATGCTTAGACATATCCTTAGGATTCTTACTAAGGCTTTCAAATCCTACTTTCCAAAGGTTTACTATACCTTTCCTTTTATACCAATTATAAAGACCCATACGTTACATACATTGTTATTACTTCAAAATTGAAGCATACTTATTACAACATATAACAAAACCATGAAAGGACCATATAGGTATAGTGTCTTTAGAAACTGGGAAACAAAAAAAACTGGTTCATAAAGCATCTACACTGTCTCCTATTTATTTCATCATATCTATAGTCCCTTTTGGAATATCATACTTAATAACCTTCTTCCTGACATGGGGAAATAAAACATACAAAAGGGTGAGCTCAAATTCTTAGTAAGGGTAAACAAAATAAATATCGATCACATCATATTCATAAGAACATAACATTTTGGAAATCTTAACCTGAAAAAGTGAGCATAATTTCATAACATGGGATAAATCATAGTAGTGAAATGAAATCCCAATAATCATAACATAAAACATGAAACTTTGTGGCATAGACACATAATCGTAGAGAATCATTTCTTATTAGTCAAGACTCATTGCCAATACTATCTTAGTGGACAAAGTCCATTTCTAAACCGAGTTCACTCCTCGTTTCAGTCCTGTTTCACTGAACCGGTTTAACCTGTCGTTCCATCCATGTCTATCTCATGAGATATAAAATATTTACCCAATGCATTGTAGGGAGATATAGGTCCCACCCATCTCATAATGATACCATTCTTATGTGTTCCACATAATCATAAATCATACATCATTGCATAACCCATGTAATAAAAATGGGATTCTTAAACATCATGACATCATAAAACAATTCATATAAGATAAAAAAATTCCTAAAAATAATTGCATCACAACATAATCAAATCAATGTAATAATAGGGATAGAAATAGAACCCTTTATTATCTTAGATGGAAAATAATTTTGATAAAACACTTGAACTCCATTCTTAAGGAAAATATCCTTTCTACTTCAAAAACACTTTTCTTTTCATAACATGTCTTACATTTATAAACTAAAAGATGATGATTAAAAATAAACTTGAGAACTTGTAAGGGAAGCTTCTTGGAAATAATGTTTTAAAAATCCATTCATGCCATATAAGTTAAAAGAAAACATTCTTCCCATACTTTTTTCTGAAAAGTCAAAATGTACATCGTACGAAAAACGACAAAAGATTCCTTTCATATCTTTTACTAAAAACTCACCAAAGTGTAAAATTGGATATAAACTATTGTAGTCAGAGATAAATATTTTATATTGAGGAAACATGGATGTGGATGATAAAATACACCCCAATAAATTCCAAAGTATAAACAATATCGGATAAAAATGAGATTGTGATATTTCCCTTACCTTAGATCCGATTTGATTCATAAGTGTCCGAACCTCCTGTATAATGATTTAAATAAATTTATTGACTTATTCCAAAATCATAATTATTTTTATGATATCATATATGGTCATATTCATAGCTTCTTTTTAGTAATATTTCATTACTACTTGTTATTCGGGTGTTTATTACTTTTTGTTCTTATGCGTGTTTTGTCGAATGAATTCTTATTTTTCTCCTTAGGTTATATATACCTCATTTCCAGAATGGTATTAGTGTAATATATATCATATTCATTCATTCAATTCATTTATGTAATCATTATGCAGTAAAGATCACGTAGAACAAGTCGCATCAGATTGTGGAGACGGTATTCCGTACGTACGCACGAGCGATGATATCATTCCCATGATCGTGGAATTGTATTGGACAGTATGTATACTATTTAAAAATCAATATCACTTTAAAATAATCATATATAGTTAGTATTTACACCATTATACCCATCCAAGTAAGGTGGTGGGGGAAAATCGATTACACCACGACATGGAGACGGTATTCCGTACGTATGCATGCACGGTGATTTCGTTTTCCGTAGGATAGATATATGGTGAAATAGGGTTGTTTCATACTTATAATAACATATCAGTATATTATTGACACTGATGTTATTACTTTATAATGAAAAAACTAAATAAGAATAAGTGGATGAAGAAATAAAGATGAAAGAATCGGTAACGAGCATTACCTCTTTTTTGAAGCGCCTCTTTGAGACATCCTCTTAGGGAACTAGAATTGGTCTTTGAAGAATACCAGGACCTCTAGGATGTTTCTAGGGAAGTGGGGAAGTGAAATGGGCAGGGTTTGTCCGAGCTTGAAGGCTCAAATTGGTGTGAGGAAGAGAGAAAGGAGGTGCCATTTTATAAGGGAGGAGAGGGGCACCTTTGGAAATATACGAAATATTTGTTAATATTAAATTCCAACCCCACTTAAAAACATCCAAAACGACTCATATCTGAAGCTTAGATGAGATAGGCTTCTAATCAAATCAACTAATAAAATTTATACATTTTATGAATTCATTTTCAACATTATCAACTTGATTTATCCTTATTTATCAATTTAATTTTATTTGTGGTAATAATATTCTAAATTCTAAATTATTATAATTAATTACATATGTGTTGTCAATTTTCCATAATTTGACACTTTATGACATTGTAGACCATATAAATTTTAATTTAAATTTTTAAATATTTTTGTGATTTTTAAACAATTTTAGAATATGTTATTTTTATAAAATTACAATAGTGTCAATTTTGACACTATTCATTTATTTGAATTTAAATAAAATATATAGAGAAGAAATGTTCGAACTAAAAGCTTTAATAGATTCATAAGATATCATATGTATCTAGAAAATTAGTGTAGCACATTAAATAGTTCATATAATATTTATTTTAATATTTTTAAAACCATTTTAATTAATAAAATAATTTCAACATCACTATTGTGTCATAATTATTGATAATTATTTAATCCCTAAAAATACTAAACAATTTCCTATGATGTAGATAAGTGTATTATCTTTCTGGAGACTATTCATGTTTTAATATTCATTAAGTTTATCACCAAATTAAAATTATTATACTAATAAGATTTAAGAAAGTGACATGTTGTCACATTCTTTGGTTTTAATAATAATTAAATTATTTTCATGGAAAAAAGTCCATTAAATGAATCTAATCCGACCCTCAGGGGATATGGGTCAACGTTTAGTAATCTAATAGGATTTTGGCAGGTGTTAGGGTAATTTTGTAATCTTATATTTACCCTTAATTACATGATTTTCCTTTAACTATGGTAAATAAAATTTACCGTAGTTACTATTCATAATGCCCAAAAATAAAAAGTAGCCTATTAACATAATTTGGACCCACTTATTCCAAATATGGAATCCATTTTTTAAAATTCAAAACATATAAGTTTCAGTAACTAATTTAAAATAAATCCGGTTGTTAAGAAAATGGGTTTTAAAAGTTAAAACATTACCAAAGATTGAAATGTTTTTACCTTTGAATTCAATGTAAAATTAATGCTAATGACATACATTATATTGAATGGTAAAAATATATTCTATTTATACTTTAAAACCATTCAATATTATAATTTATCCATATAAATTTTCTCAATGAAAAAAGTTTTTTTTTAATTAAAAGATAGCGTATTTTTACTATTCATCAAAATATGAAAGTTACCAGAAAAATATCAAAAATTTATCCAAAGTAAATTTTTATACCCTGATTCAAAAGAGGAATTTTATTTTGTCAAATTGAACATATAAACATGTCAATAACTAGATTTAATGTGGGTGCGCCATCAAAAGGCGGCAAAACTGCATTTTTTGAAAAATACTTCTTTGATCCAAAAAAATGATTTTGATTTTATACCTCATTCTAGAAAATGTATAAGTTGAATTAAACTGTTATAAAATTCAAAATTCAGTTAATACTATTCATAATGGCTTGTTTTAATAGCATACTGATTTTTTAGTGAAACTCGGTATTGCGTACGACGCAAGCTATCAAGGAAGGTCGTGATTGCGTGTAAAGCAAGCCAAGCAAGTGTTGTGTGTAGAGAAATATTCATTCCATGATTTATATAACATAAA
Organism: Viscum album; assembly: GCA_963277665.1. Classification (NCBI taxonomy): domain Eukaryota; kingdom Viridiplantae; phylum Streptophyta; class Magnoliopsida; order Santalales; family Viscaceae; genus Viscum; species Viscum album. The sequence goes on along the minus strand of OY728153.1, from coordinate 1,773,216,592 downwards.
AACAAAATATTTCTCATAAAAGTCTTGGGTGTTACAAAGGCCACCAATCTCAATAGTGTCAAAACAACATGAGAAGGCAGGAGAATGTGGTGGAGGAAAGGAGAGCACCACCCATGGTCCAATTCTAAAATTGTAGGAAGCATGGAACTATGCAAGATAGTGCATTAAACCTCAAGCCCTCGAGGGTAATCAACATCATCAGCCACTAAGACAAAGGAGCCTAGAAAGGCTTCTACAATCACTAATGTGTAAGTAGAGAAAGTAAATGATGTTGTACAAGGTTTACTTATTATTCACTCAAGAATAGAATAGTTATTATTTGATTATAGTTCTAAACATTCCTTTATATCATGAATGTTTTCTAGAACTATTGAATCGAAGACTCCAAACCTTGAAGTAGAGATATCTATAAAAACACCAAGTGGTGCAATCATTGCAACCCAAGTGTTGCAGTCTTCACCTATTGGTGAATATGGGAATAATCTTCTAGAAAATATTGTGATACTTCCCTTGTTGTAATTCGACGCTATAATAGGATTGTATTGTCTCTAATTATATAGAGCATACATCATTTATCATGAAAAGGAAATATCTTTTCATATTCCAAACCATACCATGCTCCTCTATAGATGTATGGAAGATCATGAATATCCTTTAAAAATTCCGTCAATGGTGTGGGTGTTGATTCCCTATGAAGAGGCATACCTTGATCAAATGGTTGAGTCAAAGGAAGTTATCCACCTAGGGGAAATTACCATCATGAGGGAATACAATGATGTATTTCCTGAAGAGTTATCTAAACATCCCCTAGATCATGAGGTAGATTTCTCAATAGAACTCATACCCAAAGCTACTCCTTTCTCAAATTGTCTCTATAGGATGGATCCTATCAAAGCAGAGGAGTTAAAAAAGCAGCTGTAAGAGCATTTGAAAAAAGCATTTATATACCCTAGTTATCACTATAGGGGTGAACCAGTGCTCATTGTGAAGAAGGATGGATTAATGTGACTGTGTATCAATTATATATAAATCAAAAAGATCACCATAATAAACAATTATCCTATCATAAGTATTGAAGGCTTGTTTAATCGACTATGAGGAGATTAGTACTTCTCAATGGTGGATATTCGTTCTTGATATCATTAGCTAAATGTGAATAAGGAAGACTATCATAAGACTAACTTTTGTACATGGTATGTGCACTATGAGTTTCTAGTGATGCCCTTCAGACTTACTAATTCCCCTTCGATCTTCATGAATTTGATGAATAGATTATTTAGACATTACCTCGACAAATTTTTTTGTAGTTTTTATTGATGATATTCTCATCTACTCCATGATCAAGGAGTAACATGAAAAGTATCTAAGGCTTGTGTTAGAGACATTGAGAAGGGAGAACATGTAAACCATGTTCAAAATGTGTATAGATTGGATAAATAAAGTCACATTCAAGGTATATGTGATTAGAAGTGAGGGGATTTATAAGGACCCTTCAAAAACCATGACAATTAAGAAATGGACCAGACCCTATAGTGTCGCAAATATCCATTGTTTTCATTGATTAGATGGGTAATACCAATGTTTTTGAGAAATTTATCTTCATTTGCAAACCTTATAACAAATTTAACAAGGAAATGGGTGAAGTATGTATTGAAGAAAAATTGTGGGGAAAGCTTCATGGGGATAAAGATAACGCTGATCACCATACCTGTACTCACATTACAAAAAATTGAGGGTCATTTTTTTATATACAGTGATGTTTCAAAGAAAGGATTGGGTTGTTTACTCATGAAAAATGATAATGTGATAGCCTATGCCTCATGATAGTTGAAGACCCATGAGAATAGTTATTGAATTCATGATCTAGGGCTTGCAGCTGTGATGTTTTCCAAGAAAATCTGGCGGAAATACCTCTTTTTTGGGAAGTGTGACATATATACTGATCACAAAATCTTAAAGTATATATTCACACAAAAGGATCTCAACATGCATTGAAGCAGATGGTTAGAGATAAATAAAGACTATGATTTCTCTATTCAATGTCATATTGGCAAGGTGAATAAGGTAGCTAATACTCTTAGTAGAAAAGAACCCGATACTCTATCCATGTTTCAGATTGAGAAAGACTCTATCTTCATCGATAAGCAACAGATGGATTTGGAAATCATAATGGTAGGGTATGAATCCCTCCTTTACCAAATTATTTCACAACCATCTATCCAAGAAAATATTAAGGAGGTATAAAGGGATGACCTGGAGTTACAAAAGAAGGTAAATGGAGTAAAATAAGGGAAGCTCGAAGAGTTCCATTTCGACAGTGGTGGTTTGATTCAGTATAGAACGTGGTTTTGTATGCCTTAATCAAATGGGATAAAGAAGGAGCTATTTGATAATACACATAGCATAACTTTCTCTATCCATCCTGGTAGCACCAAGATGCACCATGATCTCTGAGACCCCTTCTTTTGGGACAACATGGAGAAGACGATTGCTGAGTATATCTCACGGTGCTTGATATCTCAGCAAGTTAAAGCAGTGTGACAAAAGTCCAAAGGGATGATGAAAACATTTCTTATACCCATTTGGAAATGGGAGAATGTCACTATAGACTTTATCACGGGTCTCCCAAAGACATCCAAAGGAAATAATGTGATTTGGGTTGTGGAGGACCGACTCACCATGACATACCACTATCTCTATTCGGGAAGATCTCTTGGCAGAACAACTTGTAATGATATATGTGTAAGAAATTGTGAGACTTTATGGGGTTACGCTCTCAATTGTCACTAATCGTGATCCAAGGATCACAAATAAATTCTAGAGGATTCTTCAACATTCCTTGATTAGTGAATTGATTTTTAGCATGGACTATCACCCCCAAACTGATGGAAAATTTGAAAGGACTATTATAATTCTCAATGATATACTAATAGACTTATCATTATAATTCAAAGGTGTATGGGATTAGAGTCTCCTATTAGTTTAGTTCTCATAAAGTAATAGCTTCCACTCTAGTACTGAGCTGGTTCCATGTGAAGCTCTTTATGGAAAGCATTGTAGAACTCCAACCTGTTGGGATGAAGTTGGAGAAAGAATGCAACTAAGACCTTATATTGTACAAGAGATGACAAAAAAGGTTGAAGCCATCTAGAAACATATCAATGCTACTCAGAGTCGCATAAAGAGGTATCATGACAACCCTATAATGGATTTAGATTTCAAAATTTAAAATAATGTCTTCCTTCAAATATCAATATGGAAGAGAGTCATGCAAATTGGAAGGAAATGGAGGCTAAGCCTAAGGTATATTTCCCCCTTTGAGATCCTTGACCGCCTAGGAGCTATAGCCTATCGACAAGAACTTCCACCGAATATGGATAAACATCATGATATGTTTCACATATCACTCCTAAGGATTTACATACTATATCCCTCACATATAATTAACATAGAGGTGGTACAGTTGGAAGATGATCTCTCATATGAGAAGAAACTATTAAGTATTTTGGACTGGTGAGATAAGGTTCTTCGCAATACAAAAACCCACCTTATCAATGTGTTTTGCAGGAACCATAAGTATGAAGAAGAGACTTGGGAATCAGAGGATGCGATGAAGGATATATACCCTCACATGTTTATATAAAAGAAAATTTTGAGCAAAAATTTTCAAAGGGGGGGGGGATAATGTAATGACTAGAACTTTTATCAATGTAATTTCTCCCTTCTTATAGTAATGTCATGGAGTGGAATCAAACAAAATCAAATTAGGAAACACAATACCACATCATGATTAAATAAACTACTAAATTCTAAGGGACCTTTAAACATAATTTTTCTACTTCTATGATTTAAATTTTTAAAATATCACATACACGGTTGTGATCAATAAGGTTTTTAGAGTTTGATATAACAAACTTATTTTTTGATGAATAGTCACATAACCTTATGAATAATAATATGACCCTTAGGAATAGTAATCTAGCCAAATGAATAGTGAAATCACCCATGTAAGTATAAATAAAATTTTGGAACCTTATAAATGAGTGAGAATATTTTAGAAATTACTAATTTAGTGTTGGTATTTTTATGAATAATAAATATTTAATTATAATTTTTAAACAAATAAATTTTTTTCAAATAAAAATAATTTTCATAAAATATATCCCTAATTATATATATTATTTCCCTATGATTTTAGTATAATTTTATGAGAACTTAAGTAATGTTTCAAAGTGTTATAAAATCCGTTATAATTTTAAAAGTTGCATTTTCAACGTAAATTATTGTTTTATTTAAAATTAAATTTCACAGATTTAGAAAATTATTTTGACAAAATGGAGTCCATTTATGAATTAAAAACTTATAAAAATAGTTAGGGTTATTTTTTTGGATTTTTATAAAATAATTTAATTTTTGGTGAATAGTTAAATTTGATAATTTACGAAATTTGCTAAATAAATAAATTTCTACGTAATGATTGAGTCATAAATGATGTAAATGGGCAGTAGTTAGAAATCACATGTCCTAATTACTATATTTTTTCATGTAAACGTTAATATTTCTTATCTTCATGGAAATTAATAAACAAATGAATTAAATATTGAGAAAACACACCTCCCCTCTAATATAAATATCGCCCCTCACAACCTCATTTTTTCACACCTCTCAAGCATCAAGACTTGTCAAAATTATACTAACAAATATTCCCTAGCCCATCCTCCATGTCCATGAGATCATGGTCTGATATAAATACCAATCCTAGGGTCCTTGAAGTGAATCTCAATAAGAGAATTCAAGAGGATACTAAAGTGAAGAAAGCGTTCAGACACAAAGTAAGGGGAATTCTTGAACCCAATTTTCTTTCTTTGGGTTTTCCCTCTATCACTCAATTTTAATTATTGTTATTAATTAAAAATAATTTATTCATTATTATATTATCTTTTCTGGGATATACATGTTTTCTATTGGAGTTTATGACAAACACAATGTTTTCCACATGAACTCTTCTATCAAAACACACCATTTAATTCTAACTCAATGTTGATGATTATTATATCAAATATGCTATCCCTATTCTATTTGGGAACCCAATGTTTATAAACGTATACTTATGAGATGAAAACCAATTTTTAAATGGTTTATTTATCTTCCTGATTGATATATGTTCTATGTGGCATTCATGATAATGTAAATGTTAGGATGTGCCAGATGTGCCCAGAATTATATAGCACAATTTAAATGTTATGATGTGACGGATGCACCTAGAATTATGTAGTGATAAAATTAATTAGGTAATATTAATAACCTCATGAGTATATTGAAATATGTATGGACATTATGATAGGTTTTGTCACAACTATGTGTGGTAGTTGACTACTAAGATATGATGTTTAATGTTTATGCATGTCCACATTCTATATCTTCTCCTAATGTTTACTCTATTGATTATTATACTATGACTATATTATGATGATAATGATTATGCTCACCACATGTAATATTGTTTCATGTTCTTATCTATCCTCTTATTGGGATTTTATCTCACCCATTTTTTGATGTATATCCTCAGGCTATTACAAGTACTAAGGAGGACTCAAGGGCCAAAAAGAAGCTAGAGAATAAGAAATTAAATAAATGTTTATTTTTTATGTTGTTAAAGTTATGTATGCTCCTAGTTTTACAAAAACAATAATCGTTTGGATCCTCATCGTGTGTTTTGTTATGTTGTTATCATCAAAAAGATGTAAAAGTAATATAAGAAAATAAGAGTTGTTATATACTCAATTTTTTTCTGGAATGTAAGGAGAAATATACTTATGTTATATTTGATGATTTCTCAAATAAGATTCAAAATAATTTCATATGAATTATGTACCATTATATTTTCTTAACATATATATATAAACCCTAATTTATCGCTCAAACTATTTTATAAAGAATATGAACATCTCTATAGGCCTTGATTTATGATTTATAAACACGATGTTAGTCATCTGAATGAAATCATTAAAAAAATTTACAAAGTAAAAATATCATTTTTATGATTTATGTCTCATCCGTCCTAAACTATCTAAATGATTATATTAAAGAGGTATGGTAGACTGAATATCAACATTCTTATGGATTTTACTAACCATCCTTATTTTCTTACAATTTATGAAGACATCATATTCTCTTTTTTCAAATTTGGAAAATTTTAAATAGAACCATCTTTAGAAAGTTTGTTAATTCTTTTCTACCCAAGGCATACGAGTCTATAAAACCACAAATTATTCCCATCTTCAGTACTTAGATTACATGAGTTATTATGTTTCCAATATGAAACATATTTCTGTTGGTTATTTCTCCTCTCATAAAAACTTTTCTATCTTCCACACTTCAAATGATAAATGAATTTTTAATTAATATCACTTATTTTCCATCATCACCCTATTGAGTTACATTATGTATGTTATATTTTAGCACATAAATAAATATAACATCCTTATATTTAAAATTTTATAATTAAATCTCAATAATTAAAATTCCTTTGATTTTTATGGAACTCTTAATCTTGATGGTAAAAGATACTACATCACTTTTTTAAATTTATTTAAATATTTTTAACTCACCAGTCATGTGTCATGAACAACCACTATCAAGTATACATTGTTTTCACTTTTTAATTGATTTTAAGGATGTCTCAAAAATAAATGTTCTTTCCATAACTTTATTCATTCTAACATAATTTTATTTTCTTGTATAATAACTTTTTTTAGAATAATTATCATTCATTTTCCACAAAATCACACAATTGGTCACATCATCGACATATTTACTATATAAAATAGAACTATTTTTTTGTTGGAAATTATCTAACATCTTGAGATTTTAATTTTATTACATATTGGGGGTTAGGAAAGGTTATCGTTATATTAAACCATTTCTTCCACTCTATTCAAAACTTTTTCCTATAAGGGGAATGTAATGCCAACAGATGTAATATTTATTACATAAAATTCTACAGGACTATAAAAAACTATCAAATATCAATTTTTTGATGTAGGATCTTTCTCTATAGAAACATTTTTTATATTGATAACTTCTTTCTACTCTATCATTCTTTATTCATGTACCCTCTTTCATGATGTTGGAATTTTAAAATATAATAGATGTTATAGGTTTCTTCCTTACCTTCTCATTCCAATATTTCAAAAAACCTTTTCCAAACCCTAAATGTTTAGTAAAATTAGTGTGTTTTTGGTTTTGTAGGTGTATACTTGACCTAATTTGTAAATTTTTAATTTTATATATATTTAGATGATTCAGATTTTAATTTTAAACCCTTTATAATTTTTTTTCAAATTTATTAAGGCACATTAATCCTAAAGAAGTTTTGATTGAGTTTTATAACTTCATCATCCTTAGCGTCCAACTTCTTACTATGGTTTTCAACCATCGTTCCATATTCAGAAACTATCATTTTATAACTTATGATCTCAAATATATATTCCTCTTTCTAAATGATAATATATTTTCCACTATCTCTCTTTATCATTATGATTTCTTTCTTTTGAGTTCTGTGTTTTTCGAGAAATGAAAAAAGTTCTGATCTTATCTAATACACTCTATAAGATTATTCACCCCCTTCTTCATCATTATTAAGAGAATATTTTTTTGTCAACATTTTTAAAGAAATTATTATTCATATGGTACTTTAATCATATTATTCCTCATTATCATCTAATTTAGATCATACATTCTTACTTATAAAACATATTATATTTCCATTTAACATCATCCTTCTACCAATGTTCTTATTTTCATTATTGATTTTTTTTAATCAAAAGTATTTTACCAAGGTATTTATTCATAGAAGTATTTGAATTCAACAAATTCCTTTTTGTGAGAATTCATATGAAAATTCTAGATTCCACGACTCTCAAAAAAAATTGAGAGGATGTTTCCTCTATAATTCCCTCATTCTCTATGATAGTTCTTGGAGACCAGAAACATAATTTGTTTCATTGAACTCATTATCCTATTTATCTTCCAAATCACAAGGATCACCTTATTCAATATCTTTATTTTTCATCTTTCTCATAAAATCCAAATTCATTTAATCTTTCATCTTATTTTGGATAAATACATATTTTCTAATTTCATAAGCAATAATAACTTTATTAATTTCACCAAATGATAAATCATATTTGTCCTCCAATGAAGATATTTTAGAATCAAACCTATCTAGAAATTTTCTCATGAGTTACCTCACAATTTTGGAATCATAGAAGAAATATATGAAACCTATGACCTCACAAAAAACATCATTCAATATAGTGAATTACTAATCAATCATTTGTTTCATCTCTCATTCTTATATAATCAAACTTTATATACCAGATTTTAACTTCTCTCCCTTCACATTATATTTGCTTTGAAAATACATAGAAGATTATCAAAAATAAGATTTAGTATTTTGAGACCCATAACCTTCATATAAACATTTTCAAAAAAATACCTATGAATATAATTTTTTTCTTTTCCATCAACATTAATTTTTCTTTTGCCAGCAAAAGTCCTAGCGGCATCTTTTTTAATGGATGGAAACCCAATTGTAGTATCATCAATAAAATCAAAGGCAAGTGATAGAAGATATGGAATCATCATGTTTTTCCATCCATAATAATATTTTCCATAAAATGTTGGAATCCATATACTTTTTAAGGAATTGATATTTTACATGATAATTATTTAATAGTGTAACCTTACCTCTGATATTAATTGAAGTTTTAGAGGATCGTAGAAAAATTTTGAAGTGAGAATGAATTAGTTTTTTCCTTTTTAAAAACTATAATTTTTACTAAATTTTATATCTAAAACATTTTATAATTATTTCCTTAACAAATTTAATTAACCCCAAGTTCATAATGATGTTGAAAAGTAACAAATTCACACATGATTTACAAGGTTTATCCTCAATGTGAGAATATACATCATTTTCATAGACACTCCCATGGGTCTATAAAAATTTATTATTATAAATAAGTGAATACAACATGTGTAAACTCCAATTGGAAACCTTTTATACCCCAATAAGAATGACTATACTAACTCCTATTAGTTTATAAAATTTTACTTACAAATATTTGATCCATAAAAGTAAATTAACATCAAAACTATATACTCCACAAAGGTACTTCGAGAACCTCAGTCTGATGTACCTAGGTCGAATTGCCCTAGTTCGAGGAACCTATTCTGATAGAATTAGTATGATTCGTCTTTTAAAAAATATTTATTATTGCAAAACAATCTGACATGTATGTTTAGCAAAACTAGCCTTCTCAAACATCTTCTCAAATACCAATTCTGATACCCTCAGTCTGGTAAGTAAATCATTATATATTCTGAACTTATGACTAATTCCACTATTAATAATCCTCTTCTGACACAACAGATTCAGCAATGCATTTTTTTGTCTCAAATTTAAAAGTGACTATCATAAGTATGAATGTATTGTGAAGTTATAGTTATTGGTGAAGTAGTTATGGAAATAGTGGGAAACCAATTTATTTTCCCACTCACTCAAATTTAAAAAATCTAGATCTCTTGTTCATTTGATATTAATTTTGACCATTTAAAATATTATGAACTGTTCTGGTGACATCATGAAACTTATTGAATCTTATCAATACTTCAATACATTCAATATTTCTTATATTGAGCAATTTGAAAAAGACCTGTCCGGAAATTGATAGTCAAAAACATCTCAGTCTGAATTTGTTTTTATAATTTCAATTATCTTGAAACTATAAATAACTCACATTTATTTTATCCTAACTTGTTAAAAAAATAAAATAAATTAAATAAGATATTTCTCTATTTGATGCTCTAATGCAACTGAAAATAGTTTATTACATTATTGCAACAACTAAAAAATTCAGTTTCTTTCAACTAATGTATGGTAGAAATTTCTATACGTCCCACGTTTTCATCCCCTTTATATATATCCAATCATAATTATAATATTTTATCTATTAAAATAATATTGTGTCTAATGATAATATACATCTGATAAGTTATAGGTGTTAAAATATCATCTTATGGATCTGTATTAAATAGACCTCCCAATTATTTCATCTATATCAAAACTGCATGATCTATGCAATCACAAGACATGTAGATTTCTTAAAACTTATTCATCTGATTATATGTTTCTAATTCATTAGATAAAAAACATTCCATTATAACGAATTAGTATAGGAATTTTGTCTGATCATATCTTTTATGATATCAAAATTGAACAACTTTTTCACCCATTCATCTTACGTAGTAAAAAAAACCTGAGTCTTCCATATATTTTTGATTAATAGTACCGATGATATATTCTTTTGTCTTTGATCATATATTAAAATATAAAAACTTGAGCATATTCATATTTTTTTCAAATTTTCAACACCACAATAATTCAAAACTTGAAAACCGCAAATCCATAATTTATAACAAAAGAAACTTCTTATAACTCACATCTAATTAAGCGAATCCGATGAATTTCATTTGATAAACTAAATTCGATCAAAAAAATTTCATTTCATAAAAATTCATTAAATCTATACTTCCAATATTCTGATAACATCCATGTCCAGTGCTTCTTGGTCTGATGAGCTACGTTCGAATCATATTAATTTTGGATACTCTAGAAGTTCGAATTTCTTTTTTCATCTAAACACGTTTGTTTATATCATGACTAATTCAGGGTGTTTTAAAAAACCGAAAGAAAAAAAATCATTATATGAATATATTTGAAAATTTATAAGACTTCCCATCAATCCATGTATCAAAAACATAGAAAACATTGTAAATTTGATTTCCATCAACTTCTTACTTTCCAAATAAATCATTGTATGATGAGTTCTATGTGATGGTTCTTCTGATCAACCATCTGATCACCAAATTTTTAAAAACACATTCTTCATCAATATTTTTAGAATCTATACAACAAACATGTTATAAAATTCCAGTAACACATCTTTAAACTAATATACAAAACATTCATTTATAAAGAGGTAGTATTCTTCAAAAAAACATTATTAGAAAACATCACAATGGATCCTCAAAAAGAATTATGTTCATTAGAAGATCAAGTAATATATTATTCTACATTCTAATACTTGAATAATTCAAAATGTTTGACTTCATATTCATGATTTCATAATCTTTACAATTCAATATTTGTGATGTTCATGCATACATAAATATTATGATCCGAGGAAGATATATATTATTAGTGTGTGAGTTTAATAAAAACAGTATAAAATATTGATTTTCATATATTCATGTTGAGTGAGGAATAATTGAGTTTGAGAAAAACTCAAATATATTAAAATAGTAGATAATATATTGACTTGGTGTTTAAGGTGTTTAAATAGAAATTTAAACAGTGATACTCTTATGAGGATGATAAATATTTTATCTGTAATTTGTGGAAGAATTTAAAGGAGTGTTGACCCTGAATAATTTAGATATTTTACATCACCGTGATATTTTAAAGGCTTTTTCAATATTTTTAATAATAGAAAATTTTTAGAACCATAGAGCTTAAACATTTTAAATCGCTGAATATATCATGAAAGCTTGATTCTTTAAAGGGAGAGGTGATATTTTAGAGGTAGATATTTATTGATTATTGATAAAATGAAACTAAATTGCTCCTAAGCAGAGAATATGTAGAGAGGGAGTTCAAACATGAAGTTATTAAATGTTTAATTTGGTTTGTTATTTGAGAATATCATAACATGATGTTCTAAAGAAGCTATGTAAGGTCTTCAGATTCAATTGACCATAATATAAGAGTCAAGAAAACATCAATTGAAACCATTATGAATTACAAATTTTGAAGATATCAAGAGATTTGGATCTCTAAAAAGTAAATTTATTGGAAGAATGGGATATGATTTCCTCTATATGAGTTCAATAGAATATCAGAGGTATTCCAAGTCTTGTATATAAGTAAGTTCATGGAGAACATTTTAGGATTGGTGATTTGAGTATAAAAATGTCATTATTCCTATCGAGATGTAGAATGATCATTTTAGGAGATATCTAATTACATGTATATTATTTTTTCTATAAAACCTTAAAATTTTAGTTTAATGGAATAAAATTTTTGATAGCATGCTTAACATGTAATGTCGAGCTCTACAAGAATTCTGATATGAAAAAGATATTATTATTTAAATGTGACCATTACAAACTATCTGTTAAATTAAAAGTATATAATGGTAATTAAAACATTATGAAAAAATATATAAAGGTTTTATATAATAAAAAATCATTTATTAATTAATAATAAATAAGTACTCACTTTTTAGTAAAGCCATTTTATAAATATGTTCTCATCAAAAATGGTTTTAATTTAATTTTGTGTATTGAAATTAAAATTTATTTCTACCCTTTTTAGAAATTTTCTTTGTAAAAATTCACAAACTTTCTAAAATCAACACGTCAATACTAGCTTAGTGTGATTTTTTTTCTAAAATGATTTATTTTTGGGTGGATAGTAAAACAATACTAATTTTTATTAAACTATTATTTGTTTTATTTAAATCAAGTAATTTAAAATCCTCTTTATATTTTGGATTTGGTTTTAATTTTATATATCTCTTTTTTAATTGTATATAAAATAAATAATCGCATAAGAATATACATTATATTTTATTTAGGGTAAAAAAACATTTATATCAAAAAAAATTTAATGCATTTTATGAATTGTTATTTAAATTATTTTCAATCACTTATAGAATTTTAATTTTGAAAAAATAATTTCATATTTTGAATTAGGTGGATAAAATATAGTAAATAAGTTGCTTTTATATTTGGTTATTAGAAATAGTAACAACTGTAAAAATGTTGTAAACAATGTAAGGGTAAAATAGAAAGAAAAAAGGATAAAATAATGGGTTAATGATTTAAAATATATGTAACACTTTCCTTTGTACTGTTATGTTCGCAGAGATCAACTAAATACACTCTAGATTCTAAAATATGGTAATTTTTTTACCACTTTTGATTGATTATAACTTTTATATTATTTTAGGAAAAGGATAAATTAAGAAAAAATGTCACTCTATTGATTTTAATTTCACTTACATGTTTTCATAGGGATAAAAATAATTTCATGAATTAATTTAAAAGTTCATTTTTAACATAAATAAATAATTTATATTATTTAACATTATTCTTTGTTTTTTTATTTTATAATTACCTTAATGTTTTACACAATGGTGGATAAATGTTTGTGAAAAAAAGATAAAAAATATAGTAAATGATATTAAAAAATTAAAAGAATAATATTTGAATTATTTATGGTTTTACATGAATTTTATGGTTATTAATAATGTATAATTAATTTTATAATAGTTTATCTTTGAAATAAATTGTTATAATGTAGGATTTAAAGTCATGTAAAATGTACATTCACAAAAATATCTGTAGTGATATTTTATGTCAAATAATATTTTGAAAAATGATTTAAAAGTTACAAATTATAATTAAACATGAAATTTTTAATGGTAAATTGAATAAAATTACACTCATTTACCATTTTGATCCACTTTTCACCTTAGTCCAAAATTTATGACCCAAAAAAGTTAAACAATGTATCAACATGGTTAATATTAAATATGGTTAATGAATTGGTTATACAAAAATTATTTAGTTTTAAATAATTCCAAAACCTATATAAATTTTAATGGTTGATTATAATTAAACATTAAACCATGTTCATCCAAATATATTCCCATTTTTAGGATTTTTAATTGAGAAAGACATTATTTTTGTTTAAATATTTAAAGCAATTCTATATGAGTCTGTGTCACAATTTTAATAGAGAACCCCCTATCCTCCCATATTAAAAATGTTTAATCCATTTATATTAAACATTATATAACATAATACCTTCCTAATTCCTTACTTATATTCCTTATCTTCTTATATAACCCGAATACCTTTCTCAAGAGGCTTAAGTTGTAAGACAAAGGGGTTCTCTCAAAGAAGAGGTAATCATATTACCCAACTCTTTCATTATTTATATCTTTTTTAAAATCCTCTAAATCAATTTTATCCATCCTATAGAGTTTAATAATATATAATAAATAAACTAATAATTTATTATTATAATGGAAAAAACATTTTACACCTCCTTTATATCAAATTTAAAATGAAAGTATCACCCGTGTGTACATGTGAACTACCACCTCCAAAAGAAGATACAATTATTTTTCTATCACATAATCATATAGATGTTTATATTGATATATTTAATGAATATATATGGAATTTATGATATAAATGTGATAATATAATTATAAAATGTATATTTTTATATTTCTTTCATTATTATTGTTAGAAAATGAAAACAATGCTAATGAGTATGTGGGGAATATAATATCCATGAATTGTGTATTACATTTATCTATATTTATATTTTATTGAAAGTTATAAATATTTATATAATAAAGATCATTTATATTTATATATTGAATAATAGTCTATATATGATGGAAATATGATCAATATGAAACGATAATAATAGCTAAATTGAAACATATATAAAAAATGGAACAGTTAACATTGGATATGGCGATGCTAATGAGTGATTGTTAACTAATGGTTAATAAGATGTCATAAATAAACTATTTATTCAATTATAAGTTTTAATATTTTTTTATGGATGTATAATAAATTTACATTTATTATACAATAGGTTATAGTGTTTATGAGGCATTTTGGGCTTGAGGTAATATTTTCTCATATCACTTTCTTTTCTGTGCGTCTTATGCCATATTCACCACATTTTTTAATAAAGTGGTGTTTATAATTACCCTTTTATATGTTATATCATGAATCTATTTGTATTAATTTCATTCTTCATTTTAATTTATTTCTTTTATGGATATTATGATTCAACAGATAAAAATGTTTTAAGGGATTTATTCTATAATCCCACATTTTAGGAAGCTGATTTATGCTTAAATTTATGATAAAAAATTTATATAATATATATCTCAAAAATATTATGTATTTTTTTCTCATTTTTTTATTTTTGAAAATTACAGTTTTTTTCCTTTTCCCCTCTCCTTATTCTCAAAATTATGAAAGGACTTTTATAAATAATATCATCTTCAATTCACACTTTGGTGAGGAATATTTTCTCCTCCATATCACTTACATCCAAAAAAATTTTAAAAATTATTTTACTATTCTACAATTGCTAATTAAGGTAATTATCACCCTTATTTAAAATTCTTTAAAAATAAATCTAATTAAATCTGCTTTTCATTTTTCGAATGAGTTACTTTTTACCAAATGTGTGAACAAAATCATTGTTCTAATGTATATTGAATTAATTCATTTTCCTGCCATCATGAATACCCTTTGTTTTGATGATTTATTTACAAGATTCCATGGTTCATTACAATGTAAATTTTAATGTTTGGAAAATGTTTACAATTTAAATAATCATTTTCAAAATGAATATAATATTTTCCTCATGTAATGTTATATTGATATTTGTAAAGGTATTTTCATATATGAAAGAATCCATTGATGTTATTAATTATTCAATGGGGTTATAATCAAATGATTCCATCATTATTATTTTTTAAAATTATTAATGAGTATGATGATGAAATCTTGACGAAACCAATTTTATTTTCTATGGGTTAAGTGATGTGCCTTTAATATTTTCAATTTTTTTCTCATCATGTTGGTGAATTAAAAGTTTTTCTATTGTGAAATTGTGATGATATAGAAGATATTATGAAAATTTGTTAACTTGATGATGAATCTATAGTTAATTGAATATTATAATAGATTTTTTTTAGAATATTACTTATTTAATGTTCTCTAATTTATTTTTCATATATTCAAGTACAATATTGTTTTCTTTTAGAAAATTTTCTTTTGGTTAATTAATTCCCTCAAATTATAATTTTTTATTTTGTCATTACTTATTGGAATATTTTTTTTTAATATTTATTTAATTATCAAATTTAATGGATTTATTTTGTTACTATATGTTGTGATTTTGTGCTTGGAATTGTTTATTTTCAATGGTTATTAAATTTTTGTTTGTTGAAGGACGTCCAATAATGGTCGAAGAGAACACGTGTATGTGTATTTTTTGAGATTTTAATTCATAAATTAGGTTACACCTATCTAACGGTAAACCTATTTAAGAGTAAAACCTTGTAAGGGTACACCTAATTAAGGGTAACATAAACTGACTTAAGACTGCATTAGGGTATATCCGCGTAAGTGTGTACCTGCATAAGGGCAGGGAAGAACTTGCATGAGGGTAGTGATGTGCTGAAAAGGTTATGTATAGGTGAAAAAGAACTTAAATAAGGCTCGGTCTAAGGATTCAAAAGATTTTTCTAGGGATGGATACTAAAACTCTTTTATATTTAATATTTTATTGGAAATAAATGGTAAAATTTCCTCACACTATGTTAAATATATTTATTTGTAGAATATTTTGGAATAAATCGTTGAATTTCAAATTTGATGAAAATTACAGTTTTTACCCTTTAAAAATCACTTTAGTGTGTTAGTCATAAATATTTTTCTATTTATTATGTGAACATGAAATAATGTGATATAATTTTTCACTTAATTGGATTCAAATTTCATTTATATTTTCATATTTATATCATGAATTGTTTTGGATTAAATGGATCATGATTTTAAAGATGGACTGGACCCTCCATATTGGAAAGAACTTCACTATTTGGGAACTAAAAACACCATATAGGATTGTATTGGGTTCAAACATAGATAGAATATATAGGTACCAATTAAAATAAAACCATACAATTGGAAGGAAACATGGTTAATTCATTTTAGTGTTCAACATGTTGATGAAAGTTTCCTTAAAATAGTTTTCTGAATATCAGTTTCACACCTATCAATTCATGAAAATTGTGCCTCCCATATACTCTATAAATTGGTATTTTTTCTCTATATGGATTTGGACTTGACATTTAGGATTTTTATTAGAGTATAAGTTTTTCATTTCCATTTCAATACACCATTTGAGGAGGGAGGCACACAATCTATGATCTCCTCCAAAATGCTCTTATTTCCCACTTCATTGTGGTAACATTGATGTTCTTGAAATAAAATCTCTATTTCTGTTGAATTTTTTCTATTATATTCAATTTCATTATTTATTCATTTAATTATTTAGGCTTTACATTAAGAGTATAAATGTGATTAGGTTATACCTTTTCTAATCCAATTCGAATGAAAATCATTTCTAGGATGACTACACTGCCCATGGAAGAGTATTTTGTTCTTAGTAATCAGCCTACCAATAACCATCTTAATTTATTTATTTTTAATAAATGGAATAATTTAATTCCCATAATATAATTTTTTAATTTATGTTTTCGTATAAATTAAATGAAGCAAACCATTTATAAATTATGTAATGACTCGAATTTCCATGAAGAAGAGGAGAATCAATTATCCTCTTCTCTAGTGAGATATCCCTCTTCATTATGTAGTGATCAAGGTGTATCTTACATATGAACTCCATATCAATTTTCATTGGATGATTTGGACAGTTATAAGAAATATCTTGAATAATATTTCTTCTATTATTGGTATCTCTTCAATTCCCTTGCACTATTTAGGTTCAATATCATATTCCCTATTTTTAGGGTGTTGGTCAGTTCTTCATTTTTATTCCCATCTTCTTTAAATATAAAGTTGAAATTGGATGAGGAGTCATCTTCACACCAAAGGTAGGTGGTAAATATATATTTCCCAAAAGTTTTATTGTTATCATATATTTTTCTTTGTGGCGCAGGCTGGCCAATACAGCGCATCACCTAAAAATGTGTTCTTCCTTTCTAATTAACTATACATATGTTATTATACTCCTGCTGACCCATTCTAAGTGTTTATAGGCTACAGAACTCAATCATAAAACCCCCTTTGGGTGTTCCAAATAAAATTAATCTTTATATATAATTTATTAATGGACCAAACACCATCTAGGTGCTCATCTTGTCCTATAAATGGAATTTTACCTTTGTGTGTAATTCCCAATTGATTAAAGAACCTCCTAAGTGATTGATCCATCATGTTTATAATTATACAGTCCTTGATGTATTAAATATCTTGTCAAAATGTAATGGGAATGGATGGAAAGGCAACATCTAATGCTATATAATTTAAAATTTTGATTGCATGGATTGTGACATCATTGGTTATTTTGGGCTTATTTACTATGATATATTAGAGGTAATCCCTCATGTTATTACTATTAGTATGATTATTCCACAAACATTGGTTGGTGAATGATGGATAAGGGAGTGTTTGAACATGATATTTCACTCTCCCTTACATTGGGCATTGTTCATGATGTATATCACCATTATAATTTCATTTGGGTGATGGGCATGATGTTCCATGTTCTTCTATATCGGGTGTGGGGCACAAAGACTCACCCCACCTATATCAAGTGATGGGCATGATTTATCACATTCATCATGCGATTTAGTTCATTTACCTTTTCTCAAGAGTATATCTCATTATAATAGTTATGTATTCCGGAGTTACACCCTAGGTCCAGCCAACACCAAGTTACCATGTATATTTGTACTTACGTCCTCACGTATTAAGTGCATATCATTTTATATAGTATAAAACTATATATATATATATATATTAGGAAATATATATATATATTTATGGATCAAAATCATTGAAGCCTATACTGAATTAGGTGAAGTTCATCTAGAGCCCTTTAGGACTCTGAGATGACTTTTAGTTATATAATTCCAGCATTGATTGTTATTCAGTCATATCTGCACACTAATTAGCTATGTACACTATTTGAATTATTTCTAGACATCAGTGCTGGTGGCTTATTGAGTTTATCACACACCCAAATCAAGTCAACTTTGGAATCTGAATATACTTTATGTCGTCATGTATGGATAACGAAAAGTTACCTACCACATATGCTTGATATGATTTACTTATTTCATGTAGCATTGGAGTAGAGGACCAAGCATATGCTCATGAGGTCAGGGTGTAAAATTTTTTCTCTTTTTTTATTTGTATAGAATGTTGTGTATATCTTCCCCTTGTTTTAATTTTTTTATATTATAATTTCATGGCACAATTGTATATAAATAAACCATTGGTCTTTTGACATTATTATAGTTGTTGTTAGTTATTTACACTTTTTTAGTTGTTTATTGTATTTTATTTATATTATTCCATATTCTTAATGTTTATTTTGTTATACTTTATTTATTTATTGTATATGTTGTACAACTATAATATGAGTATATAGACTCCCCAACATACCACTTTTTACCCTCACTACTAGCGAGAATGCTTTCGCATATGAGGATACACGCTTGATGGCATTTGTCCCACCGATATAGGGCTCTAATTGAGTTGATCCTAGGTCAAGTCATTATAAAGTGTCATCAAATATGTTTCTTTTAGTTTTGTATTAATGTTTGGGTGTTAAATAGGAGACTATGATGCAATGTATTTTGGTAATGAGAATGTTATTAGGAGTATCTAACTCATGTACAGGCGAAACCCAAATTACCTATGATGAGTTATTACTGTTTTTAAATTTCCTTTATTGAAGGTGATATGACTTCACCTTTGGGTGACGAGCTTGATCAATTATTCTATTATTATTAGTGTTATTTTAATAAGATTTATTTTATTTATGTCTCTTTGAAATGAGGGAATTCATTAGATGAATACTATAGTTACTTTAAGAGTACTATTCTATGTATTTTTCCATGTCACATTTAGTTTCATCATGCAGTTTCTTGTCATATAAAGTTAGTGTATTGTTATTACATATCAAATTGTGCTGAAATTTCTTGTAGGGTGAATAAAAATGGATTAATTAAAATTTCTATATAAATTTAAATCGTGCTTTCCCACATAGATTGATAATGACACCTTAATTATCCAATTATACCATTTTGTTGGTTTTGTACCTATTGGATATGGACTATGATATATATATATATATTAATATAGAGTTTGGGAACTCAAATTATTTAAAATATTTAAATTTAAAATAGTTTCCACTAAATGGGATTCCAATTATAATGTAAAGGGTGTTTCATCTATACCTTTTAATTGAAACTCCATATATCGGAACCCCAACGATTTGATATGAGACATAGATCCAAACCCAGCGATAATAGTGGGTATTTGGGTGTGTCTCTTAAGGTCTTATGTCTTGACCTGGTCTATGAATTATCACATAAACCTATCATTGGTGTAGGAAGAGAGGTGTGATATTTATGGGAAGACTATGTACCAATCCATGTTATTTACCAGAAATATTTGGACTATTAAATTAGCTTCTATGTAATGTTTTTTGAAATGTAGAAGCATTCCATCATGATAGGATCATGCCATATACCCTGAAGGCAGGGACAACCAAGAACTAGAGGGGGTGGGCCCTGATCCACTGGTGACCCCTCATGTAGTTCCACCTATGGAACCACTTGTTGTTACTGTTATTGGTACTGATACCCAGTTTCAAGAGGATTTATTCCACATGATGAAAAATATCCACGGTGTAACTCGACCTACCCCAACTATAGAGGAGTTAAATTAAGAGTTCCAGCAACAAAAACCACTCAAAATTTATAGGTATTGTAGAATACATATTGTAGAGTCTTGGTTGGACACTGTGCTCTCTATTTTTGATAATCTGGAGAAACCTCTATAGAAGAGTATAAAAATCACTACATATATTTTATGTGATTATTCCATGTGATGGTGGGATGTAATTAACTCAAAAAATTGACATCGAGATTTGATTTGGGAATATTTCTAGAAACTATTATATACATGCTTCATTACATATTCACTAAGGGTTGATAGGGATAGATAGTTTATGAACTTGCAGAAGGGATCAATGTCTATAAAGGAATACTTTGTTCATTTTACTAAGATGAAATGTTTCACCCAACATTAGTGAGTTATGATTTTATCACCACCAGGAAATTAAAGGATGGTATATTATACACCATCTGGTAATAGGTCAATTTTCTAATACTGACTACAATTTCATAGATAGTCATCTAGAAACACATTACTGAATTGAATATAAGGGAAGCTGATGGTCATAACCAAGGTAGTTCAACACCCATACCTGTCATTATCTATTATAGAAGACAGATGCAAAAATTCACGGTTTTATGAGGTGGTTTCTCTAATCAGACTCTTTATACTGAAAAAATATTTATATATCATAAGTGTGGGAAACCAGGACATACATAACCAAATAGTATGCAAGATACATTTCAGCGTATCGACTGGGGAAGTATGGGGAATATCTATAACTTCTTCAAGACTTTTCCACAATGTCCTAGCGAGTGAGGATCTACATATACCACTTGTTTTAGAGTAGGGACATCAATATCTCACCAGGTAGGTATCTAAAATACCATCAGTCTCTCAGGTCAAGGTGGTGGTGGAGGAAGAGGTAGTAAGACTCTTGAATTACAATACCAGTAGAGAAGGTATACTGAAGGTAGTCAGGCTGTGACACCGTGATATGGTATAAACCAATTACATGTAGTAAAGCCTATTACAGATGATTATAGTGCCAGAAATTCTACTGTTTGAGGTATTATTCTAACAGCCTATACTTTTGTGTTTTCATTATTTGACACATGCACACCATATTATTTTATATCTGATATAATTATGGTGAATCTGGTCCTTGAGATAGAAAAATACTGTAGTGTGGTGAAACTCGATACTACATTGTGTATTTCATCAAAGATTATTCACCATCATAAATATTTTACCTTTGAGATAGGTAGATATCACATTGTATGAAATTATTTCATCATCGATGTGAAGGGGTTTTCTTAAATCATCATGATGGACTGGTTAGTATCTTATCAATGTCATATTGACATTAATCATTGTATGGTGAAATTTATATCAACAGAGGGAAGTAGGAATGTACACAAAGGAGAATTAGATATCCAAGTGACATGGTTAGGAATTTAGAATCAATGGTTAGGTAGATTGATAGACCATATTCCCAAAATATTCTTGGATTATCATGGGTTAAGACCCCCTTTTTCCTCCAGTAATTGATCATTTCAAGTTTGTCTTCTCTGACAACTTGTATAGGATACCTATAGTGAGATAGGTAGAATTAAAATTGAGATAGTTTCTATAGAGGAAGAAATGTCCATTCCACCTTATAGGATGACACTGATAGGTCTTTTAGATCTCAATAAATATTTAGAGTACCTAGAGGATAAAGGCTTTATATGCCTTATCAATTCTCCTTGGGGTTCACCGGTCCTTTTTTCTAAAAAGGTGAATGGTACCCTCAGTCATTTAATGGATTAATATAAATTGAACTAGCTTATTTCAAAGAATCGGTATCCACTTCCTTGAATATATGACCTATTTGATCATATTAGAGGTTAAATGGTGTTTTCAATTATTTATTTGAGGTGAGGCTATCATCATGTACATGTAAAATATTCATATATACAACATATCTCTCTCTGGATAAGATATAGTCTCTATGAGTACTTGTCTATATCGTTTGATCTCACAAACAAACCTATAATTTTTATGTCCTTAATGATTCAAGTTTTCCACCACTATCTGGATTATTTCATGGTAGTCTTTCTAGATTAAATCTAAGTGTATTTGTAACACCTCAATGTTTATTGAATTTATATATATTTTCAATATTTTTCATTTCACGTGACACTAAAAATAATTCTTTATATATATATATTAAAACCCTATTTCAAACATTCCTTCCACACACAATACCGACTTGGATTTCACTACACACAATACCAATATGTCTTGTGCAACACACAACACCGACTTGACATATGTTGCATACAACACTGAGTTTCTACGAAATATATATATATATATATACATATATAATTAATTAAATGATATAATTATAACCTAACCATTATAAATAGTTACAATATTTTTAATAACAACTTTCCAAATAATTTTTATAATATTTTTATATAAATAAAACATATTTATAATGAAATATTTGATTTTTGGTAAAGTCCTTCTATGTTTTAAAACATGGTTTTCTCAAATAAACTACTTCTAAAAATGAATGTAATATTAGACTCTTTTAGAAATTAAATTTGATAAAATAAAACTCATTTTTCAATTCAAAACATTGAAATTATCCTAGGATGAATTTTTGGTATTTTTCTCAGAAAAATTATTTTTTGATAAGTAGTGAAAAATATTGCTTTTAGTTAAAATTGCCTTTTTTTGTAAAATTAATTATTAATTATAATTGATATTATAATTTTTTTGAGGGTAAAATTAATTAAATATTACATATATTAATAAAATTTAATTCATTATAATCAATTTTCACTTTGAAACTGAATATAAAATCGTAACAAACTATTGAATTGTTTCATACTTTAAAACTTCGTTATTTTGTCCCATCTATAGGATTAACACTTATCATAACATTTCTTCTTCTTTGAATTGGATTTTTAAAATCTAGAATATGCCATTTTATTCAGTCTAATATTTATAGTATAACAATACTATGTTAATTTTTTACCAAAATGATTAGTAAAAGTTATTAAAATTAATCATAACAGTTAAGGACAAATTAAGCTTAATTACGGACTAAACCTTATAATTAAGGGTTAAAATGACCTATATAATTGTAAAACATCAATTGGTTTTACATATTTATTCTATAAAACTTCCATTATTTATTTTGGATGATTTTTATGATTTTTTTTATATAAGAACATGTGCACACCTAACTTGTTTCTAAAAATTACAACTGAGTCCATTTCCTTCCCAATAAAAGGCCACCACCTCTACCCATTCCTCACAACTATCAAACCATTTAATATCATCCACGATATTTCCAATTAGCCTAAAAAAATAAACCCTTTGACTTTGATTCCTCCTCTTGGGAAAAAATCTTCTCAAGAAATATTTTTGGCACAAACCAAAAGGAGTTACTCGACGTAGAGGTAATGTATTCTCTTATGATCCGTTCATTTATTTTAATTCTCTACCCATATACTCTATTTATTACATTATTTTGTGATAAAAAAAGTATAAAAACTATAGTATTATGCTTTTATGAAAAATTTTTTACTTAAACTTACACACACCTCCATATAAGGAATATTTAACACACTGTTTCTATATACAACAAACTCCTACCTCATGAAATGATGATTGTTCATTTCATCTTTACCACTAATCATGGTGGCCATTATGATGGAAAATATGTTTATATATTTCATATATTATATTTAATATGAATTTATGTTTCTTTATTCCTTTTAAAACAAACATTTATTTACATTACATTTTTTTAATACGATAATCTTGTTTGAGGAAGTGTGGACTACCACCCCCTCAAACCAATGTGATTCCTTCACAGACCACATGGAATGTATTAGGTATGAGTTTAATGAAATTTTATTATATATATGAAATATTAAAGATAATATAATAATGATATATATATATATATACATATATATATATATATACATAATTCACTTACAAACTTTCTTTCAATATGACA
The DNA here is from genome assembly GCA_963277665.1 of Viscum album. NCBI lineage: Eukaryota > Viridiplantae > Streptophyta > Magnoliopsida > Santalales > Viscaceae > Viscum > Viscum album. Next base: position 1,773,191,967 of record OY728153.1, on the reverse strand, counting down.
ATAAAAAACAGAAACAACGTTCATGCGTACGTACGACTTACCTTATCCATGAACAATGTATTCTATTTCATAAATATTTAGGATATAAATTAATATAATATTAATATAATGGATATATATTATATTTATATCAATATTAACATTATGTAATCATTATATAAGTATATGGACAAAAGACGTAACCAATTAAGAAACATGCGAAGAACAAAGTCAATTTTACCCAAAGTGAATCCTTAACATAGGATTGTTAAGAAGATGGTAATATAAGGTTATAATAAAACCTTATATAGTAATAGATATAATAATATGATTCTTTAAAATATTTATAATAAAATTATATTTATTATATAGTAATTATGTATGAGTATGGAGAGAGTCAGGACACAAGGTAAAAAGAATTCATCTTACTTTTAATTTATGTGAGATACATATTATGTTCAACACTATTTCCTTTTGTTTGGTGTATATACTACCCATTATTTTATTTTATGAATATTATAAATAAATTTATGGTTACTCGCATGTCCATTTTATGATTCTTCTTTCATGTGTTTTAAGTTCCAAATATTACTAAATCTGTAAAATAGATTTGTCTCAATTTCTCTTTTTTGTGACTCATGTTTTTTATGCACCTAAAATATTTATTCAATGTGAATATACATCAATTTTACATGTTGTATAATTAATATCAATATTTTACTGATATTTTAATCATAAATTAATTTAATTTCTTAAATGGAGAGTATGATATCAAGTTACCATGTTATAACAGTTTATTGGGACAACCTCATCGCTTTTCGAGATTGTTTATGTTTATGCTTAATTTGATTAAATATTATGATTAATCCCTCAAATAAATAAATTTCTTTTATTATAATATGTTTATCCATGATATACTCATGTATTGGTACCATTTTTAAACTCTTTGGTCCAAAATATAGTCAATAAAGTGTTTTTAAAAAATCCGACTTTACCCTCCCTTCAGTCGAAAATCTATGTTTTCTAAAATGTGATTACAAGAATATTATACCACTATCCTATAAGATTTTAAATAATTTTTTAAACATTTTTTCTTTTACAAATCTCTTCAAGGGAATATTTTTTTCTCTTTTCAAATAAGGCATTCGTTGTAACTTTTTATTTCACTAAAGGAATGTTCTTTTTTAATTTATACGAAATATACAGATTTACCCAACGTCATTCCTTAGAATAATCCTTTTCATTTTTAAATGGATAATATTTAAAAAATAGTTAAAATTTTATTATCAAGTAAAAAGGTTTTTGAAATGGATTGAAGTCTTATTTATATGATTTCAAGGTATATTCTATGAAAATTATTTTTAAATGGTTTTATGTAATAATAATAATTTTTCAAATAAGAAAGAATATTTTCATCAATAAAAACTTTTAAATTATATTTAAAAACTATTTTCCATCTAAGATGACATATTTGGATGTTACTCATGCCCTTTTTAGAAATTATAAAAAATTTCCATTCTTATCCTTTCTATGAATGGGTTATTCTTAAAGTCATAGTTTTGATGAAACCTGTTTCTCTTTGACGAGATATATGTTTATGAAATATATTTTTATTTAATGGTTTATGATTCAATGAAATGGTTATGAAATCTATCTCTTTTCCACAGGTTATGATTTTATGAAATGTTAATGATACCCATTTCATTTTATTGGTTATTATTTGATTTTTATGAGACCTATATCTTTTTATGGGTTATGAAATGATGAATTTTTTATTATCTTGTCACACACGTGTGAATGATTTCACTATGAGATTGGTGTGACCTATATGTCCCACCAATTCATTGGGTAATGATATGTTTTAAATAAGCTGTAAGGGTACATCATTTTTATCCTAAGACCAAAAATAAATATGGTTTCATTGTTGTAGCCTAAGCCCAAAAAGAAATAGGGTGTATGGGTTGTAGCCCAACCATAAATGAAAGAGGGTACATGGTTAGTAGCCCAAAACCAAAAAGAAGATGGTACATGGTTTGTAGCCCATGCCTAAAAGAAAGAGGGTACAAGGGTTGTATCCCAAGACTGAAAACAAGAAGGTACATGGGTTATAGCCTATGCCTAAAAGAAAATGGGTACAAGGGTTGCTAGTCTAAGATCGAAGTAGGTATATGAGTGATATCCCAAGACTAAAATGTTATAAAGGACATGGTAGGTATCCCTAACATAAAAGTTTCTATTATTATATGTATGCCACAAAATCTATGTCTTATTTCTTAGTTATGATTTCATGGCTCATGATAATTATTTCCTTCTGATTCATGTTTCATGAACATTCAAGAATTATCCCATAACTCATGTTTATGACCTTTGATATTCTTGTTTTTTTATCCTAATGTTACAATCACATTATCATAAGACCATTTTCATGTTTTTATTATATGTATCCCATGTTTACACTTAATAAGTATATAATATCATCCCTTTCTAAAGATTCCTTTATCCAGGTAATGAATAAAGTTTTTAGGAGGAAGTATTAAAGGAGGAGATCTGTAGGGGATATGGTTAAGATCTTTCACTGGGAAGAAGATTTTGTTTCATAGTTTCTAAATACACTAAACTATTATAATCCCCTGGCATGTATTTTAGTACTTTATTAAATATTCATTTAAAAATATGTAATATCTATTTCTGATTTTTTGATGTGATGAAAATCGTCTATGAGGACATGCTGATTGTTTCCTAGATTCCCACATTCCAAAGACATGTGAAATTCATCACTTCTTCATAGATATTTTCTTCTTGATCAGAACATGATGATGGAACGTCAATCCCTCCATCCATTTATTCCTCCCTAGAATTTGTTTCCTATTACGAGTCTCCCTTAAAGATTAATACGTTGTTGGTGAAACTCTTCCGGATGCAATATCATTTTGGATGCTGTTTAATTATGCTGATTCTATCAGGACATTCCAAAGGGGTCAAGTCAAGGTCGTGAACTTTGGTCAGGAGAGTAGTAACATTGGGCATCATTGGCGTGTCAAGATGATGGAACACTAGTACACCTGAATTTTTTCTTATAATAGGTCTTCATGAGGATTCCAATGACTGAGGAATCCCTTATAAAATTTGGCAAATTTTATGCTAGAGGCATGTCTTCGGGGTTTTCTCAGATTCCCATATTTAACACAGGGTTTTCCATGAGTTTAATGTCTATAGGAGATGGATCAGACAAATCCCAACACCGATGGGAGTGGTCCAGATTGGTACATACCTTGGAGGGAGAACCTAGAATGTTTTACTGGTTGGATGTGTTGAAATTCCCAATAAGGATGGACCCAGGATAGTGTTTCCCATAATGGGGAAGTTTTCACCCCGTGAAGGCTGATCAGGACATCATATAGGGTAGATTGGAGGATGGTTGGCCCCGAAAAATGGGGCACAAAGGTTTACCATTGGCTAGGAGTGAACCTCACAGAATATTCATACATACCCTATTTAGAAGACAAAGATCAAAACTCATGTAGTTCAAAAGGGTGAGTCATGGGATCGAGGTGTACAAAATGGGAAACTACCATGAATCATGTTGGGTCTTACTTGTGGTTATAGGCCTAAGTGCTACAGAGAGCACTGAGACGAATGAGGCTTACACATGGTTATCTACCCGAATAGATGGCATGATTTCACCAGGATGTGGTAGCCCAGGTAAAATGAGGATGGATATGGATGAAGTGTAGAAGGGTGGAATGAATGGGGATGGAACTCAGAACCTATATAAATGTGATGATATCAAGATTTAATCTCATGGAGGTTTTCTAAGTGTCCTTATGGTAGGTAATCATAGTGTTCATAGTTCTCGAATGGGGTGATGAGTCACCTGAGGAGGCATCTCGTGAGAATTAAATGTGTGGGTGGGGACCTAGAGGAAATAGAACCCCTGGGTTAAGGCATGATCTTCTTCAAACACAAAGGCTCAAAGTAAAGTATAGTATGGGACATGGGTTATGGGATTTAACCTTAGGGATTCTTCCAACATATCCTTGTATTAGGGAATCAAAGTCCACATAGTTCAGATATGGGGAATATAATTAGAGTGTACGCATAGGACAACAACATAAAGACATGTTGGGGCTTATGCGTGGTCAGAATCCCATTACAAGAGGGAAACTCTTAGTTGGATAAGTATGGATTGAGTGTGGGGGGATTATGCATGGTTAGATGCCTGAGAACTGGTCTGACTCCACATAGGTGTAGAATAATGATGTTGGTCCCAAAAAAGTGGATATTGAAGTTTACAAGTGTTTGGGGTTGAACCTCAAGGAGGCTTCCTATGAACCCTTTCTAGAAGAAAAGTAACAAAACCCACGTATTTCAAAATTATATAGTATAATTCCATGAAAGACAATAGGGGAATACAATTTAACAATATGCACAATGAGGGTAAACTGATGTGAACTTGTCAGGACTGATGGGTGATGGGATTGAACCTCAGGGAGGCCTCCTACATACCTTCATTGAAAGGCGAAAGGATCAAAGTCCATATATTTTGGTAAAGAGGAGCGTAGGGCTTACACGTGATTGGAGATCCAAGAGGATGTCATGGTCAACGCTTACTATAAGCCCTTGTGAGTCAGGCTTGGTGTGAGAAATAAAGGGTTGAAATTGACTTGATGATCGTGTCATGAAATGTGGGTCAATAATGATTATAGCGGGGCTTACACATGATTAGTATCCCAAAGGGGAAACAAGTGCTTATGCATGGTTGGAGGCCCATGATAATAATATTGGGACATAATCTATGATAGAAGCCTAAGAAGGATGTCCAAATTTATGATGAGGATATGGTCATAATACAAGGATCACCCTATCAGGATGGGTCAGGGCTTACGTGGAGACTTCTTGAGGAGCGCATGGAAACAATGTGTAGAGGGAGAGGGGGAGTTAGAGGTTAAAGGTTCCCATATCCTTCTCGGTCCTCTCGGGCCTATCACTCATGCGGTGGTCATAGTTTTACATCATTTGTTAAGGTCATGGGTTCTTATCAGTTTTACGTCCTACATCTCAGATGACGAGGACTTAATCCTCACCCATTGAAGTTACAAAACTTGTACCGACATGAACTTGGGGAATGTAAGACACAAGAAATTCCATTGGTGAACGAGGATGTGGAGTGATCCATTCAAGGGTCCATGATAGCATGTCTATTAAAAAAATCAATATACCTTAGCGTGCCTATGTGAAGAAGCACAATGTAGGGCAACACAAAATGAATCACCAACCGAGGGACCTTGAAATCACTTCATACAAGCCTAGAGGGACACACCAAAGAAGTGTGAGCAAGAAAGGGGTGTTGCGCATAAGAGGGGCTTAGACATGGTGCCATAGGGTAAGGGAAATAAATGTAGAACACAAGAAGGGGTGTGTACACGGTAGAAGTATTGCATGCCAGATGAGGGGATGTGTACAAGATGGAATGTTTGCACACAAGATTGGGGCCGACATGAAAGATGGAAGCCTGCGAACAAAATCAAGTGTTAGGGGTGAAAGAGTCACTGCACAAAGGAAAATGTTGAGTGAAATAAGGATATTTTTCATGAATGTTTTTTCGAGTGAGTGGAAATGGACGGGGATCAAGCCCTAGTGTTCCCACCCAAAGGAGGATCCCTGTGAGTTCTTTCACGCAAGATCAAATACCTTGAGGTAATGTCTTTCACGCAGTTTTGGAAGGGTCGTCTTATGCGTAGTATAGTTGTGTTTCATATTCTGGAGTGGTACCCTAGAGTGAGGGGGTAAACTTCTATTTATAGATGAAAAATTCATTGGCAGCACGCAAGGGGGCATGCACACAAGTGGCATTTAATATCGCATTTGGAATAGAAGATCTTGCACGTGGTCCATTTTCTTGGGTTCTAGATTAATTTATTTATCACATCATAAGTGTCAAATTTTTGGATGGTTTATGCAGAAGAATCCATTTTATGTTGCATTAGGCATGCCAGTTCTTACGCGCACCTCGCATAGGTGTCTTGGGATTGTCCACTGATATGAAATATGCCTTCAATTTGCTCAAAAAAGGCTCATTCACAATATTAACTGAAATTCTATGCCAAAAATCCCCCCCTCAGAATATAAGTAGAAAGGGGACCAAAAGGTCATGTTCCGAGGGTAACACTGATGAAAATAATCAATTATTGGCGCTGTGTGCAAAAAAGGGTGATACGATGAACAAAACCCTTCCGTGTGCACAAAAGACCCAGTCCACACCTATAAATAGGTGGGGGGGGTTATCCTTCATACCTATAGTCTCACATGAGATAGGTGACTTTTATCTCTTACACGAAAGATAATCCTTTCCTCCTGAAATACCTTGAATTCATTTGGCATCTTGTGTGAAACCGCAAACTCGTTCACGCCACTGCCAACTCTTGTGTGTACCTAACATAGTTATTTTCTTTTCAGGTCCTAAGCCGTTTTACACGCAAAAACCTTTCTTTTTCACCAAAACTACATTATTTATTTAAAGAAACTTTGTGAATTTTAGGACCTACCGAAAATGGCTACTGAATAGACAGATGTTGAGAGGGAAGTTGCTGCTGCTGCACGTAGGACCGAGATAATCACTAACCATCAAATTCTTCATGTGAGAATGGCCATATCCAATTAATAGATGCAATTTATCATGATGAAAATAATCTCAAAAGGATTATTTTCTGAGTGATGGTATACAGATATAGAACATTTTTGTTCTGAAATAAGAGTCGATGGCAGGCTTCGAGACTGATGTGCCACAGTCATGGGTGACACGTGAGGATAGCATTCCATGATACAAAATCATGAAAAATGGTCACCCTTCTAGGGAAACACCATACATGGATATTTACATCCTGAATCCGAGGACAAGGACTATTGTGGGGAGCGATCCGGCTCCTGAGCAATCTCTAGCTCACTATACGAGCACTTTCTGGAGTAGCATCACCGATGAGACAAATGGTTGGACGGAATGGGACCTTAGTTTTATGGGAAACATTACGAGTGAATGGTTATCAATGTACTGGGTATGCTAGATATGAAAGAATTTTGGGGTGGAGTTGCAGTCTATCAGGTTGTTTCAATCTTTTTGGACATCATAGTTCCATTTCTACCATCAGCAAGACCTGGTGCCATATCTATTCATCCATTAGTCCCCCAACACAAATACTATCCACCTTCAACATGGGGAGGTGCGAATCAGACTTTGATACATCCATTACATTTTTGGAATTCCCCTATAAGGGTACCAGTATTATGAGCTCCTTCTAATAGAGAACGTTTCGGAAGACATGATGCACACCCCCATTCTGACATGGCAACTATTAGAGATGGATAAGGAGAAGATGAAAATCAAGTTCATCCTGAACGATATATCCTATTAGGGATAGTTCAACCTGTTGTTGTGGTCGGGAAAAGAAGTGAAAATGATAGTCCAAGGGAAGCAGTTCCCAAACACGTCACAGAGGGGGGAGGTAGGATCATATTGGATGGTCCTGGAAGCAGGAAAGTACCAATCCTGGGTATTCATCTTAATCAATGGTTGGGTCCCAAATTTACGATATGATATGTTCCTTGATGCATTTTTGAGTGGGTGGATACATACAGTAATGTACATGAGGATGGGGGTCTGTCTAGGGACATTGGTGATGGCCGGAATAATGGAAGCCTAGAATAAGGTCAATCTGGGAGTGCCTGTGTTGACCAAGTTATACCACATTCTGGGGCACATTACAAGAGAAAGTATGACAAAGTGAGTATTCATACCATTCTAGATTATTCATGGATGGGTTGTAGCTCATTGTGGTGGGTATGACTTTCCGAATTCCATCCCCACTCTAGGTGATGGTCTGCAGCTGTCCCTACTAAATATTGTTGTAATTCACCTGTTGATTATTAAAGATAAAGGTATAAATCTCAAGATCAGTAACCATGTGCATTTATACTTCCAAACATTTCAGAACCTAGATGGCTAGATGGTCGACTAGGGGCGAGGACCATTGGAGTAGATGGAATACTTGAAAAGTATTAGGGGTGGTGGGCTGATATCCCTGATTAACGGGAAAATCTTCTCTGGACACTATATTCCATAGAGGTTTTCCAGGTAGTTTGGGTGCCTACAGTAGATGCAAAAGAGAGTATATATAGGGTTTTGGGAAGAGTGGCATCCCAAAATACTTCAAAAACTATGGGTCATGTTTACGAATGATGGATTTCGTGATGTCATTACCATTCACCTACTGATGTTAATGCTGACCTCTCAATAGATTATGTTGACCATTGGGTAGTGGCGTATCGGAAAGCGATTCTGCGGCAATGCATGCAGAAGATCATGGTGGCCAGTGTTGAGTCGGAAAAATGAGGAAGAAGACGAGGTGATACTGGGGAATTGTTTACAGTAATAAGCTAGGCAGCTAGAACGATGCGGGATGGAACATAAGCCGTAGGAGCATCACAAGGTGAGAATGCACCTCCTCCTTCTAAAGTGAGGTGGTACCGTTTGCATCCTCATGGTCTAGCTAGGGAACTACCTGATAAGTTACTAAGAAATATTCTAATGCCAAATGACAACGCCATTTTTCCATCTATATGGTCTTCCTAAAGGACTTTACGATAATCTATGTCCACTTAAGAGCTTTGGTGGAGATTGGTGTGCACTGGGCTTGATCTTCTAGATGTTGGATGTATTCAGGTGGTGGAGAAGGCAGAATTTCATCACCTACATTTGTATCTTACAACCATGGATATTTATGCATGGCAATGGGGGTATTATGACGAACATCATCTTCTCATGAAAGTGATTCTTTGCTAGGAGCACGACTTGGAGAAACTGATGTCCGAAGATGGAAATGACAAGGAAGAAGAATAATAATAATAAGAGGAGGAAGAGGAAGATTATGGAGAAAAAAGAAAGATGAGGAGGATAGAGGTGAGAGAGCTTGTGGTGAGGGGCCTATAAAAATAGAATCCTATCAGAGAATACCACATGGGAGCGGTGAAATGTTATGCTATGATGTGGAACTGGTCAAACAACTCAAGGTGAGTGTCAACTATTATCTCTACCAGTCTTTATCTTTTCACAATTCAAATCCACTAACCAAACTCTTCCCTATTCAAGAACACATCAATGATGATAGTTATAAATTTCCCCTCAAAGGGGATAAGAATGTACCCATGGATATGGAAGGACATCCTCATGAATCTGTATCTGGAATCTAGTACAGAAGAAGATCGACCATGGCTACAGTGGGTGAAGTGCCAACAACAAGTGAAGTGGTTAGTAGAGAGCTAGTATGAGCAGCTAAAATGGAGACCTCAGAGTCTCAAGTTGTTCCTGCCTCTAAGAAGGATCCAGCGCCAATCATTGTATTAGAAAGTGCCGAGGGATATCCTATGGTGGAAAATAATGTTAGGACTTAGGAACTCGATACCACTTCTCTTATCTCTTATATGTTTCTACCATTGTAGTCTTGTATATTATTTAGGGAACTCAGCTGACCAAGGTATCGATTCTCATTGTGGTGATCACAAGATTAGAGGCTCAACAAACTATTGTTTCCGAAACATCTATGGGAGCTCTAATAGTGATTATACTAGTTCACACAGAACCAACCATTCAAACTAATTCATCCCTATTACCTAGTGAAAATAATATGGAATCACAGGTGATGCTACCACCAGGTTTGAGCTGTAGGATGGTAGGGGTGAGGTCACTGAAGAAGAAAGGATGCTAGAAGAGGACCATATCACTGATATCATGTCTATTTTTCCTAAGTACATGCCTGTATACCCTGCTAATATAAAAAAATCATGATGCAGTTGAGTAGAGTCATAAGAGGCGACACAAGGCATGGATGTTCATCAAACACTTCCTTAGTCAATAAGAGGCAGAATGGATGAGTCATATTGGGTCACTTTTCACATGGCTATGCTTTCTATGTGCTGGAGGGGTTTATGTTCACCATATCCATATAACAATCTATGATTATCTAGTTTATAAGATTTCAGAGAGTAGCCAATGATTTGATGCTTCCTGGTGTTTGAAGAAATCAGAGAATATCCAGAAGATTCTTGAGGCTGAGAATTATGTTTTACGCCTTTAAGTGAATGAAAATGAATGAGATTCATCTATTACAAGCCATTACAAGATTATTGAATAGTTGAAATCACAATTTGAGTATTCCTAGGGGAAACTGGTGTAGGTAATCTATCAAATGATTGAATTCCACGCTGAGTGGGAGAAAATTCAGGTCAGGGACAATGAGTTCCACTGTATAGTAGGTGATGAAGAAAGGGATCTCCAGGAGCAGGATACAATCATGGAGGACACATGCCATAAAGTGGCAGTACTGAACCAATTCATTAAAGTGTATGATCCATAGGGCCCATGTTTTGGTTAAACTTGTGAAGTGTACTTCCTTCTTTGTTTACATATCCCAAACTGCATGCATGACTATACTATTTTATTTCTTGTTTTAATTAGTACATGTAGATCATAACTATAGAGTAACTAGTGATTAGTCCCTAAGATCACATGGGTCATACCTGGTGTGAGATACAAGGGAAAACCATATAGAAGTTAAATTTATTTGTGAGAGTTCCAACTAAACATCGAATACTCAGGGTCTGTTGTTAAATTACTACTCAAATTATTTATGTGGAGAGAGGCTATGAATGGAGGGTAGGTCTCCCGAAACAGCCAAATTTGCTTCTCAATGTGCTCTAATGCACGAGCGGTGTAACTCCAGGGTTGTTAAAATCCATCCAAACTAAAGGGAATGGGAGGTGTGAGTCAAAATACCCAAAATTAGAAATGCAGTGATGATGGCGAGCTAGCACAAGATAACGTAAAACCTTATTCAAAACACAATAGCTATAATGCTTTCTTGGAATGGGAATAAACAAATGAAGTCAAACCACTGAGAATATTTGAAATCATTAGGCTGAACACAAAATGTCATCTGATTCCTTACAGAACTCTTTCCTAGGATGGTAGGTGAGAAAAGTGACATCAAGATAGTCTATTGGGGGTTCCCTCAGAGCGAGAAAGGATGAGGATCCAAATAAAGGGAAAAAGAGTGGAGATGGATTGATGGGATGTTTGAATGGAGTGAAACAATATTGAAACTACACCACTCTAACGAAAGTGGATTGGGTGGGTGTGTCGGTATGAATCAAGATCAAAATTCTTCCCAAGCAGGAACTCTCTAGTGAGGACCTTGAATACCATGTATTTTTATGTCATGAAAATGAGGATGATAGACACACATTTTTAGCGTCATATGGTGATGATGATGGGAACCCTCAAGGAGGAACATGCAGCATGGTGAATTGCCGGATCTGAATGGGGAAAAATGAAGTCCACATGACACATTGCACATTCTTGAAAGAGGGATAGGGAAAAGAGGCTAGAAATATTAAAGGGGTTGTGGCTAGACCATAGATGAGGAGTCTAGGTGTCACTACATATCCCATGAGAATATGAATAAAGAAACATATAGTTTTTTAAATTCCATGAAGTTTAACAACATGTAGTATAAATGAATGATATCATAGTTTATGATCAAAGAGTTCATACTGTAGGGAAGTGTGGTTTTCCCATGCAGGTAAAAACCTCACCCAAATACCTTAGTCCAACGAAGCCATGATCGATGTGGGAAACGAGGGAGGAGTTGATATTTACAACACATGGAATCACACAGTAGGGAATGAAGGTGTGGAGTCAATGATGACCACATGACACTAGTTTATCTTTTCAACACATAAAGGTGCACAGAGAGATAACAGCGAGGATGTCAAAGCTCTATCTGAAAAGGATGAAATGGAAATGGATTTGAATAAAAAACCAATATTTAGGGAATAATGGAGATGGTATAATGATGGTGGATAACTATTGACCATATTGAAATCACAGTATGCATATCGTGTGACCTGGGATGGGAAAAAACAAGTGAGGGTCGACCGCTAACCATATTCACAATGCGCGAACTATTTGAAATTTCATTCAAGATCTTCTATGAGTTTGGATCCACAAGGGAGGAAATCTATAACGCTGATCATCCATATAAAGGCTCGGTCAGTGGATCATTAATGGGTTTTCAAAAAAAATCAGTTCCATGAAATGGTTCCACCAAAACGGTGGCACCGATCACGGAATCATCGGTCATGGTCACACACCAAAACGGTGGCACCGCGACGGTATCACCATGACGGTGGCACCATGTCGGTGGCACTGTGACTGTGGAACTACTATGGTGTCTCACCAAATGGTGTACCACCCTTCGTTCTTTTCCCAATTCCTAACTTTTTCCACTCCGGCAACATATCTTTTGATGTAAAAATGGTTCAGTACCCCTTTCAAATCCATTTAAAGCCCATAAATGATATCTAAAATCCACCCACAGCAAGGTGACCCTTGACCTGCCAAAACATGTGGCTTTTTCCTTGGGGCCACACTATTTTCCCATACTTTCCAATTCCCCCAATGTTACATGTTTTCCTCTATTTAAAGAAAACCCTTTGACTCACAACTGATATGGCCACCTCTCCAATGAGAATTATTAAATGACAATTAATTCCATCATGTGTAAGTGCCCAACCACATGGTGAAACCATGATCCACTTTTGAAGTTGTTCACAATTCATATCCCTTGACTCTAGGATTATAATTTTTATCACACATGAATTCTTTCTCCTTCTTGGCAGGTCTCTTTTCCCTTCCTGGGTGCATTTAGAACCCCTTACTGAGGAAAGTGGTGGGCTTGTGCTAGAGATTTTCTACTCTCTTGGAGTCCTCGAAGTTCATCCCATGTAAATCATGAATCCGCAGTTCTTAGCACGTGGAGAGAAGCTTCAATCGTTAATCATCCAGGTAGGGTTTTCCCTTTATCTCTCTTGACTGTGTATCATGCGGGGTGGGTATGATGATGTTTCTGTTGAGATGGATGAAACCAAAACATTAAGAATAAAATAAATAGTTTTAAATAATGAAGGGGTGTGTTTGATCCGAACTCTTTAATATTTTCCTATATATTGTGAATTGAATGGGATTACGTCCATTGAAAATTGTGGCCATCAGTGGTCATTTTCGTGCACACTAATGAACCTCTATTTTCTGTATATCATGTGATTGAATGGTAGTAACATGGAAACTAGTTAATCATGTAATATAGGATGATTTAAATAGTTGCCCAAAGAATAAGAATCCTTGTTTGGTCACCGCGGTTAATCAAACGGGAATACGGAACTAAAGAAATGGTGTGTTTAAATCTGAAAACTCCCAGGCTCTGTTCTGGTGATGTTTATGGTTGATGCTTGTGAGGCGACATGGATGGGGATGGGATCCCCTATGGTACATTTGTTGGTTTTTGGAGCTAAGGCAGTGTGTGTCCATATTTTGGTGCATGGTTTGGTCCTAGTACTTCGAGGGATCTCATATATCCCTTTTATTATTGTGACTTTACGAGAGAACCAGGTGTAAATGCTTAAATTGCAGCTTGGCTATTTTTTCCTCCTTGGCTAGTGACTATTCCTGTTAGTTTCCCAGTAGTAGAGAATTACATTAAATAGAATTACTTGAATATGAAAACAAGAATGGGTTCAATGGGGAATTGTTTTCCAGGAATAATTTGTGACATGGATGTGGTCGTGGTGCTTCTATGAATGAATAATAATGAGGGTGTTTGTGTATGGGATGGTTTTGGAACCCCTAGGTTGGTATTATTTCTTGTTTACCTATATGTATAAATTATTTCTTATGTTTCTTATTTTCTCCCCACCCAAGTTGAGCACTTCGTGCTAAAATCCACAATTTCATGGGGGAGGGTGTTTTTCCCAACACTCCTATGAGTGGATGGTTATTAGCTTCATTTCTGCTCCCTTTCTCGAGTAGCCCAAGATTATTTGGAAGTCTATGATGGAATGAGGTCCATTATAGCCCAACATTCTTCGATCATGGTACGTTGAGGGGGTTGGCCTAGGTGTGTGCGGGTAGGTTGTTTCCTATATGTCTTTGGGATAAGGCCCATGTGTCTTCGGGCATGGCGGTAGTTGTTCTGGCCCAGGTGTGTTTGGGCGTGGTTAGGTTTTTTTTTGTGGCCCCGATGTTTGCAGGTTGAATGTTTGGTTGTGACCCATATGTTTGCGGGTGGGATGTCTGGTTGTGGTATCCTAGGTGTGTGCATACGAGGTATGGCAGTGGGACTGCCGTGAGAATGGATAGAGAGGTCTCATGCGTAGGATGTCTTCAATAACGAGTGGGAAAGTGGTGCGGGGTACCCAAACATGGATGTGTTATTACTATTATATTACTTGACTTGCGTTATTTGAGGAGTGTGCCTTGGTGAGTTTTGAGTGGATAGTTTTCTTATTAGGTTCTTGGTTATCTTGTTTTCTCATAGGGCATTAGAATGCCTCTCCACTTGTGAACGAGGGATTTTGGTTTTCCTTACTGAGTATACCTGTATACTCACCCTATCTATATATACTACATTCAAGTTTCCAGGAGGATATCGGGAACTGTGTGGGGCCGTACTAGTTCGTACTTTGGGACAGTTTCTGTTGCTAATTTTTTTGGTATTTTCATTTGGAGTTTTATTGTATTATATCACTTATTATTGAAACATGAATATGGGAAATGATTGTTTGGGATTTACTTTTACTTCTAGTTTTGGTGTTTTTTGGTACTTACTATATTATCTCCTGATCATACTAAATAAAAAGGGAAATTCCATCTATTTTATGCATAATTCCATACCCTTGGTGCTAATATCCACTCCAGGACCTATTAAAGGCGGGTCTTGGGAGTCATTATATATCCTTCAACTTGAATAAGGAAGGGTCTGGCAATCTGCTACCCCATCCCTCATCTCGGTGAAGGCAGGTCGTGACAGAATGGTATTAGAGGAAAAGAGGTTGAGAGATATGACGGAGATTGGGGTTAGGCATAGTGAGGATTTAATGAGACGGTTGGGAAAATGTGTTAGGAAATATTGGTGTATAAAATAGGCTAGGAAAGACTGGCTAGGACACATGATTTTAGGGCCCCCAATGATCCGATGGAAGGACTCTGAGCCTACCAAATGACTATGTGAGGATACACTGATTACAGGATAGATACCCTATAAAAGGTACATGCATCATAATGACTTGTGTTCTTGTGTGTCTTGGTTAATTTTGGGATTTAATAATTAATAAATAAACATTTTAAGAAAAACTTTAAATGCAATCTTCTACACTACTCATTCTTAGGCATTCCTTGTTTAACTTGTAGCTATGGCACCCAGACGATGATGATGAGTAGTGCGGGTGATCGATGACCAGGAGGCTCATTTGGCTAATTAGTAGAGGTATAATTGAGAGGAGGAGGATGAACAATGGTAGAGGATGCTTCGTGCCTTTCAACAGTAGGACCTCAGTAAGTACGAGGGTACCATCTCAGATATGGAGACATAGAGCTAGCTCGAGGAGATGGTGGTAGATTTCAACTTGATTCGGGATCTAAGAGAGTACCGGGTTCCTATGGATATGATTCAGATGCAGGTAGTAGCACATCAGTGGTGGATGCTCAACCTTGGGGAGAAGAGGGAGTCTGAGGTTACGTAGAATGACTTCGAGAGGGAGTTCCGGGCGGAAATCCTCTCTTCCATGATGAAGTCTAAGAAGTGGCAAGAGATACTCACCCTTCAACATGGGAGTATTTTGGTGAGGGATTTGGGGATCAAGTTGAAGGATATCCTTCACTTTTCTTCATACCTCTTTATGGACGAGGAGTCTCAGGCGAGATGTTTAGAGGAGGCACTCTGACCTTCTCTTCAGTATGTTGTAATTCCCTTCACTCTATCGATGTACTTGGAGGTCCATAAAGAAGGCCAATGTTGTGGAGGGGATGCACATTCTGGGAGGTGTAATGTGAGAGGAGATCCATTTGGGATTTTCAAAGGAAGAGGCCTTCAGCAGCATGCCTCCAGCATCAGTATCTTCTAGGTTTCGACCAGTGGGGAGCAGGCCCAAACAGTTCCAATTTTGATCTCGTGGTCCTCACCCTTTCTTTTAAGGCTTAGGAATAAGATGCTTCATCTGTGGCAGTAGTGGGAACAATCAGAATTAGTGCCCGGACCGATTTCAGTATAGTGGGGGTGGGTTGGTTCAGCGACCACCTCAGTAGAAGGAATTTCCAGCCAAGCCCTTTCAGCAATAGAAGCAGGGACATCGAGCTTCGACTCCACTGAGTGCAGACATTGTGGGAGAAGGCCGACCTCTGGGTGATCCTAAGGGACCTTGAATAGGGTGTGGTCAGGGAGGTGTATAACCTCCGAGGTGCATAGAAACTGGGCATGGGTAGTTACACGCCGCAAAGGTAGCAGTTCCAGTAGGGCTGGAAGTCATTCGAGGTATGATCAACATGTTTAGTACTCTTGCCTATGCCTTGTTTGATTCAAGACTGTCACACTAATTTATTGCAACATCTCATGCCCATGATTTGGGTCTAGATGCAGATAGACTTATCGTGCCCCTTGTTTTGAGTACTCTAGTCAGTGGTTAGACCATCTTGTCTCGTGTTTTCCGAGGATGCAGGCTGGTGTTGGGACCACATCAGTCTAGTTGGGACCTTATATTACTGTAGATGTAGCCGTATGATTCCATTATAGGCATCGAATAGCTGTTATCTATATGTGATGTTATCAACTACTTTCGAAGAAGGTTTGTGTTTTCAGATGAGGCTGAACAACGTGTGACTTTCATCGGTGAGTGGGATTACTAAGAAGGAAACCGGTGAGTGGAGCCTATTGTTTCCTTGTTAGCTGAGTTGTCAGCAAAGTTGGCAGATACAGAGATGGTGGATGTCCCAGGTATTGTCAATGAGTTCATGGATGTCTTTCCTGAGGAGGTGGTTACTCTACCCCTTCGGCGTGACGTTGAGTTCGGGATATACTTGAAACCATGAGCTCGTCCGATATCGATGGCTCCCTATCGGATGGTGACTTATGAGTTGCAGGAGTCACAGATTCAGATTGATGATCTCATGAAGAAGGGTTTTGTTTGACCAAGTTGATCACCATGGGGTCACCCATTCTTTTTCATGAAGAAGAAAAATGGTTGTCTTTGGCTGTGCATAGACTACTAGAGACTGAATTAGGCAATGGACAAGAACCTTTACCCTCTCCTAAGGATAGAAGACCTTTTTGACCAGTTAATTAGGGAAGGATGGTTCTCAAAGAAAGACTTACGGTCAGGATATCACCAGTTGAGGGTAAAGTAGGGTGACATCTCTAAGTCTGTCTTGAGGTGCAGATATGGGCACTTTGAATTTGTATTCATGTCGTTCTGTGTTAGAACACACCAGTCGTGTTCATGGGACACATGAGCTCTATCTTTCAGGAATATCAGGACCAGATTGTAGTCATGTTTTTTGATGACATCCTGATCTTCTCAAGATTGTAGGAGGATCACACTGATCATCTGAGGAATGTTTTAGAGGTCCTCTGATAGCACCAACTCTATAGAAAATTGTCCAAGTGGAAGTTCTGGACACGAGAAGTGAACTTCCTTGGAAACATGGTGTGGGAGTAGAGGATAAAAGTGTACTAGTTGATGGTGGAAGCAATTGTTTCATGGGAAACAACCATGAATGTGGTAGTGGTTAGTAGATTCATGGACCCAACATTTTACTAAAAGAGATTCATGCCCAACTTCTCCCAAGTTGAATCTCCTTTTACAGCCTTGACCAAGAAGGACTAGGATTTTTTGTGGAGTGTTAAGTGTGAGGTAGCATTCAGTTATCTGAAGGGGAAGTTTGTCAGTGCCCTAGTGCTAAGGTTTCTAGAAGAAGAGGGGACGTTTGAGGTATTTTTTAATGCTTCAGGACAAGGCTTGGGGTGTGTGCTAATGAAATAGTAGGGGTGATCTCTTATGGGTCTAGGAAGTTATTTCTCCATGATCGTAACTATTCCACCCATGATCAGGAGCTTGTAGCAGTCGTATTCACACTATATTTGTGGAGACATTACCTCATCTAGGATGGCTTCATGGACTTCACGAATCACAAAATATTGAAGTATATATTCTCCCAATGGGACTTGAACTTGCTGCAGTGGAGGTGGATGGAGTTCCTTCAGGACTACGACTTTGCGATTTTCTACACCTCAGGAAAGGGAAATGTGGTGGCCAATGCCTTGAGCAGGAAGTCGCAGAAGGATGCAGTTTGGGAGTTGGGCGATGCTTGGAAGTTGATAGAAGAGTTGGATGCCCTACACTTGGATGCAAGGGTGAAGGATGGTAGAGGTTTTTTATTCCAGATGATAGTGAAGTCCTCTCTGTTGTGGTAGGTGGAAGAGTCTCAGTGGGGGGACTTAGAAGCTGATATGATGTGCAATCATGTTAGCTAGGGTGATGCTCCATAGGGATGGTCTGAAGACGGGCAGAATTAGATGTTGTTTAATGGAATGTTGTTCATCCTAGTGGAAATTTTCAAGAGATTTATCGGTGATTTCCACAACTCACCCCTAGCGGTACACCCAGGAGTTTCCCAGATGTACTGGGGTTTGAGGGGTCAGTTTTGGTGGCCTGGGGTAAAGCGGGTAGTGGCAGAGATTGTGGCAAAGTGCCTCATGTTTCAGTAGGTAAAGGATGAACATCGTATCCTACGAGGACTATTACAACCTTTATATGTCTCCAAGTGGAAGTGGGATGAAATATTGATGGATTTATTCACGAGACTACCCTGAGTTCAAGGGGTTGCGATGCTATCTGGGTAGTGGTGGACCAGATGATGAAATTATCCCACTTTCGGGCAATCAAGGAGTCAAGTGCGGTGGATGCCTTAGCACAAAGGTACGTGGACAAGGTGGTATAGTTTCGTGGGCTTCTGAAGTCCATAGTCTCCGATCGGGATACCAAATTTACCTCATGGCTCTGGAGGGGTTTTCAACATGATTTTGGAACCCAATAATACCTCAACACTGCTTTCCACCGTCAGATAGATGGGAAGACAGAGCACACCATCCTAACATTGGAGGATATTCTACAGTCATGTGTTTTGGACTTTGGGGGATCATGGGTGTGACACTTGACTCTAGTAGGGTTTTCCTACAACAATAGCTATCATTATACCATTGGCATGACTCCGTTCGAAGCTTTTTATGAGAGGCCATGTCGCTCACCCGTGTGCTAGACAGAGGTCAGGGAAGAAGGTGTTCTTGGCCCGGAAGTGTTGCATAGCATGACAGAGAAGGTTCACCTTATACAGAATAGGATGAAGGTGGCTCAGGACCAGCAGAAGTCATATGCTGATAATAAGGGGAAACCCTCGGAGTTAGAGGTCAGGGACCAGGTTTTATTTAAGGTCTCCCCTCGGCATGGAAAACATAGGTTTGGTAGGGGTAGTAATATTTCTCACAAGTTCTTTTTATTGTTCGAAGTGTTGTGGCGGGTTGGTGAAGTGGATTATCATCTAGTGCTACCACCACCGCTACTGAGAGTGTGTGACTTCTTCCATGTGTCTCAACTCCGATGGTATCTACACAATGATTCACACGTCCTTGACTGGGGAAAGCTAGATATTGTGGATGATGTGACATTTGTAGAGTGACTAGTGATGATTGAAGATCATGAGGAGAATGTGCTCCATGGAAGAACTATTCCCTTGTTTCGTGTGTTATGGAGGAATGGTGGCCTCTAGAAGAGTACATGGGAACGGGAGGCACAAGTGTGCGCTCAGTACCTAGAGTTATTTTGAGTTTTATTCTATTCTATTTTTTACTTATTGTGATTTAGTGCTTAACGTTATTAATTATGAAATACATTGTTTTCCTTTTTCTCTAAATGTGTGTGAAGAGTCCTAACTATGGGGATGGGAGGACCCAATCCCTAATCAAGACACATTAGAGTGGATGCAATTAAACCGATGCGAGTGAGTCAATGCTTCCCAAAGCAGATAGTATCTTGACATAGCGGGAAATGACTCAATAATCCATATGACTATATGGTATGACCTTTTAGGGATTGTGTGGTTACTCAGGGAAGATAATAGGTAGTGTATCTGTGGTCATTTAGGGGATAGAAGAGGTAGATGTGTTCCAGGATGTCTGGGAGGTTTACTCCTGAGAGGTATCTTTAGAGGTGGTTGTTTGGACCTCTCTCTTTCCTTCTGGTCTGGATTCGATTCTTGAGGTGAGAATAGTTTGAGAGGTATCTGATGTAATGACCCGTGCAGTGGCTTGTCAAGGATTTTTCCAAAAACTCGGTTCCATCAAACGGATCCACCGAAATGGTGGCACTGGTAATGGAGGCTCCAATCACGGTCGCACACTGAAACGGTGGCACTATGACGGCGGAACCGTGACGACGACACCTAGCAACCTCACTGTGATAGGGGCACCGTGATGGTGACACTGTGATGGAGACACTGCGACGGCAGCACCGTGATGGAGGCACTATGACGGTCGCACCATCACAATTGCACACTGAAATGGTGGCACCGTGATCGTGGCCCCATTACAGTGTCTCAGCAAATGGTGTCCCACCCTTTGTTCATTTCCCAGTTCCTATCTTTTTCCACTCTCTCAACATATATTTCGATGTAAAAATATTTTAATACCCCTTTAAAATCCATTTAAAGCCCATAAATGTTATCTAAAATCCCCCATAGAGCAAGGAGACCCTTTATCTACCAAAATGTGTGGCTTTTTCCTCGGTGCCACACCATTTTTCCATATTTTCTAGTTCGGCCCATATCACGTGTTTTCCTCTATTTAAACGAATCCATTTGACTCACAACCATTATGGCCGCATCTCCGATGAGAATTATTAAATGAAAATTAATTCCATCTTGTGTAACCGCCCAACCACATTGTGAAACCACGATCATCCTTTTATGTCATTCAAAATTCATATCCCATGACACTAGGGTCTAACTTTTTATCACAAGGGAATTCCTTATCCTTCATGTTTTGTCTATTTTCACTTCTTGGGTGTGTTTGGAGCCCCCATCCCTAGGAATGAGGTGCACATATACTAGAGTGTTTCTACTCTCTTTGAGTCCTTAGAGTTTCTCCACTGAAAATCTCGCATCCCAAGTTCATGGTGCGTAGAGAGAAACTTCAATCATTGACCATCTATGTAGGGTTTTTCCCTTCATCTAGGGAACTCTCCCATATTCCTTCGATTGAGCAGCCAGTGGTGACTTCTCCCTCATCCATGCCAACACCTTACTCTTCTCCTTCTTCTCCATGTTCTCATCCAGTGTCTAAGTTGGATCATATTAGGTGAGAAGGACTTGTTCTGTGTCTCCAGAAGCCATTTGCAGGGTCCTGTTCGGAGGTGGTGATTCTCCTGTGGAAATCTCATCGCAGGTGGATTGTGGGGTTAAAAATCATTCTAAATCCAAGATTGGGGCTGGTGCCACAACAATATTGTCTCACCATGTCACGGGCCAAGAGTCCGGGGCCAAATCCAGGCATGCTTGAATCAATGCTTAAAGCCTTAATATGGAATGTCTGTGGTCTTGGATCCAGGGCAAAGTCAGATTTCATCTACAATGAATTAATTAATAGGCATGTTTCTTTAGTGGTTATTCTAGAACCAAAAAATCCTCTAGAAAAATGCAGAAGTATGCCAAGAGGCTTATGGTCTGGGGTTTTATGCATGGGGATTCCCCGAATTCCAAAATATAGCTTTTTTGGAAGGATCACATCAATGTTGATCTTCTGAGTGCCTCAGATCAGTTTCTGACGACTAAAATTTTCGTTGGGGCTCAAGTGTTTCTATTTTCCTTTATTTATGACAAGTGCAATGCCCAGGAATGAGAGGCTTTATGTAGTGTCTTAGAAGGTGTTAATCATGGGGATGATCCCTGCGTTGTTGGAGGGGATTTCAACATCATCACAAGTTCAGAGGAGAAGAAAGCGGGTGGCGATTTTCCTAGGAATTCCAGTAAGTCGTTTTTTCCCTCATGGAAAGGAATGGTCTTCTAGATGTGGGATATGAGGGGAGTAATTTCAATTGGTGTAAAAACCAATAGAGATGGAGGCACACATATTGTCGGCTTGATTGGTGCCTTATGAACGGAGATGCAATTTCTATGTTTCTGGATTCCAAAGTGGTTCATTTGGTGCGTTGCCTTTCTCACAATTCTCCACTTAGCCTGTCCATAAGTGGAGTGTCTATGTGGTAGTACCATGCTATTTTTTCCAGAACATGGATAGAGGAACCAGGTTTCTCCAAGGAGGTCAGGGAAGCCTGGGACTTGCGGTGTCATGGGAACCCATGGACCAACCTTCACAATAAGCTTAGGCGGAACAAAATGCTTCTTCGTGCCTGGAGAAAGAAGATTCATGCATGTGATCAGGACTTGGCCAAGGGAATTATGGAGGTGGAACACATAGAAAATTTCTTGGAGAAGGGATGGGATGAGTCTGTGTTTAGTGAGCTTATAATTAAAAAGGATAATCTCAATAATTGTCTTCTGAAACTGAAAAAACTGGTTAGAGAACGTGCAGAGGTTAAATGGCTGAGTGGGGGGGATTGGAACTCTGGCTAATTCCATGCATGTATTAGAGAACGTCAGTGTGTGAAGAGGCCTAACATTCATATGGATGATGAATCTTATTCCAATTATCATGGGGAGGTAGGGTCCATGATTAATGGAGTTGTTGATTCCATACTAGAAGCTCCAATTGCTGGGATGGTGGGGGGGGGGGTACCCGAGAGGTATGGATGAGATTTTTGAGGGAATTCCAAGAATTGTTTCAGAAGACATGGTTGAGGGCATGAGAAGAACCCCAGATGAGGTTGAAGTGTGGGAGGCTTGTTGGACTTTGAATCCAGACAGCGCACCAGGGCCTGATGGATTTCTTGGATCCTTTTACCGGCAGAATTGGGACATTGTTAAAGGGGATCTGGTGTGTGATGTTCATGATTTCTTTCATGGTGAAGATCTATCACACATGGCGTGTTCTTGGAAGATAGTTATTTTACCCACGGTGTGTAATCCTCAGTCCATCGATCAGTATCGGCCCATCAGTATGTGTAACATACCGTATAATATTCTAGCCAGTATACTCAAGAAAAGGTTATCTATTCACCTGGATGCATGGCTGAATCCGGAACAACATGGTTTTATTAAAGGTAGGTCAATGCAGGGTGTGATAGGAATGGTTCATGAAATGGTAAGTGGCATTAACAACAAGTCCTTTGGAGGAAATTTGGTGGTTAAATTAGATATGATCAAGGCTTACGACAGGTTGGAATGGGGATTTGTTCTCCGAGTCTTGGCTTGCATGGGGTTCTCCAATTGGACTAGGGATCTTATTTTCTGTTGCTTCAGCTCGGCGTGGATTGAAAAGAAGTTTATGGGTAAGAAGTTTGGGTTCTTCAAGTCCTGTCAAGGTCTTAGTCAAGGGGATCCATTGTCCCCCACACTTTTCATTATCTCCCAAAATGCTCTCACCTGCTATATTAATCAGTGTCTCAACAATGGGAAAATTAGACCTTATCATATCAAGAGTGGCACAAGGAGTATTACTCACATGATTTTTGTGGATGACATAGTTATATTTATCAATGGCAGTAGAAGGTCAGTGCAAGGGCTGAATGAGATACTAGAAGAATACTTCAAGTGGAGTGGTAAAGTGGTGAACAATGATAAAAATCTTTTTTTCACATCCAGGAGGATCTCGGTGAAGAGGGAGAGGAAATTGGGTGACAACTTGAGCATGTGCAGAAGATCCTTTCCCATGGAGTACCTCGGTTCCCCAGTTATTCCATTCGCACTCAGGGTGCATCATTTTGACAAGGTCATAAGAAGAATTATGGGGCGCATCTATAACTGGAAAAAACAGATTTCTGTCCTTTGGAGTTTGAATAACTCTTGTTAACAGTGTCTTAGTTTCCA
This sequence comes from Viscum album, assembly GCA_963277665.1. Classification (NCBI taxonomy): domain Eukaryota; kingdom Viridiplantae; phylum Streptophyta; class Magnoliopsida; order Santalales; family Viscaceae; genus Viscum; species Viscum album. Next base: position 1,773,168,074 of record OY728153.1, on the reverse strand, counting down.
TTACCATGCACATTATTTCCACCCTAAAGATCACAAAGAGTGTGATTACTAACCTAGAGAGGATTATGGTGTCCTTTATTTTGGATGGGCAGATTGAAGGAAATCACCATTGGGCTTCTGGGAAATGGCTGGCAAGACCTTTATCTAAAGGGGGAATTAATTTTAGGAGTGTCTCCATAACCATGCAAGGGATTCATGGTAAGCTGACATAAGAGGCTTCGGAAGGTCGATCTCTTTGGGGAAGAACAATGCAGGATATTTATGGAACGAATATGAATAATCAGATAATTCATTCTACAAGGATATAGAAACTGATTTCTCCATACCTGGAGACCTTGTATCATCACTCTCATTGCCTTGTGGGAAGAGGTAATATTAACTTCTGGTAGCAGGATTGGGGGGTGGGAAAGCTGTGGTTCCCGGGATGTCCCACTCCAGATTTGTCCTTTTTTTGGAAAGCTACCATCCTAGGTTTTTACTGGTTGTTCTTGATGAGTGTCAGCTGGGCATTTTTAGCAACATAGTCATGAGTAAGGATCGTGACAGACTTATTTTCACTGCTTCTACGTTGGGTGTTTTATCCAGCAAGGATTTTAATCGTTCAACGAGGGACATGTCGAATGAAGATCTTTGGGGGGAGACTCTATGGTGCAAGGAGGTTCCCTCCAAATATAATTTTCTACTGTAACGTGTGAGGAATTAATCCCTACCTACATATGATAATCTGAAATGTATAAGAGTAAAGGTGGCTTCCAGGTGTTGGTGATGTAGGTCTTCCAAATCTAAATCAGTGGGACACCTCTTTTATGATAGTGAATTGGCCAGAGGTGTGTGGTAGGAATTTGGAACCTTCTTTGGTTGGGATGGGTATGATGGGTGGCATGATAACTTCTTAATTTCATGGTTTAGGGATGCTGGTACACATGGGGCTGAGAGGAATGAAAGGGAAATCATTCTAATGGTGGGGTGCTGGATAATATGAAAAGCCAGGAATGAGTATCGCCACAAAAACATTGCAGGAACTTATGTGAGTATGATCTTCAAAGTGAAAAATACTCTTCTGGATTTGATTAGGTTGATCCCGGAGTTCCAATATGCTCTATCTGTGAGTGCTTCTATGCTGAACCGGGGCTACGACAACCAGACCAGGAGCTTGAGGCAGGGTCGATGGGTTCGCTGGCGAGCTCCCAACCGGGGGCTAAAGCTTAATGTAGATGGTTCGATGCTTGTTGGGGAGATGTATGGGGGCGGCGTTGTCAGAGATTAGGAGGGGTTGGTTCTTGCGGCTATCACAACATCTTATGGTAGAGGAGATGTGTTGCAGTCGGAGGCTTTGGCCTTGGTTACAGGACTAGAGGTATGCAAACAAAGGCAGATTATTCTGAAGATGGTGGAGACAGAGTCTATGATCTTGTACAAAGAATTGCTTGGTCAAGGTAGTTTTCCTTGGAATATTGTTTATATTTTTAGGAGGTGCAAGATGTTAATGGGGAACTAGATGGAGATCTCTCATACGTGGCTAGAAGGGAATATGGTGGGCAATTCTCTAGATTCGATGGCACCCGCGAATCGAAGTCTAGTTTCTTTCTTTAACTTGGGATATTTTCCTAACGAGGGAATGACATTTGTTACTAATGATGCTATGGGTATGAATTACATTAGACCACCGTGAGCAATGTAGTAGGGGATTATTTCAAATCAATAAAAAGTTTATTTTCATTTAGTCTCTTGAATGTGTATCCTGTGGGGTGGGTATGATGATGTTTCTATGGGGATGGATAAAACCAAACCTTAAAAAAGACAATAAGTGGTTTTATGGATTGAATGGATGTGTTTGAGCTGCACTCTTTCATCTTTTTTTATATGTTGTGAATTGAATGGGATTATGTCCACTAAAAATCATGGTCGTTGTTGGTCCTTTCTTGTACACTAGTGATCCTCTATTTTCGGGATGATCATGGGATTGAATGGCAGAAACATGGAAACTGGTTAATCACATAAACTCTATATATTTAAAAGGATTCCCAATGAATAATAATCATTGTGTGGTCAACCTAGTTAATCAAACATAATGACGTAATAAAAAAATGGTTTTCTTAAATCTGAAAACTCCCTTGCTCTATTCTGGTGATATTTATGGTTGATTCTTGTGAGGCGACATGGATGTGGATGGGATCCACTACTGTATAGTTGTTGGTTTGTGAACCTGAGGCAGTGTGTGGCCATATTTTTGGGCTTGGTTTGGTTCCAGTACTTCGATGGATCTCATGAATCCCTTTTCTTGTTGTGACGTTATAAGAGAACCAAGTGTGAATGCATAAATTGCTGCATGGCTGTTTTTCCCTCCATGGCTTGTGACTATGCCTGTTAGTTTACCGATAGTGGAGAATTATCATAAATGGAATCACTTGAAAATGAAAACAAGAATGGGTTCAATGGGGAATTATTTTTCGGGAATGAGTTGTGAGTTGTCTATGGCCATGGTGATTTTATGAATTAATAGTAACTAGGTTGTTCGTGTGTTGGGTGTTTTTGGATCCCCTTGGTAGGGTTGAGTGCTTGTTTAACAATATGTATAAATTAGTTATTATGTTTCTTATTTGAACCCCATCGAATCCTAGAACTTCGTGCTAAACACCCCCATTTCACGTGCGAGGGTGTTTTTCCCAACACTCTTATGAGTGGCTGGTTATTAGCTCATTTTCTGCTCCATTTCCCCTATATCCAAATATTATTTGCGCATGATGTGATGGAATGAGGTCTATTATAGCCATATATTCATCGGGAAGGGTACGTTGTGGTGGTTGGCCTAGGTGTGTGTGGTCAGGTTGTTTCCCAAGAGTCTTTGGGATGAGGCCCAAGTGTCTTCAGGTGTGGAGGTAGTTGTTCTGGCCCAGTTGTGTGTGGGTGTGGTTACATTCGGTTGTTTTGGCCCAGGTTTTTATGGGTGGTATGTGTGGTTGTGGCCCAGGTGTTTGCGGTCGAGGTGTGTGGTTGTGTTATCCTAGGTGTGTGCGGGCGGGGAATGGCAGTGGGACTGCGGTGAGAATGGCGGGAGAGGTCTGATGTGTAGGATGTCTTCAATAACCAGTGAGAAAGTGGTGCGGGGTACCCAAACATCGATGTATTATTACTATTACATTACTTGATTTTTGTTATTTTGGGAGTGTGCCTTGGTGTGGTTTGGGTGGATAGTTTTTTACTAGGTTCTTGGTTATCTCCTATTCTGACGGGGAATTAGAATGCCTCCCCAATTTTTCAAGAGAGATTTTGGTTTTCCCTATTGAGTATACATGTATACTCACCCTAAATATATAAACTGCTTTCAGGTTTCTAGGAGAACTTTGAGGAATGTGCAGGGCCATACTAGTTCGGACATTGGGACAGTTTCTGTTTCTGTTTTCTATTTTTTTGGTATTTACCTTTGGAGTTTTCTTATATTGTAGCACTTATTATAGAATCATGTATATGGGAATGGATTGTTTGGGATTTACTTTTACTTCTTTTTTGGAGTTGTATGGGGCTTTCTATCTTATCTACTGATCTTACTAATTAAAAAGGGTAATGCCTTCAATTTTCCACATAATTCCATACCCTTTGTGCTAGTCAGCACTCCGAGACCTATTGAAGGTGGGTCTCTGGGGTCATTATCTCTCCATCATCATGAAGAAGGAGGGGGTCTGGTAATCTGCTACCCCTTACCTTATCTCGGAGAAGGATGGTCGTGACAATCCATAACTCCCATAGGTCCTCTTGGATGTAAGAGATGATTGAGACCCTAGAAAAGGGACATGTCATGTGTGGAAATGGTATTTTATCATGTCTAGAAATAATTCACCACTCTATGTTCTAAACCACAATGCATCTAATAATGTTGATGAGGTGGGTAGAGGTCGAACAGATCAACTAGGGGAAGATGACCCAAGGAGACGAGTAGAAGAAAAGGGTAAAATGGGTTTGTGAACCAGTGGCAGGAATTGAGGCGAAATTCCAGAGCATTCCTACATATCCCATAAAGATGGGAATTAAGTCTTACTAAGTTTTGGAATGACATGTTTTTTAAAATCATGTATTAAGGACATAGATAAAAGGAATGTCTCTAAAGGTGAATGAGTATGGCACGAAAAAATATCCATATGTGAATAAGGACAAAAGACGTCCACATCGCACACTCCCAAGAGGAGACTCTGGTCAAGAGACCCAAAAAATGGGATTTTCGCAATGTATCACATAGTTTAACATCCTGTGGGATGAAGGGGTACTTAACATTCAATTCCAGGTATAAAGTACCATGAATTATTTGAATTTTATTGTCATCAATGTAGCACAGAATAGTTTAATTTCATGTAGGAAAGGTGAGATCTTATTTTAAGGTTGTATAACTCAGACCATAGGATAAGGCCAAAAGAGCCAAAAAGGTTGAGGAACCATGGGCTAGACATAAAGAAGAAATTTTCGGGCCGTCTTATATATCCCATAAGGATGGGAATCAAGCTGTATGTAGTTCTATAATTCCATGATGTTTGCTGTCATACAGTAAGGACGTAGATGAAAGGGAAAATACCATATGGGGAGGGGGGGAGGGGGGTACATGACACTACTATCATAAACCCAATGTGAATGGGACAAATGAATTCCACATGACACACCACATAATCCCATAAGAATCATGACCAAGGGGCCAAATGAAGGAGACAATTTTTGGAGCCTGGGTTGGAACCGAGGACAAAACGCTCGGGCATTCCTACGTATCCTGTGAGGGTAGAAATCAAGTCACACATAGTTCTAGAATTTTGTGCAGTTTAACGTCATACAGTATGGATATAGAGGGAAGGTAGATAATCTTAATGGAGTTACATGGTGTGGCTATTGTAAACCCAACATGAATGGAGACAAAATAAGTCCACACCACGCCAGATGTATATAGAAGGAATCTCAGGCCGTAAGGATGAAAATGGAGAACCTGGGGCTGGACCTAAACAAAAAATGTCAAGGTGTTCCTACATATCCCATAAGTATGGGAATCAATCCATATGTAGTTCATTAATTCCATGGAGTTTAACTTTATATGGTAGGGAAACATGATGAAGAACACGGATCTAAAGGGAATGTGAATGACATGATAAAGAATACCCTGCGAGAATGAGGATAAGAGAAGTCCACACCACACAGTGTACAATCCCAAGTGGGAACCTTAGGACAAGGCACCCGAATAGATTGAGGGACCTGGAATGGACACAAAGATGAAATGTCCAAGAATTTCCATGTATCATGTGAGGGAAGGAATCATGCCACATGTAGTTCTTGAATTCTGCATAATTTAACTTCATATTGTAAGGAATCATAGGGGAGATCCTAGATGGGGATACTTGACATGGTTGTTGAAATCTTGACGTGAATGGGACAAAAGGAGTCTGCATTGCACAACATGCTCAGACAATACTTAGGCTGAGAGGCCCTAAGAAAGGAAAAATCTATTGTACTTTGGGATAGACCTGAAGATGAAATCTCTAGGTGTTCCTACATATCTCATAATTTTGAAAATCAGTCCATATGTTGTTCTATAAATTTGTGTAGTTTAACATTATATTGTAAGGATGAGGGATATCTTAGTATGAGGTCATAGAGATCAGACATTAGATGCCTAGTTTAATGTTGTGTACATGGGGCAAACGGGATGAAAAAGGTGAATCACCATGCTTGATATTTGGGAGACCATGGGGATGCAGATAACGGTATAGGATAACTGCTAATCATGTTCGCAACAAAGTATCCATATAAAATGATCAATAATGAGAACAAACAATTGGACATCGACCGCTAAAAATATTCTCAATGTGGGATTTGAATTGAATTGGCATTCATGATCATTTGGAATGTTTTCCCAGAACAGTAGGTAAGCCATAGTTGGCATGAGACTAGGCCTCTAGGGGGTCCATTCAGATGTGAATGCTGATGAATACTCAAACAAAGGGGTGTGTGAAGAATGGTTGTACCCATGTAGTTTAACATCTATTTGTATGGATGAGGGAGAACTTATTTTATGGTCGTAGAGCTTATACCATAGAGTATATTTACCGCATGCATTTTATTGTTATACAGGACAACAGAAAACTCATGTGAAGTAATGCTTGAGGAATTTGAAATTTGTGGGAGGAGTAATATGCTCATCATCCATGGTGGCTAGGGAGTATGAATTTTTGGGGTAAACCCTTTGAATGATATAGGGTTCCTCAGATTTATGATATAATTTTGGTGGCTTCCTGTTGGGTATCATTAGTATCCTTAGGTCCAATATCGTTTCACCTTTAAGGAAAGAGCAACGACAAATTTTCTTATGTAAATATCTAACTATCTTGTATTGATGCCTCTTCAGATTTTGCAACGCAAGAAACCTATTCTCATTGAGGGATTCTAGTTCATCCAGACAGACCTTTTATACCTTGTTTGATGTTTTCTAAATGTAAACAACTATTCAGAGTGAAAAAAAAAACTAAATCTCAATGGGCTGAATTTCCTTTGTTCTGTACACCATGGAATATGGGGTCACCTAGATAGAGTTATGAGTCACTGTATGATAATCCCAGAGAGCATTGGCATTTTTTTCCAACTAAGTCTTCTTATTATGATAACCATTTTCATCAAAATGTAAGAGAGGGTTTTGTTGAAAAACTTGACCTAACTATTTTATTTCATGTGATAACGAGAGGTATGATTAGAATGGATATTGTACTTGGTGTACAATTTATTTTGTCTTGGCTGCCCAGAAGTAAGTGTCTTTATCAGTGAGGATGGAATGAGTGAATCTGAATCTGTGGTTGATGCTGGACGTCCCAAAATAAAAAATAGAAGAGGACTTGGCTTCCTTGAGTGAAAATGCATGTACCCACGTGGAAAATAAATCCATAGTAGTCTTCACGAATCTATACTAGAGAGCTATCACTGGTGGATATGGCCCCACAACATTGAACCCATATACTGCAAATGGGCAAGATAAATTTTTTGTATGAAGAGTATATGGCAGCTGATTCACAAGATTAGCATGGATTTGGAATTCATGGAACCTATTGGAGAACTAGATGTAGTCATTGACCATAGTGGGCCAGAAGTATCCCAACCATCAAATCTGATGAGTGAGTTTTGACGCTACCTAATTGGCTCCGTAGGAACCAACATGGGATTCCAACATAACCTAGGGAATCTCATCTACTTGAATATAGAAGAGGAGAACTACATCGAACCCATGTCTGTAGAGTATTTGATCAAGGATGGGAGAACTTTGGAGGGTTAACGACAATAAATTCCAACATATTCACTCATGTTCAGCTCTATTTTTCAAGATATTACATGTTGGAGGAACTCGATGAAAAGAGTTTTCAAACCATGGGTCTCCTCTAGTACTGTAGAAGGGGGACCTAGAGGGCCTGCTGTGGATGCGGTGATGGTGAGATGACTTACTTGTTGGCTATCATCATCATTTGGAGTGTTGGGAACAATGAATCTTTGATTCCCTACATGGATAATAAAATCATCCTGGTCAGGCTTTGTGAAAGATGCAGCAAGGTTGTCCAAGGAATCAGCTCAACCATTCTGCGATCAAGGAACATGAATAACTTTTGGCTAGTAAGGGAACCAAGCCATTAGCTAGAGAGTGTGTACTAATAGGGGTAGAAGATCTGGCTTCCTGAAAGCATAGATACTATTGATCTATGTGATGACCAGCTCAGAGTCCCCTTTTACATATAGGTGAGGAAAATCAATATCAAGGGCCAGTTCTAGACTAGTAATGAGAGCATGATACATTTCCTCATTATTGGGGTAGCCTTCTAACAACAAGAATGAATATGGAAGGATATACGATGAAGGGGTGGTGATGAAAATAGCCAATCCAACTCTGTTAAGCCTTGGATCATTGATCCTTCTTCTAGTACGACATCTCGAAGCACCGTCAATGTTTATCTACCATCATGGCACATCTTGATCCACTGAAGGGATAAATTCATCCTAGAAATCAAGATCCATAGATTACTCTATAGGGCCCAAAAGGGTAGCAAGAAAGTCTACTAGTGCCTGACCCTTGATAGATTTCTACAGAGGGAAACTAATGTCAAACTACTAAAGAATCACTGCCCACTAAGTAAGATGACCTTTCAACATGGGGTGGTTTATAATATTCTTCATCCGGTATATGCGAGGCACCAACAATATCTCATGGTGATGTACGTAATGTCTAAATTTCTATATTATGAATACCAGCGCAAGATATCTCTTCTCGATAGAGGAATATCTGGTCTCTGTATCACAGAGCATGTGATTGAGATAATATAAAATATTCTCTATTACATCATTTTTATTTTGAGAGATAAGGGCATGGAGGGACCATTCAATAGCAGTCACATAAAGAACTGGTTGCTTTTCAGAGATGGGTAGAACCAGAACTAGAGGCTGTAGCATGTACTTCTTGATCTCCTCAAAAGCAGCCTAACGATCTTCATCCCACTAGTAGTCTTCACCTTTCTCCATGAGGTGGGAAATAGCTTAATCATCCCATCCAGATTTGCAATGAATTTCAAAATATAGGATAAGTGGCCTTGAAAGACTCGGAGCCCCCAAATGTTTCTCAGAGGAGGTATCTTCCTGATGGTCTTGATCTTCTCTGGATCGATCTCGATGCCTCCATATTTGATGAAAAAACCGAGAAACTTTCCAGAGGTAACCCTGAAGACACACTTCAAGGGGTTCATCATCAGATCGCGAGAGTAGAGGATGCTAAACACTTTCTCAAGATCTATGAGATGGTCTGGACAACGGTGGGACTTTACCACCAAATTATCCACATATTTCCACAAATGTCCCAAGGATCATCTTGAATATGTGTTGCATGGCACGTTGATAGGATGAACATTCATTATTCAGAACAAAAGTCATTACTTGTTAATAGAATGTACCTTGAGGTGCTTTGAAGGTGGTACAAACATCTTTATCAGGATACATTGGGATTTGATTGTATCCAAAATATCCATCCATGAATGAGAGAGCTTGGAATCTTATGGTAACATAGATTAATGAATATGTCACAGGAAGGGGAAAATCCACCTTCGGATAGTGCTGGTTGAGATCCCTGAATTCAATGTAGACTTTGATATGTCTGATATTCTTTCAGATGGGAATGTTGTTGGAAATCCCTTTTGGGTTTTGGACTTCCTTGAAAAAGTTATCCTTAATGAGTTTATCAACTTTAGACTCGACGTTGGCACTTTGAGAAGGGTGCATATTTCTGGGAGGTTCATTGAACCCGCTATGGTTCATGAGGAGACCAAGGCGGTGGATGATGACATGAGGATACAACCCTAGAATATCATTGTATCTTTTAGAGAATACATCTCGATACAGCTTTATTAAACCCACATACCACTGTTTCTCCTCGAAAGACATGTATGTGCTGAACAGTATTGCTTTCAGACCTTTCTCGGTAGCGAGGTTCAATTGCACCAACTTATTAATGGTTGTGGATACACCTTCCTCAAACATTGGTGTGGGGGGGGGGGTCATCTAAACTATATTCATTTTACACAATGAGATGATCATTTCTAGGAGAAATTATTATGAATTGGATGATTTAGATGAAATGTTGGGGCTGGACTTGGTGGCAATGGAATCATCATTGCGGGACTCTTGCACTGCTAAAATTGTGTTGATGAAAGATGGTGATCTAATTGCATCTGGCCTTCAACCCAATGGGCCACACATGATAATATCAAATAATTATTAGTGATTCGTCTTGAGTTGGTTTAACCCATCCTGGTGGAATGAGAAAGTATGACATATTTTTGTTGCCATGGGGTGAACATCCCAATACCCTATAAGGGTATGGGGTTTTGGGATCACTTAACCCTTATTCATGTAAGAGTACAAAGTGATCTTCCTGCACTCTCTATAATGGGGAAAAAACATTCTCATTATCCCAAAGATGGATAATCAGTGTCCCATGTCTAGGTTTGTGGCCCCTAATCGGTGAATTGGGTAAATGTAGGCATCATCCAATTCATCCCATAGGTTGGGCATAACTGTAGTATGCTCAACCTCATTGTAATGAACTTACTTTTCCTTGCTTTTATAGTAGTGGGAATCTATGTAAAATAAATCAAAATATACTAATGGAGATTTATCACTTTAGAGCATTCCCACTACACCATTAAGAGAGTACTTGAGGCATTGGTGATATTAGGAAGGGACTACCGCATGAAGATTGAGCTAGGGTCTACCCATAAGCGCACTGTAGGATATGTCCTATGTGACAACCATGAACTATGTTTTTTCAATCCAAATTGGGTATTCAAGAAGATTTTACTAATAGGCGTGTGCTCTGTTCTTTCATAACCTTAAATCTTTAGGTCAGAGGGATTTAGCTCTGCTTTAGACAACCCTATCTTACTGAGTGTTTGGGTCAGGATAATATTGATCCCAGGACCTGTGTCAACAATATATTGATATGCTTCCATGCCATGGAACTATCCAGTGATATACAGTAGGATAATGTTCCCATTCATAGGGAAACTTCATCTTCACTTGATAATTAAATGATGGTATAAAATTGTGTAAGTTCATCTTACTCAGCATGGAATTCATTTGCAGATGCTACATCTATTTCAAATTGAAGGGGGCTTATTAAAGCCTCTTTGAGGGATTCAAAAATGTCTACAAATAGGATGAGATCCTTGAGGATCAATATCCTTGAGGTAATGCTGGAAGGATTCTTGAGCAGATCATACTTCCATGTGAGGCGTGCACTTCTTCCGATGGGAGGTTGCTCAGCGGCAGGTGGTATGATAGAAAATTCTGGTTTAAACGTCACATTATGTCTAGTGCTGGGGATATCCCACTGCTCAACTGTTAAACCATGAAGAGTGACCACTGGTTGACGACCAAATGACTGATTTCTACCAAGAACGGAATGTTATTGATCACAACGCGGTTGTAGAGGCTCTACCTAATAAAGAAATATGAATGATGATGGGTGTGAATATGTCAAAATAGTTTGAGAAGGTCACATGTGTTGATCTCTAAATTGAACCTTCTATGTAGTCTCAATGGCATGCACTACTTAGCTAGGAGCACGGGACTAAACATTCTAGAAATTCGCATACCCATGTCTACATCGACACTGGTCTCGACTGGGGACGTTATGAGGGTCTTCCTTATGCTCTTTTTCACTGGGTACCATGTAAGGGTCAACTAGTTCATTGGTATTCATTGATGCATACTCTTGATCATCACTTGAAGATTCCTCCATTGTTGTGTATATTCTAGGGTCAAACCCAATTGCGTAGGGCATGAAGTCTCTAAGATTACATGATGGATTTGGTGCCAGTATAGGGATTTTCATTCCCTTGCGCCTTCAACACTTTCTCTCATAAGAGGGTGAAGGCTGATATGTTGATGTAGAGGTAGTAGCTGAAGGTAGAATAGTGACTTCAGAAGGCTCAGTATAATTTAAACATGAACAGATAATACCATGGGAATGGAAGAATGCCTTTTGTGTTATCCAATCCTCATTCTTCGGAGACCTGTGACCAGAGGCCTATTTCCTTTCACCATCGTTGTCCATATCAGGCTTTGAAAACACACATTCCACCTATTCCAGGGTCGAACCAAATCTAACTATATTTTTATTGACCTAGTCCTAAATCCAATAACTGAACACATAACACTACATGATATTGTGTCCAAGGAACTAGTGATTGGGGATGTAATTGGAGAGATCAATGAGATCCGACTCTTCAGGCATCCTGCATTCTGGAAACCTCAAGATTCCCTAGTCCAAGGCACTCTAAAATTATCTCGGTACGTGATTTTCATTGAATGAGTGAATTTAGTTTCAATGGTCTGGGAAAGTGGATCTAGGAGCCTTGACCTGATGAGTGGATGAAGCTTGGTTATGAGGTGGATCTTGGTTGTCATACCTAGGTGGCAGTGGTGCGTTATGCAGTGGCGCCTGCCAATTTTGAGGTTGGTGGTTCTAAGCCAGTGGTTGAGCCTAAGGTGATGGACCTTAGTGAGGGTATAACGTTGGATCTTCTATAAACTACTCCATCTATCTATGGGCCTCTATATGTATAATAGTAGTGGTATTGGCCTTGGAAGCTCTTCTTGCGAGAGCTGCCGGAGGCAATAAACATGCTTTTTTTGGCTTGCTGTAATGCTTCTTCTAGGAATTATGCCTTTTCAGAGAAATATTATAATCCACATGGGTGTTTCTGAGTGATGAGAGAATGAACTAATTCATTAATCACATTCCCTATATAGATTGTTAGAATATGTTCCAGAGTTAGTGACATATTGAGTGAATATGTTAGGCCCTTCCACCTATAACCAAAGTCCGTGACTCACTCATCCGACCTTCTCATTCACTTAAAGTGGTGGAAAATACTAGTCATGTGGGTGGTGGAACTAAAATGGTACAAAAATGACCTGTGTATATCCTCCCATCCGGCTATGGATCCGATGGGTAAATGGTTGTTCCCAACAAATGTGGCCCCCTCTAAAGTCTATATGAAGCACTAAAGCATAGAATCTTCCTACTACGCTAGAGATCCCTTCATGGTTCCATATCTTGAAATGAAGTTGTCCAAATACTATAGCAGATCTCCCATTCCATTAAAAGGGGAGAAGGTAGGATTTCCAAAGGTTGGGGTGTTGGCATATCATCCACCCATACTAGATATGAATTTCTGTTAGGCGGGATCTCCACCTATCGAGTTTCAAGGGCCTCTAGGTCGGAAATAAGAGTATCCATTAGATTATCTTGGTGAGGATTCCTATATTTCTAAATATTACTAAATACCTATGAATTGGTAGGTTCTTCAATAGGGTAATATGATTGAACAGCTCCTAGAGTGACTGATGGAATAACTCAGGGGACTAATGGAGGAAGCTGAGTAGTGGCTGATAGAACCTAAGGAGCGGTCAGTAGAACCTGATCTGGGTCCTAAGGAAGGTTTTTCCCATATCGGGTGGATTTAGTGATATATACCATTCCCTCTTTCCACAATATCCGGCTTCTTCCCTATCTTAATGGGAAGGGTTTTTGAGTTCACCTGGGGGCACCTCGCAGAGGGGTAACTATGCCTACCCTTGCTGCCCTGGTCAAGGTTTTTCATCATTTGGTCATCTTTCTTCCTTGAATTCACAAAATATTTCATCAATGATATTATTCTATATAGGGATCTTCTAATTCAGTTCAACCTTTCTGATATCCCCTTTCGTCATTTTCACAGAAACAAATGGATCACGAGGCTTAATAGATCTATTGTGTGCTTTTCCCTTGTTGGAATCTAAACCAAGAGGCAATGAATTGAAAGGTTTAGGAAGGCCAAGTTCCATTCTTTGTTGGAGAGTGTGTACACCTTTAGGGTCTTATGGGTGTTGTGCTGCCCTAGGGGGCTGTTCATCTTCTCAAGTCCGGATGTCGATACCCCCTTCTAGGTATATCTCAAGAACGACCAAGTTTACTATGATGAATCCCAAAGGAATATCCTCGATATCATTAAGTGATCTAGGTTGGTTCATGATAGGATTGAAATGAAAGGTAGAATAATGACGCCAGCCATAGATCTAGACATGTGGGAAGCTTCCTTGATAACTCTATGGAGCACAATGATTCTCTGGACACATCATTGCTAGAGGTTCTAATGATAACTAGGCGATGCAGGGTGCTGAGCAATAGGGATTGAAACTAACTCAACTAGGTGGCACTACTGGAAAATATCTTCAAAGTGTTCCTGACTCTTTGGGCAAGCTAATCGTCATTGATGGAGATAGAAATGAAGCATTCCTAAGGTTCATCAGAAGCACACAAACTTGCCATAGGTGATAGAATCCATAATATTGAAGCATGTAGTTGTGATTGGTGATAACATCATGATGGAGAGTACAACATGTGAGATGAAAAACTGCTACATCTTGGGATATCTTCCAGAGAATGCACTGATTGTATCACCACATCCCTGTAGGAATTGGTAATGATCACTGCTTCCTACACGGGGGGGGGGGGGGGGGGGGGGGGGGGTTGGGTGTGGATCAGGTTGGCACTCATCATCGACTTATCTACAGAATAATTATATGTGATCTCTTGTCAATGTAATGAATGATCATGGTGATGAAAAATAGGATGACATGAAAATACCCTGAAAAGGAGAAAAATCGTCCTCCTCCTATATGTATCTATAGAGGGATTGAGGGATCTGGTGTATCTCAATTTTCATGAGGATAAAGTTGATTAGCTTAGTTCTTTCCCCAGACAATGATACAAGGTATTGATATTAGGGTTCCATCACTAAATCGCACTCCACTTAAGAGTCTCAAAAGAGGATGTGTTTGAACATGGTCCAAGGATTCTCAGGGATCTTCCATTGGCAACGACAAATCGACTTCCTACCCTAGGATAGTTCTTCAGGGTAGGGTAGAACTTCGACATGGGGAAGACATCCATGTGGGTTGCTATGGGAGAAGGGAGGAACTCTACTTGAAAGAGATAGGATATGGGGGGAACCTAGAAAAATTTCAAATAGAACATAGGGAGGACCGCCATGTTGATGGGTGACTGGTCAAGGAGGTAATTCGATTTGGTTAGTGTCACTAAGAGGAAGGCCCCACTTGAGTTGGTGACGATGTAATGAGGACATTCGTATTGATGACCTAAAATATGGGTAAAACCTCTATACCTGGTATCGTGACCATGGAAAGGACCTCTGTTGTGACAGGTAGTGGCAACATGGTGAGGAGCTCTATGATGAATGTGGGAGAACGAAGAACCTCCAATATGGATAATGATGGTATTAGGAGGACCTCCATACTAAATCTGATCATTGTTGGTCGACCCACAACAACAACAACTTGCTATGGTGACCTGGGGAGTTAACCCTACCTACCTGCTGGGCGGGTGATGCCTCAACCCCAATCGAGATTAGATATTCCTTTGTTATTTATTAATAGGGAGGTGATATAACGTATTGGAAATAGATCAATCCACTGAAGTTGTAGAATATGATGCCCCCAGAGAGAATCCTCCTGATCTTGCGCCAGATGATGGCATTGGGCCAACTGAGCTAGTGATGGATATGCATGGGTATGGACCTCTTACTCCTCGGCTTGTGGGACTAGATGGTTCCATTTTCGTGGCTAGGTGGAAGACATTTTTAGAGGATCAATGTTTAAAGTCATATTCAGTAGGACTCAGACACCCCTTACTTCATCATCATAATAGAGTGAGTTATAAGACCATTCCAGGGAGAGTCTCCCAAAATTATTGAAGATCAATGTGGCGAGCAGTAGCTCCCTACACAGCCCTTCGGGACAATAGTGATGGCAGGGCACTAAGTCCTCCATATCATGAAGATCCATATCCCTTGTCTAGTTGACTCCCTCCTATTAGTATTGACAGACAAGAATGTCCATTACCCTCCTTTGGAATATTTTAGAAGGTGAGACTGGGCATGGGCACATAGTAGTTGTGTTAGTGGATTATGTCGTGGTAGAGGTAGAGCTGTGTTGTATTGACGCATCGATATTTCCCCTACCCTTGCCCCTGTGTCTGTGGGTGGGAGGTGATAGGTTTCCTACCACATTAGCTTAGGTCATAAAAAATAGGAAGATTCAACCATTTGTATAGATAGTATGAAAGAGATTCCCAATTCCCCAATATTCTTCAGTCTTCCATGGTTGGATTGAAAGATATATTCTTGAAATATCACAGACCAAGATTCCCAACAATTAACTTTCGCACATCTTGGCGAGTTTCACAATAGACCTACTATTTTTTTGTGGGACCTATACTAGATAGCTGGATCCAGTGAAATTATCATCTGTTGATGCCTCACACTCCCTAATCCTTATATTGAGGAGAAGAGATTCATTTCAGGTTACCATTTCTATTTCCAATGATTTCACCAGAACATGCATCATCTATGAGGACCCACTGGTTTTTTCCCTGAATTTATACTTTTCAAAGGTTGGCGGCATTCATTACTTCTTCAGAGATGTTTTCCCCTTTATTAAAATGAGATGATGGGATTTTGGTCCCTCCTTGGAATTAATTTCCTATTCTAGGTATCCCTTAAAGATTAAGATGTTGATCATCAAACTATTCTCAGTGCCATATATTTATGGAAAATGATTAATTACACTTCTTCTATCAGTAAACTACATATGGGTCATTTTAGGGCAGTGACCTTCAGTCATGAGAGTAGTCACCTTGGGCATCATGGGCATGTTTGGATGATAGAACACTAGAACACCTAGATTTTCCCTTATAAGTGGGATTATCAAGGATGTTGATGCTTGAGACATCCCATGTCAAAAGAAGGGAATTTTATACTAGAGGCATGCCTTTGAGGTTTTCCTCATCTTCCCATGTTTAATATAGGGTATTCTATGAGATTAACATCGTGTGGAGACTGATTAGACCAATCAGAACACCAATGGGAGTGGACCAGATAGGTACGTCCCTAGGAGGGAGAACCTAGAAATTTTTACTAGATAGATGGGTCCGAAATCCCATTAAGGATATACCTATGATGGTTTGTCCCACAAATGGAAAGCTTTCACACCGGGAAGGTTGATTTGGACATTGCAAAGGGCGGTAAAAGGATGGTGTGCTCCAACAATGAGGACACCGAGGATTACTATTGGCTGGGATTGAACCTCATAGAGGCTTCCAATGTACCCTATTTTAAATAAAGGGATCAAAACCCATGTAGTTAGAGATGGTGAGTAATCATATTAGGGTGTACACAATGAACAACTACCCAGAAACATGTTAGGTATTATGCGTGGTTAGCGGCCCAGGTTCTATAAAGGTCACTTTGATGAACGAGCCTTTCACATGGACAGTTTCATGAATAGATGGTGTGATGTCACTAGGATGTGGCCGCTTGGGTAAAATCAAGATGGATATTGATGAATTGTAGAAGTGTGGAATGAATGGGGATGGAACCGAGAACCTGTGTGATGGTGACAGTATCGGGCTTGAACCTCAGAGTGGTTTCCTACATGTCCTAGAGGAAGGGAATCATTGTCCCCGTAGTTATGGAATGGGGAAATGTGTCACCAAATAAGGTGACTCATGAGAATTAATGCATGGATGGAGACCCGAATGAAATATAACCAATGGGTTAAGGAATGATCTTCCCAAAACAAAAAGTCTCTAAGGAATGGTCAGGATGGGACTTGGGTGACGGGCTTGAACCTCAGAGAGGATACCTTTGTATCACTATAGTATGGAATCAAAGTCCATTTAGTTTAGATATGTTGCATATAATCGTAGTGTACAATATGTAAAACAACCCGAAGACATGTTGGGGCTTACGCGTGGTTTGAATCCCATCGCAAGAGGGACACTCTTAGTTAGAGTAGTATGGAATGAGTGTGGGGTGTCTTATGCATGGTTAGATACTTTGTAACTGGTAGGACATCAATAAGGGTATGATGAATGATGTGGGTCCCAGAAAAGGGGACATTTATGTTTACCAGTGATTGGAGTTTATCCCCATAGACGAATGTTATGTACACTATCTATAAGAAAAGGATCAAAACCCAGTTATTTCGAAATAATACAGTTTAACATAATTTATGATGAAAGGGTTATAATGTTTAACATCATGTGGGATGAGGTTAAACTCGTGTGAAGTGGTCGGGACCAATGGGTGATGGCATTGAACCTCAGTAAGGTTTCCTATGTACCTTTCTTGAAAGGGGAAAGATCAATGTCCATATAGTTCAGTAAAGAGGTGAATGTGGATTACGCGTGATTGGTGGCCCAAGAGGATATCACAGTTGATGCTTACACTAATCCCATGTGTTTCATGCTTGATGTGAGAAACAAGAGGAAGTAATGGAATTTACAATCATATCGTGAAAAGTGCATCAATGAGTAGTAGAGCGGGGTTTACACATGGTTTGGGACCCAAAGTGGAAAACAGGGCTTACGCATGGTTGGTGGCCTGTGAAAAGAAGACTGGGACTTAGTCCAAGAGGGAATCCCATGGAGGATGTCTAGATGTACAAGGAGGATATAGTCATCATACAAGGATCACCCTATCAATTTAGGTCAGGGATTACACAAACATTTCATGAGGTGCGCATGGCGACAAAACACAGAGGGATAGGGGGAGTCATAGGGTGATGGTTCCCATCTCTATCTTGGTCCTCTGTGTCATGTCACACATGCGGTGGTCATAGTTTAACGTCATGTGTTGAGTATGTGGATACTTGACAGTTTAATATCATATAACTTGGACGATGAGGTCATACTTCTCACCCCTAGTACTTACATAACTTGAACCGATCCATAATTAGTGAAGGGAATGCACAAGAAATTCCATGATTGAATATGGTTGTGGAGTGATCCATGGAAGGGTCCACATTAGTGTGTCTATTAAAAGAATAAATATCTTTTAGTGTTTATATGAGTAGAAGCACAGGGTAGGGAAACAAAACATGACGTACGACCTGAGGGACCTTGAAATCACTTCGTACAAACCTAGAGGGCTGTATAGAAGAAGTGTGGACAAGAAAGGGGTCTTCCATGTAAGAGTGGCTTAGACATAGTTCCTTAGGGTAAGGGAAACACATGGGGCATGTAAGAAGGGGTGAGTTCAAGACTGAAGGATTGCACACAAGATGAGGGGCTGTGTGCAAGATGGAACATTCATGCACATGATTGGGGCCCACATACAAGATGGAAGCCTGCACAAAAAAAATCAGGGGTTAGGGGTGAAAGAGGAACTATACAAAGGAAAATATTGTGCCCAAGAAGGATCTTTTTTCACACAATATCATTTGAGTGGAAGGTAATGGGAGAGGATCAAGCTCTAGTGGGACCACCTGAAGGAGGACCCCTGGGAGACCTATCGTGCAAGATCCAGTACCTTGAGGCCATGTCTTTCATGCAATCATGGAAGGGTCATCATACATTCATCTGAGAATCATTTTGTCTTCTAGAGTGGTTCCACAGAGTGAGGGGGTACACTTATATTTATAGAAGAAAAAATCAATGGGGATGCACTAGGAGGACAACATGCAAGTGGCATTTGATGTCTCATTTGGCATGAAAGATCTTACATGTGGTCATTTTCCTGTGCGCCGGTCTAATTTCGTTAGCGCCTTCGGGATGGATGATTTTCAGAAGTTCGACGCAGAAGATTCCATTTGGCATCACATTGGGCATTCAAGTTCTAGTGCATAGATTTTGATCTTTCATGCCGAACTCAGATCTTGTGTACACCTCCCTTTGGTGTCTCGTGATTGTCTTCTATTTCAAAATATTACTTCAATTTTCTTAGAAAGTCCCATTCACGATCTTAACCAAAATTCGGCAACAACAATATCCATTTATGTTAAGCATGGGTCGCTATAGTTGGTATCAAAGGAAAGGATTAGTCAACCTTTGGAAACTAAGATGAGAAAACCTTAGTGAGATCCCTAGGTTTATTCTTATGGATATTTCTAGGGATGTATCTATGGATAAGTATAAGGATGAATTAATGTTTAGGAAAATTTACTAGAATTTTGGTGAAGGATAGAGTAAGTGGTTTCCTAGAAATACATACCTATCTGGATACTAAAAGTGGATGTGGCTCTATAAAATATGTACCTAGGGGTAACAATTCCGACAAGATGTTCTAATTTTGACTCACAGTAATCAGGTACATGACAATAGGCCTTACTGTACACCTGGTTTGACACTCCTAGGGGATATTCTTTGGGAACTCACAAACTCTTCATGAACCATCATGAAGGATTTAATTAGAAGTTGGCTATGAATATCCTAGGATAATCAGATGGTGTCATAGATTATAAAAGGTGTCATGATTTAGATATCCAATAAGTAATTGTTTTAATGACTATGATGTTTTATACTATGATATTTAATCCTAAAAATATTCTTATGGTTTTAGTTAATGGTGGAAACTAGAATTAAATGGATTAATTTTTAATGTGATGGATGATTTTCTAATGAGAATTCGTGTGGAATGATCACTAGAGTAAAAGATGTCATGATAATTCCTAATCAGTTTTCACAGAAAATGATTAATTTTTTTAACCTTAACCAACTCTCAGACTCACAAAGGAAGAGAAAGAATGAGTTTTCTGAGATTTACGGTATTGGAGACCACAAAGGAATGAATATTAGGTTTTCTTTTATGTCATGAATGTGGAAAGAATCATCTATGTGAATGTCTTAGTGGAACCGGAAGGTGTTTTTACTATGGAAAACAAGGACACAAAGCAAGTGACTATAAGGGAAAAAATAATGAGTTCGGTTAATGAAATGGATGAGAATTTTGGCCTCCCTAAGTCTTAATAAATGGTTATCTGTTTTAAGTGTGGAAAAAATGGTCATTATGAAACCCAATGTCTCAAGAGGAATGTTCTTGAAGGGAATTAGCAAGATGGTCTGAGTAATCATTAAATTATGCATGATGACAAGACTACAAATAAAATGTGAAAGGAAATAGGTATTATTGTTAATGGATTAAGGATAAAGTAAATGAAGTGTTTATGTACTTGGATAAAAAATTTATGAGTGATGAAATATACAAGGATTGCTGTACTTATGTTTTTGCTTAGTATTTTCAAGTTTATGTTGAAATTTCTCTTTGAACTGGTGAAGTGATTTAATGAAAATGTGATATTTTGACTAAGGGAAGGTAACCCTTAATATGTTCTTTATGATAAGATAATATTCTGTGGATAAAGATATATGGTATATGAATAAAGAAATTGTAAAGTATTGATTGCCTTGTAACTAAGTAAGGACATGTTTATTGGTATTTTATGCTACCACTAATGAAGTTTATAACATTTTTGGATTTATGGAGTAAATCTAATATACATTGGAATGAGGAAGCATGCATGTCTGTCAAAAGGATTTATGGTTATTCAGGTTGCTAAAATGTTTCAAGAGAATATATTATGAGTGTATTCACATGTTTGGAATGTGAAAACTAGGCTATACGATGTGTTATATAGGGGAATCAATGTTATCCTAATTTCATGACTCTTTTTCTGTTGTTTTGGATTTTTTTCACCTTTGAAAAGGGTTATAAGGTTGACCATTCATGAAAAGTTTATGTTAAGCATCAGAGGAAGTATTTGAACACATGGTTTTTTTGAAAACCTTGGTTAAAAGTCCAATAAATGATTGGACATATTTCATGGATTTAAATCTTATATATTATGTTAGTGTGGTTTGAAAATAGAACATCATGTATGTTGGGTGACAACCAATAATGTTTGGCAAGGTAGTGGGTTTTGAACCCATGACAGAAGGATGATAAGGGTTTCACGACTACCATTGGCCTATGTGATGTCTTGGTTAATGTATATTTATTTATAATGAATAAATATTTATGACGATCTATTAGTGTTACTTTTTATTTTTATAGATTAATGCACTCTTTTTTTTAAGAGACAAATAGTGAGACTCTTTATTCTTTATGGGACTTAAGATATGTTAAATGATTTTTCTAGTTATTTATTCATTAGAGTTATTTTCTTGACATTTATTATATAAGGTAATTGATGTATTAGAAACTTTTAAAAGCACAACTCATGAATGTAATTTTTTTTATAGAAATTTATAAATATTTACTCAACATTCTGAACGTGACACAATTTTTTTGTCTTAATACCTTAAATTATTTTGAACCAATGTCTTATAGAATCATCACATATTTAGGAATTTAATGCCCTAAAATTTTCTTTTATTATTCAAATATTTGTGATTGATTACTTCAATCACTCCCTTTAAATATTTTCACTTTTCCTCCACGTCCAATCTTTACACCCAACCTATATTCTCCAATGTGGAAACCCAGTTATATGTTACTTTTGGTAACCATTATGGTTCAAAATTTCCCTTATTAACGGAAGATTTAGTATCCATTTTTAAAATGTGGGTTTCTATGAATGTGACTTTCAAGTATTAAACATTTGATAACCCTGAATAATTTGGAGGGAATAATTCATTTTAAGGGGGTATAATGTAACACCCTAAGATTTTGTGAACTATTTTTTCGAATTAATTTATCCGTTCAATACTTTTCATTTCATGTGAAACTATAAATATATATATATATATATATATATTAAAACATGAAGTCAAACATTCCTTCCACATGCAATACTGACTTGGCTTTCACTAAAATCTATACTAACTTGGCTTGCGCTATACGAAACACCAACTTGGCGTACGATGCACACAACACTGAGTTTCTATGAAACATATTTATATATATATATATATAGTAAATTAATAAAATGAGATAATTATTACCAAATTATTAACTAGAGTTATATTAATTGTAATACATTATTTAAAAATATTTTTTATAATTTTTTATATAAATAAAACATATTTATAATGAATGACATGATTTTTGGTAAATTCATTATATGTTTAAAAAAATCATTTTATTGAATGAACTAATTATAACAGTGAATGTAATTTTAGAAAAATTTTGAAATTTAATTTTAAACTTCATTTTTGAATTCATAACTTCTAAATTCTCTTAGGGTGAATTTCTGGGATTTATCTCAGAAACAACATTTTTTGATGAATAATGAAAAAATAATTATTTTAGTTAAAAACTTTCTTTTTTGTAATTAATTATTAATTATAAATGATATTATATATTTTTTTAGGTGAAATTACAGAAATATTACATCTATTAAAATAATTTAATTAATTATATTCAATATCACTTTGAAATTGAATATAAAATCATAACAAACTTTTTAACTTTTTGCTACATTAAAACCCCGTTATTTCGTGTCGTCTACAGGATTAGCACTAATATTTAATTTTTCGATCCAATGAATTGAATTTAAAAAATCTAACATAAACTATTTTATTTAGTCTAATATTTAGATTCTAATAATAACATGTTAAATTTTGACCAAAATGATAAGTAAAAGTGATTAAAATTAATCACAGCAGTTAAGGCCAAATTAAGCTCAATTAGGGACTAAAGCTTATAATAAAGGGCCCAAATGACCTAGAAACTTGTTAAAAACCAATTGTATATCCATATATATTATTTAAACCATCAATTATTGTGTTTAGTTTGTTTTTTGTGTTTTTTTCAGGTAATAACATATGTAGACCTAACGTGTTTCTAAAAATTCAAAGTGAGTCCTTTTCATTCCCTATAAATGGCCACCATCTGTAACAATTAATTATACCTATAAAACTTTTTAAGGCCATATAATATATCCCCAAGTAGCCTCCCAATAATCCACCATCTTACCTGGAATCCTCCTTTTGAGAATAATTCATCTCAAGGAAGCCTTTTTGCATAAACCAAAAGGAGTCACCCCATTTAGAGGTATCGTCTAATCTCAAGCTCCTTTCTTTTATTTTTCTTATCCACCAAATCAAATATATTAATTACATTATGTTGTAAAAAAACCGTTATCTTTTATATACTATAATGTTTTAACGTAAATAGTCTTACTTAAACTTACACACACCTCCATCTAATGGATGTTGAACAAACATTTTCTATGTACGGAGAAGTACTGCCTCACGAAATGAGGATTTTTCAATTCTACTTTATCACCAATGATGGTGGAAATTATGATGGAAACTCTATTTATATATGGCATATATTATATTTAATATGTATTAAAGCTTTTTATTCCTTTTATAACACACATCTTTTTACTTTCTATTTGGGGTTAATACGATAATCTCATTTTAGGAAGTGCGGACTACCACCCCCTCAAAGCGATGTGAATCGTTCACACACCACATGGAATGTATTAGAGATGGGATTAATGAATTATATGATATATATGAAATATTAATTCTAATGGAATAATGATATATACACACAAATATATATATATATATATATATATGTAATTTACATAATTTCATTCAATATGACAACGAAAATGAAAACAACGTTCATACGTACGTACGAGTTACCGTCTCCATGAACTGTGTATGCCATTTTGTACTTATTTATGATATAAATAATTATGATATGAATATATTGAATATTAATGACATTTATATCATGATTTTAATTGTTTAATAATTATAGAATTATAAGTACCAAAGATGTACCCAAATAAGACACATGCAAAGAACAAAGTAAAGTTTACCCGAAGTGAAACCTTAACATAGGATCGTTAACAAGAGGGTAATATAAGGTTATAATAAAACCTTATATGATAATAGATATATAAATATAATTCTATAAAATATTTATAATAAATTTATATTTATTATACAGGAATCTTGTATGATTACAGAGAGCGTTAAGAAACAATGTTTGGGGATTTCATCTCACTTTTAATTTCCATGAGGTACACGTTATGGTCGCCACTAATTCCTTTTGTGTGGTGTATGTAATAACCAGGATTTATGTAACACCTCGAAATTTTATGAAAAATATTCTTTTAATTTCATTAATGTCTTGTGTTGTATGCTACACCAAGATTACCTTGCGTTATACGCAACACCGTATTAGCTTGCAGTATACGCAACACTATTTTTGGATCGTGTTACACACAATTTTGATAATAGTTATTCTACACAACATTGAGTATATATATATATATATTAAATGTATAAATGAAATATGGTTGGATTATGTTATATGAAACAATGAAGGATTCTTGCACAGCACGCAACCCTGACTTGACTTGCATTACACGCAATCGCAACCTTCCTTGATAGCGTGTGTCGTACGAAATACCGAGTTTTACTAAACAATGATATATTATTATAATATTATTATAAACTAGCCTTTATGAATAGAATTAACAAACTTTTTAATCTTATAACATTATTATTCATCTTACACATTTTCTAAAACATGGTATAAGAACAAAATAAATTTTTCGGGTAAAATAAGTATTTTTTAAAAAATGCAGTTTTGCCGCCTTTTGATGGCGCACCCACATTAAATCTAGTTTTTGAAATTTTTATAAGTTTAATTTGAAAAAATAAAATTATTCTTTGGAATCATGAAATAAAAATTTACTTTGGATAAAATTTTAAAATTATTCTGGTAACTTTCATATTTTGATGAATAATAAAAACACGCTATATTTTAATTAAAAAAAACTTTTTTCATCGCAATAATTTATATGGTTAAATTATAATATTGAATGGTTTTAAAGTATAAATAGAATATATTTTTACCATTTAATATAATTTATGTCATTATCATTGATTCTACCTTGAATTCGTAGGATAAATCAATTCAATCTTTTGTAATGTTTTAAAGCAAAAACCTTTTTCTTTCGACAACGAGATTAATTTTAATTTAATTTCTGAAACTTTTGTGTATTGAATTTGGAAAAATGGATTCCGTATTTAGAATCAATGGATCGAAATTATGTTAATAAGATACTTTTTATTTTTGGGAATTATGAATAGTAACTACGGTAAATTTTATTTACCATAGTTAAAGGTAAATCGGGTAATTAAGGGTAAATATAATATTATAAAATTACCCTAAAAAATGTAAAAATCCTATCGGATGACTAAAATTAGACCTATATCACCTAAGGGTCGGATTATATTCATTTAATGGACTTTTGTCGATGAATATAATTTAATTATTATTAAAACCATAGAATGTGACAACATGTCACTTTCTTAAATCGTATAAGTATAATAATTTTAATTTAGTGATACACTTCATGAAACATCAAACCTGAATAGTCTCCAGAAATATCATACAATTATCTACATCCTAGTAATTTATTTAGAATTTTTAGGGATTACATAATTATCATATATTATGACACAAAGATGATGCAGCAGTTGTCTTATTAATGAAATATTGACAGAATTGATGTTATAAATACCCAAATAAATGTAATTTAAGACTTTTTATGAATTACAATAATTTTATATGTTAATATGACATGTTAATATTGAGTTAATTAACTTTTTTCTAACTAATCAATATATTATGAGTTTCACAAAAATCAATTACTAAATAGTGTCATAATTGACATAAAATAGTTTTTAAAAAAAATATTACATTAACAATTGTTATTTTATTCCTAAAAATCTAAGGTTTGGCCAAATGACTTATATAAGGTTATATATATTAATAATAAACAACTTGGGGTTCTTTTGGCCTGATATAGTAAGTTTATTAACCTTATAGTGTAAGAAAACAAGAAGACACAGTAAAAGTAAAATTATCCAACTTAAAGTTAAATATAAATGATATGGTTAAAATAGGAACCTAAACTTGTCTAAATTATATTGGATGATATGAGTTCGACCCATACCCACCTTAGCTTCGAAATAAATCATTTTGGATCTATTTAACACCGAATTTGGCTTTATAATAAAATTATATTTTTAGTTATTCCAAAGGTGCCCCTCTCCTCCCTTATAAAAGGGAACCCCCTCCCTCTCTTCCTCACAACACTTTGAGCCTTCAAGATCGGCCAAAACCTGAACGGTTACCTTCTACACTTCCCTAGAAATATCCTAGAGGTTCTGGTCTTCCTCAAATACCAATTTTAGTGCCCCAAGAGGAGGTCTCCAAGAGGCGCTTCAAAGAAGAGGTAATTTCTGTTACCGATTCTTTCATCTTTATTTCTTCTTCCGCTTCTTCTTATTTAGTTGTTTCATTATGAATTAATAACATAAGTATCCCTCATATACTTATATTTTATTATAAGTATGAAACAACCCTATTTCACCATCTATGCATCCTACGGAAAACGAAATCTCCGCGCATGCGTACGTACGGAATACTGTCTCCACGCCGTGGTGAAATCTATTTTCCACCACCACCTTACTTGGATGGGTATAATGGTGTAAATAATAACTATATATGATTATTTTAAAGTGATATTGATTCTTAAATAGTATACATACACCTCAATACAATTCCACGATCATGAGAACAATATCATCGCTCGTGCATACGTACGGACTACCCTCTCCACGACACGATGTGATTCACTCTCCACGTTAACCATTAATGAATGATTATAAAGTATATATAATAATTAATAATGAAATATATGACATAATAATGATTCTGGATTTATGTGTATATATATTTATGTCATCTACTAAATTCCATTCAACTCAATAAGGAAAAGAAAACAGCGTTCATGCGTACGTACGGTCTACCGTCTCCATGAACGGTGTATTTCTTTTCATTTACTAATATATTATATATATATATATTCTGAATATATATTATATATAAATCATGTTTTATATTCTGGAATTAATTAATCATGATCTAATTAATCATATGAATAATTACAAGTCAAAACACGGACGACAAATGAAACGATTTTACCCAAAACACTTTTTAACATGGAATTTACAAAAGAACGGGTAATATAAAGCCATAAGTGAACCATATATGATATCATAACAATGAGTATGATTCTGGAATAAGTCAATGAAATTATTTAAATCATTATACAGGAGGTTTGGACACGTACAAAGCATATCAGACCTAAGGTAAGGGAAAGATCACAATCTCATTTTTATCCGAGATTGCTTATACATTGGTGTTTACTGGGGTGTATTTTATCATCCACATCAATGTTTCCTCAATATGTAATATTATTTCCATCCACCTACAATTGTTTAAATCCAATTTTACCCTTCGGTGAGTTTTTAGTAAAAGATATGAAATGAATCTTTTGTCGTTTTTCATACGAGTTACTTTTTGACTTTTCTGACAAAAGTACGAGAAGAATGTTTTCTAACTTATACGGCATGAATGGATTTTTAAAACATTATTTACAAGAAGCATCCTTTACATGTTTTCAAGTTTATTTTTAATCAACTTCTTTTAGTTTATAATTGTACGACATGTTAAGAAAGGAAAAGTGTTTTGGAAGCAGAAAGAATATTTTCCTCAAGAATGGAGTTCAAGTGTTTTATCAAAATTATTTTCCATCTAAGATAATAAAGGGTTCTGTTTCTATACCTATATAACATTTATTTGATTATGTTGTGATGGAATTATGTTTATGAATTCCTTTATCTTATATGAATTGTTTTATGATTTCACAATGTTTAAGATTCCCATTTTTATTACATGGGTTATGCTATGATGTATGGTTTATGATTTTGTGGAACACATAAGAATGGTATCATTAAGAGATGGGTGGGACCTATATCTCCCTCCAATTCATTCGTTAATGATTTTATATCTCATAAGATAGACATGGCTGGAACGGTAGGTTATACCGGTTCAGTGAAACAGGACTGAAACGAGGAGTGAACTCGGTTCAGAAATGGACTTTGTCCACTAAGATAGTCTTGACAATGATTATTGACTAATAAGAAACGATTCTCTATGATTATGTGTGTATGCCACAAAGTTTCATGTTTTAAGTTATGATTATTGGGATTACATTTCACCACTATGATTTATCCCATGTTATGATATTATGATCTCTTTTGTAGGCTAAGATTTCCAAAAATGTTATGTTCTTATGAATATGATGTGATTGATATTTCTTTTGTTTACCCTTACTGAGCATTTGAACTCACCCTTTTATGTTTTCTTTTCCCTAGGATATAAAGAATGTTTTTAGGTATAAAAAAAAGGAAGATCTTTATGGGAGATGTTGAAGATCTTCCACCACGATTAGAAGATTATATTCCGAGTTTCCAAAGGCACTAAACTATTACAGTCCTTGTGTGTGTGTTTTTGTTATGTACTAAGTATTCCACAAAAGTAATGTACTGCCCATATACGTCAAGCTTCAGGTCTCTACAGTTGGTATCAGAGGAAAGGTTTAGTCAACCTTTGGAAACTAGGATGTGAAAACATTAGTAAGATCCCTAGAGATATTTCTAAGGTATATCTAGGGATGTCCTGAAGGATAAGTATGCGTATAAGATATAGTCCTAAAACTATGGTAATGATCTTAGAATTTAACCTAAGATGTTAGATATTTAGAGTGCTCCCCCTTTACTATGTTGTTTTCCCTCTCATGATTTTTGCCTCTCACACTATTCTTTTTGGGTTTTAGAAAATGGCTAGAAACAGGAAGATTCATGATAATGGAGGATATGACAGACAATGGAATGATTTTCTTCATGAGAACCCAAATGAAACGGGATCTAGAAGTCCAAACATCGTTATTATGCCTAATCAGAAATCTCATAATATAATCAATAATCTCAACTTTTTTAAGTTTCCCGACTCAGATTATAAGAGAAAGATGAAGTTTCATGATGATCATAGAGGAAAGAAAGTTCAATTTCCCTCATGCAAATCATGTGGGAAGAGGCATCAGGGAGATTGTTTCAAAGGAACTAGAATATGTTTTGGGTGTGGAAAAGAAGGACACAAAGCCAGTAAGTGAAAAGGAAAAGGTTTAGTTAACACCAGGGATGAGGATAATGGTATTGCTACGACATCAACAATGGTTAAATGTTTTAAATGTGGAATGTACGGGCATTATGCAAACCAATACCGTAATGGAAAGTCTCATGAAGAGAATCAGTATGGTCGTATGGGTAGTATTTATGTTTATGATGATGAAGATACTACAAATGATATGTGAGATGAATGAATTGTTGAAGCTCGGTCAATGGTTTAAGAATGTAGTGGAATGATTACATGTTTATCATGTGTAATGTTGTATAAGTAATCTCATGGTATTATGGAATAAAGAGACATGTAAGGATTGTTACACTGTTGCCTTTCCTTGAGTTTTGAAAGTGTATGATTAATGGTACCAGTATCCATGAAAGGTTATTCAGATATTTTTGGAATGTAGATGATATGCGCATAATGAAGGGATAAGGAGAAAATTAAATGTTTGATAGTATTCATGATCTCATCACTGATATAAAGAGAAGGTTATATCATGGTTTGAGTATATAGAATATGTGGATTTTGGTATGTGGAAAGAGTTAACTTTTGACTGCAATCATGTTTTTTTAAGGTTCAATGGGTATTCATTATTCAAGAGAATACATGATTAAGGAGTTTACATGTTTGTAATTTGACCAACAAGATATATCTTATGATATATGGGGGATAAATTATGGCATTCACGTGATCATTTTCTTTAAAATATGAGCTTGGACCGAATTATTTTAGATAAACCTAAAGATTGGAATGAATTATGTTGGACATAAGTTAGTATTGTTTAAGGATAAAACTTATTTTTGATATTGTTGATGGGATGTTATAGTAATATAGCTTTAGAAAAAGGACAACCTGCAGGACGGGCGACAGCCCATCGCATCGGACAAGGCTGTGGGAATCGAACCCACAACCGAAGTGTGAATGGCCTTTATCTCCTACCACTAGCCTATAGGAAGTCCCTGTTTAGTATAAACTAGTTTTATTATATTAAGCAGTATGGTATATGAAGTATAAGTCCATTTTAGGAACTATATATGATTAATCTCACTATAGATGGACTTATTTATTTTTTGATAACTTTTCTAACCTTTTGTTTGAGACAGATGGAATGACCTATCATTCTATCACATGATCTGCTCACACATAACGAATGACCAATTCAACTTCATTTCTTTAAGAGATGATGTGGAAATTGTCTAATGAACGACAAACGGTGAGACTATACCAAAATCACAAAATTATTTCTTCTAATTCCAATTTCATCAACATT
The DNA here is from genome assembly GCA_963277665.1 of Viscum album. NCBI lineage: Eukaryota > Viridiplantae > Streptophyta > Magnoliopsida > Santalales > Viscaceae > Viscum > Viscum album. The sequence continues at coordinate 1,773,137,405 of OY728153.1, read as the reverse complement.
AGGTGAATGATCTCGAAAACCAAAAATGTTTTCCTAAGTGCTCTTATATCTGATAAATCAGATGGTACCTTAGATATCACAAATTTATGGCTTTGTGATTGCTAGCTTTTCCATAGCCATGTTCTCTACCACTCTCCATCAGAACATGATGGTTAGATTTCTCTTCCATATCCATATTTTATCCTATGTGGAAACCCAACGATTAGTTTATTTGGGTAACCATTACGTTTCATACTTTTGTTGTTAAAGATTGGTTTTGGTATTCCTTTTTACAATGTGGATTTCTATTAAAGAAACTTTTGAATAGTAAACCATTTATAACCCCGATGAATTTCGAGGGAAAAATTCATTTTAAGGGGGGTAGAATGTAACACCCCGATATTTTATGAAAAATATTCTTTTACTTTCATTAATGTCTTGTGTTGTATGCTACACCAGGATTACCTTGCGCTATACGCAACACCGTATTAGCTTGTAGTATACACAACACTATTTTTGGATCGTGTTACACACAATTTTGATAATAGTTATTCTACGCAACATTGAGTATATATATATATAAATATATATATTCAATGTATAAATGAAATATGGTTGGATTATGTTATACGAAACAACAAAGGATTTTTGCACAGCACGCAACCCTGACCTGACTTGCATTACACGCAATCGCGACCTTCCTCGATAGCGTGTGTTGTACGCAATACCAGGTTTTACTAAACAACGATATATTATTATAATATTATTATGAACTAGCCGCTATGAATAGAAATAAAATTTTTTTGAATCTTATAACATTATTATTCGTCTGACACATTTTTTAAAACATGGTATAAGAACAAAATAAATCTTTCGGGTAAAATAAGTATTTTTAAAAAAATGAAGTTTTGCCGCCTTTTGATGGCGCACCCTCTTTAAATATAGTTTTTGACATGTTAATAAGTTCAATTTGACAAAATAAAATTATTATTTGGAATCATGAAATAAAAATTTACTTTGGATAAATTTTTCATATTATTCTGGTAACTTTCATATTTTGATGAATAGTAAAAACACGCTATATTTTAATTAAAAACAACTTTTTTCATCGCAATAATTTATATGGTTAAATTATAATATTGAATGGTTTTAAAGTATAAATAGAATATATTTTTACCATCTAATATAATGTATTTCATTATCATTGATTCTACCTTGAATTCGTAGGATAAATCAATTCAATCTTTTGTAATATTTTAAAGAAACACCTGTTTTCTTTCGACAACAGGATTAATTTTAATTTAATTTCTGAAAATTTTGTGTATTGAATTTGGAAAAATGGATTCCATATTTAGAATCAGTGGATCCAAATTATGTTAATAAGCTACTTTTTATTTTTGGGACTTATGAATAGTAACTACGGTAAATTTTATTTACCATAGTTAAAGGTAAATTGAGTAATTAAGGGTAAATATAATATTATAAAATTACCCAAACACATGTCAAAATCCTATTGGATGACAAAAAGTAGACCCATATCACCTAAGGGTCGGATTAGATTCATTTAATGGACTTTTTTCGTTGAAAATAATTTAATTATTATTAAAACCAAAGAATGTGACAACATGTCACTTTCTTAAATATTATAAGTATAATAATTTTAATTTAGTGATAAACTTCATGAAAATTAGAAAATGAATAGTCTCCAAAACGCTAATACAATTATCTACATCATAGGAATTTATTTAGAATTTTTAGGGATTAAATAATTATCATTTATTATGACATAAAGATGATGCAGTAATTGTCTTATTAATGAAATATTGACACAATTGATTTTATAAATACCCAAATAAATTTAATTTAAGAATTTTTATGAATTACACCAATTTTATATGTTACTATGACATGTTATTTTTTATTTAATTAAATTTTTTCTTGACTAATAAATCTGTTATGAGTTTCAGAAAAATCAATTACTAAATAGTGTCAAAATTGACATAAAATAGTTTTTAAAACAAATATTATATTATTAATTGTTATTTTATTCCTAAAAATATATGGTTTTTGACAAATGACTTAGACAAGGTTATATATATTAATAATAAACAACTTGGGGTTCGTTTGTCTTGATATAGTATGTTTATTAACCTTATAGTGTAAGAAAACAAGAAGACACGGTAAAAGTAAAATTATCTAACTTAAAGTTAAATATAAATGATAAGGTTAAAATAGGAACCTAAACTAGTCTAAATTATATTTAATGAGAGTATTTAGATCCATCCCAACATTAGATTCAAAATAAATCAATTTGGATCTATTTGTAAACCGAATTTTGCTTTATAATAAAATAATATTATTAGTTATCCCAAAGGTGCCCCTCTCCTCCCTTATAAAAGGGCACCCCCTCCCTCTCTTCCTCACAACACTTTGAGCCTCCAAGATCTGCCAAACCCTGAAAATTTACCTTCTACACTTCCCTAGAAACATCCTTGAGGTTCTGGTCTTCCTCAAAGACCAATTTTAGTGCCCTAAGAGGAGGTCTCAAAGAGGCGCTTCAAAGAAAAGGTAATTTTCGTTACCGATTCGTTCATCTTTATTTCTTCTTCTGCTTCTTCTTATTTAGTTGTTTTATTATGAAGTAATAACATAAGTATCACTCATATACTGATATGTTATTATAAGTATGAAACAACACTATTTCACCATCTATTCATCCTACGGAAAATGAAACCTCTGCGCGTGCGTACGTACGGAATACCGTCTCCACGCCGTGGTGAAATCTATTTTCCACCACCACCTTACTTGGATGGGTATAATGGTGTAAATAATAACTATATATGATTATTTTAAAGTGATATTGATTCTTAAATAGTATACATACACTCCAATACAATTCCACGATCATGAGAACGATAGCATCGCTCGTGCGTACGTACGGACTACCGTCTCCACGACATGATGGGATTCATTCTCCACGTTAACCATTCATGAATGATTATAAAGTATATATAATAATTAATAATGAAATATATGACATAATAATGATTCTGTATATATGTGTATATATACATATTCCATCTACTAAATTCCATTCAACTCAATAAGGAAAAGAAAACAGGGTTCATGCGTACATACGGTCTACCGTCTCCTTGAATGGTGTATTTATTTCCATTTATTGATCTATTATATATATATATTATGAATATATATTATATATAAATCATGTTTTATATTCTGTAATTAAGTAATCATGATCTAAGTAATAATATGAATAATTACAAGTCAAAACACGGACGAAAAATGAAACGATTTTACCCAAAACGCTCTTTAACATGGAATTTACAAAAGAACAGGTAATATAAAGCCATAAGTGAACCATATATGATATCATGACAATTAGTATGGTTCTAGAATAAGTCAATGACATTATTTAAATCATTATGTAGGAGGTTCGGACACGTACAAAGCATATCAGACCTAAGGTAAGGGAAATATCACAATCTCATTTTTATCCAAGATTGTTTATATTTTGGTATTTACTGGGTTGTATTTTTTCATCAAAATCCATGTTTCCTCAATATGTAATATTTTTTCCATCCACCTACAATTTTTTAAATCTAATTTTACCATTCGGTGAGTTTTTAGTAAATGATATGAAAGGACTCTTTTGTCATTTTTCAAACGAGGTACATTTTGACTTTTCCGACAAAAGTACAAGAAGAATGTTTTTTTAACTTATACGTCATGAATGGATTTTTAAAACATTATTTCCAAGAAGCATCCTTTACAAGTTTTCAAGTTTATTTTCAATAAACTACTTTTAGTTTAGAATTGTATGACATGTTAAGAAAGGAAAAGTGTTTTTGAAGCAGAAAGGATATTTTCCTCATGAATGGAGTTCAAGTGTTTTATCAAAATTATTTTCCATCTAAGATAATAAAGGGTTCCGTATCTATCCCTATCATTATATTTATCTGAATATGTTGTGATGGAGTTATATTTATGAATTCCTTTATCTTATATGAATTTTTTATGATGTCACGATGTTTAAGATTCCAATTTTTATTACATGGGTTATGATATGATGTATGATTTATGATTTTGTGGCACACATAAGAATGGTATCATTATGAGATGGGAGGGACCTATATCTCCCTCCAATGCATTGGGTAAAGATTTTATATCTCATGAGATAGAAATGGCTGGAACGGTAGGTTAAACTGGTTCAGTGAAACAGGACTGAAACGTGGAGCGAACTCGGTTCAGAAATGGACTTTGTCCACTAAGATAGTCTTGGAAATGAGTCTTGACTAATAAGAAATGATTCTCTATGATTATGTGTGTATGCCACAAAGTTTCATGTTTTTTGATATGATTATTGTGATTACATTTCACTACTATGATTTATCCCATGTTATGAAATTATGCTCTCTTTTCCAGGATAATATTTCCAAAATTTTATGTTCTTATGAATATGATGTGATTGATATTTCTTTTGTTTACCCTTACTGAGCATTTGAGCTCACCCTTTTGTATGTTTTATTTTCCCAGGTCAGGAAGAAGGTTATTAAGTAAGATATGCCAAAAGGGACTATAGATATGATGAAATAAATGAGAGACAGTGTAGACGATTTATGAACCAGTTGTTTATGTTTCCCAGTTTCTAAAGACACTATACCTATACGGTCCTTTCCTGGTTTTGTTATATGTTGTAATAAGTGTGATTCAATTTTGAAGTAATATTAATGTATGTAAAGTATGGGTCGTTCGATGAAGAATGCACGGAAATCTTCCATGGTTTCGGTAGCAATGGAGACCGTACTGAAATACTCCGTGGGTTCGACAGAGATGACTACTGTTCTTGTATCCTACATGGGTCTAGCAGTACTACTGTTCCTGTATCCTACGTGGGTCTGGTAGTATTTGACTCTGTAATTGTATCCTACATGGGTCCGGCAGAGTACCTGGTCTTGTATCCTACGTGGGTCCGACAGATTAGCTGGTCTAGTATCCTACGTGGGTCCCAGCTTAGATGAATCATTGGCTACATCTGATCATCTCTATCACCTTATGAAGAATTATACCTGTGTGAGCTGAGTCTTGACTTTCAATCATTATCTTCGATATGATTGACTTGCTTCCCTATGTGGATTGGGTTGTGCTTTCCTGTGTGTATTGGTTTGTACTATCCTGTGTGGACGTGATCAAACTTGGCCTTGGTTGTTGGAGCTGAACTAGAATTGATGACTTAGGTATATGTATGGGCATATACCTAAGTAGTGTTAGATGTTAATTCGTGATTGTATCTTTCCTTTGTGGATTATCATTTGTTGATTATGGGAGACCTTCGGGGGTCTCGGGGTCCCTACTGAGTAGCGTATACTCACCCCTGCACGGGCTATGCCCGCACTACATTGTGTTGGATGCAGAAGACGAACATCACAGATCGTGGTTGAGGCTTGTGGAGCAAGTCGTACTTGGAGGTGGACCACTGGGTGGGATGTACACAGAGCGGACGGCTGGACCCGAGGAGGTGAGGAGGCTTTCTGTACCCACCCATCAGGTGGGACTTCCAGTGGACGGCTCGATGTTGCTGCTTTACTTTCAGTTGATGTACTTTCTTTCCAGTTGTACTTTACTTTCAGTTTTGGGTTTTTATTGTGGCCCATTTACTTTCTGTACTTACTTTTGAACTCATTTTACTTAGTTTTTACTTCTACTGGCTTACTCTGTGGTGTTTGTTTACTTATAAATGCAATGACTTCCCATTTTTGTCGGGATTTACGCCTTTAGTGCTAGTCACCATCCCCTGGACTATGGGAGGCGGACCTGGGGTAGTCATGGAACGGGCCCCGAGGATGGGTCGTGACAATTATAATTAAACAAAAATATCAAATAATATATCATTAAATCCATCATTTATACATCCCACATATGGAATTAAAGAGTCATATCACTTTTAGGGGGAGGTAATCCACACTTCCTCAAATGAAATTATCGCGTTTACCCATAATGGAAACCATAAAAGACTGATTTAGATGAAAAATACACAAGCATAAAGAAAACATTAACATAATATATATATCATATATAAATACAGTTCATCATAATGGAAACCATGAGAGGAGATAAGAGATAATTGAACAATCATCCCTTCGTGAGGCGTTAGATTCCCAACCACAGAGACAATATGTTATGTACCCATTTGATGGATGTGTGTGTAAGTGTAGTTAGAATAAATCTAATAAAAATTTCCTATTAAATTGAGGATACTATAGTTTTTATAAAAGAAAAAAATAAAAAGAGTTTAGGGGTTGGAGAAGTAAAATAAAAGAAAATAATTTATGAGAAATCGTTACCTTTAATTCAGTTACTCCCTTTGATTTGATCCAAAAGGACATCTTGAAGTGCCTTATGCGTAAGTTAAGGCTTATAGGTGTAACAGAGGGATATTTAAGGCTTATTTTGGTAGGGTTTGGATGAGACAAGGGGCTTCGGAGGTGTGAGGAAAGGGTTAAATATGAGGTCTATTTATTAGGGGGGAGTCCCTCTTTAAGAATGTGTCAAAATATTATTTTATTATATAATTATTATCATTTTATAATGGTCCAAAACATATTAAAGTAGAAGATAATATGACTCAAGGAAGAAATAAACTCATCCAATAATTGTCCACTAACATAGTCTTGGCAATGAGTCTTGACTAATAAGAAATGATTCTCTATGATTATGTGTGTATGACACAATGTTTCATGTTTTAAGTTATGATTATTGGGATTACATTTCACCACCATTATTTATCCCATGTTATGATATTATGATCTATTTTTCAGGTTAAGATTTCCAAAATGTTATTTTCTTATGAATATGATGTGATTGATATTTCTTTTGTTTACCCTTAGTAGGCATTTGATCTCACCCTTTTATGTTTTCTTTTCCCCAGGATATAAGGAATGGTTTTAGGTATAAAAAAAGGAATATCATTATGGGAGATGTTGAAGATTTTTCAACAAGATTAGAAGATTATATTCCGAGTTTCCAAAGACAATAAACTATTACGGTCCTTGCGTGTGTGTTTTTGTTATGTACTAAGTATTCCGCAAAAGTAATGTAATGTCCATGTAAGTCAGACTTCGGGTCTCTACTATTTAATTACATGTATCTTATAATTAATTTTATGTTAATTCACATGAACATTTTATGATCCTTCTTTAATGGGGTTTAAGTTTCAAAAGTTACCAAATCGGTAAAATAATTTTATCTCAATTTGACTTCATTGAGACTCATGTATTTTAAAGCACCTAAAATATTCATTAAATGTGTATATACAACCATTTTATATGTTATATAATGGATATCATTATATTACTGATATTTTAATCTACATTTAATTTATTTTCATAAATGGATTGTTGGATCTCATGTTATAAAGTTATAAGAGTTTATTCAGACAATCTCATCACTTTCTGAGATTGTTTATGTTTATGCTTCATTTAATGAAAAATTATTATCCATATCTAAATGAAAATTCATGAATTTTTAACTCCTTTGGTTATCCATGATATAATCATGTATTGGTACCATTTTTCTAATCTTTTTTCCAAAATATAGTTAATAATGTGTTTTTAATAAATCGATACATTACCCTCCCTTATGTCGGAAATATAGGTTTTCAAAAAAGTGTTTCAAAAAATATTATACCATTATCAAATAATATTTTAAACACATTTTAAATATTTTTTATTTTACCAATCTCTTTAAGGGAATCTTCATGTCACTTTTCAAACAAGGCATTCCTTCTAACCTTTCTACCATGAAAAACTAATGTTCCTTTTTTTACTTCATACGACATGTATGGATTTACCCATCATCATTCTTTTGAAGGATACCTTTTCAATTTTTAAAAGTCTAATCTTTGAGAAATTATTTTAAAAATAATTTTCAAGGAAAATGGTTTTCAAAATGGTTTCACATATTCTTTATATGTTTTCAAGGTATTTTCTAAGAAAATAACTTTTAAATGGTTTTATGTTAACAAGAATTTTTCAAAGAAGAAAGGATATTTTCCTCAAGAAACATTTTTTAAAGTTATTTCAATAATATTTTCCATATAATATGACATCTATGGATATCACTCATTCCTTTTTTGGAAATTATCAAAAGTTTCTATTCATATCCTTTAAATTAATTGGTTATTCTTAATGTCATGGGATTTAAGAAACTTGTTTCTCTTTCACAGGTGATATGTTTAGGAAATCTGTTTCTCTTTAATGGGTTATACTCCGATGAAATGGTTATTAAACCCATAACTTTTCCATATGTTATGATGTTGATAAATTTTAACGATACCCATTTCATTTTATGGGTTATGATTTTATGTTTATAAGACCTATATATTTTTATGGGTCATGATATGATGAATGTTTTATTATCTTGTTTCACACGTGTGAATGATTTTACTATGATATGGGTGGGAGTTATATCTTCCTCCAATGCACTGGGTAATGATAAGTTTTATATGATCTCAAAGGTTACATGGGTTGTATCCCAATCTCGAAAAAGAATAATGTGTATGGGTTATAGCCCTAACCCTGAAAATAAAGACGGTGTACATGTTATACCACAAGCCTAAATGAAAGAGGGTACACAGGTAGTAGCCCAAGCCCCAAAACCTGAAGGTACATGGGTTATAGACCAAGACTAAAATAAATATGGTACATGAGTTATATCCTTAGCGTAAAAACAAGATGGTACATGGGTTATAGCAGAAGCCTAATATAAAGTGGGATCATAGGTTACTAGCCCAAGTCTGAAGTAGTTACACAGGTCATAGCCCAATCCTAACATGTTAAAATGGTCTTGGTAGGTATCCCTGACATAAAAGTTTTTGTTATTATATATATACCACAATTCCTATGTCTTATTCCATAGTTATTATTTCAAGGATTATGTTGTTTATTTCATTATTATTCATGGATAATAAATTTCCATTCTTTATCCCATAACTCATGTTTATGACCTTTGATATGAACGGTATGATCTCCTAATGTTATGATTGAATTATGATAGTACTATGTTAATGTTTATGCGTACATTTTCCATTGTTATCCATTACTGAGCATCTAAGATCACCCATTTCTTATGTTTCCTTTCTCCAGGATATGAAGATAGGTTTTAGGTATAAGTAATAAAGGTGGAGATATTTATAAGAGATGTTGAAGATCATTCACTATGATAGAATATTATTTTCCATGTTTCCAAAGACACTAAACTATTACGGTCCTCTAACATGAATCTTTGTAATGCACTAAATATTCATATAAAATGATATAATATCATTGTATGTTAAGCCTGGGTCACTATAGAATTCATGTTCTAGACATGAAGATGAAAACCATATCAATATCATACTGAATACACTAAGGGAATACTAATATTTTGTTAATATCATCAAATGAAATTGTTGGATCGACCTAATCCACTTCATGGGTCATATCATCTCAGATACAAGAGTGTTTGTAGATCTAAATAAGGTGAGAGTTTTAGTTTACAAGGAAAATAACAAGAATATCTTTGAAATATAGAGTATTTTGGGTTATCCACGTATTATTGACACTTAATCTAGCATTTCTTATGCCTAGAAGCTTTACTTACGAGTTTGATTATGAAGGGTGTGAAATTGTTTTGGTCATGATTTTGTGATGAAGCCTTTCTAATGATGAAAGGTAGATTGAATTAAATATTGATCCTGATTCTATTAGAACCACAGAGAGGTTATATTTTCTCTTGTGACACATAAGGTATCGTGTTTGGAGTAGTTATGAGTTAGGAAAAGTGAGACATAGCATACAGGTCTCAGTAGTTGAGGCCTCACGAGCGGAATTATCCAATGCACGACATCGAGCTAGCTTAGGTAGTTCATGACTTATGCTCTTGGAGAAAATATTTACATGGGGATTATTTTATTGTTTTCAATAATAAAAACATCCTCAATTACATATTTACATTGCATTATCTAAAATTCAAGAAGCGTAGATGGATTCAGTACCTACAATCTTTAGATTTTGAGCATGAATGTATGACAGTTAATGGAAATGATTTTGTCAATGCTATGAGATGTAAGACTCATACACAGGTAGTTCAAGAGGCTAGAGGTGAGTGTAAGATCATGGAATGTTTTTTAGATATATACATTGAGGATCAAAAGTATCAAGGGATGACTATCCTCTCAGCATTAGCAGTGACATCTACCCTTCTAGAATGGGTGAGAATGAGGCAACATTAATATCTCGAGGGCTTAGTATTAAAGGAAAGTATCCTAGATGAAGATTTATCTTATAGTTAGAACATGGATGAGGATGATACCTTATTCCATCATGGGAGTGTCTGGTTCCCAGAAGGAATCAAATATGCGATAATGTAGGAATTCTCGACCACTTTTGGCCAGTACATTTGAGTTTCACCATGATGTATCGAGACTTACATCACCAGTATTGGCAGCCTGGAATGAAATGGGAGACAGTCGGATTTATCTAAAGATGTTGCATCTATCAATAGGTGAATGAAATGAATCAACGATTGGTAGGACTTTTATAGTCATTGTCTATTCCCAAGAGGAAATTGGATGGTGTCTCTATAGACGTTAATATTGGTTTTCCTAGATCACCACATTGAAATGATATAGTTTGGGTTGTTGTTGATCATTTGACAAAATTCGCACAATTATTACCTATTTAAGAGAATATTTTGAATTATGATCTAGGGAGACTATACATCAAAGGAGTTTATATGCCTTCATAGAGTGTTATGTTCTATTGTATCTTACATGGATGCACACTTCACATCTTTGTTATGGAAAGGGTTGTATACAGACTTGGGTATAAAGGTGCTCCAGTGCATGACCTATAACCCTTAGATAGATGATCAAATGGAGCATAAGATTCATTTGTTAATGGATATGCTCCATTCATGTGTCCATGATTTTGGGGGTTCATGTTAGAAACACATTCCCTTAGTTGAGTTCACTTATAATAATATCTTTTAGTATACCATTTTGATGGATCCATATAAACCCTTATATGGTAGGCCAAGATTATCACCCCTGTGATAGATAGAGGTAGGGAATAAAATATTTATTAGACCATGTCTCATTTAGGATATATCAAATTAGGTCTAGTTGATCAGGATGTTCATTTTGATTGATTAGTCTAGACAACAGTCATATGCCAACTGATGTGAGTGACCTCTTGAGTTTGACGTTAGGGATGTAGTTTTATTGTTAGTTTCATCCAGGATAGGCAATCGATGTATCAGGAGACATGGAAAAATCTCACCTAGATTCTTTGTAACATTCATAATTTTGAAATGAATTGGACCAATGTATTACCATATATCACTTATTTATATATATTGGTCTATGCATGATATCTTTCACATCTCTCATGTTCACGGTTTTATCCAGATCCATCAAATGTTTTATAACCTTATGAGGTACAATTGTATATGGATTCTTTTATTTTGGAGTATCTAGTGCATATTGTGGGTGGGAGCATGAAGAAAATATGTTGTAGGTTAGTACCTTTATTATTGGTCCTATGGAAGCATGGTTGAATACATGATAAGTCTAGGGATTAGGAAGCTGATATACAAGACTAGTGGATGAAGATATTGAATGAATATACCTCTTTATCTTCATAAGTCCATCTCAGGGATGAGTGTCTTTAAAGAGGGGAGGTTATAAGTACCCAAAATTACATTAAGCAGATGTAATTCACTTATTATCTTTCCAATGAGCTCTCTCTCTTCCTCATTTTGGAATCAAGGTATTTCATATGTCATAAATCCAAATCAACCTCCATCAGAATAATTAGAGAGCTAGATGTAAGATGTAGAATCCTCTTGCATCTATTCTTGGATGATCTTCCCATATCTTATGCTATTCAGGTACAAGATCATATGCCCAAATGTTTTACTATTATCATATATTTTTCATTGTTTCGCATGCCAACTATTAATGTGTGTCACCATAAAATGTGTTATTCCTTTATATTTAATTATAAACATGTTTCTATACTCCTATAGACCACTGTTAAGTGTTCAGAGGATACTGAAATCAATAATGGCCCTCCATTTGGTTGTTTTGAATGAAATTATTCTTTATATATAATTATATAATGGACAAAACACTATTTAAGTCTTCACCTTCTCATGTACCTGGATGTTAAACATTGTGTGTAATTTACTAGTTGATGAAAGAAACTAATAAGGGCTTCATTTTCCTTGTTTAGTATTTTCCATGCATTGATGAATTAAATGGCTTGCTAACATGAAATTGGAAAGCATTTAGAGGCAACACCTCATGTTATATAATATTAAATGTGGATTTCATAGACTGTGAAACCCATGGTTGTGTTGGGATTGATGATTATGATGCATTATAGGTAATACCACAAATTATTAATATTATTATGATTATTCATTTTACCTTGGATGGTAAATGATGGTTAAGGGACTTATTGATCATAAAGATTCACTCTCCCTCACATCGAGTGTTGAGAATGATGTATATCACCATTATACATTCATTTGGGTGATGTGAATGACATTCTAAGATCCTCTGTATCATGTGTTGGGCATGGATAATCACTTCACCTATCGCAAGTGATGACCATAAACTCTCCCATTCATCATGATATTTACGGCATGTACCCTTTCTTGTGACTATAGCTCGTTATAATTGTTATGAATGCTTGAGTTACACACCGAGTCCTTACGACACCAATTATCCATGTATATTCCTACTTACTTCCTCATGTACTTAGTGCATATATGTGCATATAGTATATAACCATTTATATATAATTATTACATACATATTGTCACTGATCAAACTCATTCTGGTCAATGATGATGTATGTAAATTCTACAAGGTTCCCTTTAGGAACCTGAGTTGATTTCTATTTATTTAATTCCAATATTCCATATTATTTAGTCATATATGTACACTTATTATCTATGTAGAATTGCTGGATAATTTATAGACACTATTGGTGGTGGCCTACTGAGTTTATCTCACACCCTACTCGAGCCACCATTGGTACCCAAGTAGACTTCATTTATACATGTATGCATAAGGGCAAGTTCCCGGCAACAGATGCATGATAAGTTTTACATATAGCATGGATCATGGTAGTAGAGGAACAAGCATATGTTAGTGAATCTATTGGATCATTATTTTGTCACTTTTTGTATTTGTATAACATGTTCTATGTGCCCATCCTATGTTTCCCATTTTTTATATCAGTATTCTGTGACATAATTTTATATGACTCAACCATTTGTATTTTGATATTATTACATTTGATGTTGTTTCATTATGATTTTGTGATTTTCTATTGTATTTTATTTTGGCCGTTCTATATATATAGTATTTCTTCCACTACTATCTGGTTTTTTATTATATCCACTGTGCGACACAGAAACGAAGGAATAGTCTCCCCACTGTACTACCATAATACATTTCTATTATTCAGAATCTTTGGGCACTGGTTGAGTGGATCCTTGGTCACTATGTTATAAATTAAACCAAAACACATGTGGTTGTGTATTTTTTGAATTGTGAGAGTACGATCTTAATTGGTAAAACAAAAAAAATCAGGATCAGTTTATAGAGTTATAAAAATCCCCAAACTCAATTAATTCTCATTTTTAAAATGGTTATTTTCCCTAATTTAACACTAACCATAATATATCCATTAAAAAATAATCAATGTAGGGTGATATGAATTCTTGTGCTGAACCTATCCTATGGTTTAATTAATTTCTTCATTTTGGTTTAGTTAAATATTGTAGGATTTGAGGATTAACAAATTATAGGATAAAAAATAAATAGAGTTTAATAAAATTAATATTGATAAATATTTAATAGAAGATAATGTGTTATATTGATTATTCCATAAAAATATTTTATCAAAAAAATTCTCATCGTGTATTATTAATCAAATTTCAATGAGAAAAGGAAAAAATACATTCTTATTCCATCATATATCCTTCAGTTTTATATAAAATAAACAACCAAAATACTTATAAATAGTGATTTTTTATTTATATCATTTTATTTTAAAATTAATTTTAGTATGTCATTTTAAGTACATTATTTTGAGAGAATGACCTTGGTAATCCACTCTGCTACCCCTAAGAAATAAAAAATTACACAACATTTTAGAGTGCCCATGATAGAGTCTTTAAAATTGGTGCCATTTATGGGGAGGCAAATAATTTACTAAAATAATTAGAGGTATTATTACTTTTATTTCATCTCTTATTCATGTTTTTTATTCTGTTATTCCGCTTACTAATTTTTTATTTTTTATTCCAATTTTTCTGACAATCAATTCATACATATTTCCTATTTATTATGGTCCATATTTATATATTATATTTTTATTTTTACTTTATTTATAACATGATATAATACCAAGTATCTCTTAGATAGTGACCCTGAGATTTAAATTTACCTTAGGGATTGAACTAGATAATCCCATTCTACTAAAGGTTTTAACATTCACTCTGTTGAAGAATATATACATTCTTGGAACATTTAAATGAGAATAACATATGAATAAAAGATAAAATAAAAAAAAGTGGATGAAAATAATAATAATGAACATAATATAAATATTATATAATTGGTTTCACCATAAATTAATTGTCATTCAAATTTTATTGTGTAATAAATCCTTGAATTAGATATTGAATTAAAATAATGATTGATAAAAAATATTCCAAAATTTCTAGGCCACTCTGGAAAGGATCCCAATAAACATCTAGAAGAATTTAATGTGGTTTTCTCAATTATTAAACCAATAAATTTCTTAGAATATCAAGTCAAACTAAGAAAATTTCCATTCTCACTTGATGGAACTGTAAAATATTGGACGTATTATTTACATCCTAAAGAATTAACACGTTGGAATGATTTCAAAAAAAAAGCATAACTAATTTTTTCCAGCATCAATGAAAACATGAATTATAAAAGTGATCTCAAGGATCAATAAATACTAATGGGATTCAATGTATAAGTATTGTGATAAATTTAAGAAGTAGTGTGCAAGATTTCCACATCATTAAATCAACGAGAGATTTCATCACCCAATACTTCTAAAATTTCCTTAATCCTATGGAGAGGAGCATGGTGGATGTCATAGTTGTATGGGAATTGGATGAAAAATCACCAGCCACTTCACATTCATTAATCAACAAGATGAAAAAAACATTAAAAAATTTGGCAATCAAGGTACACCATGTGTTAGAGAAGTAAATTAGGTATTTTTAGATTCTATTGAAAATTATTTAATTGATACAAAATAGCATGAATTCACCACTATAGTCAGGTAGATTTATTTAGATCCAAAGCCATACCAACTCACACTTGAAAGGCCTCATTGAATTTTCACTCCAATATACCACTGAACTGACTGCTGACCCAAATTACAAGATATAGATAATTGTGTAGTTTTAATACCTAGAAGACAATATCACCAGCCACAATGGCTGCATCCCTATAATAAGTATGATTCATTTTCACCAACATACAAAAAAAGGTGGAGAGATCAAACAAACATGCAGTATAGATCTAGAAAACAAATATACCCCCATTTTAAATAAAATATCCTAAAAATCCGCATAAACAATATAGTTTTCAACAACCCCCAAGAATATTTGAATTCTATGTACCAAAAAGTAAAAAAACTGAATTTAAAAAAGTTATATTATAATACAGATTACCTTTCTAAAAAAATGTACTTAATTAATAGAATGGGATGAATAATTAAGGTTCATGGTTGAGGTAGTTGAAGACACAAATGAGCCAAATTTATACCACCCTCCTTGAACTAGTATGTAGGAGCTTTGGAAATATTTTTTCCCAACCTACTACAAATCTCAATTGAAATGATAATGACATTACATTGAGAAGTAGTAAGGAACTATTGACGTATCTGCACATATCATTCCATTGGGATTCACCACAACCCCAAAGAATACGCATTCAAGAACAACTTAAGTGTATCCATAGAATAAAAACAAAGGTAAAGAAAATGTTAATGATGATCCTTATAAACCCCTTCCATTTCCAATTAGAGTCATACAAACAAACAAGATTTATTAAGCGGTAATAAAAAATAATATTTGGATACTTTAAATTATGTTGATATCAACATCCCTTTACTTGAAGAAATAATAACAATTCTGAGGTATTCTAGGTTTTTGAAATAACCATAAACAATTATAATAGGGATAAAATGAAATGACTAGATAAAACTTGGAAGGAATGTATATTCACTCATGTTAGGTCCACTAGGTCGAATACGTTGAGAGGGGGTGAATCAGGGTATGAAAGATTAATTTTTTTTCTTATCGATCTTGTTTCGTTGTAAAAAAAACTCAATTCTCTCTTCCACCCGTAGGAAACAGATATGAAAACATGTTCAGGACACAAAAAGTTTTAATTGGTTCACCCTCACAGGGCTACTTCCAAGGAGCATACAACAATGATATGATGATGTACCAAATTCACTAAGTCTTATATCCAATAAAAAGTACAATGTTTGGGCTAGATCATATATTCCCAGGCTCACTTCCATTACAAGGTTTAGGTTCTTCTCACTGCATTCCCAAGGGTCGCTATATATGAATTTTTCTCTGGCTCACTATTGGTGGAAAGGATCACCCTCTTCCACTTCCTTCGCTCACTGCTCTTGGAATAGGATCCACTAATAGTTTCTGGATGTGTAGGTCAAACACAGTTTATGGACATGTAGGTCCCTTTATTTTCATGAATTTCTGCATCCTTAACTATAGGTACATGCTCTATTGAAGTTCCTTTTTCACCCGCAGATTAAGTCCACCTTTCTATGTACTTCTAGGTATTGGGAAATCCTTTCACAAACGGATTTGAATCCTTTTCAAGCTTCCATGAGAAAATCAAAAACTGTTCTCCTCTCCCGCATACTGAGTACTGGAATTGGTATTTGAACCACCTACTCCACATACATAGGTCTCTTACAAGAACCTCCTCTATCCACAGACTACATCTTCCTTCCCTATCGCGTACCGTTACCACATACCGATACCGCGAACTCCCTCTATGAATCACCCTATGTGCCCAAAATATTCTTTGTTCATGGATTGTCTTCTCTTCCATGTACCAGAGCTCCCCCTCTACGTAACACTAGAATAATTAACCCTCTCGGGTACCAGAGAGTCCTGCTATATGTACAAAGACAACTCCTTCCATGTACCAGACTTCCCTCTCCGCATAACCGACTTCTTTTATAGGTTATGAATCCCCGCAAACACCTTTAGCACAAACCACATTCGGACATTACTGAATTCTCACAGAAAAGTATGTTTTCTAATGATGTTCAATCTCCCCAATAATCGGTGGGGTTAGTGATTGTTATATATGAAACGATATTTGCTTAATCCACTAAATCATGATTTTCTGAATCTTTAATCCAGCCTCACCACATACCGATCCTTCTGCCACTGCGAACCGAAATACATCTATGAACTGTTTTCCTACAAACTCTGCATATTTCCTTCACTCCTATGTAGTCGATCTCCTCCATAAACTTCATCCCATCCGCATACTGCAACACCTTCCACCACGAATAGTTTTCGGTTTCGTGAACTTCTCCGGTGTTCCGTTCCTGCTACTTTGTGTACCATTCCCAAAACATGGTATGGGACCCATAAACTATAGTATGCGATTATCATCCTTTTCCAGATTTCGTAAACATTCTTCATACCATTCACACCTATGAAGAAATCTTTCCTTTTATAAATCAAACTCATGATTTTGAGGCCCAAAAATTTGGAAATCACTTGGAAACGGTGCCACCTTAAAAACCTATCTTTGGAAAACTCCAACCATACTCATTTGCAGTCATATGGATTTGTCATCAAACACAACCACACAAAAATATACCAAGAGGAAGCCTTGAGGGATTATTCCCAACAATCTCCCCTTTTGGGTTTGTTGAAAACTCTTCTCATAACAATGACACACATTTTGATACCTCATTAAAAACCCTTCCATCTTTAATCACCATTCACATCAATCTTCTTATTTTATCATGATCCTCGGCTATCGTGATATATAGCTCCCCTAACCAGCTTCAACTCGGCTTTTACTCCCCCAATCTCACTGCGCCACTTAACAACTTCTCCCCATGACTTTTATTCCCCCTTAAGTAGTCACACTTTCTCCCCCTTTTTCAACAAACACAAAGTGAACTTCAAGGTTGTCTGCAAATGGGTAAAGAAAACATATAAAAAAATTAGGGAAACGAACATCATACCTCAAATAGTGGAGGGTACGACATCCACTCTTTTTCTAGTGTGGGATGTCGACTGGAATCCCAAATCCAATTGATGCCTTTCAAACAATTATTTAGGTAAGGAAATTGTACGAATCTCTGCAACTTGTTGTTTTATAGGTGCATATTCTAACATCGAAATCCCTTGCTCCACTTTCTCCTTGATAAAACGATATTTTATTTCAATGTAATTTTTCCTTGAGTGGCGAAATTTATTTTTTTTCAAATTTATAGCACATGAATTATCACAATAGATTCTGACTGGATATGTCACTTTAATGCCCATATCTTCAAGTTTCTTCTTCATCCACAATAGTTGTGTGCAAGCTTGATTAGCCACAATGTATCCAGCTTATGCAGTGCTTACTGAAATGAAATCTTGTTTCTTTCTTAACCAAGAAATACACAACCCTCCAAGATAAATGGAACCTCCTAATATAGATTTCCTATCATTTTCAAAGAAAACCCAATCCACATCTGTATATCCCAAAAACTATGGCTGAGATTTTTCATTATACATTAGACCAAAATCCACTATCCCCTTGATATAATGAAGAATTATTTTTTACTTAAATCATGTGGCTCTCCATGGGATTAATTTGATACCTCACTGCTTGGCATGTGTAAAATACAATAGCAGGCCTTGTCATTGTTAGGCACAATAGACATATAATTATTTGCCTATATTCTATGACATTAAGTGATTTTCCATCATCAACCCATGACAGTTTTAGTTGGGGAGATTCTGGGGTCTTCATCTCTTTGGAATTATCAATTCCAAACCTTCTCAAACCCTCCTTGGAATATTTATATTGAGAAATGAATGTACCATTATTTCCTTGTGTCACCTGTAAACCAAGGAAAAATGTTATCTCACAAATCATTGACATTTCAAACTTGCTTATCATAAATTCAGAGAACTATATGCATTGTGCTTCATCTGATCCACCAAATATTATCTCATCAACATAAACTAGCACCATCATCCTCTATCTTCTTCCATTATTGAAATACATATTGTAATCAACTCCACCACGCGTAAAACCGAGATTCATTAGAAACTGATCAAGCCTTGAATACCTTTCTCTTGATGATTTCTTCAAACCATACAAAGTCTTCTTCAGCCTACAAACTATGATCTCATCCCCATGAATAAGAAAACCATCTGGAATCTCAATGTAAACTTCTTCTTCCATAAATTCATTTAGAAATTCTGACTTCAGATCCATCTGGAAAACCTTAAACTTTCTTTAGACTAATATGACCAACAATAGTATGATTGTATCTAGTATTGCAATGGGTTAAAATGTCTCATCAACATCTATACGCTCTATCTGGGAGTATCATTTCTACACAAGTTAGGCTTTTTTTAAAATCACAACACTATCTTCATTCATTTTTTTACAAAATATCCACTTTTTCCAGAGGACATTCTTGTTTTCTCAGCTCGAAATAATTTCCCACATATGTTTCTTCTCAATTTGGTCAAGCTCTTAATTAATAGCATGAACCCAATTCCCATTTCTAGCTAGTTCATCAAATCATTTAGTCTCCACTTATGATAAGTAAGATGGTTTCTGTAGATACTTCATACCTTTTTTCTGTATTGGAGCTGTCTGATCACAAATTATGTTCTGCCTATCAATTTCATCACTTCTTGTTGGTATCTGGGAAGGCACTGATTTATTCTTATCATCTGAGTCTTCTTATGAATCAACATCTAGAGCTAGATAATCTACTAATATTCTCATCTATTTATCATAATACTCCTGAGTTTAATCATTTATTTTCTGATGATTCTGTTGTTTTTCTACTATTGTCACAATATGACTCTCAACTATCTTTCCCAGCCTCTTATTGAAGGATTTATACACTTTTCTTTTCAATGAGTAGCCAAAAAATATCCCTTCATCACCAAATGATTCAAATTTACTATGTTTCTCTTTATTAGGAATGAAACATTTACATCCAAATATTAAAAAGTACTTCAATTAAGGATTATTTTTATACCAAAACTTGTATGGAGTCTTCTCCTCTTTTGGACAAAGTAAATATCTGTTTGAAGTGTATACTGCTGTCATTCCTACTTCCCAATATTTCTCTAGAAGGTCCATTTCAATGAGCATTGTTCTAGGCATAATTTTGACAATCTGATTTCTTCTCTCAACTACTCCATTCTATTGTTAAGTTTTTACTACCGAAACATGATGCCTTATCCCATGTTTTTCGTTATAATCCTCCACTTGGATATTTTTTAACTCTATTCCATTATCTGTTCGAATTTTCTGGATTTTCTGACTAGCATATTTTCACATTCCTGTCGATATCTTCTTATACAAAAGAACACTTCATATGTGTGGGTAATTATTGAAACCCATGTTATTCTAATATATTCACCAATGAAGAGAACATAATACCTCCTCCCATCGATAGACCTCAGTGAAATTGGCCCACACACATCAATATGTACGAACTCAAGCAATCTTGTTGAATTTTTCCCCTTTTTTTATATGTATTTTGAATGAACATCCCCTGTTGGTAGGCATCATACATATGTATATGGTCACATGATAATATCATAAGATTTCGAGCCGCATCATATTTCATCCAATCTTCCAAGGAACATTGACTTATGTAGCCAAGATGCTTATGCCATAAATTGTTTTCTTCATCCTTGGACAGAAGTCACATATCTTGTTCTCCACTCACATGGTATAGATTTCCATTCATACACTTTCTTTGAAACAAAACCTCACCATTATTTACCTTGATGATACATAATTTCTTGTAAAAGTTTATGGAATGTCCTGAGTCACACAAATGACTAACACTAAGAATGTTGTGACCATTCCCTTCAACAACCAAGACATCTGCTCGTCTCATTTATTTTCCTCCAAATTTGGCTTTTACTGAACCAATAATTTCCAATCCCTCATCATTACTAAATATTACAATACCTTCTTTATCATGCCTTATTCCAGTCAATAGATCCTTATTTCCTATCATATGAGAAGTACATCCACTATCAATGATCCATATCCCAGTGCGATCTGATGCATTGATTGCAATATCTGCAACCACTACCTGCTCTTCCCTTTTCTTTTTGAACCAAGTATTTGATATGGAATGATACTCTTGTTCTTTATCAGTATATGAAGATTTATCTTCACCCTGTAGAGTAGTAAATCGATTTTCAATTTTGTGCTCTCTTGAAGATGCATTTGTCTACTTTTTGTGAACAAATTCGGTTTTCCTTGGAACATTCCATTGAATTGTTGATCTACAATATATTTCAATATGTCCAAGTCATTTACACCTAAAACAATGACCATCAAATGTTGACCTAGAATTTTTACCTCTTTACAACCACATTTTTTGGTCTTTTTCCCTTTGGAACCTCTTTTCAATAGAACATACACTTTGAAAATGTACCACTTTACCACAACAATAGAATATTATGCAAGGTACATTCTTATGTGGCAATGCACCACTAGTTAGGGCTTGGATTCTATAAATCTTCTGATTCTGCTTCATAACCAAGTCAATCTTCAATATTGGAGTTGGTTCTTGTGGTCTGACTTGAACCATAACTACTTTCTTTTTCAGATCATGTCCCATACCAGCCCTATCATTTAGAATTAATTGTTGCTTCTATTCTGATGGACCACTCTGCTCAATTCCCATCCTATCTATTTCTTGAATGATATTTTTTCCTGATGTTGAACCGAGAGTTAATAGTTTTTCCTGATCATCAATTGTTTGTCGCAGACTGATGACTTCCTCTTCTAGTTGTTCAATACGTTTGATTTTATCCTTTTTAGTTTCAGTCAAACTATCAATTTCTATTTTCATTTCTTCAATTTTGATATTGTACTCAACCAACTTTTTGGATCTTTTTTTCAATGAAAACCTAAACTTTTCAATTTATTCATTCAATACAGAATTCTCTTATTCCTGATGCCGCATAAAGAGTTTGGCATCATGAACAATGTTGTTATCTTTGTTCATTTTTTCTCTCAAAATATCCACCACTTCAATGAAAACATTGATTTAGCTTGAAGTTAAACTCTTCATTCAGTTTCTACTTCTTCATTTTCACTTTCTTCTCTTGTCAATTAATTTCTTACAACTGCAACAAAAGAATCTACTTTGTGATCCATGCAGTCCACCAACGCTTCTGCCTCAGATTCCAATGAACTTTTGTAACGCCATGGCCCTAGTTACCCAGAGTCGGTGCATTATTTTAATACATTGGCATGATTTCAAGGAACCATGTCCCAAAGGACCAATCAGTATAGTAGTCTTGGAAAACAGATTACATACATGAATGTTACATTACACATTATAAAATACAACACAACATAAATAATACTTTATAAATTCCATTATTCCCTAAGCTTAACCCTGCATATCAATCACAATACACTTCTTGGAATCCTGGGAAAAATAAAACATAGAATGTGGTGAGCTCAAATTCTCAGTAAGGGTAAGCAATAATGTCAAAGATAACATAAATATTAATTATGGTGAATAATTGAAACCACATGTATTTACCAATAATAATCATGAATAATTTTATGGAAGGAATATGAGTTGAGTAAATAATTCCATAATAAAACATAATCAGGGGTATTCTACTAGTCCAATGACCACATGAACCATCAATATTATTTTTATAATGAGGGAATGTGTAATACCAAACTTTAATTTCTATGTCATGGCCTCATGCCAGGACATATTGGCTAACTGTAACCGGACCCAAACCCGGAGATCCTCTGTAACCGGACTCCATCCCAGAGAGCCTTTGTAATCGGACTCCATCCCAGAGAGCCTCTGTAATCGGACTCCATCCCTGAGGGTCTACTATAACCGGACCCCAACCTGGAGGGCTGACTTTTACTGGTCCCCAACCCGAAACATACTATTCCAATACATTCATCATAAGAAGAGGTTGAAATAAACATTCGTATTAAAACTAGCATATTAATGTCAATACTTTATCCATAAACCATTAATGGTTTGAAATAACACATACATAGTCAAACATATCACAAAACCTTCAATACAATATGGATGTTTTGTATCATAATAAACCAACATCAAATAATCTTACAATCCATCAAAGGATGTTGACATAGATGAAATTAGAAAATTTTGTTGAGAAATATCTCTTTCTATTTTGAAATAATTTAGGAGTCACATAAATATAAAGGAAATATTTATTTTGAAAATATTATTATAATAATTCAAGGGATGCTTAGATGATTTTATAATGAAAGGAAATAGATGCACCCGCCGTATAAGTTTAAAAAATAAATTCTTACATTAATTTTGTCGAAAATGTTAATAAAGGACCTTGTTCCGAAAACGACAGAAATATACCTTTATAAAAATCTTATAAAAAGTAAAACAAGGGTATAAATGAACTTAAACCATTGTTTATAAAATAGTAAGAATGTTTTTAAATTCCTTTTTTATGAAACATAGATGTGTATGATAAAGAGGTCCCAGTAGATAATTATGTATAAACAACCTCAGATAATGATGAGATTGTGAAATAAACCCTTACCTCGTTGTAATAAATCGATTTCTATGAAAAATAGTCAATAACAACCAAATAAATCACATAATATCATGAATATAAAATGAATCATGATAATATATATCAAATGTCAGTACACAATACAACATATGTAATAAATAAGTGGTGAACAATTGAAATCTCAGGTAATTAAAAGTGAGATAAGAAACCCCTTACCTTATGTCCTACATGACCCGTTCGTTGTTTAATATCCTGAATAATAGAATAAAGTTAATTTCTAATTTCTTAAGAAACTTTTTCAAGTTTATTATTCCTTTTATATCACTTATTACCATTTTATAAACATTATATAATCATTTAAGTTAATAACATTCGTTTTGTCGATATTTGGCACTTCAGTCAAAAATGATCACCTTATAGTTACAAGTTGTTCCCATGTTAAAAATCCCATTATATCCAGAATTATATTCATGAATTAGATATCATATATATCATATATATCTAGTATATACATGTATTTATAATAGTACATATCATTTTGGCATAAGAAATGAAATGCACTATTCATGGAGACGGTAGGTCGTAAGTACGCATGAACGCTACTTTCATTTCTATTTATTATTTTAATGGAATTAAAACATAATTATACATAGGTATATTATAATTCAAGTATTATATCATATATAATATCATTACCTCTATCCTGTATACATACCACATATGGTATTAACGAGTCATATCACTTTGAAGGGGCAGTAGTCCACACATTCTCAAATGAAATTATCACGTTTACCAATAATGGAAAGCATTAAGGAATGATATAAAAGAACAAATAAAGAAGCATGAAGAAAACATAAACATAATATATATCATATATAAATACAGTGTTATCATAATGGCCACCATGAGAGGTAGTAGGAGGTAATTGAACAATCATCATTTCGTGAGGTGTTAGTTTTCCATCCACAGAAACAATATGTTCATCACCAATTAGATGGAGGTGTGTGTAAGTGTAGTTCAAATAATTATCATTAAAACATCCTTGTATATTCAGGATACTGGTGTTGTTATAAAAGAATTGAATAAAAAGAGTTTAGGGGTTGGAGAAGTAAAATAAAAGAAAAGAAGTTAAGAGAAACTATTACCATTAATTTGGGTTACTTCCTTTGGTTTGAACCAAAAGGACTTCTTAAAGTGCCTTCTGAAGATACTATGGATTCTAGAAGGAGGAGGGGGATGTAGGGAGATTAATTTGGAAGATTGTGGACGAGCCTAAAGGCTTGATAGGTGTGAGGAATTGGTTAGAAGTGGTCTCCTTTTATAAGGGGGAGGATGGGCTCTTTAGGAAAGTGTGAAAATATTATTTTATTATATAATTATGTTCGGTTTCTAAAGGTCCAAAAATAATTAGGGTCGAAGATAAGATGACTCATGGTTGAAATAAAATCAGATAATAATAATTGGATATGTTTTGAATATTATTTGAATATTAATAATCTAATTTATTTAAATCATTTATTAATGAGGTAAATTCTGTATCATTATTGTGTCATAAATAATTTAATTTATTCGATGTCTAAAAATTATAAAACAAATACCATGATATAGGAAATATTTTTCTTTTTTCAGTGAATATTTATAGTCAAAACTATTACTTATATAACACCATAAAAAAATAATTCCTAAAGGATTTTTGTTTATGTCAATTTTTCCTTTACTTTAAATTAATTAATCTAAAGTATCATTATTTTATATAAGTGGCTCCATGGGGTCCCAAAATCGACCCAAGGATACCCATGGTCGTAAATTACACATCAATTAAGGTTAGGACATGTGTTACGGTAATTTTGAATTATTAAAGTATTCTTTTAACTTGAATTACCTTATTTACCTTTAACTGCAGTAAATAAAAGTCAAAAGTTACTATTCACAAAAAATTATTTTTATCTTATTGAACTACATTTTACTCCTTGATATTAACTGTGTCTCTCGAATTTTCAAAATTCAACTCACAGAAGCGGTAAAATTATGTTTTATGGAAATTTGAAAATTCTCCTAAGAGGTGGGTAAAAGATGGTGAAAAGATCAATAAAATTTTTATATATGTAATATTATTATAAACTTCCTCAAATGAAGTACATTGAACCTATATAGGTATTAGGTATCTATTTTGACATAAATTAATTTAAATAACATAAATTATTATATAAATAAAAATTCATTTTTAAACAAAAACTCAGTGTCTGTCACTATTCATCAAAAATTGAAAGTTTTCAGAAAAATACCAAAATTTCACCTTAAGATACATTTGATATTCTGAATTCAAAAATGAAGTCTATTTTCCAAAATTTAAAACATAGAAGTTACATTTATTAATTTAAAACTAATTTTTATTGTCAAAACCAAAAGTCGTATTTTAAAAAAATAATAACTATCATAATATTGACACTTTATTATGTCCAATTTCAAAGTGAAATTACATAAAATGACCAGAATTGGATTAAATGGTAAAAATATAATCTACTTATACTTGTTAACCATTAAAATTTATAATTTAACACTATAAACTATTTTGATTAAATAAGTTGTTTTTAATTAAAATTTATTATTTTTCACTATTCATGAAAATATGAAAGTTATCAGAAAAATACAAAATATTTATCAAAAAGAAATTTTTATCTCCTAATTATAATGAAGAATTTTATTTTGTCAAATTGAATATATAAAAGTGTCTAATATTCGATTTAAAAAGGTTTCTCCCTCAAAAGGTGGTAAAATTTGATTTTCTGAAAATACATTATTTAAAAACATTAAATTTGTTCTTAAATTATGTCTAAGAAACTTATAATATCTATTCT
Source organism: Viscum album (assembly GCA_963277665.1). Lineage (NCBI taxonomy): Eukaryota > Viridiplantae > Streptophyta > Magnoliopsida > Santalales > Viscaceae > Viscum > Viscum album. The sequence goes on along the minus strand of OY728153.1, from coordinate 1,773,110,643 downwards.
AAAATTATAAAGATTATATAATGTTCAAAATTCAGTTAATACTATTCATAACTTCTTTTGAACTGCTAGTTTGGTAAGTCGTGGTGTGCTTGAACTTGGTGTTTCATGTAGTGGAAGTTGTTGAATTACTTTGAGAAACAATGTACTATTAAATATTGTGGTGTTTCATTCTTCCATCCTTTAATAAATTTCAACCTCGCTATTTGAAATTGTTTTTAGAAAATAATAGTTTGAAAATAGAAAATACCTTTGTGGGAAAACCCACATCAAGAATTGGGTTTATAATATTTAGTCTTAATAAGTGGAAATGGGGAATGAAAAAGTGACCACCAAATTATGATCTTGATTGGGAGAAAATTAGTGGAAATTAGAGACACGTAAATGGAGGAAAAACGTAAATATTTATAGGGAGTGATTGAGGTCATCAATCACAAACAATTGTAGAATTGAGGGCCTCAAAGACATCAATCTCTGATGATTTAAAATATCATCAGTTCAACAAAACATAAGGTATCAGGATAACACATTTTTAATTTTAGGATCCCTTACCTAAAGATTAAGAATTAATTTCTTCATAGAATAAGAGAAGAAAAAATATACTTGACAAGTAGAGTTCCATCCTTTAACTAATTTCTACCACAAACTCATCTTTCAGTCTAAATAATTATATTAATTAAATAAACATTATATTTATCCTATTCGTATAGGGCTCCAAAAAAATGAATTTATAATTCACTTATCAGACCCTTTTAAAACAAGAAACTACATTATACAACCCAGAGACTTCATGTAGTCCAGTGGTAGGTAATAAATCCTAATCGTACTATGGTTGTGGGTTCAATTCCCACAGCTTTGTCTGACGTGACGGGTTGTCACATGGTCTGCCTGTTTTTCTTTTTATAAAAATCCTAAAATAACCATAACAATAGTATCTTAATCCATTCCTACCTTTACACTTATCAAAAATAATTCTATCCAAACTCACAGTACAAAATTTATAAGGAAGAGAAACAAAATGAAGATCATTTTTTCCTCGTAATAACATGTAAACACCTTCATCATGTATTATTTTAAAACATGGTAACACCCTGAATTACCATAAAACCTTATTGATTACATTCATACTCCCTTATACTATATATAATACTTGATATATTCCTTATATCCAAAAATATTGAATTTTCCAACAATGATGAAATAATAAATCTATTAATCAGTTCCATGGAAGTCATGAATATCGCATATAATTTATCCAAATCAACCATATCTTATTCAAAAATCACTACCTCGGTATCAGAACCATATTATGGTTTATCGTTCTCTCAACCATATATTTTCCAAAAATTTATCCTGTAATTGGGTCACTTTTCATGGTTCCACACAATCTCAAGTCCTTAATGAAATAGTACTGCTGTACAATCCTTATATACTATATAATTCTTATAATGTGTACATCATTAACACAATACTCAAATGACACAATACTTTAATAACAATGTAAGAAATATAATCATTCATCTTCATCTTCGGTAGTATCATAACTTTATTATTATCCAATAGAAAAATTTGGGGTATACTCTGGTGATTTGGACATTGATACACGTTGTGTCCCAACTCCTTGCAGATGAAGCATTGTACATTGGAAACTTTTTTCTTACCCTTGAAATCACGTACATGGTGTCCATTTTCTCTACAGTTATAACAAACTCCCATTCCTTACAATCATTTACCAAGTTCATTCTTTCCACAGTTATCACATATGGGAAAATTCTTATTTTCCCTCTTCCCTTTATCCATCTTTCTTTCTTCCATCCTTTTCTTATATTGCTTCCCATCAAATCCATAGTACTCAAAGAATTATTTACTTATCTTATTAACACATGATACTATTTCTTCATTTGTTGATAATACGTGGGAGACTATTTCTATTCAAAACTTTTTCTCAATACATTGAATGATATGACCCTTCTTACTCTTTTGATCATACGTATTTTTGGAGTTCACATTCCTTCTACTAGGTTCCATTTCTATACAATGGAATAAACTATATTAGTTTATGATTAAAAATACATAATTCTAAACTCGTAAGACACTTAACATAAATTGAGCAGTTTATGGATATAATCCATAATCATAAAAATGTTTTCTTTTAGTATGTATATACTCATAAACCCTTCATAATGTTTTGTATAGGAAAAGAGAATTATCCTAAGCATATCCCCCGAGAGTGTCGTAACCAAGAGTGCATCATGTCCAGTTGTCGTGCACTAGTTCTCTTCGAGTCTAGCTCAAAGCGGTGTTTTTGGGTTTTACCCATAGGTAAAACTGTGCTAGAGCCGCATCTACATGCTCGTATACAGACAACGATGTATTTCATGGAAAACTCACAAAATCTCTACATTACCAAAATTATAGGATGTTCTTCTATACTAATCCTCAAAGTCTATCTTAGGACTATGTGTTCTAATTAGAGTTTTTCTAAATCTAGGTTCCAAGGTTATTTATAAAATTCCTCTGATACCAATTGTAACGCTCCAACCCCAGTCACCCAGAGTGGGTGCATTATTTTAAGACATTGTCATGATTACAAAGATTCAAGACCCGAAGGACCAATCAGCTTAGTATTCTTGGAAAACATATTACACACAAGAATGTTACATTACACTTTATAACATACAACACAACATAAATAATCCTGTATAAACACCATTATTCCATTAGCATAACCCTACATATGAATCACAATACACTTCTTGGAATCCTGGGAAAAATAAAACATAGAAAGGGGTGAGCTCAAATGCTCAGTAGGGGTAAGAAATAAAGTGGAAGATAACATAAATATTAAAGATGGTGAATAATTGAAACCACATGACTTTACTAATAATAAACATGAATAATTTTATGGAAGTAAAATGAGATGATTAAATAAGGACAAAATAAAACAAAATCATGGCTATTCTACTAGTCGAATGACCACATGAACTGTCAATATTATTTTCATAATGAGATAATGTATAATACCCAACTTTAATTTCTGTGTCATGTCCTCGTGCTATGACCTATGGGATAACTGTAACCAAAACCAATCCCAGAGAGCCTCTTTAACCGGACTCCAACCTCTATAACTGGACTCCAACCCAGAGAGCCTCTATAACTGGACTCCATCCCGATGGTTCTGCTGTAACCGGACCCCAACCCAAAGGGCTTACTTTTATAGGTCCCCATCCTGAAACACACTAGTCCAACGCATTAATTATAATTGGAGGTTGAAATAAAAATTCGCATTAAAACTAGAATACTAAATGTCAATACATTATCCCTAAATCATGAATGGTATGAAATAACACATCCACAGTCAAACATATTAGAATACCATCAATAAAATATGAAGGTTTTGTATAATAATAAATCAACTTCAAATAATCTTACAATCCATCAAAGGATGTTGAAACAAATGAAATCAAAACATTTTTTTGAGAAATATCTCTTTCTATTTTGAAATCATTTAAGAGTCACATAATTATAAAGGGAACATTTATTTTAAAAATATTCTTATAATATTGTATGGGACGCTTTGACAATTTTATAATGGCGGAAAATAGGTGCACCCACTGTATAAGTTAAAAAAAGACATTCTTACCTTAATTTTGTCGAAAAGGTTATAAACGACATTGTTTGGAAAACGACGGACAGATTTCTTTATAAACATCTTATAAAAAGTAAAACAAGGGTATAAATGAATTTAACCCATATTCTATAAAGTATTAAGAATGTTTTTAAATACTTGTTTTATATAACATGTATGTGGATGATAAGGAGTTCATAATAGATAATCACGAATAAACAACCTCAGATAATGAAGAGATTGTGAAATAAACCCTTACCTCATTGTAATCAATCGAGTCGTATGAGAAATATTCAATAACAACCAAATGAATCATAGAATATCATGAATATAAAAACAATCCTGATAATATATATCAAATTATAGTACACAATACACAACATGAAATAAATAAGTGGTGAACACTTGAAATCTCATAGAATTAAAAGTGAGATTAGAAACCCCTTACCTCATGTCCTACATGACCCGTTCGTTCTATAATATCCTGAATAATAAACTAAATTTATTTCTAATTGCATAATAACCGTTTTAAAGTTTATTATTCCTTTTATATCACTTATTACCATGTTATAAACAATATATAATCATTTACGTTAATAACGTTCGTTTTGTCGATATTTGGCAGTTGAGTCCAAAATGAACACCTTATAGTTACATGTTGTTCACATGGTCAAAATTTATTTATATCCAGAATGATATTAATGATTTAGATATCATATATATCATATATATCCAGTATATACATGTATTTATAACATTACATATCATTTTTTCTTAAGAAATGAAATGCACCGTTTATGGAGACGGTAAGCCGTATGTATGCGTGAACGCTACTTTCATTTTTATTTCATATTTTAATGGAAATAAAACATAACGATAAATAGTTATATTATAATTACAGTATAATATCATATATAATATCATTAACTCCATCCTTTATACGTCCCACATTTGGTATTAACGAGTCATATTACTTTGAGAGGGCGGTAGTCCGTACATCCTCAAATGAAATTATCGCGTTTAAGAATATTGGAAACCATTAAGGTATGAAATAAAAGAAAAATACAGAAGAATGAAAAAAACATAAACATAATATATATCATATATAAATATATTGTTATCATAATGTCCACCATGAGAGGTGGTAGGAGGTAATTGAACAATCATCGTTTCGTGAGGTGTTAGTTTGCCATCTACAAAAACAATTTGTTCTTCACCCATTAGATAGTGGTCTGTGTAAGTTTAGTTCGAATACTTCTCATAAAAGAATCTTAGTATATTGAGGATACTTGTGTTGTTATAAAATATAAGAATAAGAAGAGTTTAGGGGTTGGAGAAGTAAAATAAAAGAGAAGAAGTTAAGAGAAACTGTTACCTTTAATATGGTAACTTCCTTTGTATTGAACCAAAAGGACTTCTTGAAGTTACTTCTGCCTATGTTAAGGATTTTAGGAGGAGGATAGTGACACAAGAAGCTTAATTTGGTAGAGTTTGGATGATCCTAAATGTTTGAGAGGTGTGAGGAATTTGTTATAAGAGGTCTCCTTTTATAAGGGGGAGGAGGGGCTCTTTAGGAAAGTGTGAAAAAATTATTTTATTATATAATGATATTCAGTTTCTAAAGGTCCAAAAATAATTCAAGTTGAAGATAAGATGACTCATGGTCTAAATAAAATCATCCAATAATAATTGGACATTTTTTGGATATTAGTTTAATATTTATAATCTAATTTATTTAAATCATTTATTAATGAGGTAAATACTACATCATTATTGTGTCTTAAATAATTTAATTTATTCTATGTCTATAGATTATAAAAAACTACCATGATGTAGGAAATATTTTTAGATTTATAATGAATATTTATAGTCAAAAATATTACATATATAACACCATATAAAAATTAATTACGAAAGGATTTTTGGTTTTGTTAATTTTACCTTTACATTAAATTAGTTAATCTAAAGTGTCATTATCTTTCATAAGTGGCTCTATGGGGTCCCCAAAATCGTCACAAGGATGACCATGGTTGGCCATTACACATCAAATAAGGTTAGGACATATGTTAAAATAATTTTCAATTATTAAAATATTATTTTGACATTAAATTACCATATTTACCTTTAACCGCTGTAAATAAAAGTCAAAAGTTACTAATCACAAAAAAATATTTTTATCTTATTGAACCACATTTTACTCCTTGAAATGAACCATGTCTCTCATATTTTCTAATTTATACTCAAAAAAGTGGTAAAATTATGTTTTATGTGAATTTGCATACCCTCATAGGTGGTGGGTAAAAGACGGTGAAAAGTTAAATAAAATTTTAATATATGAAAAGTTTTTATAAACTGAATCCAATAAATTACATTGAACTTATATAGGTGTTATATATCTATTTTTACATAAATTAATATAAATAAAATAAATAAAAATTTACATAATAATTCGGTTTTAAACTATAACTCAGTGTTTTTCACTATTCATCAAAAATTGAAAATTTTCAGAAAAATACCAAAAATTCACCCTAAGATAATTATGATATTCCAAATTAAATAATGATATCTATTTTACCAAATTCAAAACATAGAAGTTTCATTTATTAATTTAAAATTAATTCCTGTTGTCAAAAGCAAAAGTCGTAATTTTAAGAAATAATAACTATCAAAAGATTGACAGTTTTTATGTCCAATTTCAAAGTGAAATTACTTACGTTGACCAGAATTGGATAAAATGGTAAAAATATAATCTACTTATAATTACAATACATTAAAATGTATAATTTACCACTATAAATTATTTCTATTAAAAAGGTTTTTTTTAATTATGATTTGGTATTTTTCACTATTAGCCAAAATTTGAATGTTATCAGAAAAATACCAAAAATTTATCAAAAATAAATTCTTATCTCTTAATTCTAAAGAATATGTTTATTTTTTCAAATTAAATATATAAAAGTGTCGAATTTTGTATTTAAAAAGCGTTCACCCTCAAAAGGCAGTAAAATCTCATTTTCTGAAAAATACGTCCTTTATCTGAAAAAATTGAATTTGTTCTTACATTATGTCTAAGAAACTCATAATATGGATTCTAAAATTATAAGGATTATATAATGTTCAAAATTCAGTTAATACTATTCATAACCTCTTTTGAATGACTATTTTGGTAAGTCATGGTGGGGTTGAACTCCGTGTCGCATGTAGTGCAAGTTATTGAATTACTTTGAAGAAATAACGTACTATGAAATCATGGGGTGTTACAACATTCATCATCTCTTGAAAGCAGATTCGTCTTTTTGATGAACTTTATCCTAGTACTTATGCTCCCTCTCTCATTTGATGAATACTTCTTTAGGGAAATTTCATCATTTTATTCATTTTCATAATCAAACGTCTTAGGACACTTTCCTACAAAAATCCCTATCTTTCCACATTGGAAAAAAGAAAATGGAAGTTTACCTTTGAAGATTTCTTTTCCCCTTTGCAGATTAGAGGAGGGAAACAACATGACATCATCCATATTTCCCTTATTAGGACTATCTTCAATAGATATATTCATCCTGGCCTTGAATGAAACTTCCTTATACTTCCCCTTTTCCACTGCATCATTATCATCATTTCAAATTTCATACGCTACAAGGGTACTATGTAGGTTATCTAGTGTTATCACTTTCGTGTCTTTGTCTTCTAACATTGAAAGTTTTGGATTGAACCACAGTGGAAGTTTCCTCAGGATACATTTCACAAAATTTATATCTTCAAAAAATTCTCCATGATCTCGCATGTCTTCCATAATAATATTTATCTTGTCGAAGAATGCATCAACAATCTCATTGGGATTCATTATGAGATCCTCATACTTCTTCCACAGAACCTGCAACTTTGCTTCTCAGACTTTTGTGTCACCCTTATAAATGTTCAAAAAAAAATTCCATATTTCATGTGATGTTTTATAGGACATCAACATTGAATAAATTTCATTTGATAGGTCTCCCCATAAAGTATTGATCCCTTTAGCATCAACATCCAATTCTCATATTTCAACTTCTGAAAAAGTACCACTATTAATTAGAACTTATATTCCTTGCATTGCTACTGTGAAGACATCCATCCCTACTGATCAGAAGTAATGTTGCATTAGATTGTTCTATAGTTAAAAATTATTTTTGTCAATGATTAGAATTCCTCTATGATTGACCACCTCCATTTCATCTTCTTGAGAGAGAACCACTAACTTTGAACCTTTCCCTTTGATACCAATTGTTAGGTTTACTAGGTTGAATACCATGATGGGGTGGGGGTGAATCAAGTTATGACATATTAAAACTTTTTCCTTATGGGTCTTGTTTCATTGTTAAAAAAACTCAATTCACTTTTCCTCCCATAGTAATATATGAAAATATATTAAATCATACACATGACACAATTATTATTTCTTGGTTCTCCCTCATTGGGATACGTCCAAAGAGGATACAATGATGATATGTCGATGTACCAAATTCACTAAGGCTCACGACCAATAATGAGTACAATGTTTGGGCTTGATATTCTATGCTCAGGCCCACTACCTTTACAAGGTTTAGGGTATGTTCACTATATTTCTAAAGGTCACTTCTTATGCCTCTTTCTCTGGCTCACTACTAGTGGAAAAGGTCACCATCTTCTACTTCCTTTGGTCACTTCTCTCAGAATGGAATCCACTCACAGTTTATGTATGTGTATGTCAAAAATAATTTATGTAAATGTAGGTCCCTTCATTTGCATGAATTCATGCATCATCAACTTTAGGTAGATGCTATGTTGATGTATCTTTTTCACCCATAGATGAATTCCACCTTATCAAGTACTGCTTAGTAATGGGAAATCCATTCACAAACTAATTTAAAGTTTCTTCAAGCCTCCATGATAAAATTGCGAACCATTATCCTCTCTCATGTACTAAGTACCAGGATTGGTACGAAAACCGCCCGCTCCATTTAGTGCTCCCTCTTCCACGAACCTCCTCTATCTGTGGACTGCCTCCACCTTCTCTATCACGTACCTTTACCGCATATCGATTTCACAAACCCCCACTACGAATAACCCTCTGTCTACGAATTGTTCTCTATTCGCGGACTGCCATTGCTTCCGCGTACTGAAGCTCCCCCTCCATGTAACACTTGCAGAATTAACCCTCTCATGTACCGGAGATTACTCCTCCGCATTCCACCTACCATACTTTCCTCTCTATGCACCAGACATTCTTTGCAGGATATGAATCTCCACAAACATCGTTAGCGCGAACTACTTTTAGACTATGCCAAATTCCCGGACTAATGTGTGCATTCTAATTGTGTTCAATCTTCATAGTAATCGGTGGGGTTCTCGAGTATTATATAGGAAAAGATATCTGTTTAATCCGCTAAATCAAGATTTCCAAATCTTCAATCCAGCCTCACCACTTACCGATCCTTCAACTTCCATGAACCACAAGCCATCCGCGAACCATTTTCTTATGCACTCTGCCCACCACCTTCACTCCTACATGGTTGATCTCCTCCGTCAACTTCAGCCCATCCGCAAACTGCATCACCTTCCACCGCGAACCATTTTCGGTTTCACAAACTGCTCTGATGTACAGTTCCTTCCTCTCCACATACTATTCCCGGAACATGGTACACAACCTATAAACTATGTTACACAGTTCTCATCCTTTTCCATTTTTCATCAACTTTATTCATATCGTTCAATATTATGAATAAATCATTCCTTTTCCAAATCCAACTCCTGATTTTGAGGCCCAAAAATTTGGAAAACACTAGGAAACGACACCACCTTAGAAACCTGTCATTAGCAAACACCAACCATACTCATTTGTAGTCATCTGGCTTTGTCAACAAAAACAACCACACCCAAAACATATTGAGAGGACTCCTTGAGGGATTTTTCCCCAAATACTCTTCACTCCAACCATCGTTATGCCTATAAAGTTAAAATACCTTAGTATATTCACCATTCCATATACCATTGGGTACTTGTATTTCTATGGTGCATGGTGTGATTTTGGCACATCCATTAATATCATGCCTTAATAATTTTCCCATCCTTTCAGATTGGATAGATAAATCACATTAGGGTAGTTGTATAATTGGAAAATAGGGTCACAACATTCCCACTGGGAGTCCATGATTATTTCGTTGTTCAAGAGAGAGATGTGAATTTTACAGAATATTTTTATGTGTTGAATATGGAGGTTGATTAGTTAAGTTCCCATGATCCCATAATTTATGGGAGATACTTCCTCAAAACTATCCGGATAATCATTAATGTACATGTTGGTACATGTTTTATGGAGTTTAGAGATGAGATAATAAGGATTGATATTTTAGAATCTCTGATGTACCCCACATAGGACCATTATTCATTTTTCATCTCCAATTCTACCCTATATTTTGATGACTCTCCAAATAATTATTTTCAATATTTTTAAAAAGGGGATCATTTCATCCATAGAGAAATATTAATTATTTGTTCTTGTTTTATGATGAAAAATAATTCCACGCCATTTTATCAGGATCAAAACATACTCATTTTTTATTATTATATGGATTCTTTTTTCTGATTTTGAATATGTAATTTAGGATTATTCCATGTATGTTGATTCTTAAAAAGTATTTGATTAATTATTCACTAATTTTGATGATTAAAATTCTTAATCTAACCCTAATTATACATATATTTTAGTTTCCACATCATTTCCATTAATGTAGATCCTACCCAAACTAGAACATAAACCTTTTACACATAATGTAAAATATTCCAATATTTTGAATGAAGGAAAAATTTATGTAATAATTACTAATATTATCTTACCTAAATAAGAAAAAAAACTTATAAATATTTTTAGGGGAAATATTATTGAAATTGGGTGGACCTTAGGAGACATACACGGTATTATCCATTCTATTTTTATGTATAGGATTTGATTGGAGGATAGGGAGAAACTGATTATATAGTCATAAAGGAGGCTTAGACCCATAATATTATAAGTTAGGAAAAAAGAGGTGGAAAAGTTTCATGAGTTAGGTAGAATTTAACACATTTCTGACTCTCAGGGGGTTATCCCTATTCATGTTATAGCAAAGAAAACTTGGTTCACTATTATAAAGAATGAAAATGATTTGTTATTTCTTGTGATAATGAAAAATAATTTTCGAGTACACATAGATTATAGGAAACTAAATCAATCCACTCAATTTCCCACTTCCATTAATTGGCTAAATGCATGATTGAATTACAGGTAGGATACATGATTACTTATTGGATGGTTTCTATGGATATTTTTAGGTTCACATTGCATCATAGGGCTAGGAGAATATGACATTCACCTGCCCATTTGGTACATTTTCATACCATAGGATTCCATTTTGATTTTCCAGGGACCTAGGTACCTTCCATAGATGCATGGTAAGTATATTTTCTAATTTATGTGAAACATTCATAGAGGTATTTATTAATTATTTCACTATGTATGGTTCCTTAATTTAGGAGCGCCTCTTGATTTTGGGTAATGTTTTTCATCACTGTACTGATAAAATTTTTGTTTTGAACATTGAGAAATGTCATTTCATGGTAGAGAAAGAAATTATCCAAGTTCTTATAGTGTCACAAAATGGAATTCAGGTTGTAATATCTACGACAGACATTATTTCCTCCTTTCTATATCATAATATTGTGTGTGATGTTTGATCATTGCTTGGACATACTAGTTTCTATCAACGCGTCATTAGAGATTCTGGTAAGATCACTCTACCCTTATCTAGTTTAATTCAAAAATATATTGTCTTATTTTTTGATGATTCATGTATGGTATCAATTGATGAGATAAATAAGTTCTTTACCACTCCACTGATCATACATCCCCCATAGTGGGAGCTTCTATTTGAGATTATGTGTGATACTTACAAAATCGTATTTGGAGATATCTTCTCTCAGAATTTGGAAGTGTGGTCACATGTGATTGCTTATGTGTTGTAAACTCTAGATTCAACACGAGAAAAGCACACCACAATGGAAAATGATTTTCTTACTATTATATTTTATTTATAAAAACTCTTCTCTTTTTTATTGTGATCTAATGTTATAATTTTTTCTTTTCTTGGATCTTTTTCGTGACTTCTAAAAAATACAGATTCAAAGATATGACTAATTCATTTCATTCTACTAATTCAAGAGTTTTACATTTTCATAAGGGGTAATAAGGGTTCAAATAACTTGGTGTCTAAACACATGAAAAGGATCACTAATGTGTTATAGAATGATACCCCAAACCGAGTACCACTTCATGACACTTTATGTGATGATCATATTTATTTTATATCAGGTATGCATCCTTGGTATGATTATTTATTGAATTACTTGGTTTCCATTGAAATTCCAGTAATCTCTAAGAAACAAAAATTTGAAAAATTGAATAGTGAATTTAGGTTTTATGTGTGTGATGATCCATACCATTGTAATATTTGTAGTGACAAAGTCATTAAGAGATGTGTTTCTTATCATGAGATTTAGTCAATTTTTCATTTTTTTCATTCACATTCCATGGTGGACTCATTAGACCCTAAATGAAATCTAGGAAGGTCTTATATTATAGTATATTCTAGCCTACACTGTTTCATAAAGACCATGTATTTTTTAATTCATCCTCTCATTATTGAAACACTAAAAACATTTCAAGGAGACACAACATTTCCCCAACATCCCACATTTACCTGTGAGATTTTTTATGTATGGAGAATTGATTTTATGGGTCTTTTGAAAGTTCCCAGTTAGTGTAATTGTATCATTGAGAGGGGGAGGGGTTGAATCTGTGATAACTTTTTTCTTTTATATTTCCCTGAAATAACCTTATCCTCCTATTAATTATTATAATCCATGCTGAAAAAAATTAAACACACATCCATAGGAACACAAGAATTTATAAGGATCGCTATTCAATAAGAATAAATCTTCCCTTGGTATGTTTTGGAAATAATATAACACCATAAAAACAACTGGAAATCAATCCATGGATTACAATGAGTAGGATATAACCTTTCACTCATGTATTACTACGTAAACAATCCAACAGTGTGTGCACCCTCTTAGCACAAATAGAGTAAAACGAAGTTTGTGAAATAAATCATGTTACATGTGATTATTTAAAATTCCAAAAATGTATTATTTTAAAAAAAAAATCATGAATTTATTACCTATAATATGGTATGAAATTCAAGAAATTTAATATAAAAATCAGTCATGTTGCCCAGTCCGATCGGTATACTATGTTTTTTCAAATCTGATTCTTCAAATCAGATTACCCAGCATAGTGGATATAACTTTGTTAGAAAATGATAATGACTATTCAGAAGTCATTCTTCCTCAGTCTAGAAATCCCAATATATAAATCCATGATCTGATTAATCATATCTATATGATGATCACCTAAATACGGTGAGAAGAAGAATTTAATAGGCAACTAAATATGATGATCAGTTGAATACAACATTGTGATATTGTCACTTCTCCTCCCATTTCAATCCATTAAAACATCTTAAACAGAACACTATATGGAAAACTTATTTCTCTCCCTAGAAAGTCAGAGATTCTCTATCTTCTCTCATGAATCGTATATCAATAAGATAAAGTATGATATACTTTTCACCTTTTATAGGAGACCCATGAGAGGTTTTGGAAGGAAACCCAGAACATCCCTCCTAACCCAAATTTCATGAATTTTCATGTTTATTGGAACATAGGGTGAATATTGATATCATAAAATCTTTTCAAATTCTTTATATCCTTCTCGGATATTCCATCAAATTCAGCTATTCCTTCAAATTTCTTTTCAAACATTAGTCTGGATCCAATTTTTGAATATGATTTTCTCAATTTGTCATTTTTTCTCCATTCTGATTGTTGAATATGATGCTATGTAACAATTGAAAGAAATAATATTTGAAATTTATGTTCCCCCTCAACAAAACATTCATCTCTTTTCTTCATCTCTTTTCTTGATCCACTTTTAATACATGTCTTCTTTCTCTTGACCCACTTGCTCGAAAAACAATGTGATTCAACCTATTTTAAATGGTTGACTTCATTTTTGATTAAATTCTTTTCTCTTTTTTTTATTCATCAATATTGAGAAATTCCTCTGCTGAATACGATTTCATCACGAGCCCGATTAACAAATTATTTTTTTAATACGATACCACTTGTAAAATTCTTTCTATTTTATCATAAAAATAATTATTTTTTCAATATTCAGCTTGTATCATGACTTATTTCTTGAATTTGAACACATTGATGGTCAGATTTAGAATCATAAAATTTTCCAGGGAAAGTATTGTAAATTCCCTTTCTTTCATTAACAGTCTTATTTCCATCTCATCCCAAATCTGATTTTCCAGAATACAATTTGCATACATACGATTAGGTTATATATGATCTCCAACACCATTATTTCTTTCATTATAGATCCAATCAACCTAAATATGATTGACATCATCTATTTCACTTATTATCTCTTGAATCGTGATTTATTCATAAGTTTCAAAATTTACTTATGATTTATGAGAACTCCAAGCTCAAAAAAGTATCAAGACATTTAATTTATTATAGTCATACCGAATTTGATCATACATACTCTGATTATGTACACTCAGATTCTCCATCAACCAAATTCATGGTGAATCTGATGGCCATTTACTTTCATCAATGTTATTCTTCAATGTGATTGATTTCTCACTCTGGATTTAGAATAAATCGGATGAATCTTTTTTTTCTGCATCTCTTAAATACAATGGACCTTTTCAAACATTTTAAATACGATTCTATAAAAATGATGGCCCTACCAAATTTCAGCAAATAAAATGTGGGGTGAATTTCCTTTATTCTTAAACATCCATTACAACAAAATACAACACTAGAAAAAAATCACTATCATCATCATCTTTGTCCGAATAATCTCCCCCTTTGGATTTTTCTATCAACAATGTTTCCTAATGAACTGAACATTATATCATCAATAAATGGATCACTTATCAAAAATTTTATTCCTATGTGAGCTAACTCATTGTAGGAAACAAGAATCATTGATAGAAAAATCATGTTGTCTAAAAGAAGTGACTATGAAAACATATTCATCTTTTCTTCCAATCCTTTTCATCTTATTCTCCATTCCTAGAATACAAAACAATTCATTTCTTAAAACCACTCCAACAAACCATTAGAATAGTTCACACACTTAAAATGATGAATTCTAATCTTACCCACAACAACCTCTATTGACATGAAATAAAAAAGCATAGATTTATGTAACAATTCTCCCTCTTCAAAATAGAATTTCAAGGTAATATGAGAGAGTAGATAGAAACATGTACCTCAACCCTGCTGAGAAAGAGGTTGGATGACCATGTTCATCCTCAATTTAGAAAATGATTTTTTTGGTAATGGTTTTGTGAATATGTTAGCAACTCGTCCCAATGATGAAACATACTCCATATTCAGTTCATTATTATCCACATTCTCATTGATCAAATTATATTTGATATCATTATTTTTTGAATGAGAATTTTGAACTGGATTCTTAGTGAGATTGATTGTACTTTGATTATAAAATCCTAAGAGAAAGGGTATCTTCACTTTGAAAAGTAATTATTCCAGTTTTGTTTCCATCAACATATGTTGAGTTGTGGCTTGAATGGTAGAAACATACTCATCTTTATCCACACTGAGTGTTACTGAATTATTTTTCATTGAATTCCAAATAACAACACTATTTGCAAGTATCAATACTGCACTAGATGTGGATCTTATATAATCAATATTTCATGCCCCATAAGTATCTGAATACCAAAAAAATTTATTACTATCTGAGCTATCATATCTGATTCCAAATTCTGTTGTGATTTTTTCGTATCATTGAATTATTTTTCCAGAAATTAGAATTGATTTTCTGGAGCATTCTGAAATCCTTCACATAAGGTAACTACATAAACAATGTCAGGTTTTGAGGTAGAAAAATATAACAAACATCCAATCAGCTTTCAAAATTCTTTATGATCAACTTGTTTTCCTTCTCTATCCTTTTCCAATGTTGTTCCCACTAAAATCATAGTGGAAAAAAGGTTTTTATTTTTCCATGATTAATATCATTAGAAGTTCATTAGTATAATTTTCTTAAGAAAGAAAAATATGTTTCTTTATTGGTAAATTGTTTAACCTACGAATGTTTTTCATTTCCACCAGCATGGACTTTTCAACTACCTTTTTCATCGCTTTAGAAAATCATTCATATCTTATTTCATAATTCCCGTCAAAGATAATTTCATCAATATAAATAATTACAATGAGGTAATAATTTTGAATTTCTATGACATAAATATTACTATCAAATCTTCCTTTCTAGAAACCCGCCCTCCTTAAGAAAGTATCCAATTTGGAATACCGTGATATTAGAGTTTGTTTTAGCCTTTACAGTTACTTCTTCAATTTGTATACATAACATTCATCTTTTACAATATTAAATCCACTTCGTTGTTCAATATAAACATCATCATCAAGATCACCATTCAAGAATGCAGATTTAATATCCATTTGAATCATTTTATATCATCATTGTATAGAAATAACAAGAAACATTATTATTGTTTCTATCCTTTCCACCAGATAAAATTTTTCATCAAAATGCATGCCTTCAATTTGAGAATACCCTTTTCAAACCAATCTTGAATTATTTATTATCACTTCATCTTCTTCAATTAGCATGTTCTGGAAACCTCATTTTGTACCAATGATATTTTTTATTTTCTAGATTAGTTATGAGTTCCCGTGTTTCATTATTTTCAATTTTATACAAATATTAATTCATTTATTAAACCCATTATGGATATTGAAGATTATCTTTGACATAATGAGGCTAAAAATTTGAATATAAATAAGTATGTGTAATAGAATTTATTTTTCTTAATTTTTGATCCTTATGATGTTGATCTCCAACTATATTCTGAGATTACACATACTTCCTTAGCCTAAGATGAGATTTTTTGAGTATCTTCCTCATCACTAGAAATGGATGTGTCTAATTATTCTTCTTGAGTATGATTAAAATTGTTTGTATCCTCGTCAGAATTGTTTTTGAAGACTTTCCTCGTCAAGCTCATCTTCCTTGTCTTCTTGAATACACTTGTATTTTACCGATCTTTCAATTACATTAACATCAATTGAATCAAAAAAATTTTGTATTTCTTTTTTTAAACATCCATTTCATCTACCTTCTAGATCATAGCCGAGGAAGATTACATCATTACCTTTCTATTCAAACATTCCTTGGGTTTCACCTTTTTTATTTAGAATACAAGGAATCCTAAAAAATATAATGTGTTTAAAAGATGGTGTTTATATATAAAAAAATTCATATGGAGTTATATTTGAATCTGGACAATAGAAACAATGGTTCTAAATCTAAATAGTAGTACTCATGGATGGCCACCAAAAGTAAATAGAGAGATCATGTTCAACTAACATAGTTCTTCCCATTTCCACCCAACTAATCTTATTTCTTTCAGTAACTCCATTTTGTGAAAAAGTGTTTGGGGAACTATAACCATGACGAATTGCATGATTTTCAAGATAATTTTCTAACTCTTTACTTTTGTATTGACCTCTATTATCAGTTCTCAACTTCATTGAATACTCAAATTCATTTTTATCTTTTCATCTGAAGCATTTAAACATTTTCAAAGGATCTAATTTATGTGTCATATACATAACACACATAATAAAATTAAAATCATCCATGAATGTGATAAAGTACTTATATCCATTTTTTATTGTTTTTTAATTATCACAAATACATCATAAGGAATAATATCTAGGGTTTATTTTGAACAATTATTAGCATTATTATGCACTGAATTCACAATCATTTCTTTCTAATAAATAGTGCATCACGAAGCTCTTCATCTTATAAAATTAAGAATGTCTTGAACACTATGTATATTTTTCAATTTTCTCACTTTTATTTGACACATGTGTCCTATCCTTTTCTTCCATTATTTTTTCTCTTCCACCATACTCATGTAATAAGATTTATATATTTCAAAAACCTGAAACAAGTTTCCTTTTGTATGTTGTCCTCTTGTAAAAATATTTCCATCATCCCCACTTTTCACAAAAAAACCCATATTTTCTGAAAATAAATTTTTACCCTCTTCAAAAAATTATGAAACACAGA
Organism: Viscum album; assembly: GCA_963277665.1. Taxonomy (NCBI): domain Eukaryota; kingdom Viridiplantae; phylum Streptophyta; class Magnoliopsida; order Santalales; family Viscaceae; genus Viscum; species Viscum album. The sequence continues at coordinate 1,773,092,761 of OY728153.1, read as the reverse complement.
GAAAATTGTGTTTCATCCCATCAACATATAATTTTTTCATGGATTTAATATTTTCTTTTCTAATGATGGTTGATCCAACACCATTGATTAACATGAATTCATCATTACTAAATGTCATTATTCCTTCTCTAAAATCATTAAAATTATTAAAAAAAATTCAAATGTCCTATCATATAATAATAACACCCATAATCAAGAACCCAAGTTCATTCGCCTTTTGTAGATTTTAATGTGGTTTTTAAAATAAGAGATTTTACTTCTTCATTTTCATTCTTCACTATTAGATTATGAGAATTGTTAAGAATAATTTTATGGGCCTGTAACAAAACAATACATCCTTTTTGAAGGTTTCGAGGTCATTCACATATTTCATAGATAATTTCCAAATTTTGGAACCTAATTTCAATTCTTACTCCACATTTCTCAGGTTTCTTCAAAACAACTTTTGCAGAATTATTTTTTAAGGGAATTGACTCCCACATAACCTTATTTATTTCATAACATATGGAATAATAGAAATGTTGTTGGTTTAACCGACACTTATTAGATCTTTGTCTAAATCCACCACAATACCAACGATATCCATAAAAATATAATTTTTCTCTAAAAATTCCATACTAACTAGATCTTTGAATAAGTTTCTCAGCCACCATCTTCTTCTTCTTTTCTGAGCCACCAAAAACTATTGTATAAATTAGATTTTTTCTTTTCTTTTCTGATTTATCAGAAACATGAGTATAGGAATCCTTTTTGAATTCATAATGTTTCAAAAAAAATTAGATTCAGGTTCTTTGAGACTTCTGAGTTCCCAGCATTGTTGGCCTTGGCACTCTATATGACTTTCCAAACATTATGATTTCTATAATCAACACCATTTATCTTTTCAACCCTTGAAGGTATATTTTGTTGATCGATATTATGATTCTCCATTCGATGAAAATCACCAACATCAATGATAGTGTTTTTGAAACTTGTATTTCTCATATCCACATGATATATCTTTTGTTAGAATGTTCTATCTCTTCTTATTTTGTTATCAACTCCACATATAGATGCTCATTATGATTGTTTTCTTCCTCAAGATATTTCTCTAAATCATTAATTCATTTTTCCAACTTCACCTTATCATTATAAAAAACTCATGATTATTTGTTAAGGAACTTTCATCTTCCATTTTTTTCTTTGGCTTCTCAAGTATTTTAATATTTCTCAGAATTTTTTTCAACTTTTCATTCAAATGAAATTAAATTAAATTTTTTTTACTCCAGAACTACTGATTCCAAATTCTTAATTGTTTACTATTTCAATAAAATTATTCTCAATACCATGTTCAATTTATTTTTCATATTCAGTATCATTATCTTACTATTCTTTATCTTTATATTAAATACCTATTCTTATAGGTTTCAAGAATTTTCTTTCATTCTATATGGAATAAAACTTCCCTTTGTCTTCCTATTTATTTGAAGATATTCTTGGATTTATTTCATCTTCCTCACTATCCTCTTATTTATTTCTTTGAGGACAAATAACCTTAATGAGTCCAATGGCTCCATATTCAAAGCATTTCAAGGGAAGGTTCCATTTTTTATTTCTTATAACTAATTTTACCATTTTAGAAAAAATGATAAATATCATTAAGATTTTTATATACCTCATTTTTGGAATCAGATTTACCAGCCACTTCTTAAATAAGATTATTCCTTAACTTTTCTTTCTTTTGAGCCTTAAAAGACATTTTTATATGAACTTTTTTTTCATACATTTATCCCTTCTTGTATCATAATTGATGAGAGTGATATAAAACTCAGATAGCAATAATGTTTCAAGATCTATATCTTCCAATGAAGAAACTATTGTATCGCACTTTTCGAGAAGGATCCTCAAGATATTCTCAAAAAATGTAAAATCATATAACTTTTCACCAAGACATCAGATAGTGCTAAATATGTAATTTATCCTAGTTAAGATGTTCGCTTCAGATTCATATTCACCCATCCTAAAATCTATATAATTCAATATCTTGATTTGTATCCTTTCCTTCATTGCTTTTGTATTTCCATAATATTCATTTTTTAATATATCCCATATACCTTTAGATATGTAAAAACCTTTCACTCTTAGGAATTAACTTTTAGAAAGTGATGATAATAGATATTTATTGTTCCTTTAATCATTCTCAAGATTCTTTTTATTAACATATGTATGAGGATATTTATAAACAATTGGAGAAAAATTATATGTTGCAGCTCCAAGAACAACATATCCAATAGAAATAAGATAAGGAAACATTATATCTTCCCAGATATGATAATTCTTTCCATAAAAAACCAGAATACCTTACTACTCACAAAATTTAAATTCTACAGTAGCAAAGAATAAGTGAATGTAACCTATGCTCTAATACCACTTGAAAATACCCGGTCAGTGTAATTATATCACTAAGAGGTGGAGGGGATGAATTAGTGAAAGTTTTTTTATATATGATTCCATTAAACAACCTTTATATCCAATTAAGGATTTCAGTCCCTACTGAAAACAATTAAAACACACATCCATAGGAACCCAATAATTTACAAGGTACACTATTCAATAAGAATAAGTACATACTTGGTAACACTTGTAAATAATCCAATACCATAAAATGCACTAGAAATTAATACTTGGATTACAATGATTATGATACACCCTTTCAGTCATGTACCACTATCGAATGAATCCAATAGTGAGTATGCACCCTCTTAGAAAAAATAGGGTAAAACAATATTTGTGTAACAACTCAGGTTACATGTGCTTATTTACAATTCCAAAAATGGATTATTTTCATAAACAAATATTCAATTTCTTACCCAGAATATGGTAAGAACTTAAAGGAATTTAATATAAAAAACAATAAAAATTACCATTCTGACCGACCCACTCCGATTTTTCAAATCTGATTCCTCAAATCTAATTCCCCAGTCTGATGGATATAAATTTGACCTAATATGATCTAGACACTTCATAATTCCTTCTTCCCCAGTCTAGGAATCCTAATGTAGAATTCCCTAATCTGATTAATTCATCCTAATATAATGATAAACTAAATATGATGATAAGAAAAATTTGATAAATAAATAAAGAGGATGATCCACTAAATACAACATTGCAATCCTATCTATTATCCTTCCACTTCAATCTATCACTAATTCTCCAATAAAACACAATACAGAAAAATTATTTCTCTACCTATAAAGTTGCCTCTTCTCTCTCTTTTCTCTTGAATAGCACATTAGTCAGATAAATTACAATTTTCATTTCGCCTTTTATAGGTGACCCATGAGACGTTTTGGTGGGAATGCCCAACCTTTCCCGATCACCTAAATTTCCCAAATTTTTCTGTTTCCTGGAATCCAGGGGGAATATTGACCACTTCAACTCATCTTGAATCTTTTAGATCATTCTCAAATATTCTATCAACATCATCACTTCTTTAAAATTTCTTTTCCAACAACAGTCTTGATCCGATTTCAGAATCTAATTTTCTCAATCTGATTTTGTTTTTACATTCTAATTAATTAATATGATGCTCTCTACCAATTGAAATAAAAAATTTGTTAAAATTATGATTCCCCTCAACAACACATTCCTCTCTTTTATTCAAATATTTTCTTGATCAACTTGTAATACATGTCTTCATTCTCTTGACCCACATGATTGATAAACAATATAACTCAACATATTTTAAATGGTTGGCTATAGTGTTGATGACATTCTTTTATCTTATTTTCATTCATCAGTCTTCAGGAATTATTCTTATGAATAATATTTCATCCCAAGTCCAATTAGAATCTTCTTTTACATATTAATATGGTACCACTTGTTAGATTCTTTATGTTTTCTCATTAACTTAATTCTTTCAGAATATTCAACTTTTATCAAGACTTATTTCATGAATTTGAATCCATTGAGGATAATATTTAGCATCATTAAATTTTACAATGAAAGTATTAAAACTTACCTATCTTTCATCAATAATATTATTTTTTATATGAAATCCAATTTTATAGAATATAATTTCCCTTCATACGATTTAGATAAATATTATCTTCAACACCCTTCATTCTTTCAATCTATATCTGATCAATCTGAATATGATCGACCACATATATTTCAAATATTCTTTATTCCATCAAGCTTGCATCATATGTTTCAAAATTTAATTATGATTTATAAAAACTCCTATATAGGAAAAATATAGACACATTTAATTTATCATAGTCATGTAGACTCCGATCATGTATAACACAATTATTCATGCTCTAATTCTCCATCATCTAGATTCAGAGTGAATATGATATCCATTTTCATCAAGGAAGATTTTTCCTCAATACGATTGATTTCTCACTCTATATTCCAAATAAATATGATGATCCTTTTTCCCTATATCTTCTAAATACAACGGACCTTTTCAAACATTATAGGTCTGATTCTTCAAATAAAATGGCCAATATGAATTTCACCAAATATAATGTGTGGTTAATTTCCGTTCTTCTTATACTTCCTTGATAATAAAAAAACTAAAAAATAATCACCATCATCATTTTCTTGGTCTAAACATACATTTCCAATATCATTTTTTTTCTTTTAAATTCTTTTCCTGGTTGATTATGTTAGTAAATGGTTGGAGGACATCGCCACCAAATATAATGATTCTAATATTGTTGTTAATTTTTTCAAGGCTCAAGTTTTATATAGGTTTTTTGTACCAAACACTATCATCAGGAACTAGAGGACACAATTTTATAATTGAAATTTGTCTTACCTTCTTCAAAAAAATGGTGTAAGACACAAAACATCAACACCATAACACTCTCAAAAAAAATTTAGGAAAAATTTAAAAATAGTGAGTTGATGTAGATATTGTATAAAATAGTGAAACCAAATAGAAAGGATTAGAGAAAGAACTTGGATAATGTTCTATGGGATTATAGTATGAAATTAAAAACTACCATTACTATAAACCCCTATCAGATCATTTATGAAAAACTGTTTCATCTTCCCCTACAGGTTAAGCATCAAGCATTTTGGGCTATAAATTAATGAAACATGGGTTTTTTGTGAGATGGAATTCAAAGGAAGCTAAAAATTCAAGTTCTTGATAAGTTTTTATTGTCATCACATTAGAGTTAACAGATCTACAATGAATGATCAAAAGTGTCTCATGATAGAATGATCCAAAAAATGAGTTTTATATAGGTGAAAAGGACATTCTTTACAGTTCATGATTAAAGATGATGAATGGTAAAATGTGTTCTAGATTGTTTGGACCTTATGTTTTATCTCATGTTATTCCTTATGCTGTATAGGAGATCACCCAAGAAAAAATTGGAATGAAAATTACCCTAAATGGATAGTGGTTGATGAAATATATTGAGGGATTCCCCACCGATGAAGTTGATTTCATCACAATGTATGACCCCTTCACCACTTGAGAATGTAACGTCCTGGTCCCGAAAGCCACCTAGAGGTGCCTCGTACCCAGTTGGTCACATGGCCTAAAATGCATTTCCCCGAATGCCAGAGGTTGATGACTTGTAGCGAGGGACTTGGGTCTGATAGTGGGGAAACTATGCAATCATTGACAGAGTACATAGTGGACGTACACAAATACATACAACAGCAGAAGCAGTAAATACTAAACAACAAGAAACAATGGGATACTGATAAATAAACAACTATAGAAAAATATATAAATGAAGTATGATACAAATTCTTTTTGGAAAGAATCCAAACAAGTCACAATTTTGAATACTGTACTAAACCCAAGTACAAAAAGAAAACAGATAAATAACCCCTCAGCATCGTGAGCCTCAGCATGGTCCTATGCTCTCCAGCTCTAGTGCAATCAAGAACATCAAGTAGAAGGGAACTTTCAATTATCTATCCCTGCAACAATATAATATTTTTGGGCCCAAAAGAATGACCCAAAAAGTGTGTGAGAGAAAAATCCTAGTAGGATACCACCTGAAGATCTGTGCCTAACATTTTGTGAATATATGGAAAGTAAATGTACGGAAAACAGTAAACAGAAAAGTACTACTTGGCAAACAATCCATAGTTCTAGCATATAATTTACAAAAAAAACAAGCAAACAACTCAAGCAATTAGAGAAAATAGGTAACCCTCTGCGTCGTTCTCACATCCTAACCCCTATGGTTCAAACAATAAGTACTAGAAACCCTCTGGAAGGTACACACAGTCTCACCCCTCTGGTTTAGCTAAAGAATAAACTCCCTGGGGAAGCACTCACCGTCAATTCCCCATATAGTCTCGTTTCATACTAGAGGCACTCTGGGGAAGAACTCATCGTCTCATTCCCCTTGTGGCCCGCGTCGAGGAACTAAAGACACTCTGAAGAAGCACTCAACGTCAATTCCCCCGGAGGTCTCTCATCGTATTTTAAAGGAACTCTGTAGAATACTTTACGTCCATTCTCCCTATGGTCTACTACACTAGGTTCTCACAGCCCCATGTAAATTTAGAAATTATTTCATTGTGTAATGGACAAAGTAACCAAAAGAATACTTGGCTATAATTCTATATCATCTCAGCATGGTAGAATAACAGTCACACCATCCTACAACTAGGCATGGAACTAGCAATAGCCTAACAAGAAAAACTAGACCAAACAGTCATAAACAGGAAAAACATGCATGGAAAAAACATCCAAAGCACACTAAATTACCATATTCACAGATAATGACCTCTACTCAGGCATAAAATCAAAGCAGGCAAACAACAAGGTAAAATCAAGAAACACAATACCTTGTTCATGGGTATTGGTGGAATTTGCAGAAAATACTCAAAGACATTCTACAGAAATGCACAAACCACATACGTTGATGTTAGGAGAGTGATATACTTGAACCACGAGGCATGAATCTCCTTAGTATGTCGAAGATATACAAAAAAGAATAAAACATTCAACCCACGATAACATGGAAAAGAGAAGGAATTGGGAAACGAAGCTCTAGGATAAGGAAGAGAAAATCTCTACAGTTCCAACACACTCACCGGTGTTCAAATCAGAGGATGTACTAAGGGTGGGTGGCTCGTCAAAAATCTGTGGCTGCTTGGAATTCTAGGATGAAGAAAAACTAGAAGAAGATGGTTCTGTCTGTCAGACGCGACCCCGGTGTGTTTAATGAAAAAAAGAGAGTACTCGATTTGTACTTTTGGAGAACACAACATTTACTTGCCTTTTCGGTAATCTGCTTTATGAAGCTCCCAAAACACCCTTACACAGCCGTGTGTGTGGCCCCTACACATCCATCACATGGTCATTAGCAGTAAGGAAGTACATGACATGTACTAATAAAGTACACGACGTGTACTTCAAAAATTTCTAGAAACTCCTCTTTTCTCCATAACTCTACAAAAAGGAAAAACATACCTGAAAGAAGGTCCGATTTCTTAAAAACTTCCCCTCTTAAAAAAAATTTTCCCCAAATTTCCTTAGCAAGGCATAGAAGAAGAAACCGCGAACAAATCTAGCCACTGTGATCGTACATTGGCCACCCTCTCCCAAGTCTCGTCCTGTACTCACCCATGCTGCAATAGCACCCGTACCAGGGGAACGGACTGACCACATAGAACCTTTATACTGCGATCGATAATCCAAAATAGGATACTCGTTAAACGATGTATCTTCCTTGAGCTCAACCTCCTCAGGTTGAAAGACATGAGATGGGTTTGAAAAGTAACATTGGAGATGATAAATGTGGAAGGCGTCATGCATAGCCTGATACCCATGAGGTAATTGCAACCAATAGCCAACTGGCCCAACTCTCTCCAACACCTCAAATAGCCAGACGTACCTCGGTGAAAGATTACCCTGTCTCCTAATCTTGGTGTGTCCCAACCTCGGTTCGACATGCAGGAAAACCTAATCCCCGACCTCGAACTCCAGAGATCATCTCTGCTGATCAGCATAAGACTTCTGACAGGACTGTGCAGTAGCCATCCTCTTCTGAATCAAATCTATCTGCTCTGTGGTCTCCTGAACAAGATGAGGTCCCAGTAGAGCTGTCTCTCCTACCTCCAGCCAACATAAGTGTGATTGGCATGGCCTACCATACAAAGACACATAAGGTTCCATCTGAATTGTCTCTTGACAACAATTATTGTAGGAAAACTCCACAAGAGGTATATACTTATCCCAAGAACCTCCAAAGTCCAAAATGAAAGCTCAGAGCATATCCTCAAGCACCTAAATTATACGCTTAGATTGGCCATCTGTCTGAGATTGGTAGGCTGTAATCAGAAGCACCTGCGTACCCAAATCCTTCTGTATCCCCTGCCAGACTTGAGAAGTAAAATGTACATCACTATCTGAAACGATGGAGTGTGGAACTCTAGGAATACGTACAATATCACGGATGTAAAACCGTCCCAGATCTTCAACACTGAAGGTCTACTTGATCGGAAATAAGTGAGAAACCATCATAAGCCTATCGATGACATCCCAAATAGTATCATTCCCTCGAGGTGACCTTAGCAAACCGGTCACGAAGACCATCGTGACGTCATTTCACTTCCACTCAAGAATGGGTACCTGCTATAAAATACCTACTAGTTTCTAATACTATTCTTTCATCTACTGACAAGTGGAACACATCATGATGAAACCAGAAAAATCCCTCTTTATACCTGGCCACCAATACTGATAGTGTAGATCACGATACATCTTGGTGACGCCATGATGAAAATCCCAAACTAAGGAATGAAAACCCCACATCAGCTCCTCGCGTATGTATTATAGCACCCATACATGTCCCTGGAAAAACAAGATCTCATCCTTGCCTACTATCCATCCATAAAAAGGGTCCTCTCCTGACATGATTTCCCATTGGACTAGGCCTTCAGAATTTGATAGCTGCCTCATTCGTACCCGATCAAGAATTTTAGAGGTAACAGCTACATAAGATAGAAACGCCTACCCTTGTCTGTCGTGCACCTCCAAATGCATCTCAGAAAACAGATCCATAAGCTGCAACTCACTACTGGCCTCCTGAACTGCTTGTATCTGAGTTATCCTGTTCAACGTGTCAGCCACTGCGTTTCCCTTCACAGGTGTATAGACAAGCTCAAAGTCAAAGGACTGAAGATACCCGACCCACCTGCATTGTCTCAGATTCAGATCACGCTGAGTGAAGATGTACTTGAGACTTTTGTGGTTAGTGATAACCAAAAGGTGCTCTCCTAGAAGATAATTTCTCCAACAACGTAAGGCATGAACAACAATTTCCAACTCCAAAGCATGTGTTGGGTAATTCCTCTCATGTGGCCTCAATTGCCGAGACCCACACACAACGACTCCATCTCCCCGCATCAGCACAGCTCCCAGGTCGATGTCTGAAGCATCACAAGAAACAGTATATCTCTTTCCCATCTCTTTAAAGACTAGTATCGGTGATGACATCAACCTCCCTTTCAGCTCCGTAAAGGCTGACTCACAAGAATCTGACGATAAGAACTTCACACCCTTCTTAGTCAGACCTATCAGTGGTGATGCTAAGCATGAAAAGTCTTGTGTAAAGCATATGTAGTATCGACCCAGCCCTAGAAAACTCCATACCTCAAAAACATTCTTCAGAAGCTCACAGGAAACTACTGCCCTCACATTCTCTGGGTCTACTGATACTCTTGTCTCTGAGATGACATGACATGAGAAGTGAATCTGGTCCATCCAAAAGTGGAATTTCGAGATCCTAGCTTATAACTGATTCTATCTCTGTGTACTCAAAATGATCTCAAAATCGGTAGCATGGTCGTGTCGAGTGTGAGAGTACACAAAGATATCATCCAAGAAAACAACCGCGATGGAATCCAAGTATGGATGGAACACCTGGTTCATCAATTTCATGAAAACTACAGGCGCGTTCATGAGACCGAACGGCATAACCATATACTCGTATAGACCATACCCACTCCGAAAATCTATAAGAGGTATATCAGATGGTCTGACGCGAAACTGATGATAACCGTATCCCAAGTCAATCCCCAAGAACACTCGGGCTCCTCGATGCTGATCAAAGAGATCATCAATTCTCTGCAAGGAATATCTGTTCTTGACTGCCAACTGGTTCAACTTCAGATAATCCACACAAATCCTGAGGGTACTATCTACCTTCTTCACAAATAGAATAGGCGAACCCCAAGGATAAGTACTCAGATGGATGTAAACCTTTGCCTACAACTCCTCCAAAGGCTTCTTGAGCTCCTGCATCTCACGTGTAGCCATCCTATAAGGAGGAATGGACACCAGTGCCACTCCTGGCACAAGATCAATATAAAAGTATACCTCACGCTCTAGAGGAAAACCTGAAAAGTCCTCTAGAAATACATCCCTAATATGATCCACCACTGGAGGAAAGTATTATTACGGAGTCCCCTGGTCATCTCGATACCTACTGGAAATCTGAGCTGTAATTCCGCCTAGCCCATGATGCATAGGTCTTGCTCTACTCGTCTATACATCCCACTCGCCTCAATGAAGAAAAGATCCACCATATGGTGATATGAAACTCACCCTATGGCGATAACAGTTGACGATTTCCTAAAAGGGAACAAGCATATCCATTCTGAGAATGAAATCATAGCCTGTCATCTCAAGGACATAGAGATCCCATAGGAGGTGATACCTAGACACCTCTAGAGGTCACTCCTTGCACTTACATACACTAGCTGTCTTAGTCCCCAATGGTGTGTCTAGAGTCAAATTATCGGTAGAGGAAAAGATGCGGAGACCAAGGCTCTCCACAACAGCAATAGAGATAAATCTTTGCGTAGAACCAGTATCAAAAATAGAAGAAGATAAAACTGAGGCTACTAAGATCATACCTAGAACTGTGGAAGGTCTGGGATTTTTCTCCTACTGGGTCTGCTCCACTACAAAATTCTAACCTGAACCATTTCCCTGTGACCCTGCCTGACCTCTCTGAGCTGATCCACCCTCCTATCATTGAAAGAAAGGTGACTGACCACCATGGCCTCGTCCTCCACCTTGGCCCGAATAGCCGAAAGAACTCCATTTTCTAGACTTCTAAGAAAATGGTGGCACTGCTCCTGAACAAGGAGTCATGGATGAACCCCTGTCACCAGTTGCGGGTGATAAAACCTGATAGAAGCACTGAAGGTGACCCATCTTGCCGCAGGATCAGCACTCCGTGTGGTCTCTCTGGAACTGCGGCCTCGTATGCCCAGCCCTTCCACACTGGTAGCATATTTCCTGGCTACCTGAAGATGTGTCTCGCTACCTCGGACCACCACGGGTAGAGTCCCAACAGTGCTTCCTGCTGTCAACTAGTGGAGCACTAACTCTTGAAGCAGAACTGACCTGGCTATCGGCTCTAGATTCTCTCAGATTTTTCTCTGCAGTCAGTGCCTGGTTGACAATGGAAGCGATTGAAGTCATCCTGAAGATATTCACCTCTGAGCGGATCTCCTGTTTGAGACAATCCTGAAACTTCCTGGAAAAGAAAAATCCATATCCGCCCTAGAGGGGTGTGAAATGCTAAAGCATGGTGAAACGATATGAATACTCAATGATAGAAAGAGTACCCTTATCATGAATCATAAACTCCCAAGCTCGATTGGCCCTCAAATTCTCCAGATAGAAGTTGTCATAAATGAAGTTCTTAAACTATTCCCACACCATATTCTGGTGGCATCTGGCCTAAGAGATGACATCCCACCACCTCATGGCAGATTCTCTAAGCATGTATGTAGAGAGCAGGACCCACCATTCTGGAGGGGTCTCCAGATGCTCAAAGATAGTCAGCATGGCTTCCAGCCATGACTCTACAGCCTGAGGTCCTCCTTCCATTATGAAATTGGGAGGATGCTGCTGCTGGAAACCCTGCGTCAGGTCTTCCATAGATGAGGCATGAGGTGGTGCTCCCTGGAAGGTCAGTACCATCCTCAGAAAGACTTCCATAAACATTGCATCAGTGCCTATAACCGTTATCACTACTGGTGCCTAGGCCGACACAACATGAGGATCTGTGGGAGGTCTCTAATCATCCATATCCGGAGTCTAATCACTGCCTGGAAACTGGAGTGCAACCAGAGGACGTATCGGTGCCATGACTCTGCATGGTCAAATGAACACTTTAGATCACATTATCAAGGACTGAAAACTAGCAGTGTAAGAAGGGACATGGGTAGAAAGCATTCAAATTTTAAAAAACACGACTACACGGTGTGTATAAAGACTACATGGTGTGTTTCCTTATGTTATTTACATAGGTGTGTACTTCAGTTGAAACTAGTAGTGTAACACCCCAAACACACGGTGTGTTATCCTAACACAAGGAATGTACCTGAATACTCTTCCCCTGCCAGAGTCCTTCTACACGACTAATCCACACAGCTCCTCTAAGACAAAACTACACAACGCGTTCAAGGAAGACACGACATGTAGTAGACATTCCTTACCTGGCCCGAGTTGTTAGCGACACGGTCTGATACACAGCTGACACTACACAGCATGTTCCAGGCTGAAACGACGTGTATGAGAAAGGATAACACCGACACATGTTGATCGTGAAATAGCTGAGTACCTTGATCAGACTACATGGTTTGTAAAATTCAGACACGACATGTAGGTGAAATGATAACATGACCCATGTTGTTCGTGACACGGCTGGGTACCTATTTCATACTACATAGAATGCTAAACTAGTACATGGCGTGTTACTACAAGATTTTTCAAAACCCCATGTCGCTGCTCACACAGTCAGTGACACGACTATACACTACACATCGTGTATTCATAAAGTACATGCCATGTATTATAGTTTTTTCTGGATAGTATCCTTATAAATGCACTGGTGCCTATAAAACATAGAAACATAAGTGTTAAGGTGCCAAATTCCGACCATTGAAGTCCCATACTCCCAGCGAATCAAAGATTGGCATCTCTAACAACTCATATACAAGGTAACCAAGAAATGGTCCACCAAATTACGGTCCTGAGGGCCCATAACACCTCAAGAACCAAATTTTGGAATCCATATAAGCAAAGTGCTATACAAACGTATTCACTATAAAACAGCTGGGATTATATCAAAGCATCTATCATAACAACATGCATAATCTATACGACATCTATCATAACAACATGCAATTGCTAATGCATCCTAGATGGCATGGAAAGAATGCATGGCATGTGATTTCTAACAAGTTCCAATACGATGCATGAGATGGAATACCCTCATCTCATTGGGTTACGACAAAAATAGAACCTCAATAACATCAACGGTAACAACACAAAACATGTGAATCACCCAACGGTGGAATAAAATAAACCGTAAAATTTGAAAACCAGTAAAATTTCAATAAACGAGGTAGTAATGTTTTTCCCTCTACACAGGTTAGCTACTCCAAGGCACAAATTAGTACCAAGTACCTATTCTATCCTATCCCTGGCTATTGGCTCCAAATAGTAAGTCAATAGAAAAGATTCCCTTTGATACAACTTTGTAACATCCCGGTCCCGGAAGCTACCATGAGGCACCCCATACCCGGTTGGTCACATGGCCTCAAGTGCATTTCCCTGAACGCTAGAGGCTGCCTACTAGCAGCGAGGGCCTTGGGTGTGATCGTAGGGAAACTATTCCCTCTTTGACAGAGTACACAACAGAAGTACACAAATACATACAACAACAGAAGTAGTAAATACCAAACAACATTAAACAGCGAGAGAATGATAAATAAACCACTAGAGAAAAATATATAAATGATTCATGATACAAATGCATCTAGGAAAGCATCCAAACAAGTCAGAATACTGAATATAGTACTATACCTAAGTTCAAAAGGAAAATAGATAAACGAATCATCAACATTGCAATCCTTAGCTTGGTTATATGCTCTCCAGCTCCAGTGTAATCAAGAACCTGATGTAGAAGGGATATTTCCCTTATCTGTACCTGCAACAATATAATATGTTTGGGCCCAAAAGCATGACCCAAATAGGGTGTGAGACAAAAATCCCAGTAGGCAACCACCTGAATGTCTGTGCCTAACTGTAAGTGAATATATGGCAGGTAAAAGTACCGAAAATAGTAAAAATAAAAGTACTACTCAACAAACAATCCACAGTTCTAGAATATAACTTACAAACAAACAAGTAGACCACTCAAGCAAGTATAACAAACAGGTAACCCTATGGGTAGTTCTCATATCCTAACACCTATGGTTCAACCATCATGTACTTGCAACCCTCTGGGAGGCACACATAGTCTCACCCCTCTGGTTCAGCTAATGAATAGACTCTCTGGTAAGGCACTCACCATCAATTCCCCCTATAGTCTCATATCATACTATAGGAGCTCTGGGGAAGCACTCAATGTCTCATTCTCCATGTGGACCACATCGAGGAACTTAAAACACACTAAGGAAGCACTCAATGTCAATTCCCCCTTGTGGTCTCGCATCTTATTATAAAGACACTCTGGAGAATCCCTAACATCCATTCTTCCTATGGTCTACTACACTAGGTTCTCATAGCCCTGTGTAAAGTCAGGAAGTATCACATCACGTAACAGACAATGTAACCTAAAGAACTTCTTAGCTGGCATTCTACAATATCTCAACATAGAAAAAAAAACAGTCAAACCATCAAATAACTAGGCATGGTACTGTCAATAGCCTAATAGGAAAAACTAGACCAAACGGTCATAAACAGGCAAAACATGCATGGGAAAAATATAAAAAGCACAGTAAATTACCATATTCACAGATAATGACTTCTACTCAGGTATAAATGAAAATCAGGAAAACAATAAGGGAAAAAAAATAAACACGCAATACCCCGTTCAAGGGTATTGGTGGAATTTGTACAAAATACTCAACGACCTTCTACAAAAAGGCACAAACCACCTATGTTGATGTTATGAGATCAATATACTTGATCCATGGGGCTTGAATCAACTTAGAACGTCGAATATCTACAAAAAAATCTAAAACGTTCAACCCATGATATCCTGGAAAAGAGAAGGAAATGGGAAATGAAGCTCTAGGAGAAGGAAGAGCTTACCGATGCGGTTGCAAATCACTCACCATTGTTTGAATCAGAGGACAGATGGAGGGTGGGTGGATCATCGATGATCCGTAGCTGCTCGGCACTCTCGGAAAAAGAAAACATAGAAGAAGATGGTTCTGTCCATCAGACGCGACCCTTGTGCGTTTAATAAAAAAAATTAAGAACACACCATGTACTTTTGGAGTACACGGTGTGTACTCACCTTTTTTGTACTCCGCTTTCAGCGGACCCCAGACACCCTTACAAAGCCATGTGTGTGGCCCCTATACGGCTAGTACACGACCTTCAGTGACAAGGAAGTAAACGATGTGTACTTAAAAAATTTCCAGAAACTCCTCTTTTCTCCAAAACTCCAGAAAAAGGAAAAACATACATGAAATAAGCCCTGGGTTCTTACAGAAAATGTCAGGCTATCCTTAATAATTTCACTTTAATATTATTTTTCTTAATTAAAATTAAAAATATTATTTTAATCTTTAATCTCATATGTTAACATTGAGAAAAATGATATATGTTATATGTGTGAGTGGGGAAAACATTTTGGGTTAGTGTATTTAGGATTTTCGTTTATCTATTTTGTTAGTTAGTTTTTTAATTAAAAAAACAACATAAAAATTGAAAATTGAAAAAAAAACTATATAAAAATAAATAATTTAACATGATAATTTAAATGAGGAAAATATGGAAAATTAATGTTTTAAGAATTCATTAGTATCATGGTAAGAATGAGAAGGATATCATCATCAAGGGTTTATTTTTATAAAAATAAAAGTCAACAATGATATTATTGGTCGTGTAATTACAAAACCATTTAGATGTTGAGACCATTATTTGTGATATTTTTCATGGTAAATTAATTCATTGAATCATCCACACAACATTTCATGCAACCATGACTTGTGAATTTTTTCATAATCATTTTAATATAAAACCATGTTTTGAAAAAAATTCATCTTTTATAAACGATTGACCAATATGTTCATTTCTCTTATGATTGGATTCATTACTGTACCAAATTAATATATGTGTGTGTACCGAATATATGATAGTCTTACACCATAAGAAATAAAAAAAATGAAATATATATATATATATATATTATATTAATAAATAGTGGGAGTGATTAAATGTACAAAATTTTGGGTTATATAGGCTTGGGGATTAATGTTTGACTTTTGGGAATGATTAATGGAGTGGGTGTTTAAATTTTATTGCAAAGTAATGTAGAATAGGTTTAGTGCAATTAAATCAGGTAAGAATAATTTCGTTACTTGAGCTAAATATACTGAATAAAGGGTGGAGATATGAACTTGAACTAGTTGGCACACAGACACACAAGAAATTAGTGTCATAGTAGACCCATGAATATTTTCTCTATGATTAGTGTTAGTAATCTCAGTGGATTTTGTTTTGAAATAATTTATGATACAATGAAATTAAAATATTAAGATCAAATCTTGATGATATTCTTACATTTACAATATTTCCACTATGGATTGGGGAATCTGAACATGCATATCTCGTCACAATTTTCGGGAGTACATGACAGGTGAATTTTCCTAGGTTTGCAAAAGGGTAAGTGTGAGGGAGTTGATAATTTTTTTAATTAAATATTTTATTTATTATAAAGTAAATAATTTCATAACATTATGTTAAATATATTTATTTATTGAATATTTTTTAGTTGATCATTCAATTTCAATTTTGATGAAATTTCCATTCTTGACCACTTAAATTGAGTTGTTGTATTTTATTCCTAAATACTATCCATGGATTATTTGAAAATGAGTTTTTAAATAATAACACACATAAAGGGATAAAATTTTTATATATATCATAGGAGTTGGATTGTGAATTTTATGGGAGTATATTTTCCATGAAGTCAAAATTGGAATGGACTCACCCAATTGGACACCACATCACTCTTTATGCCATAATGTCTTTATTTTTACATAGATTGGGATAAAAAAGTTTACTTAATATAGAGGAGAAAATTCCACACAAGTAATCCTTCTAAATGGATAGATTATTAACTCATTTTTTTGATAAAAAAATCTGTACAATCTGGATTAAAATATTTGGATTAATTTCTTATTCACAAATGTAATGTCCTGAAACCCTATCATTACATCGACTCTATAAATGGATATTTTTTCACTTTATAGGGGGTGTAAGTGAATTATAGGATTACTACTATATGATAATAGGTTCCCTTCCATTTCAATAGACTATTGGAGGAGCGAATCTCTCAATCTAGGATGTCCTCCAAAATGATGTTCTTACCCTTCTTTGATGTATCGTTGTTGTTATTTCAATAAAATATCATTTTATCTCCCATTTATTATTTTATTTTAAATTTAATTCTTCATTCATTTAATTATTTGGTCTTTAACTTGGAAATATAAACTTTATTGAGATATAATATTTCTAAACCATTGAGAATTCAAATCATTTCTACGATGACTACACCACCCATGGTAGAGTCGTTTTTCATAGTAATTGATCTACCTCTACAATTTTTACATTATTATTTCTGAATCAGTGTCCTATGTTAATTTATATGATATAATTTATGAATTTTTTATGATAAATTAAACTAGATAATTAATTGAATAATTATCTCAAAACATGTGAGTTTCAGTACTTTGTGAATTATGAGACCACGATCTTAATTAGTAAAACAAAACGACATGAGATCAATTTGTAGAATAAAAAATCCCAAAAAAAATTTCATCCTCCCTAACATTATAGTTATCATCCCTAATTTACCACTGATTATAATACAGCCTTAGAACAACAAAAATATAAGGGTGATATGACTTCATGTTTGAAGCTAGCATAGGGTTTAATTAATTTCATCTTTGTTGTTAAGTTAAATCCCATAAGGTTAAGGGTTAAAAACATGGAAGATAATAAATAAGTGAGTTTAATTTAAATTTTATGGTTTAATATTTAATTTAAGGGGTACATTTATATAAATTATTAGATACAATAATATTTTCTAAAAAAATATATTCTTGTTGTGTTTAATAAATGAAATTTCAAAAAGAAAAAAAAGGAAAAAAATACAATCTTCATAGAAAATACATCTTCTATTCCTATAAATGTCCAAAACCCAATCCATTAAATTAGTGTGATTATTTTATTTAATTTTATTTAAATAATAACTTTAAAATGTTTTTTATGTAATTCCTACATATATAATTACCCTAGCCATCCATTTTACTAGACTTAAAAAGTAAAACATTACACATCATTTGAGATCACCCACGACATAACCTTTTAGTAGCACTAGCCTGTGTAAGGGTACCCCATCATTTCAAAAACATTGTTAATGGTAGTTATGTGTCTGTGATGTATAGAATAATGGTAGAAAATCCTACCAAATGGTAAATTTTATGGCTTAAATATCACATAAGTGTAAATGGGAACTTGTGTAAGGGTATTAATTCACCCTTGATGCCTGTATAAGGGTCCTATAAAGAATTAAATGACACATGAGTTCCCTAAATTTCTAGCTTAGTTCAAAATCAAGGAAAGCCCAAAGGTGAGCTTAAAGAAGAGTTTATTGAAATTAAAGAACATTAAAGATTGTACAACAAACCATTGGTTGTTTAATGATTCTGTGTGGAAGTAACTATTTTTTAAGGAACTTAACATGATTTGAAATTAGAAAATAATGAATCGTCACCTGCACCATATGGAAGATGAAGATTCAAGGATAAAAGCACTACTACAAATATGCCCTTTATCATCGCAAAAAATGGCCTTTAACAATGCTAGAAAAGAGTTGTTAAAGTCAGAGAAGATAAGGGGGGGACCCTTTATAAATGCTATTAAAAAAGTGCTGATAAAAGTTAACATAAATAAAAAATAATAATTTTTTTTTAAAATAAATATATTTAAAAAAATTTAAAAAAATCCTGCCAATACAGAGGGGGGTTTATAGCGCCTGATCCCCCCTTTTAACAGCTCTTTCCACCCCCTCCAACGCCCTACACGCACCCCCTCCAACCATTATCAGTGCTAGCCCACATCCACCCCCACGAGCGCACCTTTGCCTCCACCAGGTTTTGAACTCGAGACCTCCCCCTGTGCGCCTAAGCCCTTACCACTACTGTATTTTGATTTGTATGCTATTTCATGATATATATATCTATATATAGTTATATTAATATATATATATAGTTCTATTAATATATATATAGTTCTATTAATATATATATAGTTATATTAATATATATATATATAGTTATATTAATATACATATAGTTATATTAATAAATATATAGTTATATTAATAAATATAGTTATATTAATATATACATATATCTATATTAATAAACATCTCTATTTATATGTATATATATTTATATTTATTCGTATAGTAATATATATTTATATTAATATATATATATAGTTATATTAATATATCTATATGTAGTTATATTAATATATATCTCTATTTATATATATATATTTAGTAATATTTATTCATATAGTAATATATATTTATATTAATATATATATAGTTATATGAATATATATATTTATAGTGATATTAATATATATATTTATAGTGATATTAATATATATATATAGTAATGATAATATATATGTAGTAATAATAATATATATATATCTAGATTAATATATATATATATAGTTATATTGATATATAATAGTTATATAAATATTCATATATTGGTATTTTAAATAAAATGGATATTATTTATAATTTAGATAAAACTAATATATTTTATATGTAAATATGTTTATTTGTTTTAAAATTTTAATTTTTAGGTGTGAGTATATAAAAAATATGTACATACAGTTATATATTTGATTATAAATAGAAGTATATTATAAAAAACAATAATCTTTCAAAGACATAATATCAATATGAATGTAATTCCTTGGACTAAATTCATTCCCCACCAAGAAGCCAATAATATCCTCTTAAACGAGGCTGAAAAATCCACAAAATGTTAAAAAATGGGGTTACCCCGACTAAAAACTCAGTTATGGAGGCCTTCTGGGCCTATTTTGGCATAAAAAATCCCCTGACAAAGTCACCCCTGTCTCAATGACGTAGAGCTCGTCGCAGGCTTAGATTTGATATGTGGTAGATCTCAAACGGACACCCGGATCAAATGTCATGGCCGTTTGAAGTTTGAGTTGCGTTTTCAACATATTTTGGATCTTTTTTTTAATTTTTTTAATTTTGTTAGTCTTCAAATTGTTATTAAATTACTACTACTCCATATTAATTAGAAAATTATTAATTAAAAATACTTTATTATTTTTTAAGAAGCTATTTTCATTAAATATCTTATATATTAAGTATATTAAGTGTAAATGTACATTTATACTTATCTAAAATATATTTAAAAATTATATATTATATTTATATCAATATAACTATATTTATATATTAATATATTAATATATTTTTTTATTTTTTTCATCAATTTGACCCTTTATCAGTGCTACGAAACAAGTGCTGATAAATGGTGTCCCTTTATCAGTGCTTTTTTGTTAACGCTGATAAAGGTGGGGTGCTGGAAAAAACTGTTTTTGTGGTAGTGAAGTGTGTTATCTGTAAACATCAACATTGGATCTGATGCATGACTTCATTAAATGAGGTCACACCAAGGATAATAAAAGGATTAGTAGATTCATTTTATTATAGTATGATTTTTCATGAACACTTTGGATGAAAAGGGGGAAAAGCACTAGAGCTTTAGATGAAAGAATAAAATAGTTGAACATTAAATATCATGATCTAGAGATTCAGCATGATAGGAAATTGATTATAGCGTTGGAGGAGATGAAGGACATTTTAATAGAGAGAAGATATTCTATCTATTTTCTTTATTTTTCTATAAAACTCTTTTAATGTTTTTATTATGCTTTTCACTTGTTTTCATGAACTTTCATTGGGTGTAATTTCTAAAGTAATTTTAATATTCTTTTTTTATTCATAATTCCATACTCTATTTTCCTCTTCAGAATTTGAACTCATAATTCTTGTCTATTTATATCTGGAAATATTTGATATTTCATGATGTATTGAGAGAATAAAAGTAATTTTGAGACAACTATGAACTTTTTTTATAGTTTCAAATTGGGAGATTAAGTTAAAAAACTAATCGAATGTGATTTCATTAATGAATGAGATCTCTTTTTGTGTTTAAAATTATTTATTTTACATTCCTTTGATCTAATTATTTCATGACAATCATTATTTTATCAACCATAGTCAAATATATCCTCTTATAATGTTTAATCATTCTCTTTATCACTAATATAGGTTTGATCTAACCACATTAACACTTCTTCCTCTCTATAATTTAATTTCTCACACATTATCACAATCATTACCACCATTTTTAGTCCATGTATAAACCCTATGATAATCCTCAACCTCCTTTTCTATCGATCAAACCTCCTCTACCATTCTAGTATTGGTTATAAGTGATAATTTAACGACATCTAGGCTATCCAAATTTTAGCACCTTTTTCAGGGAAGGTGTTTACTATGTGTCTTAGGGTTTTTTAAAAAAATATATAAAAATTAAAACATAAAATAATAAATAAATATTATAAAAAAATTATAAATGAAAATCAGTTGTTATTTTACTAACTATGTGTTCTAAAATTTTAGAATCGTTTTTATGTGTGGTGTGGGTCCATGCCTATTTTTTATGATAGTTTTCATGAATTATATTTTTCATGTTTAAAATTTTATTTTGGTTATGTTCTAGTAAACAAATGTATTAATCAGAGTTTGGTAATCAATAGTTTCCAATATTTTGTATTTGTCATCACTACTATGGAGTTTTTTTGAATTATTTTTATAACAATCCACGGTGTATTGATCATTAAAAAGAATCATGATAATTTTATAAGCCTTAATCAGATGGCCAATATTAATTGAAACAAATGACATTGATTTTCATTGATATGTTTTAATATCTTGATGAAGAATGATGAATTAGAAATTCATAAATTGAACCATGGGAATTTTTTCAAATGGCTAAAAGAGAATATCATTTTGAAATGTAGGTAAATAAATAAAACGGGTTGTTTGAACCAAATATTTTTAGTTTTGAGGACTATGAAGAGGAAGAAGAAACAAACAATTATTAAGAACTCAATTTTTATGTAATTTTTAGCAAAAAATAGCATCAATATAACTAAAACATTTCAAAGAAGGAATTAAAAGAGGATCAAACCATTATCATTTTCAGACATGAACCTAATGATTTTATGATTTTTGTACCAATGTTTTCTTGGATAATAGATAAATTAAAAATTAGGACCTAAACTATAAAAATACTTAAACCTATTTTACTAAAATAATAGAAAAATTACTTGTACAAGAAATTGGGAATCATTTAGAATAAACCATCAAAATGGATTTCATTAATTTTAAAAATATTGAATCTAAATTTTAATGTAATCTTCCATGATTCAAAATTTAAAATTCCAAAAATAAATTTACTACTTTCTAATAATGAGGAAGAGGGAGTGGATTTTGAGTTGAAACTACGGAAGAACATTTTTTCATTGCGCCCCTTATTGATTACGAGACTCATCTATAATTAAAATATAAATAACAATCAAATTCTAACCAACTTGTAAGGAGTGACCTTAAAATGGAATTTTAATGTTTTTTTAACAAACTAAATTTGAGTTATCCACTATAATTTTTTATTTAGAAACCATAACATTGGTTTTATTTCTCCTAGGGAATGAAATTTTAGAATTAGAGCCTATATGGAAGGTTTAACATCCACATTTTGGACTTATAAGAGTTAATTTTTCTACATTATTAATTGGTAATTTATTTTCAATAGTTATGAAAATTTTGGAAGAAAATTATAGTTTTATAAATCCTAAAATTAAATTTCTTATGAATGAAATAAATTTATTCTTTTCTATTTCCCAAATCTTTCTCTACTATTTTAGGCTCTAAAAAAACTCTAAACCAGGGGGTAAATTTTAAGAGAATATTTGTTTTTATTTTGAAATATATTAAATATACTCAAAATTACATTAACAAGCCTCTTCCCAACATTAATTTTGAAATATAATCCTTGATAACCGCTGTTTTTTTGAAATTTTTTGGTTTATCATATATTGAAGATCATTTAAGATCATGTTATACCCCTGAGTACATATTCTAACTGACTATCTCTTTATGAAAATTTCATATTTTTCAATTCTAAACTATTTATAGACCTAGAAATCATGGTGTTCTTCACAAGAAGGGTATTTTTGTAGTGGTACATTAAATCAAAAAATGCTTTTAAATGTTTTATAAGAGGTTTGAAAGCCCTTATAAATAAATTCTAATTTTAAAATAAACATAAAAAACACATATTTTTGTTTTCAATTCAGAAACCATATCCCCCTAGTAACTGTGGTTAGTTTCTAGAGAGTTCGAATGAGGTCTTCAAAACCAGCATTTCATGAGAGGAAAAAAATAATTGATTTTTTTCTTTTTTTAGTAATAAAAATCCCACATCAACATGATTAGTGAATCTTCACTAAAATATCCTACATTCTTATCTAGATGCTTACTATTACAAACTCATCTTTTCCGGGTTTTCCCTTTTTTATTCTCATTGTATGGGATTAATGTTTTTTCTATTTAACCATTGAAGGAAATTCCTTAGACAGACCAAGTGTCATTTAAAATGATTAATGATGGTGATTATTGATCCAAACTAAGAAGAAACAAAACAGTAAAGGTCATGGGATTTTTTTATTTAATATTAATCAATTAATTTTTGAAATAATTGTTTACTTCCTTGAAATTTTTATTTTAAAATATTTCCCTTTGTGTTAATTAAGAATGGGGGAAATTGTTTATTTTTATAAATATTTCTTTTTTTTCTTGAAAATTTTGGGTTTCATTCATTCGAAAATAATTCTTTTTGAATTTTTTTTTTCAAAAAAAAGGAATCATTTCATTTCACACTATAAAATACCATTGTTCTCAACAAATTTTTTATTAGTTAAATTACTTATTAACATGATATAATTTTTAAAAAAATTAAAAAAAAATACTTTTCTTCATAGGGGGAAAGGAATTTACATTTTAAAATATGATTTTAATGTACCAATGTTATGGAATCATATTACAAGAATCTCATTGTGAGACTTCAACATGTCATTGAACTAATAAATTTAAATTATTTTTAGATCAAGATTTCCAATTTATTTCGTTCACATTATATTTCAATGTTGAGGAAATTTTATAATTTTCACTATGTGGGAAAGGATCTATTTAAATGATATGAATAGTTATATACTGTACAACCCATCAAAAACTACATTTTTTTGAAATTATGAATTTTTAAAAATTATTTACGATTTTTTAGTCGTGTTAATTTTTTATTAATTTTTGATATTATGATTCCCCGTTTAAGAGGTTATAATTTATTTCCCAATTGGATTAATTTGTTATATTAATTTCCCACGGTCATGAATTATTTTATTCTTTATCATATTTTGAGAGAATGTTATACATCCATTTTTGAATTTAATATTTTTTATTTGAATAATCTTATAATATATGAATTTAAATGGGATGTGAATAAAAAATCATAATCAACGTTGAGTCCTATTCTCTCATTATTTTATTCTTTAATAATATTTACTAAATATATTTTATGTTTTATTTATGCCACCATGTATTTATTAAACTATCCCATCCATATAATTGTGTAACATTATTTGAGGGATAAAATATGTGTGTCTTCTCACCTAGAAGTAATATTATGCGTGAATGTTTAAGTACAATACACATTTATTTTAGTTCAATCCAATAATTGTTTTTAAGGAAAACCATTTTTAAAATATAATAATCACATCTTACACTGAAAACACTTAGTTTTAAGAGGGAATCCACACATTCTACTTAAGAGGATCTATGAGGGGAAATCATTTTTCTAAATCACTTCTTTATAGAAGTTTAGTTTTTCAATTTTGAGATTTATTTATGATCATTGAATTTTATTAAGGAATTTATTTATGATATGAAATTTCATTCTTGTTATGGTATTTTATGTACCTTTTATATTTTATATTTTCCCTCATTATTTTAGTGAATTAAATGATTTTGTTGTTGTGAAGTTTATCTTATATTAGAGTATTTATGCAATTTAGTGAATTTTATAATGAACATATAGTTCAATTAAAAAATAATAAATATACATAATTTTTGTTATTTAAATGATTTAATCTCCACGGATTTAATTTTTATATCCTTATGAACAATTTTATCAAGTGAATATTGATTTAATAAATTAAATATTTAAAATTCTAGGATTTTGTAAAATTATTTATTGGAATACTTATTTTTTAATATTTCCTAAATTCTATAATTTAATGGTTCAAATTTTTTCTTTATGTTTATATTTTGTGTTTGCAATTTTTTGAATTAAATATTTATTTTTTTGTGTTCAACTTAACTGCATAAAGGTAGGACTGAACTTGTGAAAGGGAAGATGTGAGATTTTAAATAAGACAAAAGGGTATGCCTATGTTTGGGTAAACCTACATAATAATAAAAGTTCATAAGGTTACTTCCACATAATGGTAACATCATATTCCTTAAACATTTGTTACGGTATATCTACATTAGGGTACATCAGCATAAACTTATTGAAGAACCTATGTGAGGGTAGGGATGAACTGTAAATATTACATAAATTTTTCAAAGGAACCTGCATAAGATTTTTTATAAATACTTTAGAATAATTGTGTTAGGGTAGTTATGAATTACATAAAATTACCCCATAATTTCAAAATTCACTGCATAAATGTAGTTCTATAGGTGTGAGGAGTTGATTAATGGTACTAAAGCCTGTATAAGAGTTGATTTGATGCAATGAATATCACATAACGGTGAAAGGGAACTTCTTTAAGGGTATGAACCAACAATTTAAGGTTTTATAAGGGTCTTATAAAGGACTAAAATAAATACAACTATCCAAAATTCCCAAATCAGTTCAAAATCATGGGAAGATAGAAGTTGAGACAGAATAAGAGATGGTTGAATTTAAAGAAAATTGATGCTTATAGAGGAATCCATTAGTTATTAATAGATAAAATAGAGATATCAAAAAAATTTAGTGAGATAAACTTTAGTCACATGTTGAAGATGGTGAATAGTGAACCATAACACATGGAAGTTGAATATATGAGGATAAAAAAGTGTTTTCTGGGAGTTTCAACATGGGAGATGATGTGCAGATTCATTAAATGAGAAACTAGCGATGGGAGAGGGATTATAGGATTCATTGGATTTTAGACTAAGAATTCATACATATATTTCCATAATAGAGGGACTAACACCAGAGAATCATATAAGAGATGTGAACATAAGATAATTCCTAAAGAATGGTACAAACCATCATCGTGAGTGGAATTTGAAGATAGAGTTAGAGGAGATGCAATTCATCTCTCTCTTAAGAGAGATAATATCTTCTATCAATTTTATTTATGTTTATTTAAAATAATACTATTTATGTGATTATTATTTTCACTTAAATTCTTGAACATTATTTATGTGTAATTAATGTGGGATTTTTGGTAGTCTTTGTTTGATTCATCACTCTATTCTCTCTTCATCTCTACAGAATTGTTTGTTGTTCTATTTAGTTGTTTTTGTCATTACCATTTTTATTTTACTTTATGTTTTAAGAGATTAAAACATGGTTTCATGATATTATAAAAATTTTATAATGTTTTAAATAAAGATATTGAGTCATAAAACTAGTTGGGTGAGCGTTCACATATGGAAGAAAATTAATTTTGATTTTGAAAATATTTTCTCATATTTTGTTGATCTCATTATTTCATGAGCATAAAAATTTCATCAAAAGTATTCAAATGTGTCCTAAAATATTGTTTTATCATTCTTTTTCTCTGTAACATAAGTTATAAATTACTTCACTAATTCTTCTTCCACCCCTCATTTTTCCATTATCATGGATTTTCATAATCATTTTCACTATTTTTAGTCTATGTATTTAGTAGTTTAGGTCAAAATAAACTCGTTTATCATTATAAAACTTCTTCCATGTGGATATGCCCTTCACTACTATGTCAGTGTAGGTTATAAATGAAAATTTTATTGTCATGAAGGCCTTCATCCCATCCATTAAGATTTAAATAAATGATAAATGTTTTCATGATCTTATGGTATACATAAGAATGAATTATGATGATGTAATATGTAAATTAATTATAACTATGTAAGTAATTAGGTAATTTTTGGAGATCAAAGATGACATGGGAGTTTATCCCATGCCTAAGAAGAGTACATAAGTGGTTCTCCCAAGCCCTACAAGTGATTAATGTCTTGGTAGAAATCCTTGAAACAAGATTTCTATGATTATGATTAAGACAATTTTAGTGAAACTCTCTATAAATTATTCTTATGATTATTATATGATAATATGATATTTTATTCTTCTAAGATTAATGTATTATGATATTTCAATATGTTCACATTAATTATTATCAATGAATTGTTGGTTATTAATTTCAAATGTTAAGATCACATTTTTTTACCCTTATGCTCTTATTTTTCTCACATATGATCATTGAGAGGTATATACCCCTTTTAACCTCAATAAGAATAAGAGCTAACACTTTATTATGTTACCTTTCCAGAGGTTATGGGCAAAAATTTATGCGGTGTATGAAAAATAAGCCTAGTGTTTTAAAAGCACATTATGGGAGATATTGATGAAATCTAACTAAATATGTTGATTATGTATCTTTTATTCAATGTTAGTAAACCATTATGGTTCTAGTATATCTATTTTTATGATATGAATTGAATATTCATCTAAAAAAATTATAAATTTACATATGTATTGTTAGGGTCACATTATTTTCACGGTTATTGATAATAATTATAAACTTTTGTTAAGGATAATAAATTTTTATATGGTAATTATTATGAGAATAAAGAAAATATATTTATTGGGACAATAACTGAACATAGCAAGGAGTAGGTTTACCTCATTTGGACCAAACATTATAAAAATTGGTGTCTGTTTTTTACTATTATATTATCTTTACTTCAAGATATAGTATGTTTATAGGGAAGATATAAAAAATCTATGAATCCTAACTGATCAGAAACGTTCCATCAATTTAAGTAAAGAATAAAAATTATGTTTAACATGATTTTATAAAAGTTGGTTCCACTTTATTCACCCCCTATTATAGTGTGACTACACGATCAAATAGGACTAAAAATATAAATGATATAAGAATTGTTGTATATATAATGAAGTTTACTTAATATTGAAGATAAAGTTAATGATATTACAATGTGAAGATGAATATTTTTGGAAGAAGTGTTATCATATAATTTTTTATATGTGATTAATGTACATAAGTTCAAGTGAAATGGTGAATGGGAGAATTTTTATCTACATGTTGGAGGATCTTTTCATGAGAAACCAAATATTACATTATAAATTCTTTAAAAAAAATGTTGAAATTTTAACTCCACTTAAATGATGTTGATGTAATTTATGAAAAGGAATAGTTATTCTAAAATTAGTATTTATAAGACACAATTATGAAATATACACCTATTAATTAATCAAAATGGACACTTGAATATCTTAAGACGATGTTTAGAATAAATATTTCTAAATTTTCTACACATTGAATATAAACTAGAAGTAATTTCATAAGATTCATAGTTATTTGTGTGTACTGGGATGAAGTGTGTCTAAAATATGATATATGAAAGTAGATATATATTAAAAAAAATTATTGAGGATGTATTTCTGATAAGATATTTTGACTGTTGATGATCAATTTGAGTTAAATTAAATAATTCATAAAATATGTTTTAGAACTCTATTGTTTTAGAGGATGATATATAGAATTAGTTTAAGAGAAGGCCTTTTCTGAGTTTGAAGAAGTTTATGAATTGAGAAATTATCACATAATATTAAAATTTAACTAAAATTTTTATAATATATTTAATAGGTTCTATGATAAAATAAATTAATAACCACTCATTTCAGATAGAACAATGAATGTAAAAATAAATAAATCATAATAAACTGAAGTAACAATGTCAGAGGATTTTTTTTGGTGAATTATGTACTAGAAAGAAATTATATACAGTAAAGTAAAAATGTAGAATGATTATACTGAAGATCTGAAGTAAAATATTAAGTATAGATACACGTTCCAGATAATGTTGAGAGCTAACATTAAACTTAAATGAGTTATGAAATTAAAAAGGTATAAAAAGATGTTATAATATTAGAAGTCAAGTAGTGAATAATTTGATGAAGATCAAAATACCATAATATAATAAGGTTATAATCTATGTAAATGAGTTGTGTTGAGGAATTATTATATTTCATTAACGAGAGTCCAGATGATGTATACGATTTAAATAATAATCACATTGGAATATCTAAAACAATATGAGGTTAATTTCAAAGATCCAAAATCTATGTAAGGATGGTTTGAATGTTTCATAACGTCAACCTAAATATACCTAAGAAAAACTTATTGATTTAATGAAATAATTCTAATAATTCTAATGTAAAACCCCAAAATAAGAAAGTAAGAATGTTATATTTGATATCATATAATACATGCAACACTAAGTGCATAAGGGAATATAATTTCTAGAGAATTTATATATATTTAATATTTTAAATAAATTCAATATATTTGTTCTCTTTTAATGAACATGCCATTGATTTATGGTACATTTCTCGCAACAACGAGTTTCTTTAATGGATTCTATTACACACAAGACAGTGTTTTACCGAACAATAACATATTATTAAAATATTATTCTTTAATATAATAATATATAAACTAGACATTATAGATATCATTAAATAACGGATATGTTTTATAAAAATATAAAACTAATTCATTAGTTAAAAATTAATTATAAATGAAGATAAGAAACAATTGAAAATAACGGGAATATTTTATAGAAAACTATTTTTATGCTCATAAATGTATTTTATTTGAATAAAATAAATAAATTAAATTTACTTAATGATATTAATCAAATATATATGTGATATATTCAATAAAATATTTTTTATATCAATCCAAAACATTTTCTGGTCATAAGATCAGAATAAATCTTGATTTATGTTTAAAAAAGTATTTTTCTAAAAAGGAAATTTTATAGCCTTTTATTGGAGAAAAACTTTTAAGTACAATTTTTGTCTCTTGTATAAATTTTTTATGAAAAAATAAACATCTTTTTTGATGTATGAAAATGAAAAATTCGGTTTGGGTTAATTTTTGGCTATTTGTCTGTGATGTTTCATTTTTTGATGAATGGTGAAAAATACTATATTTTAAATCAAAATTATTTTTATTATAATTTATTTATAAAATTAAATAATATTTAAAATTGGTTTTGAAGTTTAATAATATATATTTTTTATTAAATAATCCATTATAGTTCATTAGAATCAATTTCACTTTTAAATTGGATGTAAAAACTCAGGTTGCTTTTAAATATTTTTACTCTAAAAACCCGCTTTGTCGTCCCTTCTACGGGATTAAATTTAAAATTATTTCTACCACATATATGATTGGAATATGAAAAAATTGATTAAATATTTATAATAATCATAATTTAAAATATCTAATAATTTAATGTTATGTTTTGACCTAAGTGGTTAGTTAATGTAATTAAAATGAATTACAACGATTAAGGTCGTATTAAGATTAATAATGGACTAAACAATAAAAATTTAGGCCAAAAACACCTAGAAACTTGTCAAAACGTAATTGGATGGTCATATTTATTCCCTATAATACCTTTTATCAAATTTGGTCTATTATTTTATCTTCCTTAAATAGAAAAAACATGGGTGGAATTCGATTTTTCAAAATTTACAATGGTGTCACTCCTCATCCACTATAAAAAGTCACTCAAGCCTCACACTTCCTCACAACTCTCAAGACACTTTGGCTCGACCATGATATTCCAAAATAACTACTAAAAATACATAAACTTGTCCTAGAATTATTCCATTGGTCATAAAGCCATCCAAGTAATCCTTTTGGTGTAAACCAAAAGGAATTATCCGATTAAGAAGTAAAAACCATCTTTAAAATCATTAGTTTTATTTCTTTCTACACTCATTCAATTATTCTTATTTCATGATTATATAACAACACTAGTATCCTAAGTATACTGATATTTATATACATACTAAATTAAGGTTATTTCTGACACGTGTCGCTCCATCCACGCTCCGCTCCAGACGACACTTCCTGCACTAAACCAAATTACCTCAGCATCGACTCATGAGTCTCCTCCCCACCTCTGCCTGCTGCAAACCCTACACGACATCCCTGATCTTTTGGTGACTCCCGAGTCTCCTCCCCACCTCTGCCTACTGCAAACCCTATGCGATGTCCCTGATCTATTGTCGAGTCCCGAGTCTCCTCCCCACCTCTGCATACTGCAAACGCTACGCGACCTCCCTCATCTGTCAAGTCCTCAAAGATTCTGATTTTTGTTTCATCGATAGGTCGGACATATCTCACTTCTTCATCCAATACACTACGAAACTATTCACCAATAACCCTTCGATAAATCATCCTTTCGCAGGTTCTACTTCTCACTAATCCGATATAAATCATCTGATTTTTTTCTCATCGATAAATCATCCTCCCGCAAGTTTAATTGCTTCATCACCCACCAACTTCTACAAGATCATAAATCACTGAAATCAATGGGGGACACATCTTTTTAACACACCGACTCTATATAAAAATATTTCGCAAACTAGGGTTTCGTAAGCTATAACGTACGGTTCCGGAACTACAGGGTTTGAAGTCTTCCTTTATGGTTACAAGGCAGCAACTGTAAGGTTCCACAACATGTATGTTTTCATACAAAATTCTCAAACCTGTAACTTTGGTTCACCATCACATTTTTTCGGCTGCACAAATGATTACTCAATTTAATTATACTTTATCCTCATTCGATAGTGACAGTATTATATGTCCTCAACATTTATCCAAACCTGTGTGTAAACATGTATCTAGATAGCCAACTATAACAGTATCTTCATGATGATTTTAATTATTATTTTTCTACAGTAGGTATACTCTCAATAATATGATCATAATACTAAATCCAATTACCCATGTTTTTTTATTGGCCATTTATCGTCGTTTACTGAAAAATATCGCAGCTTCTATTAGACTACATCCATTATGTAACAATCAAGTGTACCATTCTGACATACAGTCCAGTGACTGTGACTATATTCACATTCAAAAGCACATTTTTCTTTATCATATATATTGTTAACAATCAGAACACAATGATGGTTTTCCTATTTTTATGGTTTTTTTCTATTCCATTACAATCAAATAAAAAGATACACAATATAAAGATGCAATCCTCATCAAGATACGGAGATGAATGTCTTCAAAGACGACTACTACGACAGCAACAACAATCAGGTTGTCTTCTAATATCCCAGTATTCTTAATACTGGGTCGTTATTTCTCATCAATCAACTTCTAATTTTATGATGATTGCAAATCCACAGGTAGGTTGTCTACTGAAAACATTAATCCATCTGAACCTGTAACACCAATAGTTGGAATGAAACGAGGATTCCGATTTCCTTTATTGCCAATAACCAGTAACTGTCGATTCAATTTACTAAGTCCATTAGTGTTTTATTAGTTATCGTAATTCAAATCAATGTATGATACCACTATGCTATAGAATCTCGCTGCATGAAAATATATATTACAAATATACTGTGACTGCTAAGGTAAAACTAACGGGGGACAATGTTTTATAGCTATAGTTTTCACACCAATTTATTACACAGTATTATGAAGATGCATTCCATTCAAACCTATATCCAGAAAATGTATGTTCAGTTTACTATCTCCACTTTAAATATATTAACTTTGTACTGCAAAATAAGCAATATTATCATGCTAAGTCATTTCATCTTCCTGTTACACAGTCCTTCAAGAATTTTCTGATCTATCAACAATATACAGTGGATCAAACAAAAAAAGAAATGACCAAATACAATGATACAACAAAGTATTTCATTTTGTAAGCATGTTATCAATGAACTTTGTTTCCACAAATGTACAATATTTTTCATTTCTATTAAGTAATTTCATGACCAATTGACATGGTATGAATAAAAATGAATGTACTCTTACGGAGTCATCTGATTTCTCCTCGTCATGGTAAGGAATATTCAGTTCACTACATGAGATCCTCTGTGATAGTAAAATATTAATTAGAACACATCTACCTTCAATAATGAATAGTGAAACTTATACTGATATCGAAAACTACATTCATTTTCCATCCATGAGCGTGTACTAAAACCCAACTACCATTTCAGGTATGTCATATCTATGTATTTATATATTAATTTTTTTTAATATTCATTAACAATGTTACAAATGGTGTTGTTATAACAATGCAAGCATGCATGTACTATATAACTCACTGATGAACAACAAGTCATGAATCAGACGACCACAGAAAATACTACTTCAACAAAATATGACATAGCTCCTGTTATAAACTATATCGGTCTATCAAATTTTACATTATATTTTTGAGAAAAAACCCTTTCATTGTATGTTTTCCATTATTGTTTTGAAATTAATCACAAAGGCATGCAGGTACTTTACATCCACCCGAGGAACTGCAAACATTGAATCAGACAACAACAGAAACTACTACTTCAATGAACATTGACACAACTCTTAAACAAACATGTTATTTACATTTAAGTATTACCCAATTATCTAACTTTTATGTGTTCACAGTTTAAGTAGTATGCTATTTATATTCCCATTAATATTATATATACTAACACATTTATCCTACAGAATATTCAGATTGTGGGGTCCCTTCAAACATTTGTGAGTACTACGGTTCAAATTTCTTGTAAGAAGAGAAGAGTAAAAAATATAGCCAAAGACATATCCCACAATTTACTTTATGTTTCTCCCTAGGGAAAATTGCTTTGCAGCAGCTGTCTGCTTGTCCAGAATACCTTAAGATGTTAGTTTTCAATAAAACATGTACTAATTCCAAAACATTACAAGACCACATTCATATTTACAATTCAATGTTTTCATTCACATCATTGGGTGTCAAAGTAGACAAATTTGTGAACTATGGATGGTCTCCACATATTTTAGATTAAAGGGACAAAACTACCAACGTATTAGAAGTTTATGCCCCCCTTATGGACAACCAACAATTTTTTCTCATCTATATGTATATGACACTGCAAATGAATCTCACACTAGATTATGGGCCATTAGTTAACTACATTTTTACCTAGTAAAGTCTCATTTTTTATTTCCTCTAATTATAACTTAACACTATCAAATGCAGCATCGACGAAAGGATTCAAAGCTCTGTTATACATTTAAGTGTTGTTCAGAAACTACAACAAATGATCCATGAAACAAATTCTTTTTCAGGTCAATTCAGAATGGCTAGGGATGCTATTGAGAGTAATGGAACTATAAATTTAATGCTTCAACTACGGAGAAGATGAGGAAGTGATACAGAAAGATACAACTTACCAACTACATCTGAGATCACAATGCTGATTTTTGGTGACATTGATGATCTAAATAGTCAGAGAGATGTCATCATTCGAAGAAAAAGTGGCAAATTTCAGTCCATATATGAGCTTCTCCCATTATACCTGCCTCTACAATATTTTTTGGTTTTTACAGGAGGATAGTATGGATATGTCGACAACATATCCCATCATGCGACACCATTCAATCAAATTGAAAAACGGAGTAAAGTTACAGTGAGAGAATATTTCTCTTTTCACCTTCAATTCTATTACAATGATTCATCTTGTCTACTTAATTCTAGGAGGCTACATCAATAATTTATTGTGGACAGATATACAATGATTTAATCTCAATGACTTTATTTTATTCACTTCAATCAAATTTTTTTGAGGGAAAAACTATACAATGGTTTCCAATATGCTTTCCTTAGAGGTGACTGAGATGGATCTTTGTGTGGGAAGCGTATCATCTTACCTTCCACATTTATAAGAGGCCCGAGATATATGATTCAGAATTACCAAGATGCTATGTCAATCTATAATTGGGTGGGCTATCCAGATCATTTTTTTAACATTTACATTCAATCCCATGTGGCCTGAACTTTCGAGATTTGTAAAGTTACACAATCTTCGCCCATCGGACTGTCCTCACATTCATTCGCAAAGATTCAACATTAAGGTGGGAAAAATCATGAAAGATATACGAGAAGGATGTTTTTTAGGAATGTCTCAAGTAGGTATGAATCTTCTTCGCAAATAAAATGTACTATTTTAACGACAACTTCAACCATTAAATTACAGATTTCTTCCACATGTTATCTCATCTGTACTTTGTTTTCTGATGTAGTTGTTCATTGGTGGAGATTCAAAAGAGGGGACTCCCGCATGTGAACATTATATTATTTCTTAGTCAGGATAATAAATTAGTCTCTCCAAATGACATTAAAAGAATTTTTACGGCAAAAATTCCAAATAAAAGAACATCCCCAAAACTTCATGAAGCAGTTTCAGATTTTATGATCCATGGGCCTTATGGTGATGCAAACCATCGCTCACCTTGTATGCAGAATATAAAATGATCAAAATATTATCCAAATTTTTTTTTGAACATACCACAATGGATGATGATGGTTATGTTGTATATCGGAGACGAAATTATGGATGTACAGTTGTTCAAAATGGAATACCATTAGATAATCGGTTTGTTGTTCCATACAATCCAGTTCTGCTTCTGAAATATAAAGCTCATCTGAATAATGAAATTTTCAATCAGTCATCCTCTATCAAATGCCTTTTTAAATATATAAGCAATGGTCATGATCGTGTCACCGCAGAACTCTGTGACAACAACAATCATCTATCTAATAACAGTGTCAACAAAATTAAAATGTACTACTAC
The DNA here is from genome assembly GCA_963277665.1 of Viscum album. Taxonomy (NCBI): domain Eukaryota; kingdom Viridiplantae; phylum Streptophyta; class Magnoliopsida; order Santalales; family Viscaceae; genus Viscum; species Viscum album. The sequence continues at coordinate 1,773,056,631 of OY728153.1, read as the reverse complement.
TTCCAGTACATCTCATCTTGTGAAGCTTCATGGAGGATCTTTTCTTATGACATCCATTTTAGATATCCTCTAGTTGATAGACTACAGTTTCATTTACCTTGACAAAACAGCATGACGTATGCATATTGTGACAATATTGAAGACATCTTAAATAATAGTAACATTTATAATATCATGTTCACATATTGGTCTGATCCAAATCTGTTGAACCCAAAAGGAAGAAGTCTAACATATTCAGAATTCAAAACATGATTTCTATACCTCTAGTGTGAAATAAAATGGTACCCACGCAAACAGGGATTCAGTATTGGAAGACTGTACTATGTGATGCTGTCTTCTGGAGAACTCTATTACTTGCGGATTCTACTTACAAAGGACAGAGGTTCAACTTCATATGATTCTATTTGAATGGTTAACAACATTACTCATAGTACATTCAGACAAACCTGTTCACCAATGGGACTCTTAGCAGATGACAATGAGTTCATTCAAGAAATAAAAAATGTATCTTTATGGGGAATGTGACACTCTTTGTTAAGACTATTTACTGGAATGTTGTTCTCAAATACCATTTCCTAACCTGACATTGTTTGTCGTGAAACATGGAGGATTATAACCGATGATATTATATATTCCAAACAACAAATACTACAAATAAAAGGTATAAAAAACTTATCATCGTTGTCAATACATATATGTTTTAGTATATTACTTTCTAATACTATTTACCTCTCTTGTAGACTTGGAAATAACGTATCATCAAAAAAAATGTATGGTTTTATTGAATTAGACAACATTCTGCATAGCAATGGTAAATCTCTACAATGTAATTCTCCAATGCTCATTCCAGACTACTCATTAACTTCTCACACTAATTGATTGATTGCGTAAGAACTCAATTACAATAAAGAACTTCTTTATGAGTACTTGTCATTGTACAATATCCTTACTGTTGAACAAAAAGAAGTTATAGATAGAATTATGTCTGCATTATGCTCTACTACTGGGGAATTTTTTTTTCTTGCATGGATTTGGAGGGATGGGTATAACTTTTATCTGTAGAGTCCTAAAATGTTTAGTAAGGTCACAAGGAAAAAATCGTTCTTGCAGTTTCTTCCAGTGGAATAGCATCATTACTTCTACCAGGTGGGAGGGCATCCCATTCAAAATTTCGTATTCCGATACGTACAAATGATCACTCTGTATGCAACATTCAGAAAGGGAGTGATATTGAAGAAATACTACAATCAATGGAACTAATTATCTGGGATGAGGCTCAAATTCTTCATAAAAACTATTTTAAAGCTCTTGAGCATACATTAGGAGATATAATTTCAATAGAGAATGAAAATTCCCCTAATTTATCATTTGGTGGTTTACCACTTGTCCTAGGAGGAGATTTCAGACAAATACATCCAGTAATCCCTGGTGGTGATAGAAGTGACATTGTATTTGCAAGTATAAGGTCATCATATCTATGGCAACACTATCAGGTTTTAATATTAACCCAAAATATGAGGTTTCATTCTATAGATTCAAATGTATGTTCTGATGAGGTGCGAAGATTTTCACAGTTGATTTTGGATATTGGGGAGGGAAATGTTGGTGTCCTCAATGGTGGGGATGGGTGTATTAATATCCCATCAACATACCTTCTGATAACAAATAAATCGGCATTGGAAGCATCTGTTGAATTTGATTACCAAGATTTAAACAATATATATGGAGATGTATCATATCTGAAAGGTCGTTCTATATTAGCACCAACCTGTGACATTGTTCAGGAAGTTAATGAATACATGTTAACTCTTAGTACATCAGAATAAAAATATTACTTCAGTTCTAATTATTTTTGCAATGCAGGTTTTGAAACTGATCGGCCTAAGAACATATATACAACTGACTTGTTGAATGCTATCAATGTCTTTGGACTTCCTGCACACAAAATTACTTTGATGATTGGAGTGCCAATTATGTTGCTGCGCAATGTAGATCAATCAGTGGGATTATACAATGGTACTCATCTTATTGTTACCCACTTCAGTGACCCTATCATCAGAGCTGAAATTTTAACTGGTTGTCATTCCGAGTTTCTGGCATTAATCCCAAGAATTAATATGACACACAATGACGACAAATGGCCTTTAAAACTACAAAAAAGACAACATACGTTGACTGTTTCTTATGAAATGACTATTAATAAGAGTCAAGGTCAATATCTGTGATATATTTGTTTATATCTATGCATTCATGTGTTCTATCATGGACAAATATATGTTTTCATATCAAGAGTGACGTTACCAAGAGGATTGAAAATAGTTCTTGATGATAAATATAATCCATGATATTACTGTAAACAAAATATTTTCTAAAAAGAAATTTTTTATAACCATCATTAGGTATCTTGTCATTCAATCTATTTATAGTCCATTGATTTTATCAATTGAACATATATATAAACAGATTACATGTGCTGCTCCTTACTATTTTATATATGTACACTAATTGAATTCATACAGAAACCAAAAAATGTCACGAAGAACATGTCTTTTGAAAGAGATTACTATTGACACTGAGGAAACATTAAAGATACTCATCCATGTATTGAATCTGTGGTGCAACTCGTCACCCAACTCTAAATTTTCTTTTATCGATCTGATTATCTGTGATGCTGAAGTGAGTTTATCCTTGAAAAAAAGTTTCAATTTTTGTATAGTTTTCATAACATTAATTCTATGTACTTCTATTGTAGCACATTATTTTACATATTTCATTTCTGTCATATGATTTTTAAATGTTTAGTTTGTCAATTAATTATGTTAAATACCAAAATTCAGTGTTCAATTACAAACTGCCAGCTAATCACCAAGTACCAACCCGTACAACCCAAAGGCCTATGCTACATCATACAAAATTTCCAAATTGCACTTAATTAAGGTTACTACTTGGGTGAAAGACATGCTTGCTAACTATTTTTCACAATAACAACATATGTTCGACCAACCGACGTCCAACGTCCACTGTTCAGCTTTGACTTCACTTCTTTTGCTGACATTGTTAACAATGTCGTTCCCGAAGAACAATTAATAGGTATGTTTCATTACAACTATATTTATGGGGAAACCTACTATTTTCAAATGCATCATTATTACATGTCATTAATAAAAATCGTCCAAAAATACAGATCTGACACAGTATACTTATTAATTTCCTAAATTAATATGTTAGGGGATACTACTATCATAAATAATTTTAGTTTTACATCAGTTTTTCTTGTCATATAAATTATTGGACATCTGCGACAATCATATCCTATACAGTCCATCGGTACTTCGAATTAGAAGATAAAAAATGTTTTAGAGGATGATAGGTATGCATCTTTTACTACTAACCATAATTAACATAGGATATTGCAATTACCAATATAACTACAATGATTTATTATAGAGGCTTGTGAATGAACTGTAGCTTGTGGGGGATGTTTTCCAACATAATGACTGAGTACTTGGAAAACAACAACGACTCCTCTAAAATAATTATCTTGCAGCGGGTCAGGGCAAAGTGATTGAGCTGTAAGATATCTACCTACGCATTAGAATATATTAATTACCTCAAACTATAATGTTGAGTAGGTCATTGGGAGTAATGATTAAGATCATCAACATGTTCTACAATATTCCACTAACAACACATTAATTTTTTAAGTTCTAATTGAGAACTAAAATATTATCAAACTATATATACCCAGTAGTTAATACATTCCAACAGATGACACGTGTTAATTGTATACGAAAAATTGAAAAGTTCGACCAGGAGAAATTCAATTATTCCTTATTGGAAACTATAATGTTTGTAAAATAAAGTTCTGCTCTTCTAAATGTTCCAGACTTTGACTGCTTTGTTTACAACTATATATTTGTAATCCTGCTTATGCTCTTAAATATTTTATAGCATCTACTATTATCACCACTTCAAAAAATGCTTCAAAAATACTTCTTAACTTGGACATCCCAGTGGTCCACAACTTCAGAAGCAGGTAAATTTATTACTTATATTTTTTGTCCATCAATTCATTCTATAAACACTATCAAAATGATCAACTACTGCATAAAATGTTGTCTTTAATGCTTCATTTATTTAATTTAACAAATCTGGAGTAATCAGTCATTTGCAATTAGAATGTCCTCCATCAACAATTTCAAATAGTTCTATTACAACATTGCCTTGTTGGAATAAAAAAATGTCGATGTAAAAAATATTCCGGAGGTAAGTACAATATCCTGATTTTTGTCTTTTAATATGATGTTTGCAATACTATTACATGTAAGACATAATTTCATGAATATATTAATATGAAATACTATCTCACATCCAACAAAGTGTTTGATTTCTTCTACAATAGTTAATCTTCAAAGAACTCATAACGTGTATTTTGAATCATGCAACTCTTGCATGAAAAAAGTTCAAACTGCGGATGGGAATACTTGGTGCCTGAATTGAAAAAAACAACCACACTTCACTACTCCAAGGTATTCATTTAATGTGTTTCTTATTTGATAAATATTACTTGGGTATAGGCTTACTATAAAAATTTAATTTTATTGATACAACCTCAGGACTTATAACAACTATAAATACAACAGGTTTGGAGTTCAACTACTGGTGACAGATGAGAAAGACTCTTTGTTTGTCTTTCTCTTCAAAAAGCATGTCATGAAATTCATAAACAAAATAGCTTCTTAATTGATAGGATCTCTGATTCAAGTAATATTCTTGAACTATTTTATCTTCTTCTTGTATTTTATGTTGTTTCTTAACTCACACTTCTATTATATTACATAATAGGACCAGAATGAGTATGGATTTCCCCCAGAGCTAAACGTTTTAAAAAAAATACTTCTGGTAGTAGATGTCAGAAATTACAACATTCAAAATCGAAAATGATCTTCATAACTAAACACTTAGACAATTCTATTAATCACTGATAATGAAAATTATTTCACCAACTATCATCAATGTTTTGCAGATAGTCAGGTAAGTAGAGTAATTCCTCCCAAAAGTTTACTTCCCAGCCTTACGAATTTCATATTACAACATTCTCATTATCGTTACAACGACATATTATATTATTATTCCTTACTTATAATTCAGTTTAGTATTAAACCAGTCACCACATACCTACAAAATTCAATTGACCCATCTGTTTTTGGAATATCACTGTGTTGTATCTTCAATATTCCACCACAACAGTGATGAAGGATTCGATACAGTAAGTAAAATTTTATGTTCAACTCAGGTATATATTCTCTATCTTCGTTTTATGTTACTACTGGTGTGTACATATTGTAAACAATACTGGTTTTCCCTTCTTTTTGTTTTATTTTTACATTTTATTACAAATTCCCTACAATTGTTTTTATGATATGCCAACTATTAAATATTATATTGTTGCTTCATTAGTAAATCTTATAAGTTTTGATTGCTACTCATTCGTTACAATGATATCATCTTGTACAAAAATCTACTGATTGAGTTTGATGTTGAAGATGCGGTAAAAGGGAAAGAATAATTGTCTATAGAATCCACGCCAACTAATGCCAATGAATATCATCAGCATATAATGGATGACAGAAACAACAAATCTGACAAACTAGACTAACTGTCTTCCATACATTTCCAAGGTAATGCAGGCCTATTGGAAAATCAGAAAATTTCAACTTTCCAATTTCATATTAGAAAATATAAATGTTAAGACTTATGTCCCCTCATTGTGTTAACGTTGCATCTGGGAAGGAGGTGTGATTTAAGAAACATGCTCTTTTATTTTTTTGAAGCATAAATTTGATGTTTAATAAATTATTTTATTTGATTAATCTAATTATGTTAATTTTGTCTACTTCCAACAACCTCGCTCTGTGATGTATCATAATGTTTACAGTCCTGGGTTTCCTTTCATTCTTAATTAAATAACATTATAGATACCTGAAGATGTGTTTTCTTAGCTAAAATAAATCATTATAATGCGACATATCCATGCCAATTTGGGGTTGAAAATCATCATATTGTTACCTTTTAGGATGTCAGATGATGTTTTCTCATAGTAATATGTGTCTTTTACTCACATTAATGTATAATTACCTATTGTAGGGAAAAATATAAATGTTTACCAGCTAAGTGAACTGCTGCTTCTCTGCATCGATGGATCGTGGTAGTACTGGGAGGCTATTTAATGTTGCTTATTCATATTACATAACTACGAACATAACTGTAGTTTTTTTCTATATCATTACTGATATATGTTTCTGAATAGTGGATCATATACTCTATTTTAGTGGTTGACGTAGTTTTTATTTTGACCAGTGGATAATTTTTTATCTTCATCAGTAAATTATTTATATGGGATGTCTTAATGGACAATGTATTGACTTCACTGAAGATGAAGTTCAATATGAACTAAAATCAACACTCAATAGGAAGATGATGTGGTGCTTCTACTCTGAAGAACAGACCCACTAATGGTATGGGGTTTACCTGCTAGAACAATCTAGGTTTTAACATGTTATGATCATTTTCAGGTTTGATCATGATGGGAAGAAAATTGAATCCATCGTGGGCTCGAGGACGGTGATTCAGGTAATTTAAATTGCCTTGACATCGCTATCAGTTGTCCTTTTCAACCTGTTTCAATCTTCCACCATCATTGTAGATATGAATCCATGCACAGAAACACTTTTTTAAGGTTCAAATGAATGGGACAAGTAAAGCAAATAAATATGAGAATTCCGTTCAACCTCAAATAGATTATATTTCTGTTAAATATTAACTCTTCCCACAAAAATTCTTTGTATTTAGCTTCTTTTAATTTTTTTATGATTTATCGTTCAATTGTCTATAACTTGAATATTGAACGTGGTTGCATTTGATCCCTTAGGTTCAATACTTTTAATTCTAAATTTTGAACATTAATTTAAAAATATTTTTGATTGTCCAGAAAGTGTACATAACAACTGAATAGGTCTTGCATGTTCTACATAAATTGTTTTTTTAATATTTAATTACTAATTATACTAATTTTTAAACATTATATTTTCATATTACTTTCCTGGAATTATGATAGGCATAGGAAGAAATCGGTCAGTTATCAATATTTATGTGTTTGTGATTCCCATTGCATTAAATACATATATTGATAACTATTATAAGTTTGATCATGTAGGTTTGTGACTCCCAATGAATAATATACTTTTAATACAAACGGACTTAATGTTAGAATGACTGAATTTATTGTAATTTTAGGTATATATATTCTTTTAATCCCTTCTCATTCAAGAGAGATAGATGCAGTGATAAAAACCGATGGATGTACCCATGTTATCTGAATGTGATCATGAAAATCATGATTCCAATACCATGTAATAATCCTATAATCACTTCCCTGCATTGATGTTTCTGAATCAATTATGTTTTATCTACATCTTTATTAATTGTTAATTTCATTGTACACTTACATTACATGAAATTAGTTTCAAAATTTACCATTTCACTTTAACATTGTTGACATTTTTATGATTTTACCAGACTATATCGCTGAAATTGTGAGCTAGAATTGACCAGAGATTCAATGGATACTACTACATGAACAACTATAAAAAGGATGTTAGATGCTTATTAATATTTACATGATATTTTTTTAATTTCATTGTACTGTTATTCCGTAATATACATCTTAGTATTTTCAAAATATAACATATCATGTTAATATTACTGAATTCTTTATGATTTTCCCGGACTTTTTTTCTAAACATATCACCATAAATTCATAGGAGTGGAGTCTATAAGGCAACAAATACAAACATGTTTTCAGAAATCTATTAATCATTATATGATTTTGTTTTGTAAATTACGATTCATTCACGAACTTCTGAATGGGGATGTTGGTGATGATGCTATAGATATAGGTATATCGGATATATGAGCAGAACCATATAACATCATTTTATTTATTGTTATATTAATGAATATATTAATTTTTAGCAGGGAGACTCATGATGCTGTTATTTTGAATAGAAGAAATTTCACCCACCTATTTTGAAACAAGGAATTATTGTGAAAAAACTACTACTTCCAGGAGATGAAATTCCTCACATCCTACAAGGAAATGAAATTATCAACATAGAAAATCCATTGTTGCTATCATGAAACTGTACATGATAAATTATATATGATATATAAGAACATATGTATTTTACTGGTCATGCAGGTGATATTTGGGACTTCTCTAGACCTATAAAATGTTATTTTTTGATTCAGCAGAACATAATGTTGACCCCAAATCTTCAGTTAGCAGTTGTATAGAGATTTCTAAGGCTTATTGATGAATGTCACGAAAACTGATTTCTTATTTTCAGGTATCATTGGCTCATTTGATTCTATTTGAATATAGTTATCATATTATTTTTTTTTATTTTGATCACACTTTAGAATATTATTTACTTATAACAATAATATGGAATAAATTTGAATACCTTCTGATTAATACTTTATGCAAGATAGGTTATTTTTTTATAGGAGTGGTTAATTTTTTCCTTGTCAGATTTTTTATAGGTTGATATATTTAGTGAATGTTGGTATCTTTCCAGGTATGGAAGTTCCAACAGTTGTATTGAGTTGAATTTGAATTTGTATTCACAACTTTTGTTTCACTGTTTTCAAGGGACATGTTTCCTTTGTAACTCTAAAATAACATTGATTATTTAACTTTTATGAATGTGGATTCATTGATTATTTAAGGAAAATTGACTACTGGGATCAAAACTAAAATTTTGTTTCAATAAAGTACATGTACAGTTATAAATACATTGTACAAAATAATTATTTTGGTTATTAATTGGAATAAAAATTCTATTTTGGTTCCCGATTTTCATTTTCCCATCCCATATTGAGTGAAACTCTTCCTATATCTCTAGGCACATCGATATTCTGGCTATTTTTGCATTGGAATTCACATCACCAAAGCCACCTCAAGAGAAACTAAAACCATAAATTGATGTTATTAAAGTATTTTCTATTTGATATACTGCTCTCTTTATTCATTTCTGTTCCTTGTATAGTGTTCAGATCATCTATAATGTTCATGAACCATGAATGCAATGAGGCGAACACAGAGAGACTTTTACATAATGATAATTATGGGTAGAGTTTAAGGGGAACTATTATAGGTCTCGAAAACTATGGTTACTGCGTCTTTTTTCATCCTGTAATGCACTACTTAAACCAACTATTAATTCTTTTAGGAAAATCATTCCATATCCTGTATTATGTTCCACTAGAAAATACATTTTGCATATTTCCAGTTTCGTTGTATTATTTCATACCTATAGAGAAATTTGTAATTTCATATTTATTAATCGTTAATTTTCAATTCAACAATCTATTTATCTATTTTCATTCTTCACTGTCCAATTTCATTTTACATTTTTTGTTCTTTCTCAAGTGATTACCTACCATTTTCATGCAATTATTGTCATCTTTTTTTCAACATTATGTTGGTTTAATTGACTGATGTTGAGCCTTATAATTTAATGGGAATGTGAATAGTCTCGTGCATATTCATGGGCGGAGTAGTAGTTTTTTTATATCAATTTTTATACCTACATTTACACATCCTTCAATCCAATGGCCCGAAGGCCTTCATTTTATTTTGTTGATTTTGATAATCCACCTTTAAAGTGGTGAGGTGGAACCCATACAATGACTGTAGACATAAGTATTACATGGACAATAGGGCTTAGAGGAATTCATTGCTCGTAGGTTTGAAACAATACATACAACCCTTACTAACTATTTGAAACTGTTCAATTTCAGCATCTTCATCGTGAAATCATCTCTCCATCTTTGAATGGTTGTTCGGCTAGGCTATCCCATGCATGCCCCTGATTGTCCCAATGGAAAGTTCTATACCCTCTTATTATTGTAATCTGTGTATCTTCTACTGTGGTGAAAGAACCTTGCTCATCCTTTTATAGAGCTTGTTCCTTAAAGGTTGTCTAGTTTTCATCTGCAGTTAAGGTGGCCCGAAGGGCTTGATGTGGCCCGATGGCCTTGAGGTGGCCTGAAGGCTTTACTAGCCCGAAGACTTGGGTTGCCTGATGACCTTAAAGGAACCGGGGACCAAATCGTTGGCCCAAAGGGCCAAACAGGGGAAACTTTCTTGCTGCTACAGTGCCAAAAAGTGCCTTCTACAGTTCCCGCACAGTACCTGCTAGAGTACTGCATAGTTCCTGCTACAGTACCTTCTACAACAGTGCTACAGTACTGCTACAGTACCAGACATTGTACCTCCACCTTGATTTGATCCCAGGTCACCTAGATGCACTTATGATTCCTCACCAACCAAGCTGAGGCTCATGTTCACATTAACACACACTTCCATCTAATGGGTAACAGACTTACCATTTATGGGTACAATGAACTACCACATCATGAAACTATGATTTTTCGTTCTTCCATTACCACCTTTCTTGGTATGAATTATTATGGAAATTCAATTTATATATGATATCTATGATATCTATAATGTATTAATTTTTATGTAATTTTTATATAGAACATTTCTTTATGCTTTCCATTTTGTGTAAATATGATAACATAATTTGGGAAGTGTGGATTACTGCATCTTTAAAGGGATGTGATTCATTCACACTATACATGGAACCTATAAAGGGTGGTTTTAATAAACATATGTAATATATATTAAATATAAATGATAGTGTAATTATAATACAAAAATATATCACTTACTTTTCATTATATTAATACGAAAAAGAATTAAATTCTGCATTCATGTGTGCATAAGGCCTACCATCTCAATGAAAGTTTCATTTCATTTATTATCTCAAAATATTATGGATTATTATAAATTCATATATACTGAATATATTTTAAATTTTCATCAGGTTTTACAATCTTTAGATCATTAAACCATGTTAGTAACCAGCAATACCAAGTTAAAACATACTCGATAAACTAGAAAATTAACACTCAAAATAGTGAAAATATGAAAGATTGTTATTAAAAGGGTAATTAGATATTATATAAAGATAATATATAAACTTGGATATTATTCTATAATAATTTAGTAACTCTATCAAAACTATTATACATGAGGTTAAAGACCATTCAGCCAAAAGGAAATCTATGGTAAGAGATTTTGTATCAATTCACATTCCATTGATTCTTATTTGTCGTTACACACTTAGTTTCTTTTATGTGTTGTATATACAACCCTTTGAAATATTATATCATGAATATATTTATTATCACAGTATTATAAGTTTAATTTAATGTCATTACTTCATTGATATTATTATTCAAAAATTTTAGAGATGTATGGGACACTTTGGAATGTTTTAATATTATTGTATTTGATAATTTTTTTAATGAATATATTTGTAATATCATTTCCTTTGGCGGTTTATAAATTTCTCTTGAAACAATTACATTATTATTGTGAACATAATTTCTTATATATGGTGTACATGTTTCTAAATTTTTATATAATATCAGGATTCATTCATTCTTCCTGATATTTTGAGTATCAATTTTAATTATCTCTTCTAAGGGGATTTAAGTTAAGAGTTACCCATGTTGAAATGAAAATTCATTACCCAATTCATTTTCATTGGGTTCTATTAAGTCTGTATTTTAGTTAATATTTTATGATTATGTATATAATCCTTTCAGCTATTTATTGATTTATTTCCACTTCTATATTTGTATTTACATTTGATTCACATAATCTATTCATTGAATGATTCCCACTCCAACATAATATGATTTTCAATGTTTTACATTATAATCTTATTTTGTTTCAGATTAGTTAAACTTGAATATAAATCGGAGGATATTATTTGATCATTTTTTGATAAAACAATTAATTTTTTTTCTACTTTGGTTATTCATGACCCTTTTCAAGTAATAATACCATTTTCCCACTCTATGGTACTCAAAATGTTATGGAAAATATTTTTAGGAAAATATGACATCATTATCTCTTTAGTGAGAGAACATATTTTCTTCAAAAAAACATAGTTTCTAAAACTATATTCAAAAAACTATTTTTAAAATATTCAAAAGGATTTCTTTGGTAAATTCTTACCTTTTTTCTTTTACCCATGTATTCAAAGGAATCTTCCTATCGCTTTCAAAACAAGGAATATTTCTATCCTTTTTCTAAGTAAAAGTAGTTTTCTTTTTACCTCTTATGACATATAGAGATTTACCCACTGTCATTTATTTGAAGCTTCTTTTTCATGTTTAAATTTAAAAATTTTATAGAAAATAATAGTAAAAGTAATTTTCAATGAAAAATATTTTCAATTTTTTCCAAAAATAAAAAGGGTACAGTCCTTAAGAATGTTTTTAAAATATCATTAATAGTATTTCTATTCATCAATGTAAAGAACCCATTTTATTTACTCCACTTGGGATATATTGTATTTATATCATCCTTATTATTCCTATAGATGGTTTATGATTTATTTTTCTAATGATAGTTTCCATATTCACTTCATTTATTTATTTTAGTCCCCTTGAAACGTTCAACATCCTTTGATCATTTGACATAGAATTTTCCCTAAGTATCCATATAAATTTTCATGGAAATGATTATTTCCTGAAACATATACCATTTTTCATAAAGTGTTCAATTAGATTTTTATTTTATTGTTTGGTTTAATATTGATATTTCTTTATCCTTTTTTCAATATGAATATTTGATAAGTTGTACCATTTATTAATTAATTTGATTACTCAATATGAACAATACATTGGACATGAAATGATTTGGGGGGGGGGGCAGATACATTATATATCCCATTGATTTATCTATAGGTTCTCATCAGAAAAATAATTTTGAACAAATTAAATGGGTTCTACCTATAGTTTAAAACTATCTGGAGGATGGATCTAGACAGTATATGTTTTTTTGTTCCTTAGACAATATCTCCAATAATTATGATTTCCCTTTTTCATATGATAAAATTTATTGATGAATTTCATTATCAGTTTAATTATTAAACGGAATCCATTTTTAATTTCTTACCTTTAAATATTTATTATTCTTTATCTAGTTTTTTAATCGCATGTGATATCGGTCATTTACGTTACCATATTGATTTATTTTTATTGATACATTATTTCTTACACTATACTTTACCATTACTATTCATTTGAGCTCAACCATATTTTTTCCTTTCCTTAGTAATCCTATAAGTTACTAAGAAAGATATCCAAGGATATTCTAGATGTTGTAATGTTATTATCGTTGAAACAAAGTTTTGTTATTGTAATTAATGTAATTATTTGTAGAACAAGACTCATGTATGTATCTAGTTTAATAAGAATACTAAACTATTTTGTACTTTGGGATTTGATTCCTTGTAATTATTTCATTATAATGGTATTAGACAGTTGTTTCAGACTTCTAAGGTCAGGTCACTATAGTTGGTATCAAATGATGTTTAGTATTAACCTTGAGAACTAGATTTAGTAAAACATAGATTACGGAAAATAACACTAAGGGAGAATTTAAGGATATGTACAGAAAAAAAACCTAGAATTTTGGTAAATTATATATTATATGGGTCTTCATATAAATACAACACTATCTCGTTAATACAAGGGGTTGTGGTTCTATCACAGATGTACCATGGAGTGAAAACATTAACAAGGTGAATCGGGTCTAACTTGGCGTTACCTGGTACACGACAATGGGCCTTACTGCGCACTTGGTTTGACTCTCTAATGGGATGTTATTAAGGTAATTAACATTTAATTTACAAACCACTAGGAATAATTTTAATAGATAATGATAATGAATCACCTAGGTCAAACCTGAGGTATCTGAAGATTGAAAATAAATTTTGACATCCTAAAAATTGTAAGATTATTTTTACAATATGATAATTGATTCTCACAATATGGTTTTTAGTTTTAGGAAATCTCCTCAACTATAAGATACACTCTAAACCATGGAAGGACTTATGTGTAAATAAATGTATGAAGTATTTATGTATTGGGTTTGTTTTGAAAACCTTATTTAAAAGGCTATTTATTGATTAACCTTTATTCAAGTATGCCCATCATATTTATTCTGTAAATTATATAAATATGGTTTTATAAAAGGATGAATTTTATGTCGGCTGACAACCCATAAAATATGGCAAGGTTGTGAGACTATAAGGGAATTACAGACGGACTATAATGGTATAACACCAACCACTAACCTATGCAATGTCCTAGTTATTATGTCATTGTATTTAGTTGATAATTTGGATGAAAGTTTTTTAATGAAAAACCATTAGTGTTGTTTTTTCGGTTTACAGATTAATTTCTTAAATATATTGGTTTTAGATTTAGTTAGAGGAAAATATAATGACATGTTTTATGTGTATTATGTTATATTAAAAGGAAATTTGATTGATTCAAAAAAGGTGTTTCATTCTAGGATATCTATTTCATGGATTAATAGGATAATTTTAATTATATAAATCACAAAGAAAAAATTAAAATTTTCTTAGGAAATATAAATATATCAAGGATATTTCCTTATATTCTTAGGTAGTAAAATAATTACTCAACATTAAAAAATGATCAAAAAATGTTTTCTTGACATATTAATTTTATTAAACTGATGGTTTTATAAATAATTTTAGATTTAATAATTTTATGCCCTCAAAATTACAATTTAGGTCATATAAATCAATTTCACTTTGAAATTGGATATAAAAACTTATAATACTTTTGATGTTTTAACTTTAAAACCCCATATTGTCGTCTAGTGCACAAGATTAGATTCAAATTAATTTATACCAATTATGTGATTGGAATTTCAAAAAATTTATTTCTATATTTTCAATAAAAATAATTTATAATGTTTAATAAGGTTATCTAAATGTTTTATAAAATTTATTTTCAAAAATAATTAAAATTAATTACAAAAATTATACTGAAATTAAGCTTAACAAGGGACTAAACCTTAATATTAAGTGCCAAAATGGCCTATAAACATTTCCAAAATTTATTTTATACTCATATATTGAACCTAAACTCCATTGGATCAAATATTTTCTATTATTAGAGCCACTTGAAATGGAAATACCATAGGTGGAATTCCCTTTTCCAAAATATAGAAGACTGCCACTCATCCACTATAAAAAGGCACTCAGGCCTCCAAATTCCTCACACCTCTCAAGAGACTTTATATCGATCAATATCTAACCAAATAGATCCTTAGAATCTCTCTCATAATTCTATAATCCTACTTTTGGTCAAAAATCCATCCATAGATTCCCTTTGGTTAAAACCAAAATGAGTTATCTGATTAGGAGGTAACATCCTTCATCAAGCTCTTTAGTTTTATTTCTTTATCCACTCTTTCAATTATTCTTATTACATGTTTATATAATATGACCAGTGTCCTAAATAAACTTAAATTTTATAATATCAATGTTTTGAACTAAACTTACACACACTTCTATATAAAAGTAACAAACTTAGATTTTATGTGTCTGGTGAACTACTGCCTCACGAAACGATGATTGTTTGTTCTTCCTTTACCACCTATCATGAAAATAATTATAATGGAAAATCTATTTATATTATATATATATATATATGTGATATTTATAATGTTATTATGATTATTATATTTTTATTTATAACATAACATTATCATTTCCATTTTGTGTAAATATGATAACATCAATTGTGGAAGTGTGGACTATCGCCTCTAAAAAGCAATGTGATTCATTCACACTATACATAGAATATATAAAAGAATATTTTAATAAAACTATGTAATTTATATGAAATATATATGATACAATAATTATAATATACTTATATATCATTTGATTTGTATTCATTAATATAGAAAATAAATTAATGTAGTGTTCATGCATGCGTACAACCTACCGAATCCATGAATGGTGTATTCCATTTATTATCTTAAAATATTATGGATTATTATAAATAAATATATATTGAATATATATTATATTCAAATCTTGGTTTACATTCTTGATATAATGAAACCATTATTGGCACAAAAAATAAAAGGTTAAAACATATTCTACAGACTAGGAAATTAACACCCAAAATAGTGAGAATATTGAAACATTTTTATCAAATCGGTAATAAGATATAATCATAAGATAAAATATAAACATTAATATGGTTCTATAAAAAGTTATTAACACTATAAAAACCATTATAGAGGAGGATAAAGTCTGTTTAAAAAAAATTAAACACAAGTTAAGGAATTTTATATCATCTTACATTCCATTGAAGCATATTTGTTTTAATGCACATAGTTTATTTTATATTGGGATTATACTACCTTTTGATTTGTAATACCCTGAACATATTTATTCAAAATATATTCTAACATTAATTTAATGTTATTTCTTTTTGGATATTATGATTCGAATGTTTCAAAAAGGTATCCGACACTTTCAAATGTTTAAAATTATTCTCCCCGATAATATTTTAAATGATTATATTTTCAATCTCGCTTACTATTGAGATTTTTTAACATTCTCTTGAAATAATCAAATTATTTTTGTGCACCTAATATGATATATATGGTGCACATACTTCCACGTTTTCATATAATTTCATGATTCTTTCATTCCACAAAATGATGTGAGATTGTAATTTCTTTCATCATTCCTTTATTCCTCATGATATTTTGAGTTATAATTTGAATTATTTATTTTAAGTGGGTTTGAGTTAAATGTTGCCCAAATTGAAATGAAATTAGATAGCCTAATCTCTTCTCATTATGTTATGTTAATTCCTTGTTTTTTTAAAATTCTATGATTATGTGTATAATTTCATTGATAATATATAGATGTATTTCAACTTCTATATGTGGATTTACAGTTGATGCACACAATGTACCCATTGATTAATCTCACTCCAAAATTATAAATTTTCGAGGCTTTACATTATAGTATCATTTTTTTAGAATTGATTAATCTTAAACTACCATTAGAGGAAATTATTTGATCATTGTACAGTAAAACCATTAAATTTTTTCCTCTGGTTATTCTTGAAATTTTTCATGTAGTAATACAATTTTCCTCTCTTTATTACTAAAAATGTTTTGTAATTATTTAAGAGAAACTAACTTCATAATATCTTTAGTCAGAGAACCTGGTTTCTTAAAAAACATCTTTTTCTAAAAAGCTTTTCATAAAATGTTTTTAACCATTCAAAAATAATTTATTATCGATGTTTGTACCCTTTTTAATTTTACCCTTTGTTTTCAAAGTAATCATCTTTTCACTTTGTGAACAAAGAATTTTCTTACTATTTTCTATGAAAATGAATGTTATTTTTACCCCGTAAAACATATACAGATTTACTTGTCATAATTTATTCAATGATTCCTTTGTAAGTTCAAATGTATAATTTTCAAATAAATGTTTTTAAATGTTATTTTAAATGAAAAATATATTTAAAATATTTTTCAAAATAAAATGAATATTTTCCTCATAAATGTTTTTAAAATATATTTTATAGTATTATTTTTTAACAAAAACCCTTTATTTCTACTCCACTTGTTATGTGATTTATTGATACCATCTTTATTGTTCTTATAGATAATTTATGACTGATTTGGAAAAGGATGGTATTCATGTTCACTTCTTCTATTCCTTTTAGTTCCCTTGAAATATTCAATTTCCTATTATCATTTGACATTTAACTTCCCAAAGTGTCCATATCATTATTCATCGATATGATTTTTTCCTGAACCATACACAATTTTTTATATGGTGTTAACATTGAAATTCATTTGATTATTTGGGAAAACATTGAAAACTTTTTATCCCTTATTCAATAAGGATATTTGAAAAGTAATATTATTTATTAATTAAATCTATTAATACATATAAACAATGCATTAGACGTGAAATGATTGGTGGGTCCTAGACTTTATGCATCCCTTAAATGCATCGATTAGTACTCATGAGGCTAATATGTTACACAAATTAAATGGGTTTCTACCTATAGTTTTAAACTGTCTGGAGGATGTGTATTGATAGTATAGGTTTTTATGTACATTATACATGACATCAAATAATTAATCATTTCTTTCATAATCATTTCAATTATATTGGTTATTATTTATGAGGTTTTCATATGATAAAATATATGGATGCATTTAATTATTGATTTACAGATTCAAGGGAATTTATTTTCAGTTTCATACCTTTCCATATTGTTTATACATTATCTAGTTAATTTAATTTCGTGTGTTATCAATTATTTACCTAGCCATGTTGATTTATTCTCGCTGATTCATTATTTCTTCTGCTATACTTTACTCTTACTTAGAATTTTGGCTCACCAATATTTTAATTCCTTTAACAAGGAATCTATGAAGTTTACTAAGAAAGATATGAAGGGATATTCTATATATAATATTGTTATTATAATATAAATTAAACAATTATGTTGTAATTAGTGTATTTAGTTGTAAAACAATACTCATGAATTTATCTACATTACCAAGAATACTAAAATATTTAGTCCTTTGATATTGGATTCTTTGTAATCATTCTAATGTAATGATAGTAGACACTAGATCTAGGATTCTGGGGTCGGGTCATTATAGTTATGTTTTCTATTCATGGATGTAAATATCATAAATAAATGTTTTGATTCAAAATTGGAATTTTTTATGTCATGAATAATTTTGAATCATATGTTTTTGAAAATTCACCATGTTTTAATTTCAAAGATTCTAGTACAATAAAATATTGGAATCTGATATTTGATAAATGTTTAGACCTAGGGCTTTATTACTTTTAGATATTTCAAAGTCAATAACCACATAAAAATATAGAAGATGTAATTTATTGATATGTTGATAAGAAATATATAAGAGAGTTAAAGAATAGATATTGAAAATCTAATTTATATGATCTGAAATTTTTATAGAGTCATGAATTATGAGGTGAAAAAATTTGATATTAAGAAATTTTATAGTTAAGGTGAATACAAATTTAAGAATATGAATGTTCATGAGAAAAAAAAATTTTTATTATGGCATACAAATGTTATGAAAATTGAATTGATTTAAAAATATGATAATTAAAAAGTAATGATATTCCCAAAGAAGTGAGAATTGATAAGATTTTATTTCTTTTAAAATGTCTAAAAGTTATGATACATGAAAAAAGGAAAATGTGTTGATGATTAATTATTTAATTCTCATAGGAAAATCAACTACTTTTTCTAAATAATAATAGAGATAAAGATATATTTCATGTTACATTTTAGAAAATCATTGTAAACCAAAAGAGGGAATATAAATAATTAGTTAGGATAAAACGAATTATTGAGAGATAGTGATAGTATTCTTAGGATATATACTCTTGGTTAAAGGATGATCCCTTCCTATACAACTTTTATTAATTAGTTATCATAATGGAAAATTTGTGCCTCAATCCAAACTTGAAATTAATATGTAGTAGATACCTACATTGGGATTAAACCTTATAAATCTCCATGAGTTTTTTTGAATCATAAGAGTATAAAATGACTACAAGAGTGGGGGAATTTTAGTTTAAAAAATTATACTATCAAAAAACAGAAAACCTATTCAGTTAACAAGATAACAATCAGAAGTCATCTTATTATCAGAGTGTATGAATCCAATTTGAAATATGTCTGATATATTAGAGTTTTTAATATAGAAAACAAACAGTCTGATAAAATAGTTATTATAAATATTAGTAAAAAATAATTTCAAATGTAAATGCAAAGTGTAATATAAAAAATACAAAAACAAGTAATAATAAATCATACAACAAAGTAAAATGTCATACAAGCTTTATAGAAGAAATTTTACTCTTTAGCCATAAGAGTTATGGAATTCATAACTTCTAACATAGGATATACAATGGTTTAAACCAAACTATAAAGTTATATATTTCATAACAAGTAAATACTTTAATACGGTGACCATAATAACTATTTCTTCGAAAACCCTAGAATCAATCGATATGATGGTCAATGCCAACTTTATATTTCTTAAACAATAAATCTCTCGATCAGCCTAATTGGAATCACCTTTATTCATTTCTATATTAATCCTCAAACTAAACCTCAATTAGAAGAATAAAATAAAAAAGAAAAAATATTATAAGGATATTTCTATTCCTTATACAAAATCTGTAGAACAGAAATCTCTTAAAAATGACATAGTGTAATAACAAGATGTCCAGGTAGAGACAAATATTAGATGTACTGAGTCTAAAATTCATCAACTACAAGATCCTCTAATTCACTCTTATTTATAGAAATCCATCTGATGGATATATTTCCATGAAACTCAGAGTTGGTTTCAATGGCCTCATATTTTATTCACATGATAGGTCAGAAAAACATATTCATCTAGTGATATTTTATATGAACCATTAAAAAAATGTAATAAATTCCATATGATAGAAATAATTACAATTACTCTGATTATAAACATTGGATATTCTGATGTAATTTACTTTTTTCTAATGCAATTAACCACGATGTGGTCAGTCCTATGGATCTGAACTACTGTCAGACCGATGGATATGAATTTGGTCAGTCCGATGAACAAAACTCATAGTCAGACCAATATACAAAACACTATTAATTTTGGCGATAAATACTCTATGTTAGTCTGATGGTTTATATTATTGTGTATGAAGTTCTTATTATTTTATACAAGAACTATTTCTATGTTTGGATGAATTATATGATTTCTACAAAAAAAATTAAAACACTTGGGATATATAAATTTAGTGAATTTTTTTTTATAAATTGTTTGTGATTTTAAAAATTTAGGAAAGTAAAAGTAAAAAGTATAAATTTGACTCAAAAATAATTCCCATTTTGGAAAGCACAAAACCCAACACTTAAAATATAAATTGTTTTTAACATTGAAATACTTAAAACCTTTTATTTTTTAATAATTTCAAATATATTATTTATAATCAATATCATCTCTAATCTTTTCTTAACTCCACATTAGTTGATAACTTGTTTTTTTTCATCATTCTAATTTCAATAGAAAATATTATTACTTTGGATTATCCCCCATATAAAAAATATTCCATTGATAATTTTCTCCCCTTTGGATTATTTCTCCCCCTTGAACTATTTCTCATCATTTGTGATTTTTAAAAAGTATTAAGAAAAGAAATATACTATACTAAAGTTTTTTAAATATAAAATAAAAACTAATTATTTTTGAATAACTATTCAACCAAGATATAAAAGGGAGAAAATTCAATAATATGAAATTGGAAAAAATTTAAACAAAACATATTTAGAGAATAAGTAATTCAAACTAATTTCCATAATTTTTTTCTAAATAAATTAATAGTTTAGTCAAAAGATATCCCTTTGTTCTTATATAGCTTTTGAAAATTTCATTTATCTTCTTTTAATTAGATGCTAATGATTCTAGCTTATTCTACCCTCTCTTCCATAACTAAGAGCCGATGATTCTATAATTTTAAACTTGTAACCTCTTTTTAAAGAATTATGATTTTCTTGTTTTCCTTTTTAATCCTTACAAAATATTCCTAAAAGGATCAAAACATTACATTATAATATTTTAGATTCTAAATTTCTTCTTTTAATTTTGATATCTCTAGATTCAAAGAGTCCCAAATATCATTTAACTTATCCACAAACATTATTCTATCAGACGAATAAAAATATGAATTTTTAAATGAATCTAAAATATCAAAAGATACATTATTGGCCATTAAAAGTTAATCATGATGTTCATTAAAGTCTCCATTAACATGGCTAGTCCACTTCACAATATGATTGAATATTCTTTTGTATACTATAGATTTTTCTTTGAATCCCTTAATATAGGATTCATTTTAAATCAATGACTATATCAAATACAGTAATCATTCTAACTTCTCATTTAAAATATTTTAAATATATTTTCACAATTATTTAATTTATGAAAGGTATGGAATTGAATCAGTAATTGTTTTTCAGATTTTGACAAATATAATATATACTTGTTTATGCCTCAATGGATGAAGAATCTAATGATTCCAATGAAGAATATGAAATACATGGAAAATATGGTCCAACATCAGTATTCTATTTTTCTTCAACATTCTATTCTGTAGAAAATGTTACCATATCAGCCTATATTTTAGTTTATGCCCTGTACAACACTTTGGTATGATAATTTTTATCTTCCTATTGTTTATTTTATGATTAATTTTATTTCATTTAAATATCTATAATGAGGTTATTATGGGACTGTGATGATATTAGATTAGATAATGAATTTGACTCCAATGAACCTTCATCTTCCTTTTTTTTAATTATTCTTCTCATTCTTATTCTTAATGATATTTTTAAAACTAAATTGTAGTTCTTATAACTCCCCTTTCAAGCATTTAAATATATATATTTTACTTTCTTCTTAATTTATTTTTAAATAGACTTTTGAACTAATTATTGAACTGACATTTAAACTTGAGGTTCTATTTCAACTCCTTGTACAACTTCCTTACCTTTTCCCTTTTCAAGAGCTGTTAGAACTATTGAGGTCTCAAAAAATTCAAAAACATTCGGTGCTGATGGATCTGGAAGTTTTTTATTGGAAGAAAAAAATATTCTAGATCCTCTAATAGGTTAAACTATTGATAATGGACATACTGATATAGATTGACAAGCAGACACTCTTTCAAATCCTTTAAGTAAATTCTCCATTATCATAGACTCAACTAACATTTTCCATTCCTTCTTCATCTTATCAGCATATGCCATTTCGTCAGCTGTTCTGATCATTAAAGCTAAATCCTATTTATTCTTATGTTCAAAACTAGGATCCCCTAGCTTAATCTGAGCTTCATGACCCATTAACTTTTTACATTAATAATCAAAAATCACTAATATTCATCTAATATTTTGGAGGAGAAGATTGATCTTTTATTTTATCTTGTCCTGACAATTTTTCTTTGAAAATTTATAATTAAAAATTATCTTTGTCTGATTTTTGTACAAACATATTCATCTTTGAATAAAAAACAAACCTCATTATTACCATTTGCCCTCTCTAATAAAAGAAAAACATTTAGGGGACTACATATGACTAATTCTTAATATGAAAAAACACTATAAAATTTAGAACCATATTATTACTGATGAATAGAAATAGTATAATATTTTTATTCATTGATTTTTCATGATTTTCTCAATCTAAAGTAGAAAAATTTATCCACGTTAATTTGTCTCATGATGATAAGAAAATTTATACTAAAAATATAAAAAACTTTACAAGTATTTATATCACCTTTCCCTAGGAGAAAATATCCTTATAACCATAATGTTACCACTCTCACATCCAGTCTGAGGTGAAATAAGTTCTTATCCTTCTCATTAGAGGTGAACATAGAAGCATTGGCCATTGATTTTTCCAATCTGCCAATCTTTTCTAGAATATTATGTGGTGGAATATATGCCCCACCTTCTAAAGTTACATTAAATTACTCAGGAACTTGTTGACATGTGATCTTACAACTTTCACTAAAATGATAAAAATTAATCACTTCCACATCCTCTTCTATATTGAAATCTAATGATTAATAGAGTTATTTTATGATATCTAGATAGTGTTTATCAAAATAATCCTTTTCCACGGATTTTTTTTTCAATCCTTGAAATTTAATTACTCTTTTCCACACAAAAAATACTTTTCATACCAGGTATTCTCAATATACCTTTCCATTAAAATCTCACAATTGGTGAGATATTATAAAAAATCTATATGACTAAATAGGATGCTGAAAATCATACTGAAGAGCTTGATCAGATGATTCCTGAAATTTTATACTGAGCAATAAAATAGATGCAGATGGTTGAGAGTAAAATCTCTAAAACTGAGAGTTTAACGTTTTATGTAATTGAATGCTTTAAAATTATTTGTAAACTATTAATTTTTTTAAGAAAATATACTCATATGATTAAAATGGAATTCGATTACATAAAATTTTATATTTGTAACAATATAATGTTTTTAAAATATAAATAATATGAAAAAGACAAAAGTAATTGATAAAAAAACTAAAATATTATAAGAATACCATTCATATTAAATATTACTTTCGATAATCATAACCTATTATTCTTGGTTTTTGTTACAGGAATTGAATCTTATTATTTTTTATAGATATATTTTCTAATTTTTTTAAAAAAAATTTATTCATAAAAATTTATAATTTTTTTGATTCTGAAATCTTTGTAACAAAATATTATTTTGAAAAATTTAATGGCAGGAAAATTAATGATTTAGAGAACTAAAAAATTAGAGAAACAAAAACAATAGAAAACAAAAGTTTTAGAAAACATAAAAAAATGCAATACCCCTTAGAAATTTTTTTTTAAATGTAATTATATTGGTAAACATGAAGTAGATATGAATGGTCATTTTATATTGATCATTCTTATATTCTATTTATTTTATTAAAATCTATTTGAACTAAGAGTTTTTCATTAAAATATCTGTAAGCTTTTATTATATTCCATTGAATCGTAAAATAATATTTCATTTTTTTGTGTGATCATGAAATAAATGTTACCTTATATATGTGTTATTTTATATTGAGCAACGTTATAGGTTTTTACTTAAATAAATTTAACTTTTTTATCAAACAATATTTTAGTTTTACAAAAAATCATTCTATAGTCAGTGTGTTTATGTTGAATCGACAACACTTGAGTTCAAAAACTTCCAGGTACCACATATTATTCTTCATCTATGAAAATTGTTACAAAGTACAGTTTCTTACAATAACGATTAAAAATATTCTTATTATAAATGAAAATTTTCAGAATTACTTTTTCTATCCATTCTACATCAACCAGTTTCATCATCTGAAAAACTTTTTAACTCTAAATTATTTACAGTAGAGTAAAATAAAACTAAATCCATAGTTCTCTTATGATAACCAAAAACTCAATTTATAGACTCATTTTGTCACCCTTGTTTATTTTCTTGATATATAAAACTTAATTATAAAAAAAATGTTAAATTTTGAAGACTATTTGTTATGTAAAGTAAACATCCAAAATATTCCTATAAATTTTTGTGATCAACCTTTTCCTAGCTTCACCGATATCTAAAGTATTTGAGGATTCAATAAAAGTAATAATAATATATGTATTTTCATATATGAAATTATTAATAAGATATTTTATATAATAATATTTTGATATAAAAGTTATATCTATTTTTTGTGAAATTTTAAAACCTAAAAATTAAGAATGGCCTTCCAAAAAGCTCATTACAATCACAGAAAACAGTAGATTTTAAAATGAATCTATTAAATATTTTTGTGTTGAAACAAGTATAACTTCATTGACATAAATTTAAATTATGAATATTTTTTTAGAAAATTATTTTATAAAAATATTTTGATCCACGATTCCCTTAAAAAATAATTTATTTGTAAAAAAATAAAATTAATCTATTATACAGGGATCTTTGGGCTTGTTTAGGATCATAATTTTCCTTAGTATGTTTTAAAAAATATTCATAATGTATTGATTTTTTAAAAAATTGGTTGTTCTACATAAAAATCCTTCGATAAATGTTTATTAAGGAATGCACAATTCACAACCATTTAAATTAGAATAAAATTTAAGAATATTTAATATTCTAGAAGTATTTCAATTGCTTCAGTTCTTTCCATCGATGCATAAGTTTCTTCATAATCTAGTCCAACCTTTTGATTATAACTATTATCAATACGTCTAGATTTATTTCTAAGTATTATTCCATTTTCATCAAAAAATTTCTTAGAAAACCATTTTAATCCAATTAAAGAAGAATCTGTATGGTATTTAACCAAAGACCAAACAAAATTCCTCTGAAAATAATTGAGAAAATATTTCATTTATTTTATTTAATATTCCTCACCTAAAGCCTCATCAAGAGTCTTAGGTTTGAATTTAGATAAAAATTGAAAGTAGTAACATTCATTTATAAAAGATAATATAGTTCGAATTGGTTGATCTACATCATAAATGATATTATCACTAGGATGATTCTTAAGAAAAAACTAATTATTTTGATTTAAAAAAGTATGTTTTCAACAACATGTTAAAATTATTATTATTATATAAACATAGAAAGATATTCTCCAGTTATTCTCTCATGAGAATGAATTTCCAATAATGGTTGTAACTTAGTTTTAGAAATAACATCCGGAGATGTAGGTTACGGTTTTTTGAAAACTAAAGTAACAGTTTCCTCAAATTTAACATGTATTATTTCCTCAAGAGTACATGTGATTTTATTAAAAACCATGTATAACTTACTAGATATACAATAACCTAAAAATATTCTTTCATGATATTTTAGAGAAAAATTATATATGTTATATTTAGTTTTCATAATGAATACTTTTCATTCAAAAAAAAGTGATAATGTTTTGGTTTTCATCTAGTCCATAACTCACAAGGAATTGTACTAATAAAATTTCTAATTAAAAATAAATTTATAGTATAAGAAGATATAATATATACTTAAGTTGAAAAATGTTTGGTAAATGACTATTCACTAATCATGGTTCAAGTAATATCATGATGAATTCAATTTTTTCATTCAACTACACTATTTTGATGTGTTGTTCCATGTGCCAAAAAGTTATTTATAATACATTTTATACTAAAAAAGGTTTCATAATCAGAATTGAAAAATTATCCACCATGATCTCTATAAATATTTATCAAGGATATTGTATTCTCATTTATTACTCTAGATCAAATGTTTTAAAACAATAAAAGGATTCAAACTTCTTTGATATAGAATAGACCAAAGTATATCTAGTGTAATCATCAACTAAAACATATAAAGAGTATTCCACACCAATACTTCCAAATTTTTAGGACCAAAATAGTCTATGTGAACTAACTATAAAATATTAGAATTTGTGATATCCCTAATAGACTTAAAACATGACTTATATTTCATACCAAATTGATAAGTATCCCAGATATTTGAAGTATCAAACCTATGTTATGGTAGATCCTTTAATAGTCCTTTCATATATAACTTATCTAAAATTATAAGATTACAATGTCCTAATATTTTATGTCATAACCAAGATTGATCTTTTATTTCACTAACACAAGGTAGATCATGGTTCTTAATTTCTTATATTTCTAGTGGGTAAATTTCTCATGCTGATTGGAAGAAAGAATAAATTCATTTTTAAAAATAAGAACATTAAATTTATCATTCCTAATGTTCAAAATATTACCCACATCAAATAATTGAGGTATTCTAATAAATAGTAATTAAGTCTTATAAAAAATATAAAATTTGAAATAAGGGCTCTTCAAAAAAGAATAATGTTACTTATTATGAAAATTTCTCTTAGAGAAATATCACCATAAGTAAATTTTCTTCCTTTAATATTTAAAATCTTGTTATATAATTATTTATTGTCAGTCATGTGTTTGGAATAACCACTATACATGTAAAAACTTGTTCCATTTTAATACATTATTTATTTTCATTAAAATAAAAACAATATAATTTTAGATCCTAGACATTCTTAGGTCTAGTGTTATTAGAAAGTAATATTTTAAGAATATATATTATTTCACCATAAGTATGTTGATAAATTACCAATTATATTTAAAAATAATCATTTTTAATTTCTAAAGATTAAGATTTTTTAAGGAATATTTCAACTTCCCATGACCACCACTTTGACACTAAGTGAAAAAATAGGTCACTTTCCAGAAAAAAAGTAATAATTTTTATAAACAAGTGTTCTATTTATAAAACCCATTCTAGAAAAATCTGTATAAGACCTATTTTGATAGTACATCCTTTCAATGTTTTCATTATCACTGCTAAACTTCGATAGAAACTTTTCCGAGTTAGAAATTTCAGAATTTATTTTTATATTTGAAATTTTCTACATTAGAATTTGTATTCAAAATACTATTTACAATATCATTTTTTAAACTAGTTTTTTCGAAATAATAATTTTCGAGATATTTTAAAATATTATCTTTTTAAAAATAATTTTTATCTACCTATTTAAGTTGATCTAATATCTGATTAGTTAAATTATATATTATTGAATTTTCTTTCACAAGTTTTTCTTGACCAATATCACGTTTTTTAGGAATCTTATGATTGGAATTTTCTAAAAACATTGAAAATCATGATACTTCATCATAACATGGAATTTTTTTTGTTCAGATATATAAGATTATTTTAAGTAATACATAGAATTATTATTATATTTACTATTAGGATAATTTTAATTCAAGTTATGATTTGTAATATATTTAGATGTTAAATTATCCATAAAACACTTTTTATGAATTTATGTTTCTCCATATAATCTCATATTATTTTGAATTGAATTTTCATTATCTATGAAATTTTCACACAAAATATCTCCTCCACTTGCACTCCAATAATCTGAATCTTTTATAAATTTCTTATTTTTTTACTTATAATAATTCGTGGAATTCCTATCATAATTTCTTTCCTTTAAATCCTTTCTCTTCAACATAGGATAATATGATGTAATATGTCCATATTTTATACACTCATAACATATCACTACTGTAAAATCCTTTTTTATCTCTTTTATCCCTATGAATTTTCTTATATATGTATTTTAAGTCTGTCTTCAAAAAAATATTGTTCATCCTTTTATAAATATTAGCTAATTAATTTCCTAATTGTTCAGATGAACTACTATATCACTCAACAACAACTTTCTCTTTTTAGAAGACTTAATAACATTCTCAATAGACTGATATTTGTTAGGATTATTATAGTTTGTAGAAAATATAAATCCTCCATTATATTTTTTCATCTTCTATGTATATAATTTTAATCTTAAATCGTATTGCATAATGGTTCAAAAAATATTATTGATATTATAATTGATAATACATTTTATTATCATCTAAAGGAGTATATTATTATTCCCATTCACTAGGAATTATCTCCATAATATTTTCCAATATGATTCCACTTGTAAGATCCTTCTCACCAAGACATAATTAATAGTTAAAAACAATTATAAAATTTTGGTTTATTTTAGGAAATCATTCTCTAGGTGAAAAATAAAAATCTTGGTTATAATCTCTAATAATAGATCTTCTTTTCTCAATGAGTTTTGATGTTATAATATAATATATCTCTAGATTATTCCAAATACTACTTTCATATTCATATAAATATATCTAAATATATACCTATCAAGTCATAGAAAAAAACTAAGAGTTTCTTACTCTGTAATTCAATTGATATTTTAACATTTGTTGATTAAAAAAGTAAGAAAATTCTATCTCTAAAACCATGTAGTTTTTAGAAAAAAATCATCCACAATGGTGTTTATAAAAAAAATTCAACATGTATCTCCAGTATTCATAATCGTTACTATAAAAGACAGGTGCTCTACTAGGATTAAAATTCACGAAGTTATCAATATGAAATCCACTATTCTTATCATAATAGAAACAATTTCTGCAAAATATATTAATATAATAAAAATTAATAAATTGTAATAGTTATAAAAAGTAAAAACTCATAAATTAATGTAGTAAAACCTATTATATTACCAATTGATGGATTGTAAGAGTAAATTATGGCTATAAGAGGGGGCGAATTGATGTTGAAAAAATTAAACTAAAAAAAATTCCCAACAAAAATTTATTTAAAAATTATCAGACTCTAAAATCATATCATTATTAATGTGTATGAATAATAAAAAAAGTATTTTTGATATATTAGTCTTTTTAATTGTGCTCAATGATAGTATAATAGAACAGTTATTATAAATATTAGAAAAAAATCTAATGTAAATTCACAGCAGAATATTAAATATATGGAAACATGTAATACAAAATATTATAACATTGTAACAATGATATATAATCTTTATAAGCGTAATTTTACTCTTTATCCATTAGGGTTATGGAATTCAGAAATCCTAACATAAGATATCTATTGTTTTAAGAAAAATAGAAATGGAATTTTATTGCATATAATTAAATACCTCGATATGATGATTAGAACAAATATATCATCAAAAACCCTATAAAACCAAGATATGATGATCTGTTTGAGCTATGATTTTCATAATTAAGAAATGCCTCGATCAGCCTGATCAGAATCACCTATCTTCTTATCCATGGAAACCATTGATATAAACCATGATTAAAACATGTGAATACAAAACTAAAAATATTCTAAAGATTTTACAACTCATATCACTAAATCCTTCGAACACAAATCTCTAAAAAATTAAAAATTATAATAATGAGATGTTTAGGAAGAGAAAAAATTTAAACTAATATAGTTACTAATATATCAGAAAAAACTAATCAAAATAACTTCTATTTATAGGCATCCTTCCAATGGATATATTTTTGTGATTCCTAGCATGGGTTTCAAGGTACTTGGATTTTATTCACTTAAAATCTCATCAAATATTTCTATATGATGTCATTTTATAATAACAATTAAAATGATATAAATGATTTTGACAAAATAATTATTTCCAAT
Organism: Viscum album; assembly: GCA_963277665.1. Lineage (NCBI taxonomy): Eukaryota > Viridiplantae > Streptophyta > Magnoliopsida > Santalales > Viscaceae > Viscum > Viscum album. The sequence continues at coordinate 1,773,025,997 of OY728153.1, read as the reverse complement.
TACACGAATTATAAACATTGAATATCCTAATGAATTATAATATTTTTAATCCAATGAACTAAAATATAGTCACTCTTATGGATCATAACTTCTGTCAGTACAATGGATACAACATTGGTCAGTATAATGGATAGAACACTTAGTCAAACCAATCGAAATAACACTATTTAGTTTAATAGAAGAAAATATAGGTTGGTATGATGGGTCAAATTAAATTATATAAAGTTTGTAATAATTTTTACTATAACTATTTATACATTCAATATAAAGACATGATTTCTCCAAATAAATATTCTAAAATACTTACGATATATAATGTTAGTAAAATAAGGTTTGAAGAAACTTTTTGTGATTTTCAAAATTAAGGAAAGTAAATATAGAAAGTATACCGTGAACTATTTTTTTCTATATTTACATTATGTATTTCATGTTGTGTGGATTTGTTGGTAAACATGTGAGATCCATGAATCCTAAAATATAGATTTATTGAAATATTAAAAGGCTGTAAATTATTTGGAATGAAAAAATGTTTTTAAATGTACCTACAATGATTCATCCCACTCTCTCTATAACATTATGGTATACTGATAAATTTAACTTATATTTGAGCATAATTTTATTCCTCTTATATGATCAATATATTTTTTATTTTTTTAACATATTTTACAGATCTAAAACTTTGAGTAAGAAATTGAGTTTCCTAAAGTAAATAATATAATGTTTATTATTGTTGATACCATCATAGAGGTTTTGTTCTAAAACCTAGTTAAATAGAAGGAAGAATGGGGATAAGAAGTTGTGAAAACTTTATCAAGAATATGTCTAGAATGGGGACCACACACTAGTCAATGGTAATTAATGTTGAAAAAATTTTGTCATATCTTTTCATAGTTTTCCTTTTGAATATTCTGGTATAAGATATAGAAAGAATGAAAATATTAAATTACTTATTGATATTTATTATAAATTTAATGATTATTTGATAAAGGTTATCATTGAAGATATATATATATATATATATATTTGATTACCTCGAGGATCTATAGGATTTGAAAACATAGTTGGAGTTGTATTCATATGATATGGGAAAGGAACTAATGGAAATGTTATTGATGATAAACACCCTCATTAGACATGTAAATTGTAAGCAATGGTATATACTAATTTATAAATAAAAATCATCAATGATTAATGAATAATTTAAAAGGAGTGTTGGTGAGACATTTTAGAAATAGTTTTTTTGAGGAGAATATTCATTATCTATAAGAAACTCTAGAAGTTATCATTGATGTAATGGATAACAAATTAGATATAATGACAATAAAAATAATAGATATTGAGAAATTATTCTAAGAAAATATTAATATTCCTAAAGATCAAGATAATATGGTTATAATGGAATATTAATAGGTAGATAAATATCATAATGATTAAAAAACAATATAACTATAATGCATTCTATTATAGAAGTAAATGTGAGAAACATAGAAGTTAGTTAATTATATTCATTACATGATATTGAATGAATTTCCAATAAAATGAATGTATATAAAAATTTTAATACTTATAAAAAATTGGTTATAGTTTAATTAAGGGCTTGAAATTATATAAGGATAAACACACTATAAGACAATATGAAAAATATATCCCTTACATGAGAAACTTTTGTGTTCAATGATAATATTTCCATGAAAAGTTCTGGTTTCAAATTTAATTCTATATGTATGTTGTTCGAGAAATATTCTATGAATACTAGTACATTATATAATATGCCTGTAAGGAGAGTAAGAGATATTTTTTCCAAAATAACTAGGAAATAAGTATTGATATGTTGAAAATTATAATAGAGAAAAACTTGGACAAAATATTTTACAATGGAAGAAATTAATATTCATTCGCTATTTTTGGTTTGGTGAAAATTTTAGACACAAGTCCATTGACTGTTGATATAACATAAAAATTATTAAAATTCAATGAAATCCTAAAATAAGGGGAAAAATATTGATTAAATAAAAATATTTTTGTAATTAGGAAAAGTACACATAAAAAGGTAATGTTGTTCACTAAAAATATATGTGTACATCTTGGTACTTTCTGTGGAATTTATAATGAAATTAGTAATTGTGATGATGATTTCCAATATAAAACTACCAAGAAGGAATCATTTGTTACTAAATTAATGGATAATTAAAATATGAATGAAATAGTTTGTGGGTTATTTTTAGGGTGTAAGAAAAAGGAAGATACTAAAAAACACACCCAAGAAGAATGCAGAGTAGGATGCTACACTAAATAATATATGATTATATTATGGAAGAATAACTAACATCATGGATTGTTTCAAGAATTCCATTAACATTATTATTAAAGGAACAAAGATATAATAATAAATAAAATTAATGTAATAATGAAACAAAATGATTAATTTTTATAAGTAGACAATAAATAAGAGTGTGAATATCACAAGGGTGTTCCAAAGAAGGGTGACATAAGAATTCATGAGATGTCATGTGGAAACCTAAGAAGGTTGAGCATGTACCTAAATAATTCATGATTGTTTTTCTATAATAGTTTGAATTTACATGGATAATAGAGTTAACAAAAAATAATAAATGTGACATTCTAGTTGATGTAAAAATATCAAATCCAAATATGTAGAAATACAAATAAATGAATAATAAATTCATCCCAAGGAAATAATTTTTTGGAAAATCAATATAAGAGTAATCATAAAGGGTTCTCATAAATATGGATCTTAATAAAAAGGAGTTTCTAGGTTGAGAAGAGATTCCCAAAGTTGTTTATATCTATTAGAAAAAAAGAAGAAACCACCATATTACTAGATATGTTGTTTTTCCTTTTATTGATAAATGTATTGAAGGTTATTTAATTTTAGGGGAGAACATAAAATTTTTAACACTTCATATCTAAAAATGATGTCACCCATGGGGTAATTTTTTTGGAATCATGTATCTTCCTTGGAACAATTCAATTGGTATTATTGATAATTATGGAGATGAAAATAGTTTATGACTCTATAGAGAGTTTAGTTGAACAACTTTTATATATCAATATCCCATATAATGATTTAATTATGGTGATTATAGAATTTTTTTATTCTATAAATTTAATATTACTTGTTTTAAAATACAAAATTCTAGAAAATAATATAGTTTTGATCTAAAAAATTTTAGTTCTTGATATTAAGATTCTCAACCTAGATATTCCAGATGATGATGAGATTTTAGAAATTGAAATTTTGTAACATCAATAATTTTATTGATGTGGTATGTTAATTATATTAACATATCCTTAAATAAGAAATAAATTGTAAAACAAAATGAGTGATATTTATTCATTGATGAAATGGTAAAATTATGGTGAAATAGATAAAATTAATTGTTTTGAATGATTTATAAATATTTTTAATTTTTGTATCAGAGATAAGATGAAAATATATTGAAAAACCCAAAAAATATTATTTCTAAGTTAGTATCATGTGATGATTTATTCCGATAAATCTATTATTTCTAATACAATATATCTATTTTTATATTCTAAATATTTCTAAAAAATATTTAGATTTTTTTAATTTTTCAAATATTACCTTAAAAATTTGACTTTTTCTTTATCCGAGGTGATTTGTGTTTTACTTTAAATATTCAGATGATGGGATTTTAAATGATAATTAAGAATGAGATTAGTATGAATTTACTTTACTCATGAATCTCTAAATAAGTAGATTAAAGAAAAATTGAAAATAATATCATAAAGGGGGAGAAAAAAAGAGAATGATACTGCCTATATATCTGATATGGGTTCCAACAACAAATCTAAATGGGATATTACAGTTACCAAATGGGCAATGAATAGAAATATTTTATTTTTTAATGTCATTTAAATTTAATGTGTGTTAATATTAAATATGAAGAATTAATTTTAATTAAAATTATGAAAGGTGTTTGAAATGTTAACAATATAGAATACTAGTGGAGTCTGGATCTACTTTTAAGATATCATAATAAAAGTGATTGTGAGTCAGGATGATTAATCAAGAAAATTTAAGGGAATTGTTTTCACAACAAAGGAAGTTGAGTAATGATTTAATATGAAAACAATATTACCATCATGTGAATATGGATATTTCAAAAAAAAATGATCAATGATTTTAAATCAATGTTAATGTCAATAAATAATATATTTTATTATTCTATAGACCACTATCAATAATATTTTCTTGCGTAATTATATGAGAATAGATATATTATTTTAATAAATTATGATAATTAATATTTAATTTTAAACAGCACATGGATGGTGTTAATGGAATTTAGTTGAAGTAATGTTGAATTTGGAAGCAGAATATAGAATTCACACTTACTGAAAACAAACATAATAAATAAGTAAAAATTATGAAGGAATATATTGGGATAATCTCTCTAAAAACGTTTTTTTTGGAATAATTACACATTAATGATAACGAAGAAGTAATTATAAAACATTCATGATGATTTTAAGATGTTGAGATGATATATATCCCCCATGATGATAAATAAAGGTAGTTGTTCAGTCAGAATAATGATGATTTAGAAGACGAACTAATGAGAAGTTATGTTGATTGATGATATTGAGTTTGAATTGAATTAAAAAAACATTTCTGAAAACATATTTTCCTAGATCTAAAGTAAATAATTAGTTAATGAGAAGTCCCTTGAAGAGATTCAATAAGTCCAAAAATTTAAAACGTATCACGTAGGATTAACTTGTAACTAAATTTTTTATGTGATATTCAACAAGATCTATTTTAAAAGAATTTAAGATCCACTTTATTATGATAGAATTCTTAAATTTTAGAAGAAGAATATGAAGGGAAGTTGAAGTAATGGATGTTTATGATTCTCTTATTGTATAATTTGTAGGATCGAAGTTTGAAATATGAAATATAAATTGAGAATGATGATATTGAAGGTTGGAAGAGAAAGCACGGGTAGGGATACATGTTTCTGATGATATAGAATGATGACAGTTAATTAATAGGTTTTTTTATGTTTAAAAGAAGTAGTAGAAGTCAGAAGATTTATAGTTGAGTGGATAAAAATGTAGGATGTTTAGATTTATATAATCTAATAAGATCACATACTATATAGATTATTTGTGATGAATGATCTTGAGATGTCATTAGTAAAATTTTGGATTTTGTGTTGTAGATACAATAGAATAACCTTGAATTATTGGTATTTGTAAAAGATTAATTTTGATTATCCATAGGATATGTAATAATGATCTAAATGTTAAATAAATGTTAACATGAATATATATAAGAAAAACTTATTTTTTTATGAAATAATTGTGATAATTAATTTTTGTTCATTAAAGTAAATATCATGATGTAAATGCCTTTATTTAGACTGATAATTTTGGATTCAATAAATAAGGTTGACACTGGTATTTTTATATGTTTACTGAGTCTTAATTATGAATCCTTTAGAATTGAGGAAGGTGGTAAAATAATATTTATGAAAAATTTGGGTCCCATGACCATGTATATTTTAGAAACATCAATGTGATTCACTACTTATAAATAGAGGAAGTCTTATTCAATTTTAATCTAATAATAAAAATGGTTGAGAACTCAATAAGAGATTGAGAATATTACTTTCAAGATCTAAATAAATTTTTTATTCAAGGAAGTTGAGGTTCTAACATTTGATTTTCCAAAGTTCATAATAGAGGGGAATCTGGATGTTGAGAATCAAATAGATCATACACAAGGAAAATAATTTATGATAACTGACCCAAGTTTCAAAATTTTAAGTAATTCATGATGTTGAGACTCTGGATGTTTTGAGATTCTAGAATATATGAGGAATAAAAAAATCTGCATCCAAAATATGGTTTGGAATATATGATAATTTAAGAAATGGAGTCTGTGTTACTTTTAAATTAATAAAGGCTCAAAATAAAATATTTTTTTAGTTGGAGGAATCTTGATAAAAAAAAGATATCAGTCCATACATTTTTTGAGTTATTGACGTAGAACGGTTGGATTCATTATAGATAACCGATTATGAGACAATGAAGTATTATTTTATAATGATAGTATTTTCTAGAGATATTATATTGGGTAATAGATGATACCTTTTCACACCAATTGTAATAATTTTTTATAATTTTTCAAAATCAATGTCATATACTATAATAAAACTTATAAAGATATAGATACCCATGTTGGGATTGAACATTGTAAAAATACCATGTGTCTTGCTCCCTTAAATTATTATCTTATATATAGTAGGAATGTGTTGGTGAAAATATGGGATCCAGTCATCATAAAAATTTGAGTGGTGTGAATACTAAAAGCATATAAATGTTTTGGAATGAAATAATGTAGTAACACATGTCTACGCTAATTCAATCCACAACTTAGTGTGACTATAAGTTCATATTTAAACTTCAATGTGTTTAATGAATTCCACCTTGAAAATTAATCAATGTCATATATCCTTTAGTGATATACTAGATATGGAATTATTGATAAAAAAACTTTGTATATCTCTTACACTCTATCTCGTGATAAAATCAATATTAGTAAATGATATGAATATAAATACTTCTGTAAGTGGTGTTATCGCTTCAAAAAGTTATTTTCTAGATGGAATAGATCCCACTTAAAAAAACTCACATTTGATATATTACTGATGATACAAGTCATTATTTATTTCTTTTATTCTTACATATTAATGTATTTATATTGTATCATTTATAATATAAATAATAATTATTTAATTATTCTTTATAAATCATTGAGATACATTTTATTAGATTTATTTTATTTTTTGTATTGGGTGATATAAAATAAAAATATTTACATAAACATGTTAACCAAGTGGGTCAAGCTTCATCCCTCCCAATAAGGATTGGATAGAATTGATAAGGACTATTAAATATTTCTCTGATGGAACGAAGTCTATATTGTGACTTGGGATTAATATACATGGATATTGCATCATTTTAGATGAATATTTAGTACATTACAAAAATACATTCCCAAGGGCCATGATAGTTTAGTGTCTTTGGAAACATGGAAAAAAATATTCTATCCTGGTAAAATTTCTTCAAAATCTCCCATAAATATCTCCACCATTAGTACTTCTACCTAAAACCATTTTTCTTAACCTGGAGAATGGAAACCTAAGAAATGGGTGAGCTCAGATGGTTAATAAGGGTAATCAAGAGATACATTTAAACATAAACATGAACATAGTGGTATGATTATGAAATCATAACATTAGGAGATCATACAATGCATATCATGGATAATAAGAATGAGTTATGGGATAATTATTTGTAGTTCATAAGACATTAATCATAAGGGAATAAGCATAATTATCCATGAAAACATAACTAAGGAAATAAGACATATGACTTGTGGCATAAATAAAAAAATAGAAACTTTTATGTCAAGGCTACATACAATGAAATTTATAACATGTTAGGATTTGGATATGACTTGTGTACCTACTTTGGGCTTGGTCTAGCAACCCATTTTCCAACTTTCATTTAGACGTTTGCAAAAACCCATGTACCTTCTTATTTTCAGTCTTAGGCTTCAACCTGCTTACCCTCTTTCTTTTTGGCTAGTGTTACAACCCATGAAACTTATTTCATTTAGGATTGGGCTACCCCCCAAGAACCTTACTTCTTTTAGGATTGGGATACAACCCTTGAAACTTTCTTATTTTAGGCTTGGGTTACAACCCATGAACCTCCTTTCTTTTATTCCTAGTCAACAACAAATGAATCTTCTTTCTTTTGGGCTTGGGTTATAACCCATGAACCTTATTTCTTTTAGGCAACCCATGGACCTTATTTATTTTATTATTAGGATAAAACCCTTATACCATTTAATCTCATATAAATATTTTCATTATCCAAGGAATTTGAGGGAGATATAGGTCCCACACATCACATATTGAAATAATACTTGCATGTGCCATAAACCTTTTATCATATCATGACCCAAGAAAATAGATGGGTTCTGAAAACCTCAAATCATAACCTAAAAAATGAAATGGTGATGAAACAAATTTCATCACAACATTACCTATGGAAGATATATAGGTTTTATATTCATATAATTGAAGCATAACTCGTGAAAAGAAGCAGGTTTTGAAAGAATTTATCTTGTGGAAATAAAACAGATTTTATAAAGACCATGACATTAAGCATAACCCTTTCATAGAAAGGATATGAATGGAACATTTATATCATTTCTTATTGTGGAATGAGTAACATCAACAGATGTCATATTAGATGGAATATAATTTTGAAACATCAATAAAAAACCTTTCTGATGGAAAATATAGTTTTTCCATTGAAAAATTATTATTAATACATAAAATGATTTAAACTTAAATTTCATAGAACATAACGTGAAAACATATAATGAATACTTGAAATAAATTTGACAACATTTATCCTTGAATATTACTTTTAAAAAAAATTTCTTAATGATTAAACTTTTAAAATTAAAATGAATCTTCAAAGGAATGATAATTGGTAAATCCATAAATGTCGTACGAGGTGAAAAGAACATTCCCTTTGCACAGTAAAAAGGTTAGAAGGAATTCTTTATTCCTAAAGTGACAAGAATATTATCTTGAAGAGATTACTAAAATAAAAAAGGGTAAAAATTCCTTTTAAATATTATAGGATACTGGTATAATATTCATGGAAACCCTTTTTGAACACAGTTTTTGAAGGATCATAGATTTTTGATCGAAGAAAAGGTAAAGTCGGGCTTTCATGAAAACACATTCTTAACTATATTATGTGACAAAGAGTAGATATATGTTAACAATACATTAGTATAACTTGGATATAAATGGGATAATAAATTTCAATAATTTCCTTGATATATGGATCAAATGATTTCATCCAAGGAAGCACAAACAATCTAAAAACCAATGATATTGTATCAATAAACACTTATTACTTGGTAACATGGTATCATATTCACTATATAAGAAATAAAATTAAATAAAGAATAAAATATCATGAAAATATTTATATTCATGATATAAAATGGTAAATATAAGTATATAAACATTAATGAATGGGTTTTGTCTCATAAAAAATGAATCTCAAAGAAGGGAAGTTGAGGAAAAACTGTTTTATCGATTTGGTTACTATAGAAACATAAAACCCATGAAAGAAGAATCATAAATTATAAATTTCAATACCATTAAATATAAGTATGATATACATATAAAATAATCATGGTTAGTAAATACACCAAAAAAAAGGAAAGAGTGTTGAACATAACATCTATTTCAATGAAATTAAAAGTGTGATGAAATCCCCTTACCATGTGTCTTGACACTCTTCGTACTTGTTAAAACCACCGGTATAATAAATATAAATTTATTATAGATAATTTTAATAACCATATTATAATATCAAATACCACATATGTTTTTATTATGACCTTATATTACCTTCTTGTTAGCGATCCTAGGTTAAGGTTTCACTTTGGGTAATGTTTTCTTTGTTTTTCTCATGTGTCTTAATTTGTTATATTGTTGGTCCTTATAAAAATATCATGATTCCAGAACTTAAATCATGTTATAAATATAATTTATATCCAGTATAGGTATATTATAATAATTTATATCAAAAATAATTACAAAATTGAATATGCCATTCATGGAGACAGTAAGCCGTACAGACACGTGAACATTGTTTATGTTTTTATTATCGTATGGAAAGAAAGAATTTAAATGAAATATATATATATAATTATTACATTAAAATTTTTATATCATATATATCATATAAGTTTATTAAATTTATCCTTAAAACATTCCATGTGATGTGTGAATGAATCACTTCTCTTTGATGGGAAATAATCCACATTTCCTCAAATGATATTATCATATTAACACAAAATGGAATGTAAAGAGATGTTTACTAAAAATTAAATAAAAAATATTAAAGACATAATAAATATAATATATAATATATATAATATATAAAATATATAAATATATTTTCCATCATAATGGACATAGTGATTTGTAGTATATTAGATATAAACAATCATCGTTTTGTGGGGAAGTAGTTCATCGTACAAAGATACAATATATTTGATATCAATTAGATGGAGGTGTGTGTATGTTTATGTAGATATATTTTCAAAAAAATAAAATAAAATTATATTTAGTATACTATTTTTTCACAAAATAATTGCATAAAAAGAGTGGAGGGGGTGAATAACGGAAATAAAGGAAAGGATCTTGAGAGAAGATATTACTTCTAAATCAGGTAACCAATTTTGGTTTGTGCCAAAAGGATTCATTGATAGGATTTATACACATGGTTTTATTAAATTTAGATGGTATGATTTTTTTGATGTTACTTGGGAAGATCTTGGTACAACATAAATGGTTTTAGATGTGTGAGGAATGGGTTGAGGCAGTGACCATTATAGTGGAAGTGGAGTGGAACTCTTGAAAATATTTGAAGCGAGAATTCCACCAACTTTTTTCATGTTGAAAGTGGATAAAATAATTGAAAAAAGTTGATTAAATTAAATATAGAGTATAAATATATCCATAAAATGGGTTTTCACATGTTCCTTGGTTGTTTGGGGTCTTAAATTTACGGTTTAGTACTTTACTAACCAAATTTTTCTCTTTACCGGTGTAATTATATTTAATTTGTTTCACTAATATGTTTTTTTGTAAAAATAAAATTTTGAACTTATTAGACATTATAATTTATTATTATTTTAAAATTTTAATCAATTTTTTCAAATTATAATCACAGAAATTGAAAAAATTATTTAAAAAATAATCCCGATGGTGGGACGACACTGCAGGTTTTTAAAGTAAAAACATCCAAAAGATTGCTAAGTTTTAATATCCAATTTCAACATAAAATTGTTTCCAATGAAATAATTTGAATTAATTTATAAAAATATAATCCAAATAATCTATTAAACCAATTAATAATATGATTTAACCTTATAAACAAATCAGATCAAAAAGCAGTTTTGAATTAAAATCGACTATTTTTTACTATTCATTAAGAGATTAAAGCTTTCCTAAAAATAACAAAAATTCATCCTCACCTAATTATTATGTTTTTTTAAATATAAAGTTAATTTAAAAATATTAAATCTATAAATGTTCAAATAATTTTATTTAAATTTTGTTCTCTATTAAAAGGTGATAAAACTACCTTTATATAAAAAATAGGTTTTCATGTATTAAGTTGGGTTTGTTCTTATCTAATGTCTGTAAACTCTGTTGAATTAATATAAAAAATATTTAATTGATTATATAAAATATTTATTATATTAATATAACTTACCAATGTTAATTAATTCAATTTACTAGATTGAAATATCTTTGTTACTATAATAATATTTTACTTTATATTCAATCAGTTTTCATATTCATTAATTGGTCACCTATGAATTAATCTTATATGTGTGTACACCACATATTTTCATAATTTATATAATACTATTCATATCCATAAATTAAAATATTAGTTATATTACTTTATAATAATATTTTTAATAATATATTATAGTTAGGTTACACTCTGTCTTCCCTGTTATTCAAGCCATCGAGGAAAGTCAATATTGCGTGTGACATACAATGACCTTGCTGTTACATGTAACATACCCAATGTTGGGATGGTTTGTAACATATGGAATTTTTTATGTGTGTGAAATGAATGTTATAATTAGATAAAATTTATTTTTATTGTTGTGTGAGGTGAAAAATATCAAAAGACTAAATGAATTTGATAAATAATTTCACCAAAATATCGGGGTGTTACATTCAACCCCCTTAATATGAATTTATCCTTAAAAATTCATCTTGGTAATAAATGGGTTAATAGTTTATAGTTTCATTCAATGAAACCCACATCATAACATTTGATACTAAAACATACCGTGAAAAGGAAAATCTAGGACCATAACGGTTACCCAATGTACCAAATTACTAGGTTTCAACATAGGATCAAATACGTTGGGAGTGAATATTGTACACAGAGGAAAAGAATAAATAATTATATAGAGTTATTGAGGTCATTAATCACAAAGAACTGAATGATCAAAGGAATTTTGAGGGCCCCAACGTGATAAACCTATGTTGATTCCATAATCCATTGGTTCAACAGAATTTAAGGTAATAGGATAACATTGTTTTTATAAATTTGAGAAGATTGAGTAATTTTTGATACATTTCTATAAGAAAAACATCATATATTATTTGTGATTTGATAAATTTCTAATACATCCATTACCTCAAGGAATTAAATTCCATAAATAAACTTTTAATAGATCTGAAGGCCGGAAAAACTAATGAAAACTATAAATATCAACGTGAATTAATATATAAATATAAATAGTAATGCTAATTGTTTATCATAAATCTTATATAAAAAAACATTACCCAAGACATCACGCAGGACAGTGGGGGGTGTGAAACCCTTATCATCTTTCATTCTTGGGTTCAAGACCCATGGCCTTTCCAAACATGATTGGTTGTTACCCAATATACATGATTTCATTTTTAAAACCAAATTAATATAGTATATAAGAAGGAAATAATTGAAATAAGTTTAATCACTAATTATATTTTTAACCAAATTTTTCAACACAAACTCATTGCACAAATACTTCCTCTGAAGTTTAACTTAAATGTTTTGTGGATGGTTAACTTTAAAACCCTTCTTAATGGTGAACATCCAAAACATTAGACAGAGTGTCACAAAATCATATTAACATTGACTCCCCAATATATCAAAAAGAATATATTGGATTTCACATTTCATACATGTGAATACCCTCATCATATATTTTCTTGAAACTTGGTAACAACATGAATGCCCATAAATCCTTTGGTAAAAATTGCATTCTTCTTTATTCCAAAGTGTATTGGATTTATTCCATAAATCAAAACTCCTATAAACATCATCGTTGATAGTACAAACCACCTATCAACAAATCCTTACTTAGTTCCAAGGTAATAAATACTATCCAATTTACTTATTCATATCCAATATATCATTATGAAAACATCATTACCTTAATTTACAGAACTAATTAAGGTTTAACTTCCCTTAATCATATTATCACATTTCCAAATAAATAAATTTTCTATTTCTTTATCACCATTAATCATATCATTTTAAATAACTATTTAAATACTAATATATTTCATGATTCATATAACAAAATCTTTAAATTCAAAAACATAATTACTTCATCTATCCAGCATTATTCTTAAACCATTACTCAAGATTCATTAACTTACTCTTTAATACCTCCTTACATTAATATGAAATATGAATCATGTATTAATATTCATCATCCTAAATATAATAATTCTTCTTATGTTTAATTTTAATAATATTGTAAAAACATAACATACATTTCATGTGTTGTTTGTAGTATCTTTATCTTCAGAAGTATAACCAATACTCATAAAACCTTTTTGATTTTATTTATGATATTTCCAATGCAGAAATAGATACTCATAATAACCAAATTCTCATATCTAAATCATTATGTGTTAACCATGTTGCTTCTAGTTATGCAATTACTAAAATCCGAATGAATGGGGTGATAAACACATATCATATTAGAAAGCCACATAATCATGAAAAAATACCTATATGATGTCTAAATCATAACACCTTATTTAATCAATGTCACATTAAGGTTTATACTATGTTATTCAAAGTCAAATTAGTTTTAAATCCTTCAAGATGGTTCATGAAAATTTTGTGAATTTATAAAGAATATCCCCCAGGAGTGTCAAACCAAGTGTGTAGCAAGACCAATTTTCATGTACCAGATTACCTTGAGTCAAACCCAGAACATATTGTCGGAGTTGTTGCACCTATGTAAATGTTTCCTAGATCTACACCAACTTTTAGTATCTAGATATGGATATATTTATAGGAAACCACTCACTCTTTCTGTTACTAAAATTCCATGAGACTTTCTTAAACATTAACTCATCCTTATACCTATCATTAATTACATACCTAGGCATATAATTACAAATATACCGGGGTATCTCACAAAGGTTTTCCCATCCTATTTTCTAAAGGTTTAATAAAATATTCCTTTGAAACCAACTATATAAACCTTGGATTATCATACATGGATATTACATCATTTTAGATGAATATTAAATACATTACAAAAGTATATGTCCAAAGACCATAACAATTTGCTATCTTGGGAAACATATAAACAAAATATTCTTTCTAGGTGAAATATCATCAAAATATCCCACAAAGATCTCCACATTTATTGCATCTACCTAAATACTTTCTTTAAAAAATATAGAAAGGAAACATAAAAAAGGAGTGAGCTAAGATGCTTAGAAAGGGTAAACAAGATAGATATGTAATCATAAACATGAATATAGGTATATGATAATGCAATCGTAACATTAAGATATCATAAAATGTATGTAAAATATCATAAACATGAGTTTGGGGATAAATATTTGTATATCATAACACATGAATTATGAAGAAATAAACATCATGAGACATCAAATCATAACTAAGGAATAAGACATAGGATTTGTGTCATACATATAAAAATTGAATATTTTATTTAAAGGATAAGTACCAAGACCTTTATAACATTTTAGTCTTGGGATATGACTCATGCTGGGATTGGGATAACAACATGTGTACCCACTTTCATTTATGCTTGGGTTATAACCAACGTACCTTCTTATTTTCGGTCTTAGGGTACAAGTTGTGTACCTATTGTTTTTAGTCTTGGACTAAAACCCGTGAAACTTATTTCTTTTAGGCTTAGGATACCACCCATGAACCATATTTATTTTATGAATGGACTATAACACAAGATAATTATTTGTTTTAGTCTTGTACTATAATCTATGAATCATCAATCTTTTAGGATTGGGATACAACCCATGAACCTTTTTTCTTTTAGGCTTGGGATACAAACCATGATCCTTTGTTCTTATAGGTTTGGACTGAAAACCATGTACATTATTTCTAGTAGGATTGGGATACAACCATATACCCAATTAGATCATATAAAATATATAATTACCAAATTAATTGTAGGGAGATATAGTTCACACACGTCATGTAATGAAATCATACATGTAGGTGCCATAAAACATTCATCTTATCATAGCCCTTCAAAATATATGGGTTCTATAAACATCAAATAAAAACCCAATAAAATTAAATGGGAATCAATAAAATTTCATCAAATCATAACATATAGAAGATATATTGCTTCATAATCCTCTCATAAAAGAAAAACCCGTCAAAAGAAGAAGAATTCGAAATCATGTTACTCATGGAAAAGAAACGAATTTCATAAAGACCATGACATTAAGAATAACCAATTAATTGAAAGGATATAAATGGAACCTTTATAAAATTTCTTATAATGGCATGAGTAACATAAAAAGATGTCATATTATATGGAAAATAATTTTTAAACCTTAATCAAAAACCATTCTTAAGGAAAATATTCTTTATACTTTGAAAAAAGGATTTTTAATACATAAAACCATTTACAATTAATTTTCATAGAACATAACAAGAAAAAGTATAAATAATAATTGAAGTATTTTTGAAAATATTTTTACTTGAAATCTAATTTTAAAAACATTTTCTTAAAGATTATCCTTTTAAAATGAAAATAAATCTTCAAAGGAGTGACAGTGGTTAAAACCATACATGTCGTATAAGGTAAAAAGAGAATTAATTTTGTATGGTAAAATGGTTATAAGGAATGAATGTTTCAGGAATTGACAAGAAGATTCCATTGAATATATTGTTAAAATACCAATATGGTAAAAATATCTTTTAAATATTATAGGATACTGGTATAGTATTCTTGGAAACCCTTTTTAGAAAACATGTTTTGAAGGAACATAGATTTGTGATCGAAGAGAAGGTAATGTCGAGATTTCATGAAAACACATTCATAACAATATTATGTAACAAAGAGTATAAATTTGGTACCAATACATTAATATAAGATGGATAACTAGGGTAGATTCAAATTAATTAATGTACTTGAGATATGGATCATTTGATTTCATCCAAGGAAGTATAAACAATCTAAAAAAATGGTGAGATTGTCTCGATAAACACTTATTACATGGTAACATTGGATCATAATATCCATGTAAGAAATGAAATGAAATTAATCTTAAAATATAATGAAAATATTTTTATTCTTGATATAATGTTTAAAATTGAATTATATACACCACAAAGAAAGATTTTAGGCATATAACAAAACATGAGTCTCAAAGAAGGAAAATTGAGACAAAACAATTTTACGAATTTGGTAAATTTTGAAACTTAAACCACATGAAATAAAGATCATAAAATGGGCATGTGAATACACATAAATATAATTATAATATACATAGAACACAATCATGGATAGTACCTATTCCACACGAAATGAAAGAGTGTCGAACATAAGAAGTATCTCAATGAAATTAAAAGTGAAATGAAATCCCCTTACCTTGTGTCTT
Organism: Viscum album; assembly: GCA_963277665.1. Taxonomy (NCBI): domain Eukaryota; kingdom Viridiplantae; phylum Streptophyta; class Magnoliopsida; order Santalales; family Viscaceae; genus Viscum; species Viscum album. Next base: position 1,773,009,420 of record OY728153.1, on the reverse strand, counting down.
GACTCTCATCATAATAATTCAAACCACCTGTATAATAAATATAAATTTTTTTTAAATTTTTTATAGAAACAAATTATTATATCTAATACCAAATATGATTTTATTATGACCTTATATTACAAGCTTGTTAAAGATCCTAGGTTAAGGTTTCACTTCATGTTATATCTTCTTTGTTCTTCGCATGTGTCTTAATTTGTTATATCATTGGTAGTTGTAATTATATAATGATTATTGAATTTAAATAATGGTATAAATATAATATATATTCATTATATGTATATTATAATAATTTATAGTAAAAATAATTACAAAATGAAATACACAATTCATGGAGATGGTAAGCCGTACGTAAAAATGTACGATGTTTCCATTTTTATTGTCGTATTGAAAAAATTATGTAAATGATTAGTATATATATATAGATAATTATTTTATTATAAATCATATATCATATATATCATATAATTTCATTAATCTAATGATTAATACATTCCATTTGATGTGTGAATGAATCACATCTCTTTGAGTGGGTGGTAGTCCACACTTCCTCAAATGAGATTATCGTATTAGCAAAAAATGGAAAGTAAAGATACGTGTGTTGAAAAAGAAATAAGGAATTTAAATAAAATAAGAAATATAATATATAACATATATAATTAGATTTACCATAATAATTACCAACATGATTGGTGGTAAAGTAGAAATGAACAATCATTGTTTCGTGAGGCAGTAGTTCGTCGTACACAGAAACATTAATTTTGATATCCATTAGATGGAGGCGTATGTAAGTGTAGGTAGAAATATTTTCCTAAAAAATACTTGTATATGTATTATTCTTGGTTTTTCACAAAAAATTTAATAAATAGAGTGTAGGAGGTGAAGAAGGAAAATAAAGGAAATGATCTTGACAGAAGTTCTTACCTCTAAATCGGGTAACTCCATTTGGTTTTTGCCAAAAGGATTCTTAGAGAGGATTTATACCCAAAGGGGGAATTAAAGGTTGAGGGATTATTTTTAGGAGGATACTTGGTAAGATCATGGAAGAAAATAAAAGGATTAATAGGTGTGGGGAATGGGTAGTGGTAGTGGCCATTTATAGTGGAAGTGGGGTGACACTCATGTAAATATTTGAAGAGAGAATTCCCACCACATTTTTCATGTTTAAAGTGGATCCAATAATAAAATAATGTCGAGAAATATAATTATAGGGTCTAAATAAGGCCATCCAATGTGTTTTGTACATGTGTGTAGGTCATTTGGGGTCTTAAATTTAAGGTTTAGTACTTTATTACCCTAATTTTTCTCTTAACCGATGTAATTAATTATAATCAATTTCAATAATTTTTTTTATAAAAACCAAAGTTAAACTTATTAGACATTATAAATTAGGATGATTAAAAATATTTAATCCATTTTGAAAAATGTTAATCACAGAAGTAGATGAAAATAATTTAAAATTAATCCCTCAGACGGGACAACACTATGGGTTTTTTAAGTAAAAACATGCAAAAGATATATAAGTTTTTATATACAATTTTGATATGAAATTGATTAAAATGGCCAAAATTGGATTAATTAATAAAAATATTATAAAACTAAACTATTAAACCAATTAAAAATTAAATTTACTCTATAAATAAATCATATTTAAAAGCAGTTATCAATTAAAATCCTGTACTTTTAAGTATTCATTTAATGATTAAACCTTTAATAAAAATAAAAAAAATTTAATATCCTAATTTATATGTTTAGAATAAAAATATAATGTTTATTTTGACATGTTAAGTAATTAAAATTTTAAAAAAATGGATTTAAAATGGGTTCGACATTAAATGGCGTTAAAAACAACTTAATATAAAAAATTAGTTTTTTGCATAAATTTGTGTTTGTTCTTATATTACGTCTATCGACTCTATTGTATGAATATAAAAAATATTTTATTTATTATATGACATATTAATTACATAAATATCTCCAACCAAATTTAATTAATTAATTTTTTAGGTTAAAATATCTTTGTGACTATAATAATATTATCCATTTATATTCAATCGGTTTTCATATTCATTAAGTAGTAACCTATGAATTCATATTATATTTGTGTACACCACATATTTTCATAATTTAGTTAATAATATTCATATAAATTAACAGAACAACTATGTTATAATTCATTATAATAATATTTTTAATAATATAATATTTTTAAGTTACACTTGGTCTTGCGTGTTATGCAAACCATTAAGGAAATTCAATCTTACATGTAACATAAACTAACCTTGTTGTTCCATGTAATGTATTACAAGTAGGTATTTCATGTAACATACAACTATTTAGAACTGTGTAAAATGATTGTTTGACTTAGTGAAAATCTATTTTCAGTGTTGTGTAAAGTGAAAAATATCAAAAGATTAAATTAATTCGAAAAAACATTCACCAAAATCTTAGGGTGTTACAACCCATTTAACTTGAAATCGTAGTATTTAGAATAAAGGCCCCAAAGTATATAAAGGAAAAATCCCAAAATACCTTATTATTTCTATTTTCTCTTAATTTTTATGCATTCAACTACTTCCACCTTACACCTGCTATGTTGGTTCCCTTTATGTCATGTCTTGAACCCACAATACCACCTCCTCACTAACCATTCATACCCACCTTAGGCATGATTCCCACAACCCTCTCGAATTGTGTTTAGGAGAAAAACACACCATCCCCCAAACAATTTGTGGAGTTAATGATAATTTTTTTTTTGAGTTTTAGTCCTTTTTCATTAAAATGTAGAGGTCATGGTCGAGTAATAGTCTATTGTGACTTAAGGTAAAATAAATCATTGAAATATTCAATGATTAATGATATACATTTAAAATCAATTAATACTTCATTATGTTATATAAGAACCAAAGTAATTATAATTAAGTATTAAGATCAAGATACTTGTTTATAGTATCACATAAATATAATTTAAATTATAAAAACATATCATTAGATTATTACAATGTGATGTCATTTCTCATGGGTGGAAATTATTTATGATTTAAAATAAATTTACCCCATTTAAAACTAAAGGGGAATACTATATAAGAATTTCAAGTTCTTACCCAATGGATATCAAGAGCCTATAATGTAAGAAAATATCATTTATTTAATTATTCATGTTCTATGTTGAAAAAAAAAATATAAAATTAAAATTGTATAGTTCCTCGGAAGATTATTGAATAGTAAAATATTTTAAAATGATGGTTTGGATAAAAATTTAATTTCATTCACAATTGAATTACAATAATATATTTTGTTATAAATTTAATCATGTAATTATAATCATTCAAAGAAATTTATACTAAAATTATATTAATTTTTTTAATTATTTACGATCCACAGAATAGAAAATAATTAATATTCATTCATTACTAATATTATTGGAACAAATTATCAATACTATCATCATAGTAAAACCATTCATTGCCATTTTTTTAACACCTTGGATTTGAGTATGAATTTCACTTTATAACATTCACGTGTGTCCTAATTGATTATATTTTTTTAAACCTAATATAGATCCAAAATGAACGATGATTTATTTAATTATGGTACAATATTACCATATTAATAAAAAGAATAATTGTTAAATGAAAAATAATTGGGACATTATTTTGTAAACTACAAATGGGTAATATGTAAATGTAATAAATTGACTACCTGCGTGAAATATTATTCCTTCTGATCTCCAATGAATATCATACCATCGAATGTAATTCTAATGAAAGAAAAATATTATAAATATGGTGTAAAAACATAATAAGTGAGAAGAGTGACTTATTTTTAACATTATATAATGTAAATAATAGGAATGATAATAGGTAAAGTGAAATTTATATAGTTGATGGATATGTATATTTTGATTTAGAATAAATATATTTAATAGTTATATTAATTTTATTATAAGTTTTATTAAAACCTTATTCATAAGTTACTAATACATAATAACTGATATATTTTATATTTTTAATAAAATATTAATATCAATAGAAAAATTAGGGAATTACAGGAGAAAAATATAAGTATTCATTACATAAGAAATATTTCTTTATTATTATATAATATTATTCAAGTGTTATTTATTATTATTTAAATATTATATTTATTATATTTAGTGTTTAAATTTTGTAAACTACTAAAAATATTTATATTATCATATAAAAAGTGTTTAATAAGGGGAATTTAGTGTTTTGGTAAAAACATTTCATAGTGAATAGTGATATATGTCCACATAAATTGTATTTCTTTTAAAATATTCAATTTGTGTTAATTTGTATATAGGTATATCCAAATGAAAAGGAAACCTAAAAAATACATAAATCATCAATACAATGCAAACATCAATTGGCACAAAAAAATACAGACGAGATACCTGATCCAAGAAATCATACATGTAGGGGATGCACAGTGAGGACGTTCCATCCAAAATAGCCTAACCAAAAATAAAGACACCTAAAGATTTTGTGTGTCTCATTATTCTAAACATGATAATTGTGATATCTATATTCTTATAGTTTACCTACCAACTGTTGATTTGTTTCGATCATTATCCCTAAATAAATCGACAGTAACCATCCTTAATGAAGAATGCTTCCATAGAACACCATATGATAAAATTTCAAAACAATAATAAAAAACCATCCAACCAAAAGTAATAGCTCCAAAATTAATTTACTAAATGAATCAAAACACTATATATAGTACAAATGGAGCTTACACTTCTATAATAATCAATAATAATCAAAAAATTAGGAAATAAGTACCCCCACTTTATTTCCCCACACATGGGGTATTTCTACTCAATAATGAAATTTATTAACAATTAAGAATTCAATATTTGTAATAATGTCACTTAAATTTATTTTGAAAAGGATACCTTATCCATCCCTTCCAAACCACACCAAAAGATCATTTTATGTTCACAACATTTCCAAATTTCACCATAAAAAAATTATTTTATATTTTTCAGTTTTCAAAAAAGAATGAATACTAAATATTTTATTATAAATAATTTACTCAAGATAATATCTAATTTATAAAACTATATTTCATATTTTTCAAAATATATTTTTGTTATTTTATCTTCCCCAACATTTCTGAACTAAATTAATCAATTTAATGAAACAATAATAATTTTTTTTATTATTTAACAGTGGTATAATAATTTAATATTCATTTATTCATTATAATTATTTATTTGTATCGATTAATTTTTGGATACGTTCAGCCATGTCTTCAAAAAATGCTAATATATTTTCTTAATTATAGGTCAGGTGACTTAAAAAATGTTATTCAATATATATTATAGTTTATAAGAAATTCTGAAAAAAATTTCTACATTATAAATAAATAAATAAATATTCATTATTAAGTAAATTAATTCCTATGTGGATTTTTTATTTCCAAGTAGTGAAAAATTATTCATCATTTATATACTCAAAGCAAGAAAAACTACAAAATAAATTATAGTGTAACAATGTTGTTGATATCATAAGGAAGTATGAATCCTTATTAAAATTTATTAAACCAAATGTTAGATATTAAAAAACTGGTCCAGAATATTAGTTAAACAAGAATAAACTATATTAGAGAGTTAGTAAACTAAATATGAGTATTAAGAACTAAGGGAGAGGAAATCAGTGACCAACTATGGTTTTACAAGATATATCTATCTCTTTCACGCAAAAAATGGGAAAAACTAATTTTGTGTAAGATTGTTCTAAAAACTACCAACTTCTTATAGTCAAATCTATTGATTCAATAAAATAAAATCCAAATATCTTGGTTAAATAAACAAACCAATATATGTGTATTAAGTTTGATCTTATAATAATAAGAAAAATCTAAACAACTTTTGATAGTTTAATCATCTAAATTACATTAGAGTTCCTCCATTAAAAATCTTCTTGATTATGATGTATTATGAAATGACATAAAAATAAATTTCAATGGAATTAATAATTAATGTGACTATACATGAAAGTGATCGTTAAAATTAATTAATAACTCATCATTCTACTTCAATAATAATATCTCATATGATTTTTTCACTCATTATCAATGGAAAATAAAAAAATATCATATAATAGAGAATAAAACAATATTAATGAAGAAATAATTTAGAAATTGTGGTAAATATAATTTTAGAATTAATCATCAAAAGAAAAAATGTATAGAATTACAGAAAATCTTATGGAAAAATAAATTAAAAAACTATATCTACAGAAACCCCGTGTAGTTTTTGAATCATCAAACACCATTCTCCTATTTTTATATAAATAGATGTTAATATATATATCTATATTTTTCCCTTGAATTTTATACATTATCTCTATCTTCTTATCATTTAAAACTAACACAAAATTTATTTACACATCACCCTTATCTCCGCTAAAAATATATATTAATGAGTACAAAAATATTAAAGGTATTAGTGGATATTAAAATATTCTATAGATATATAAGTCAAAATAGAATAGTATATATTTTTCTGCAAACAGATATATCACATGAGTTTCCTTCCCTTGTTATTCATGCTCATCAAATAATTATTTACATCAGATTACTATCAACCACCCCATCAATATCTATCATCATCATCGCATGTAATCACATCATAAGAAACAATAACTCACTGTAGATAACCCCTTATGGGGTAATCATTTCCCCAAAGTTAAAAATATTATTATTTTCTAACATCATCTTCTCCCCCATGGAATAACATCAATAAATCAAAAAAAACCTTCATCTTAGTTTTTGATTCTCTTGATTCCTCATGGGGTAAAGAAATATATATTGGTGTAATGATTTTTCACCTTTATTTAAATATTCCCTTATGAGAATTTTCTCGAGTTAATCTCAATCACCTTAGTTTTAATCTTTCAAGGCTTTGGGGATCCAGTTGTATCTCTCATAGTTGTGATTTAATTTAATATATTAACTAATTAATAAAATGTAGAAATTTCAAATATGGATCAACACATTTTCTTAGTATGATATGATCCCTTAAAAATACACTAGTTTATTCTTACCCAATACTTTACATTTTTCATATATTATTAGTTTATCTAGATAATTTTTAAATGGTCAGATACTCCCCATGGTTTTATTCATATATATGTTTGATGTTTTTGAGTTATTTATACACAATCATATCACCAACCAATTAATCATATGAATGTGAGTTTCTATGTGATTTAATATTATGAATTTAATATTCAACACAATTAATTATTTTAGTAACACAACATTGATTTTTAGGCAATTATAAGCTTCAAAATACATAAAATATCTATAATTAATCCAATCTTTTTTAGACTCGAAATAATGTATTTTCCTTCCATATAAACCTAAAAAACAAAAAAAAAAGCCAATAAATAACCTATTAAAAAATTTAAAACAAATGAAAAAAATAATATATAATCAATATATCAACATAACCCAAACTTACACATGTTCTTATCATAAAGAAAAATATTATTATACAATCATAAATAATACATACTTCAAAAATGTAAACTTTCAATTCATCATCATCATAAAATATAATGTATAAATTTAAATTAAAAAAGAAAAAAAATATACCCAATAAAGAGTTCTAAATAATGATTATTAAAAATTTAATTTTCAAGAAACTTTACATTTCCCCCTAAATTATTTAAAGATTCATTGATCAACCCCGTTGAAAAATTGTTTGACTCGTTGTTCAAGATAATTTAATTATAGTTATGGTCAATATAATGTATATGAACTCTATAAATAGATTTGAAATTTATATATAAATCCACATATAAATCAAATAAAAATATTGGTGAGGAATTCAACAAAGGTTTTAATAACTCTTAGGATCAATATGGGTGGTTTATAATGTGAAAATTAAAAAAATCTTGAAAAAAGGGATGAATTATTAATGTATAATTTGTGTTATTCAATTAAAAAAGTAAAAAAATATATTTATATTATTATTCCAAAAAAATATATTGTCTCCACCTCATTTTCCTCTTTTCCTCATAGGTTTAGAAACCCTACCTTGAATATAATGAATAATTTTCTCTTATTACATTAATTTTTTACTTCTTCTTTTTTGCTAATGAAAAATATACATAGAAAAAATATCAAATCCATGAAATTTAAATTTTTATGATCTCTTCTAGACACTAATTTTAATTATTTGAATAAGATTATAAGTTAAGTGTGGATGATAATCTAAACGACCAATATAATCTCATTATTTTCATTTTTATTTGAAAAGATAAAGGATCCATGTAAAAAATATAATGTAGATTGTGAACCATTCCCCAAATGAACTCTCGATGTTTTCCCCATACTTATCTCTTTCCAAGAAATTACATCCAAGAATATCCATGAATCTACATGAACTACTTTATTATCCACCATTAAAATCTTTCAATGACATTAAATAACTATTTTTAAAAAGGATAAAGAGGTTTGTAATGTGATTTATTTTGGGATAGTTGGTGGTATCTAAGGCCTCCTAAAAGATCATAGAGTAGGTATACATGTAAAATATATTAATATAATATTAATAGATATAGTAAATCATTTTAATATGATTCAAATCATTCCTTCATAAATGTGATTAAAAATAATGTTATATTAGTTTTCCATATCCCAAGAATCACTCCAGAATGTGGGTATAAGTAGGAAATTACAAAATTGATTAGAGTAAATCTAAATAATGGGAAACATAATGTTGGTCTATATTTGGAAATTATGGAAGTACTAAATTTAAAATTCAAAGGATCCATCCTCATAATTATAATAGACATGGAAAAGACTATAATATACTTGAATGGTATCTCATGTTAAAGGTTGTGAAGTGTTGTGTCCTCTCTAATTGGGTTTGTTATATATTATTTCAGATTTTTTTCAACTTAATGGTTTTCAATATCCTTTAGGGTATAGTGGTTATAAGTATTCAATTCACTAAAGGTTCTTTTATGAGGACATCCTTTATCCCTAGCCCTTTTATTCTCACACAAGACAAGTTAATATGGACTCATGATAGATAAATTTGGAATTGAGAAGTGTTACCAATCAAAGGAGGGTTTAGTTTCATTTGTTTTTAACACATAATATTTAAAAATGAAATTCTCTTCTTTCTTAATGGAAGAATTCATACTATTCACCCCATCATGGGAATCATAAAGTCGTATAGTGATTTTAGTGGGTAGAAAATTAATATATCCAAATGTAGTGTGTATGTACCATTGAATTATTTAAAATTTAAACCAATATAATTGAAATAACTATTATATAATATAAAATAAAAATGACCTATAAATTATCATGGAATCCCACTTCTCATGAAGTGATTTTTATTCATCATTTTTATCAACTAGTGGAAATTATTACATCGTTGTTGACAACCTCAAAAGGAGCACAACCAAACCAACATAGGAAGAAATACTTGAACCCGAGAATTATTTTCCCTAAAAACCATAGGATGAAATGGTGGAAAGAACTCATTAATCACATAATCCTCCAAGAGACATGTGGTCACAAGACATTCAGAAGGACATGTGATGAAGCCATGTACAATGAAAAACCTGCAATAGAACTCTCAAAGACCCCTTGAAAAGACATTATTCTCCTGTGAAGGCATCCTAGACAAGTGGTGATCAAAAGAAAACTTCTAGATGATCACCCCAGAGTCACGTGACATATGAATTAGTGGAAATCTTCTATTCCATCAAAAAATACTTCAAAATAGGAGGAAAATATCCAAAATACTAGAGCCTCTTATAGTCATAAATATCATGAATCATGCCTAGCCAGTTCTCAAGACACCACAAGCCCCCGAAAATATATCTTCCCTATCTCGAAAAATATTGTTTCCATGTCACTGCCATGGCATGAAGGGTCCTATGCATTACTAAGAGGAATTGCGGTCCCCCTCCGACTCCAAAGATAAACAAATTTTTCTGTCTAGGATAATGCTCTTGCATCACAATAAGACCCCATGATGGTCATGTGATACATCATCGATGGGGAGATTGATTATCCTAAAAAACACTAAAGAAAAATTGTGAGACCTGATACCCCTATAAAATAAATAAGGAAATAAAAAGAGGAAATTTTGGGAGCATATTTTGTTCGTAAACATCATGTGGCATAGCTGATATGGTTTGCGAGGAACCAAAATCCCCCAAAAATATATCTACCTTATCTCATGAAATCCCTATAACATTTCACCCTCACTATATGAATGGATTCATACATTTCCAAGTGGTCATGTGCTCCCCCTTTGGCCCTATAAAGGAAATAAAATGGGTTTTCTCTAAAATGATCATGAATCACAATAAGACTCTTTGTTGGTCAACTAATACATCACCAGTGGGGAGAGTGACTATAATTGAAAACACTACTGCAATCTCGCAAGATCACCAAGCCATAAACAAATAAAAGAAAGAAATAAACTAGAAATGGTGAGATCCTCTTACAGTAATACACATAATTTGATATTCTTTTGTGTTCTATAAGACCTTGAAAATTACCATCAACATGGAGGCCTGATCTCAATGAAGCCTCTAACAAGCCACCACATTGTCATGGAATATCTGGGATAGGTAATCAAATCTCACATGAAATCCTTCTAGTAGGCATCTTGATCTCATGAAATAATCATAGAAATATCTGCCAGAAAATATGTAATTCCCTTGGTATATCAAGATTATTCAAAAATACCCCATTAATTAGATATAATACAATAAATTGACCACTGAATGGATGATCACACAGGCATTGAAAATCATGCTATGTCCATTGAATAACCTATAGTAGAATCTCGAAAAATGAATGACATTAAATACCTATACTGATTCCATCCTAGATTTATGTGATAAATGATGCACAAAGTGAAGAATAAATGGGGTGGAGAGGCCAATAAATCCCCCACCATAGTATCAAAAAATGCATCCTTGGAACCTTGATCTAGCACACTCAGGGATCAGAGTGGATTTCCCACATTGGATCATCTCACGATCGGAACGGTTTTCCCATAGGTAAAATCTGAGGAACAACCTAAGAAGATCATATGACATGCATATGCACATGACATGATCACTCATGATCACATGAAGGAATTTGGTATGGTTATGCAAAGGACATCTTGTATACCTAATCAGTCACGTGCGACATAAACAAGATAATAATGAAAAAATATAAGGAATATGAAATAAAGGGATAGTCCTAAAACTAAAAATATGGGATAATTATGTGAAGAACATATACGATAATCATTATGATATTTGAGCGAACCACCTAGGTCACATGATAGTATGAGTACCTATCACCCAGAACACGTGATGTTTTGTTTATATACTATTTAGATCATGAAATGTTCCCTGGATATCTTAGAGAATTTCATATGGAACCCCTAGAGAATAACACAAATGTATTGAGAAATCCCCCATGCTCACCATGCATACCATGATATGTACCTCAGACATTTCACCCAAATCATACAGTGACACTAATACATGCTAGCTGTGTCTCATGATAGAACCCAGGTATATCAACTGGATCTCGCAATGTACTCCAGACAAGACAACTAGATCTTGTGACATCCTTCATACATGTCATCCAACATTCACGATGAAACCTGAACAAGTCATCCAGGACATGCAACACCCTCCTAAAATGTCACACAAACTCTTGTGAAACCCTTCAAGCATGTCATCCAGCTTTTACGATGACACCATGGAAAGTTATCTGGAACATGATATTTCCTCAATGTACATCAAATGATATCATGTGATGGCCTCCAGGATCATCCATTCAGGTCTTGTGATGTCATCTATAAAATTCATCCTTGGTCATGCAATGTCCCCCACAAATGTCATCTAGATCATGCTTCATCCCTTGGACATGTAAACTGGATCATTTTATTATCTTTTTACATGTTAGGAAGATATTTTCTGAAATGTAAAGAAAATAATCAGGGCATGTTTGGTAGAAAATCAACTCATGATAGGCAGATAAGCAGACCAGGCTAAGAAAGCATCCTAAGACATGATAACCTTGTCCAGACTATATATAAGGATAGCCTCATTGTGTAATCCCTGACATAACAATCTATAATAACTCTATTCCTTACCACAACCATGATACTTATGATGTATTTATAAGACCCGATCTCCGTATAAAACCTCCAATGGGCTGCACCAGTGCATAATTCTTCTATTCGTAAGAAGTAAGACTGACTATTTACTATCCCTTGTTTCCCAAACTAAGCATGGATCATGTGGGCATACTGAGTTGTAAGGGTCATATCATTTTCATCACGAATATATAGCATCCATTAAATTCTCAGTTTTTAATCCCCAACAAGTTTTATAATATGACTCCCTCCAAAAAAATAAATCATCCTTGGGGCCAGTCCTAAGTGCATGAACAAACTACATAAACTTTGATTCCTACCATAATCAGTATACTTAGGATGAATTCATACTACCCGATCCCAAATGGAAATCACATTCGGTGTAAGTTCCTCCATGTATATGACATTATGTCCACTAGTACTAAATCTCTCCCATAGGATGATGATCCTTAGTTATCCATAAAAAGATTGAGAAATCACTAAATTATGATGACTCGGATTCCTGCCATAAGCAAGATATGTAGGATTCCATTCAAATTTCTGATCCCTATATTAAGAATCCAATTGGATTTCCCAGCACATAAGACCTGAATTCCTCTAAAATGAGGATGATTACTTGCTATCCATCACTTCTCACACCAATAATTGATCATGTGGGCTTAGGGAGTCAAAATGATCACCTCATTAGTGTCAAGAAACTCCAAAATCCAAGTAAACCTTAGTGTGTAAATCCTCAATTAGATGAAATATTTAACTACCCAACATAGAAGGGTATCTACCATGGGGAAAAACCCAAGGTTATAAATGAACTATGGTAACTGTAATTCCTACCACAAATATGATACATAGGAACAATCCTCGAGGTTTGAGCTCAATAAATGGTTCTAAATTCCCCTAATTTATTTTCTTTTCCCATGACATTAAACATCATGTGTTTAACAAACTAAGTGGGTTTGGATTACTATTATAACATTGGATATATAGGATGCCTCATGATTGCTCATTTCCACCCTCAAAATGTTAACCACCTCATTGGATAATATAAAACTATGGAGTTCCTGTATATACACCTGCAACATAAATGTAGCTAAGCACCAAATGAAAATGTATAAAGAACCTTGGATACATATAGGTGGATTCAAGAACAAGAACCCCCTCTCTTTTCATATTACAAGACATATCCTATGATCATTTCTTAGGGTAACTGGCCCTATATCAGGATTTGGAAGATATTCTTGAACATCTATTAATTGTGTATGAGAGTATCCAAGTTGGTGAAAGTTCTATCTCCCTAAAAAGGGTGTGATGAGACCAATCTCCCATCCTCTCAACCAATGCGAGTTCCTGAGTATCACGGGTCAAAACCCCCAACTGAATGATTTTCATTGGAAAGTAGTCCCATACGTAGTTATGGATGTGGGAACTATAGGGAGTTTCTATGAAATATTAAGAAATGGTGAGCCCATCAAATATGATTGTACATAACATCACCCCCCCCCCCCACAGTCATATTGCTAGGAAAAATCCATCCACATATTTCTAAACAAACAAAAATGGTGAAGCTGACCTGAATCTTTAAAAAAAAATTGACTAATTTATTAACCATCGGGATCTTTTTTTTCATTTTATATGCAAAAAAAATGGTTAATCCAATGTGAAACTTTCATATAAAATTCTAATCAACTTTCCATGACATGGATCTTATTTCTGACCAATTGTTTTTAGGGTTCTCATGAAATATGTTCATCCCCATTTTGACTAGTCCACATGTGTAGAATGGCCAAATCGGGAATAAATGGATTGTGTTACCAACACATATTAGATTGAGGATATATCATAAAAAAAGTTGTGCACTGATCGAAGACCATGTTCTTTGGTGTATGCATGAATGCACATACTGCTTTCATCCATTATAACCGGATCTGAGATAATGTCGTCGTCCAACGAACCTTATGGAAAATCAACTACAACTGCAACCACTATCGGCCACAGAATGACCTCATGTGCTCAACATATTCAGTGTACTATGGTGGAGCAATGGTATGATAATACCATTTACATGGTATGATCTCAACCATAAAGGCTTCCCAAGAGGGTCTTCACGTACTAAAATTGACGAGTCACCATTATATAAAAAAAACATGAACTAAATCAAGTGTCCCTCTCCACCATATCCAACCAAATTAGAATTTTATCTGAAGAGGAAAAAATAACCATCTTTACTATCTGATGATGGCAGATCAAGGATCCAGATATAGATCCCATTAGGTTTAGAATCCGCCAAGGAGGGATCCTATCAACCATTGTGGCTATCATAATTCCACCAGTTCCCTTTAGTCACCTTCTGAAGGAACCCCCTGACACAATTCCAGCTCTAACAACCATGCATATGAAATAAAGAAGACACATCAGGCATGGAAGGATCTGGATAATCGTGAGTTTGATCATATCCCTACTACCACTGATGATGTTTGATGAAGTATTCTAACCATAGAAATAAAGTGGGATCATATTCTTGCTCATGGAAAACAATCCTATGAGCATATTCCTATATCAGGAATGGGGTAGGAAAATATATCTATCCTCAAGCATGAATCCCATTAAAATATTCTAGTGGAACATGGTGGGAGAAAGTGGGCTCATGTCCTCGCTTCAATAAATGATATTTTTTAGTATAGAGTGGATATAGAAAAGATTCATGCTTATATCCATGTGAAATCTTTTCTAAACATCCATTAAATCTTATAAATATCTAAATAATTATTCTGCCATATCACAAAATTGGTACAAATACAAGGATAGTTGCATATTCTTATCCCTACATCTTGGTCATCACAACACTCAGATCATTATAAACATGTGTTTTCTATTGAAAAAGAACACATTATTGATCTAGTCTAGGAGGATTATCAGAATATTTTCGTAATGGATGATGTATTAGACCAATATCGTATTCAAGTTCCAACTGAGGCCCACCATGTGATAGGAACAAAAACCTCGGGTTAGGGGCACATTCTTATCAAAATAGTCCGGTGGCATATTCTAAATCCCCAAGTTCTGTCTTATATCCATGTTCTATCTATGCATCACCATGTGAGAGAAACCCATGCATCTAAAAAGGATCATAATCCTCTCTAAAAAGACTAGCATTATACTCTAATGTCATAGTATTGGGATCATATCCCCATTCTGGTTAAGGATCACCAAGTGAGAAAGAATCCATTCTTGGGATATGTTTATATTACTATTGGTTAATATTCCTGGCATAATATATAAAATCATGGAAGCTAAGAACCTATTTATTCTTTTACTGATAAGTGACTGTAATATCATCCTTCCACAAAAATATCGGGGGGGGGGGGGGGGGGCTCATATCCCTTCCCCCATTCTAGAGGTCCATCATTATATTTTGGAGGGGAATTCACATTTAGAATAGGCTCATATTATTTTTCCAACTAAGGATCACAAAGTGAGGGAAACAAATTCCTTGAGTTAGGCTCATATACATTCCATAAAAGACCATTAATATATTACAAAGGCCCAGGATCAGGCTCATACTTATGTTCATACTAAGGTTCACCATGTGACAATAGAACATGACTCGGGTATGCTCATATTCCCACCAATAATTAATAAGTTCATTGGAATACTCTAGTACATTCTCAACAACGAGCTCTTATTACCACAACACTAGATGGTATTAACATGTTCTATCATCCTTTATATATATAAGGCTCATATCCATGAAACTTTTTCCAAGTTATGTTAGTATATTTTGACCAAATTGTAGAATAAATCTTATACCCCTAATATTCTCAATACTAGTGTCCATGAGGTTTTTTGAGACACATTATAAAGACTCCAAGGGTTCATCAACCCGTGAACTAGAGTATAAGATGACAATTACAATGATATTACAGCTCATGGTAGTATAGGGTGGATCATAGTGACTATAATCCTAACATTTTCCATGGTCAACCTCCCCACAGTGATATCTCCCATGGAGAAGGAAATACTTCCCTTTCCCAGATATATCTTTATAGAGAAGTGTTTAAAACTCATACACCATCGTACATAGATGTTCTTGAAACATTGGGGTCATATGTATATAGTTCCTCATCAACATCCATAAACACTTCACTACAGTCAGTAGACAACCCTATGAAACACCTTTTAGGGTCTAATCAGATGGAGGTGTGTGAGCCTGATGAAATGGAATCGGACATTGATATATGGATAGAGTTAGCCAAAAAAAGTATTCCATCATGTTATGGAATCGTACTACTTCTGATTATGAGGTCTCTAATGATATAGAGAAGGATTTCATGCCTTATCACCACCAAATTACTTAGGAAACTGAATAGTGACAGAATATTGGACACTTCCCTTACCCAGGATACGAGGGCCACCTTCATACCATCATGATACACTATTATCAGCTAAACCTAGATGCAAAATATAGGGCCATAGATCTAAAACCAGAAAAGAATACTGAAAATCTAAAACATGGTTCCCTACATTGCATAAAAACTCTTCTAAAATTGATATATAAAGGGACATCATGTATAAATATTCATGTATGGGGAATGTATGGGGATTTACACTTCATAGAACCCTTGGAAAATAGAACCCCTTAGATTTGGAATCCTGTAGTGTTATAACCAATGAAGAGATTAGGGAACTGGGTAAAGCTCTCACAATTTGGTCAGTACAACAGAATACCCACACTTAAGTGATGCCATGAAATCCAAAATAGAGGAATACAATATCCAAAAAAATTTCTTTGAACAGGGCCCCTTGAAGTAACATAAATTAATTTCAAACATGGAATCCAATGTTGTAGTTAATTCGATGGTATCACATAGAAACTGGTTCTCATCATGGGCTACCAATGCACCCAACTCCTACATGAGAAAAAATATGCCACATCAAACATTCTATTTTAGCAACTTACAATGTAGCTATCCAAGAGGGGACCTAGCTCACTGGGCTAGGGGAATACCACCTCCCCCATGTACCGGATCACCAATACCTAAGAGGGTTAAGGATATATTAGCATTAGTTACAAACAAACCCCAACACACGGGGATGGGGAAATTTATATATTAGTCACTATCACATGGTTTATCATACCCTAATAGGATCCTGGGAAAATCAAAACTGATTCCATATAAAACATATCCAGCTAGTCTGGGCAAATTTATATCTTAATGTCCATCCTTGGAGTCATCATATCCATGATGAGGATCATTATATCATTAGAAAAAAGATCAATAAATTCTAATTGTGGACCTGGATAGTCCCCAGCCCATAGGATGAGAGAAATTTTCATCGTCACAATCACCACAGAGGGAATAATTCTTCTATGGGCTAGGAGGTGAATATCAATGACCATTTTCCCATCTATTCCTCCTATTTGAAGAAAAACCTTTGATATTCAAGGACTATTCAAAAATCATGACTGTAAAATCCCTCAGGGTCAATACTAATAGGCTAAGATAGGAGGATTATAAAGCGAAGGAAATCAGAC
Organism: Viscum album; assembly: GCA_963277665.1. Lineage (NCBI taxonomy): Eukaryota > Viridiplantae > Streptophyta > Magnoliopsida > Santalales > Viscaceae > Viscum > Viscum album. The sequence continues at coordinate 1,772,991,730 of OY728153.1, read as the reverse complement.
CCTGCTGTGGTTTCAATCCATAAACAACCCAATATGGCCAAAGGTTTAGGAAATTACCCGATGAAGGATGTTGAGAATTATACTATTGTGTTTAAAGTATTTGGAAAACCATTGTATCTTTATATACCCCTATGAATTTTATCATCGTTTACCCAATAGATATGGTGGATCTAGACACAAATGTAGATGACTGCAACATGAAAAAACTACCCTGATAGAAGGGTTATTTGGATGCACCAACTAAGGCTTCACACACCCGGTACCAAAGAAGGATCCAAAATCAAGCACCACCAAATATCGAGTTTCCAGGTCTACAGTGGAACACTGCCAAAGATAATGGGAAACATATGGCTATATCTCAATCAAAACCGAAAAGAGTTGAAGTTTGTTCCATGGAGGAACAATTGTAACAATATGATAATGAGATAAAAAATATCAAACAACTCAATGAGGATCTACTCACGTGCAATATTTCTGTTGGGTATCATCTTCAAGATTAAGAGAATATTCCTCCTCTTATAAGAGCCTATCCTCATACAAAAGATGAATATGAGCATCAGATCAGCTCTGCATCCTATAATATTGTCTAAATAAATGAGTAATTTTAAAATGATCATGACTTACCTCCTTTTTTTATAACCTCTCCCTCTAAAGGATATCACCCAGTCTTTCCATGAGTTTGAAATCAGTGAGAGAAGAAGACAAGGACACCATGCCAAGCCTCACCAATTCCCTATAAACAGAAGGTGGTGAAAATAATAGTACCTCTAGAACTACTCAATTCTATTGAGTATATGGATAATCGAATGGAAACCATCGAGGGGAAACACACACCTATGAATCTTATGAAGATTCAATATTAAAAATGGTTGGATGATACCTTTCCTCCACCAAATTTTAGAAATCACACCTTCTCTACCTTTTATGGAATATGATATTGTGAAAATAATCACACACACATCGTATTCTGATATGGTCTGATGATGGTCCCTCATTATCTATATGAGGTGATCAAGATGAGGCGTTTTGTACAGACTCTATTTGGTCCAACATTGGTTTGGTACAATAGTCATCCAATATGATTAGTTAGAGGATAGCAAGACCTGCATCATAAATTCCAATACATTTTGATCTAAACATTGAAGAAAATGTAATCATGGACCTGAAAATATGTAATAAATAAAAAACAATATGTTTTATAACTTTATAGCTATATGGAAAGACTTAAACTATTCACTTAGCATCCTTATAATGTTCTTACAATTCCTATAACTCTCTAAGGAAAATATCTATGAGTAGATATAGTCATAGATGATACTGATAAAGTACCTGGTGGGTTTCATGTGTTTTTATAAATGTAATAATGTTTGGAAGACTCTATTCAGTTAACCCACAATAAATATCAGATCATCCATTCAGCAATGTAGAAAAGGATCGACAAGGAAAAAGATTTCATTATGACCCAAAAATCTACAAAAATTCCCATTCAAGAACCCAAGTAAGTACCTTATATCCTGGAAGTTTATATAGAGTATAAAACCACAAAAAATCACTCTCAACCAAAAGTATATAGAAATAAACATCTCCCAGGATTTGAGGAACAAATTAATAAATCATACTCCTTCTGAAATGAACAAGTCCCAAATTATTTACTTACAAAAATAGAAAATAAAATTCGCAAGCTACCACAACCTACGAATCCCAATGAGGTCATCATCACCAACCATCCTGACTACCATTTTCATAGAAGATTGAGTCATAATATTCATCACATATTATCCTTTAAAGATATCTTTCAAGGGCTGGCCGATTCTAGATAGGGGGTGTTAAGCTACTCTTCAGAGAAAGTGGCCTAAATAACTATTTCCCAGTTAGAAGAAGAGGGTGATTGATAGATTGTTTTTTTCCATTTAGGGATATAAGTTCACCAATTAGATGACTTGGAAAATAGTTGAGCAACCTCATTCCACCCTTAGATCATAGCGTTGTAGACCCAAAAAAACTCCACCCCCAAAGAAGGTGACATTGAATATGTCTCCCAAAGGTGGATGTAACCATCGTATATAGGAAGCAATAGAGGTGGAAGAGTCATATTCTTCTACAACAAAAGCTCTAACACTAAAAACTTACTTCCCTACAACATTCGAAACAAGGGAATCACCCCACCAAATGGAACCCCTATAGGAAGAAGAGCTGATATTTGGTTCTGTAAACATGATACAATTTGAATACCCATTCTATAATGATTAATATTCCTTCTATTAGGAGTTCACCAAACCAAATTGGGGAACATGAGGCCACATGTGTAGGAACTGAGGATACATGGGAAAATACATGTGTGGTCATATCCACAATTTTTGTCACTTCCCCGCATAAGACATATATGCAGTTGAGACCCATGGTCAAGCATTTCATCATCCCTAACAGAGAAATGGAGGTTTCTCAAAACCCTCAAGTTGCCATTCACATATAGTTGTCTTGAATGACCGCCTATAGGGGTTGAGATTACCAAATTAAGCTAGTAAATGAGGATGTCTGGTATGACTCACACTTCTAGATGAATATTCTCCCTCAACCTCTACACAACTACCAGTCCCATCCATCCAAAATTTCTCATCTCATGAGCTACGTTTCATGAAGAAACCCCATCACCGTGAGCACAAACCTATTCCACAAAAGAGTGAATTTTTGAAATAACTGGCCATTGAACCAGCTAAGATCTCAATCCTTGATTCCCTCTATCTGTAAAAATAACTGAGACATGAACTTATGGAATCCCTTATGAGGAGACATAAATTTGAGTCAATCGCCATTTTAATCAAGGTCCATCAAATGGAGACAATTGTATTAGAATTCCATGTTAGCATGTCATCCATAGAACTACATCTAGATGAGGTCATATAGGGACACATCAGATGCCTATATGTTTTGATTGGGCTCCATAATGTCAATATCTAAAGGGATCTAGTTGAAAATGTATTCGAGATTAATGTAATCTTGATTTTAACCATCCAATGTTTGGTATATATCTATGGGGTTTTGTATCCAAAAAGCTAACCAATCAAGGGTATGATAAGTATGAGAAAAGGAAACTTGTAAAAATCATACTGAAATTGTAGATACCCCAAACTTGATGTACATTGACATTACATTACATTTGCGGAATACTTAGTACATAACAAAAACACAGACACAAGGATCGTAATAGTTTAGTGTCTTTGGAAACTCGGAACGTAATATTCTAATCGTGGTGAAAGATCTTCAACATCTCCTATAAAGATATTCCTTTTTTACCTAAAACCTTTCTTTATATCCTGGGGAAAAGAAAACATAAAAGGGTGAGCTCAAATGCTCAGTAAGGGTGAACAAAAGAAATATCAATCACATCGTATTCATAAGAAAATAACATTTTGGAAATCTTAACCTGCAAAAGAGTGCATAATTTCATAACATGGGATAAATCATGGCAGTAAAATGTAATAACAATAATCATAACATAAAACATGAAACTTTTTGGCATTCAAACATAATCATAGAGAATCATTTCTTGTTTGTCAAGACACATTGCCAAGACTATCTTAGTGGACAAAGTCCCTTTCTGAATCGAGTAACCCTCGTTTCAGTCCTGTTTCACTGAACCGGTATAACCTACCATTCCAGCCCTGTCTATCTCATGAGATATAAAATCTTTACCTAATGCATTGGAGGGAGATATAGGTCCCACCCATCTTGTAATGATACTATTCTTATGTGTGCCACAAAATCATAAACCATACATCATTGCATAATCCATGTAATAAAAATGGGAATCTTAAACATCGTGACATCATAAAACCATCCATATAAGATAAAGGAATTCATAAAAATAATTCCATCACAACATAATCAAATCAATGTAATAATAGGGATAGAAACAGAACCCTTTATTATCTTAGATGGAAAATAATTTTGATAAAAACACTTGAAATGAATTCTTGAGGAAAATATCCTTTCTTCCTTAAAATCATTTTCTTTTCATAAAATTCCATGCAATTTTGAAAGATAAGGGTTTTGTTGAAAATAATCATGCAATATTGTAGAGGAAACTTCTTGAAAATGAGGTGTTATGAAATTGTAAAAATCCTTTCACGCCGTATAAGTTAAAAATAACACTCACCTCGTACTTTTGTCGGAAAAGTCAAAAAGTACCTTATATGGTAACCAAAGGAAAGATTCCATTCATACAATGTGGTAAAAAGTCAATAAAGGGTAAAAATGACTATAAACATTCATGGAAGAATGGTAAACATTTTATAAAAACATTTTTAGAAAACATGGTCAGGGATGATAAACGTAACCCCAGTAAATACTTAAGTATAAGCAATCTCGGATAAAAATGAGATTGAAAATTTATCCCTTACCTTAGGTCCGATTTTCTTCGTATGTGTCCGAACCTCCTGTATAATGATTTAAATAATGTCATTGACTTATTACAGAATCATATTCATTGTTATGATATCATATATGGTTCACTTATGACATTATATTACCCGTTCTTTTGTAAATTCCATGTTAAAGAAGCGTTTTGGGTAAAATCGTTTCATTTATCGTATGTGTTTTGACTTGTTGTTCTTGACATTATTATTACTTATATCATGATTTAATTACTTACAGAATATAAAATATGATTTATATATCATATATATTCAGTATATATATATATAATAGATAGATAAATGAAATGAAAAACACCGTTCATGGAGACGGTAGTCCGTACGTACGCATGAACGATGTTTTCCTTTCCTTATTGTCTTGAATGGAAGTAAGTAGATGACATACATATATATATATATATATACATAAATCCAGTAGCTTTATAATGTCATATATTTCATTATTATTTCTTATATATACTTTATAATCATTCTTAAATGGTTGACATGGAGAATGAATCTCATCGCGTCGTGGAGACGGTAGTCCGTACGTACGCACGAGCGATGATATCATTTCCATAAATATTGAATTGAATTGGAGTGGATTATACAATATATCAGAATAAATATGATGTTTTAATAACTATATATAGTCATTCTTTACACCATTATACCCATCCATGTAAGGTGGTGGCGGAAAATAGATTACACCACGGCGTGGAGACGGTATTCCGTACGTACGCACGCGCGGTGATTTCATTTTTCCGTAGGATGGATAGAAGGTGAATTAGGGTTGTTTCATATTTATAATAAAATATCAGTATGTAAGTAATACTGATGTTATTACTTTATCATGAAATAACTAAAGAAGAAGAAGTTGAATAAGAAAGAAATTGAAAAGATCGGTAATGGATATTACCTCTTCTTTGAAACGCCTCTTTGAATCCTCCACTTAGGGGACTAAGATTGGTCTTTGAAGAAGACAAGGACCTCTAGGATTATTATAGGGAAGTGGAGAAGGGATTTTTTCAGGGGTTGGCCGAGCATGAGTGCTCAAATTGGTGTGAGGTGGAGGGGGAGGAGGTGTCCTTTTATAAGGGAGGAGAGGGGCACTTTAGGAATATCTCAAAATATTATTTTATATTAAAGTCAAAATCGGTTTATAATGTTTCCAAAGGGTCTTATTTCGAAGCTAAAGTGGGGATGGGTCGAAATACAATCAACCAATAAGATTTAGACAAGTTTAGGGTATTATTTTAACCTTATCAATTAGATTTAACTCTAAGTTAAATAATTTAACTTTTACCGTGTCTTTTTGTTTTCTTTCACTATATGGTTAATACACTTACTATAACATGCCAAACGAACCCAAAATTGTTTATTATTAATATATATATCTTTATCTATTTCATTTGGCCGAACCTCAGATTTTTAGGAATAAAATAACAATTAATAATATAATATTTGATTTAAAAACTATTTTGTGTCAATTTTGACACTATTTGATATATGATTTTTGTGAAAGTCATAAAAGAATTATATGTTCGAACCAAGTTGATTAAATCAACACTAATATATCATAGTAACCTAGAAAATTAGTGTAATTCATAAAAAGTCTCAAATTACATTCATTTGAGCATTTATAACATCAATTATGTTAATATTTCCTTAAAAGGGTAATTACTGCATCATCATTGTGTCATAAATAAATTAATTTATTTAAAGTCTAAAAATTATAAATAAAATATCATTATGTAGGAAATCTTTTTAGCTTTCTAATGAAATTTTATAGTCGAATTTAGCATATGTATAACCCCATATTAAAAATGTTTTATTTATTAAACTTTGATTTTAACTATTTTAACTATTCATTAAATAAAATAATATTAAATGTCATAATCTAATCCAAGTGGACCTAAATGGTCATATTATAATTATAAGGTTGTTTTTGGTCTAATTACACTTATCCAATAGAATTAGGACATGTGTTAGGGTAATAGTAATATCATATTTACCTTTAGTTACCCTATTTACTATTAACCGTGGTAAAAAAAAGTAAAAAGTTACTATTCACCAAAAATTATTTTCATCTCATTAAACCACATTTTAGACCTTGATATTAACCGTGACTGTCGGATTCTCGAAATTCTATTCACAGAAGCAGTAAATTTAAGTTTTATGCAAAATTCAGTTTTTAACCTACCACTTAGTGGTTTCACTATTCATCAAAAATTGAAAGTTTTCAGAAAAATGCCAAAATTTCATCCTAAGCTATATTTCATATTCCAAATTCAAAAATTAAGTCTATTTTACCAAATTCATAACATAGAAATTGCATTAATTAATTTTATAATTAAATCCCGCTGTTAAAACAAATAGCGTGTTTTTAAGAAACAATATCTATCAAAAGATTGACACTTGATTATGTCTGGTTTAAATGTGAAATTACATCCAATTACCAGCATTGTATTAAATTGTAAAAATATATTCTAAATATACTTTAAAACCACTCAAATTAATGATTTATCACTATTAATTATTTCGATAAAAAAAGTTGTTTTTAATTATAATTTAGTAATTTTAACTATTCATCAGAAAATGAAAGTTATCCGAAAAGTACCAAAATTTCACCTTAGGCTAAATTCCATACTCCGAATCCAAAAATGAAGTCCATTTTGAGAGCTAAAATTTCTAAAATTTAAAAAGTGGTTATTACTATTCATAACGACTAGTTTTAATAATATTTTAATAGCATATCGTTGTTTCGTGAAACTCAGTTTTGCGTACTACACACGCTATCGAGGAAGGTTGCGATTGCGTGTAATGCAAGGCAAGTCAAGGATGCGTGTTGTGCAAGCTCCTTTTGGTGTAGCGTACAACACAAGACATTAGTGAAATAAAGAATATTTTTCATAAAATCTCAGGCTGTTACATTCTACCCCCCTTAAAATGAATTTTGCCCGCGAAATTCGTCGGGGTTATAAATGGTTTACTATTCGAAAGTTTCTTTAATAGAAACCCACATCGTAAAAAGGAATACCAAAACATGGCTTTAAAAACTAAAGTATGAAATGTAACGATTACCCAAATAAACTAATCACTGGGTTTCCACATAGGTGAAAATATGGTTATGGAAGAGAAATCTAACCATCATGTTCTGATGGAGAGTGGTAGAGAACATGGCTATGGAAAATCCAGTAAATCACAAATCCATAAATTTGTGACGATCTAAGGTACCATCTGATTCATCAGGTATAAGATCACTAGGACAACATTTTTGGTTTTCAAGATCATTTCCCTAAAGTCGAAAATTTGAATTAGAATAAATACTTTCTTTATTTTGGTACAACAATTTCCACTTCATCTCTTAAGTAAATGAAGTTGAATTTGTTATTCATGAAGTGTTAGCAGATCATGTGATAGAATGACGGGTCATTCCATCTGTCTCAAACAAAAGGTTAGCAAAAATTATATACATAAGTCGATCTATAGTGAGATTAATCATATATGGTTCCTAAAATTGACTTATACTTCATATATCATATTGCTTTATATAATAAAACTAGTTTATACTAAACAGGGACTTCCTGTAGGCCAGTGGTAGGCGATAAAGGCCAGTCGCACTTCGGTTGTGGGTTCGATTCCCACAGCCTTGTCCGACGCGATGGGCTGTTGCCCGTCCTGCAGGTTGTCCTTTTTTTAAAACTATATTACTATAACATCCCATCAATAATATCGAAAAAAACTTCTATCCTTAAACAATACTAACTTATTCCAATATAATCCATTCCAATCATTAGGCTTACCCATAATACTACAGTCCACTCTCATAATATAGTGAAAACAATTACCAGAGATTTAATACCATCGTTGATCCCCATAAGATATGTCTTGTTGGTCACATTTTAAACATTCAAAGTCCTTAATCATGTATTCTCTTGAATACCTTAGTGAAAACATGAATGCAGTTTAAAGATAACACTTTCCACATACCAAAATCCTCAAAATTCTATATACTCAAACCATGATATCACTTAGTCGTTATATCAATCATGAGCTCATGAATACTATTAAACATTTCATTTTCTCGTTTCCCTTCATTATGCGCATATCATCTTATTTCCAAAAATATCTCAATCACATTGAATACCACATCAATAAATATTGCAATACTCAATGATAAAACAATATTTTGGAATCCCATTACATAAACACTTAATCATTCCACCACATCGTTGTCATATTCAACATTGCCAATAGTGATCGCATGTGACTTCCCTTTGTCCTTTTCCTTCAGTGGTAGCTAATGTTGATCATCACTAACCCTTGGATTAGGGCATTTATTAGCATAATGCCTCATTTCCTTGCACTTGAATCATTGAAGTGTTGGTGGTGCGTTCTCTGCAGTGTTTGCTTTATTCACATCATTAGAAACCCTTTTTCCATTACTTCGACACTCAGCTGCTCGATGACCTTCTTTTCCACATTTAAAACATTTTCTAGTCCCTTTAAGACAATCTCCACCATGCTTCTTTCCACACTTTGTGCATATGGAAACATTCATCTTCTTTTCACCATTATTCTGAGATTTCTCCTTGAACTCCATCTTTCGTTTCTTGTCAAAACCAAGAGATGGATATGTAACACCAACGTCCATTTCTACCTTGATAGCACAACGAACAATTTCTTCATAGCTACTAAAGTATCTTATAGCTAATGCCCTTCGAAGATTTGGTTTTAAGCCACTGAAAAATCGATCAACTTTACGTTCAGGTTGGATGATAATGCCAGATGCATACCTTGCAAGTCTTGTAAAATTCGCTTCGTATATACCAACAGATTCATCATCTTTTTGCTTTAGTTCAAGAAACTCCTTCTCCATCTTTGTTCGAAGAATACGGTGGAAGTACTTATTTAAAAATAAGTTCTTGAACTCGTCCCATTCCATGGACTCAGTTTCATCTCTTTGCCTTGTATTCTTGATAAGATTCCACCATTGATCAGCTTCACCTTCCAAATGATATACTGCTAAGATGACTTTATCATGTTCAGAACATTGAAGAACTGAAAACATCTTTTCAGTGGTACTGATCCATTGTTCAGCAACAAGTGGATCAGAAGACCCACTGAAAGAAGGTGGACGTTTCCTCATGAAGGACTCAATAGAATATTGTTCCCTTCTCTTCTCATTTGGAAGTCCAGAATGATTCATAGCTTGTGTAAGTATACCAATAAGATTTTGCACTCCATCTCCCATAACATTTGTTTGTTCAGGAGGAAAATCATTGCATTGTCCATTGCATTGATCAACACGGTTCCATCGGGTTCCAGCCATCGTCTAAAACCCAAAAAGAATAGTGTGAGAGGCAAAAATCATGCTAGGGAAAACAACATAATAAAGGGAAAGTACCTTCAATATCTAACATCTTAGGTTTAATTCTATGATCGTTAGCGTAGTTCTAGTACTATAACCTATACGTATACTTAACCTTAGGTACATCCCTAGACATACCGTAGAAATATCTCTAGGGATCTCACTAACGTTTTCGCATCCTAGTTTCCAAAGGTTGACTAAACCTTTCCTCTGATACCAACTGTAGAGACCCGATACTTGATGTACATTGACATTACATTACATTTGCGGAATATTTAGTACATAACAAAAACACACACACAAGGATCGTAATAGTTTAGTGTCTTTGGAAACTCGGAACGTAATCTTCTAATCGTGGTGAAAGATCTTCAACATCTCCTATAAAGATCTTCCTTTTTTTTACCTAAAACCTTTCTTTATATCCTGGGGAAAAGAAAACATAAAAGGGTGAGCTCAAATGCTCAGTAAGGGTTAACAAAAGAAATATCAATCACATCGTATTCATAAGAGCATAACATTTTGGAAATCTTAACCTGCAAAAGAGAGCATAATTTCATAACATGGGATAAATCATGGAAGTGAAATGTAATCACAATAATCATAACCTAAAACATGAAACTTTGTGGCATTCAAACAAAATCATAGAGAATCATTTCTTGTTAGTCAAGACTCATTGCCAAGACTATCTTAGTGGACAAAGTCCCTTTCTGAATCGAGTAACCCTCGTTTCAGTCCTGTTTCACTAAACCGGTATAACCTACCGTGCCAGCCCTGTCTATCTCATGAGATATAAAATCTTTACCCAATGAATTGGAGGGATATATAGGTCCCACCCATCTTGTAATGATACCATTCTTATGTGTGCCACAAAATCATAAACCATACATCATTGCATAATCCATGTAATAAAAATGGGAATCTTAAACATCGTGACATCATAAAACCATTCATATAAGATAAAGGAATTTATAAAAATTATTTCATCACAACATAATCAAATCAATGTAATAATAGGGATAGAAACAGAACCCTTTATTATCTTAGATGGAAAATAATTTTGATAAAAACACTTGAAATGAATTCTTGAGGAAAATATCCTTTCTTCCTTAAAATCATTTTCTTTTCATAAAATTCCATGCAATTTTGAAAGATAAGGGTTTTGTTGAAAATAATCATGCAATATTGTAGAGGAAACTTCTTGAAAATGAGGTGTAATGAAATCGTAAAAATCCTTTCACGCCGTATAAGTTAAAAATAACACTCACCTCGTACTTTTATCGGAAAAGTCAAAAAGTACCTTATATGGTAACCAAAGGAAAGATTTCATTCATACAATGTGGTAAAAAGTCAATAAAGGGTAAAAATGACTTTAAACATTCATGGAAGAGTGGTAAACATTTTATAAAAACATTTTTAGAAAACATGTTCATGGATGATAAACGTAACCCCAGTAAATACTTAAGTATAAGCAATCTCGGATAAAAATGAGATTGAAAATTTATCCCTTACCTTAGGTCCAATTTGCTTCGTATGTGTCCGAACCTCCTGTATAATGATTTAAATAATGTCATTGACTTATTACAGAATCATATTCATTGTTATGATATCATATATGGTTCACTTATGACATTATATTACCCGTTCTATTGTAAATTCCTTGTTAAAGAAGCGTTTTGGGTAAAATCGTTTCATTTATCGTATGTGTTTTGACTTGTTGTTCTTGACATTATTATTACTTATATCATGATTTACTTACTTCCAGAATATAAAATATGATTTATATATCATATATATTCAGTATATATATATAATAGATAGATAAATGAAATGAAAAACACCGTTCATGGAGACGGTAGTCCGTACGTACGCATGAACACTGTTTTCCTTTCCTTATTGTCTTGAATGGAAGTAAGTAGATGACATACATATATATATATATACATAAATCCAGTAGCTTTATAATGTCATATATTTCATTATTATTTCTTATATATACTTTATAATCATTCTTAAATGGTTAACATGGAGAATGAATCTCATCGCGTCGTGGAGACGGTAGTCCGTACGTACGCACGAGCGATGATTTCATTTCCAAAAATATTGAATTGAATTAGAGTGGATTATACAATATATAAGAATCAATATGATGTTGTAATAACTATGTATAGTCATTCTTTACACCATTATACCCATCCATGTAAGGTGGTGACGGAAAATAGATTCACCACGGCGTGGAGACGGTATTCCGTACGTACGCACGCGCGGTGATTTCATTTTTCTGTAGGATGGATAGAAGGTGAATTAGGGTTGTTTCATATTTATAATAACATATCATTATGTAAGTAATACTGATGTTATTACTTTATCATGAAACAACTAATGAAGAAGAATTTGAATAAGAAAGAAATTGAAAAGATCAGTAATGGATATTACCTCTTCTTTGAAACGCCTCTTTGAATCCTCCACTTAGGGGACTAAGATTGGTCTTTGAAGAAGACAAGGACCTCTAGGATTATTCTAGGGAAGTGGAGAAGGGATTTTGGCAGGGTTTGGCCGAGATTGAGTGCTCAAATTGGTGTGAGGAGGAGGGGGAGGAGGTGTCCTTTTATAAGGGAGGAGATGGGCACTTTAGGAATATCCCAAAATATTATTTTATATTAAAGTCAAAATCGGTTTATAATGGTTCCAAAGGGTCTTATTTCGAAGCTAAAGTGGGTATGGGTCGAACTCCTATCAACCAATAAGATTTAGACAAGTTTAGGGTATTATGTTAACCTTATCAATTAGATTTAACTCTAAGTTAAATAATTTAACTTTTACCGTGTCTTTTTGTTTTCTTTCACTATATGGTTAATACACTTACTATAACATTTCAAACGAACCCCAAATTGTTTATTATTAATATATATATCCTTATCTATTTCATTTGGCCGAACTTCAGATTTTTAGGAATAAAATAACAATTAATAATATAATATTTGATTTAAAAACTATTTTGTGTCAATTTTGACACTATTTGATATATGATTTTTGTGAAAGTCATAACAGAATTATATGTTCGAACCAAGTTGATTAAATCAGCACTAATATATCATAGTAACCTATAAAATTAGTGTAATTCATAAAAAGTCTCAAATTACATTCATTTGAGCATTTATAACATCAATTATGTTAATATTTCCTTAAAAGGGTAATTACTGCATCATCGTTGTCTCATAAATAAATTAATTTATTTAAAGTCTAAAAATTATAAATAAAATATCATTATGTAGGAAATCGTTTTAGCATTCTAATGAAATTTTATAGTCGAATTTATCTTATGTATAACCCCATATTAAAAATGTTTTAGTTATTAAACTTTGATTTTAACTATTTTAACTATTCATTAAATAAAATAATATTAAATGTCATAATCTAATCCAAGTGGACCTAAATGGTCATATTATGTTTATAAGGTTGTTTGTGGTCGAATTACACTTATCCAATAGAATTAGGACATGTGTTAGGGTAATAGTAATATCATATTTACCCTTAGTTACCTTATTTACTATTAACCGTGGTAAAAAAAATTAAAAAGTTACTATTCACCAAAAATTATTTTCATCTCATTGAACCACATTTTAGTCCTTGATATTAACCGTGTCTGTCGGATTTTCGAAATTCCATTCACAGAAGCGGTAAAATTATGTTTTATGCAAAATTCAGTTTTTAACCTACCACTTAGTGGTTTCACTATTCATCAAAAATTGAATGTTTTCAGAAAAATGCCAAAATTTCATCCTAAGCTATATTTCATATTCCAAATTCAAAAATGAAGTCTATTTTACCAAATTCATAACATAGAAATTGTATTAATTAATTTTATAATTAAATCCCGCTGTTAAAACAAATAGCGTGTTTTTATGAAACAATATATATCAAAAGATTGACACTTGATTATGTATGGTTTAAATGTGAAATTACATCCAATGACCAACATTGTATTAAATTGTAAAAATATATTCTAAATATACATTAAAACCACTCAAATTAATGATTTATCACTATTAATTATTTCGATTAAAAAAGTTGTTTTTAATTATAATTTAGTAATTTTCACTATTCATCAGAATATGAAAGTTATCCGAAAAGTACCAAAATTTCACCTTAGGCTAAATTCGATACTCCGAATCCAAAAATGAAGTCCATTTTGAGAGCTAAAATTTCTAAAATTTAAAAAGTGGTTATTACTATTCATAACGGCTAGTTTTAATAATATTTTAATAGCATATCGTTGTTTCGTGAAACTCAGTATTGCGTACTACACACGCTATCGAGGAAGGTTGTGATTGCGTGTAATGCAAGGCAAGTCAAGGATGCGTGTTGTGCAAGCTCCTTTTGGTGTAGCGTACAACACAAGACATTAGTGAAATAAAGAATATTTTTCGTAAAATCTCAGGCTGTTACAGAAATATAAGTTTAGGGATATCACTTATAACACTGAGTTTATGGTTATCCAGAAAGACACCACATACATTTTCTTTCTCAGACGACCCTTGGTACACCACCATGTGGAGGTACCTTCAACATTCCATCAGTTTCTCAAATACCCAATCAATGGAAATGTCAGCATACTATATGGTGACAGTGCGCACTTTGATACTTGTGATTTCATATATGTTAAAGTAGGTTTCTACAAAAGGGAAGGAAGAAAAAAAGTGGTAGATGATGATATATACGTTCAATCCCCAATAGAATGGGGATATCCCATATAAATAAATTGAGTATGATCTATAGAGACAATGCATTCCCCATTAATATAGTTAAGGTAATGGAGGTCCCATAGGCCAAATCCCCTCTTGTCCCCTATGGAAGTGTAATAGACAATCAAATATGGAATCTTACTATAGTGAATCTGGTAGTAGGACATGATAATGCCTCTTCTCATGGCCTCTCTCACCCAGATAGTTATAGAGATACCCCTTTATTTCCAACCTTTTCTGAAAATTACACCACATAATCAGAGGTTAGAGAAGAAGAGGATAATCTTAGGAACACGCCTCCTACATTCAAAGAAGGCGTCTCCACCACCATTGATGAGATATGGTAGGTTAATTTTTGAATTGAATAATACATATGGACTACAAATATTATCACTACTATTACCCTTAATGAGAAAGATATGTACATCACATTTATAAAGCAACACCAATATGGGTTCACTTGTAATTATACAGAAATACATGGACTGAATAGAGATGTGGACATGCACCATATTATCTTACATGATAACCATAGAGGAATCCCTAAGGAATTCATGAGGATTCACCCCTCTCATGATACCAATTTATAGGTGGAAGATAACAAATTGATCAAAGCCAAATTTGTCCAAAAAGCATAATACCAAAAATGGCCTGCCAATATTGTCAATGACAAGAAAACGAATGGGAATATTAGGGTGTTCAAAACTTTTAGTGACCAAAATTTACATTTCCTAAAGGAATAATTCCCCCTGATGGTCAAATAACTCATGATCTATTTAACTTATGGTGTATGATCCCATATTTTTTCAAACAGAAATTTTTAGCAGAAATTTGAATTTTTTTATCAAATGATTATAACGGGTCAAATTGTAATCTTACCCTATATTATTATCTCGGATAATTTTTCTGACCACTTTGTGGGCCTCATAATAGCTTTTTAACCTAAGATAGGAGTTTTGTATAAATCTAATCTCTTTATATTTTAGTAAAGAAATTAATAATTAATAATTATTTAAATAAAATTAATGTATTCACATAGGTTTTTTTGGTCATATATTTTTAACCGAGTGCTGTATTGAGATTACATATCTTCCCTTGAGTGTATAATGGGGAGTTATTTTTCTAGGTGTGACATAAACATGAGTTGGGCACTAGGGCCCTCCCGAGCCACTTTTCTTTTTTATATTTATTTTTCTTCACTTTATTTTTATCCCTTTCTTTCCTTGTTTTCCTCCTAGATTCTCGCATATGAGGTTGGGATTACTTATTTTCATGATATTGATTAAATTTGTAGCTTTAAATGGATATATAGAGATAAAGGAAGAAGGGAACTATCATGGAGATCAAGACACACTGAATCATCATGTGAAAAACCATGGACCACGAAAACAGGTGAAGCTTTGGAAGATTAATACGAATGGTATGAAATTTTATAATTTACCATAAATCCCTATTGTTTAATCATTTTCATGTTTTTAATACCTTTTATTAATTCCTATTACCCCTCATTATCCGATCTATTTCTTCGGGGGTGTACACAAGGGTTTCATGGTGATTCAGAGGTTTTTAGTTTAGGAAAACTATTTACAGGCCATGTGGTTTAGAGAACACACGTGTGTTTTTCCTATTTGGGGATGTTGAAATTTTCAAAGTACACACGTTTTATGGTTCATATACAATATTTAATATTACTCATCTATGTATCCATGTACATAGCCAGACATCCCATGTTAGGTGCACATTTCATGTAGAGTACATGGCTAGACCTAGTGTGGGTCACATTGTGTGTACAAGTAAACCGCCATGCCAAATACATGTCCAAGATAGGCAAGGGACATGGGTAGGTGACCCTTTAATGGTACACACTTTCTAACCATATTACTCATCGTGTACTTGGGTGATTACATTATATGTCTATCCATATTACACACCCTAGTGGGGCTTTATAAGTACACACCATATGCTCAGGAAGACATGACTTGTATTGCCCCTTTCTCAACCCTCATTGATATTTTTCATTTCTTTTCACCCCCCTCGAGTAGGAATTGGACATAATATGAGTAAATTATGAGTAAAATTTCATATATATCACTATGGTGAAACCCTTGGGGTAATTTTAGGACTCCTGATGTGTGTTGTAAAGATTTTACCTAGATCAATAGGTTCTTCCTCAGGTAATTAAATTCAGTTGTCTCTTAAGAGTGATAATTTTTACATGACATGATCTATGAGCTATATATCTAGACTATTTCATTTTTATATTTTCCCTTGAGGATGTATCGTTTGCAATATATTCTGTTTTGGACTAATAGTTTGACGGAAAAGTTGTTCTGATGATCCCTTGTTGGATTCCTCTACTTATAATTTAACCCAAAGGATCCCATGTAGGATGCTTATATCTTCTTTTTTGTACCAAGGATACCCTACGAGAAGACTTTTCTTATGAATGAAATGGGGAATCCATCATATGAACCATATAACATTATTATTTTTTAAGGATCCCATATAGGATGTAATTTTCCATCATACTGTGTTGTGAGTGTTCCATTTAGGTTACCATTGTTTCTATGTACTTTTCTGAGGACCCCTTGTAGGATGAATCTATTTTGTAACATTTAGAGAATCCCTTGTAGGATTCCTCCCCTACATTTCTTGCTAAGGATCCCATGTAGGATGCCTTTGATTATGTGTGTACCTTTAGGATCCCTTGTAGGATTCCTCTCTTGTGTTCTATGTGAGGGACCCTATGGGTTCCCCAATGTTTGACTGACCCTAAGAATGTATGTCAAATATGGGTATAGATGGTATCCAATGAAACCTTAGAACCCATCACAAATATGTAATACAAGGGGGATATAGAATTACTATTGCCTTTAGTTTTTTTCTACCCTAAATCTTTTTTTTATTATTTCACGTGTTTATTAATGATACAACAATGATTACCATAGGTGATTCCTAGTTGATAACAGTTGAGCCTGACATGAGAAATATTTCATCTCTTTTGGATTAACATTCATACTTTACTGGGATACAATTTCTAATCCATTTTATTTTCAAATTTTATTTTTATACCCATTGGTACTACCCATTATCTAGTTATTGAGCCAATATATTTTATTATTGTATTGTTGAGATGCTGAAAGGTGCTTCCTAGTATCCAGATATTGAGCCTCAGATTGTGATATATGGGTTTAACAACCCCAGTAATGATAATCATTGATGATTATTCTCTCTCAAGTGATGAGGATGATTATTAATTCATATGTTTGATATGTAATGAGTATTATCATCGTATAGTTAATATAATTATACTCATGGATGATTATAGTATCACAAGTAATATATATGATTATGCTTTCCAAGATCAGTTACTTGACTATAGTGATGGGCATGGCATCTCACATAACTGGATACTTTTAATGATTACACTCTTTAAAATGATAGGGTTGATTATGAACCCTTTATTAGAGGTTCCATGGGTGGTCATGGAATCTCAACAATGAGTTCCCCTTTCAAATAACCTATGTTTCAGACCGTTAGGTATTATCCAAGATCAGAATGTTGTGACCACCAACAAATGTGGAAATATGGATCAGACATTGTACATGAGTTACATGGAATTAGTATATTGGCATCTAGCTCAGGGGCCATTTATAGTATGTACATATGTAATTACATGAAATGCTTATTTATAGTTCTCAGTGATGAGTACGAGTGAAACAAGGTCTAAGTAGAGTATCGCCTATGGTGACGTAGCATGCATAGAGATATTTCTAGAATTGGATGAAGTAGTTATATGTTGATTAAGATTACGGACCCGTAGATCGATGTAATGATACAAAGATTGAGTGGAATGAAATATAGATCAAATCCCTTTCCTAGGTTGTCTAGGTGATTGGGATTACAAACTTGGGGATTGACTAATGATTGGTTTTATGTTATTTCATTCTCCTTAATCTTGAATATTCATATTTAAGTATATATATATTGGTATGTGTCTTATAATTTATATGGATATAGATATGGTAAATCATAATTGTAAATTCCCAGTTGATTAGGATTATAGACCCGATATTATAAATATGTTTCACATTTATTGGATTTACTTATCTTTTTAGTTGAGTCTCGACTAGGCTGAGCATATTGATTTTTCATGCACTTATAATAGCATGTTTATAGGTTTATCATTGGGGTAGCCTATTGAGATTATTTCTCACCCATGAACATGTACCTTAGTTGACATGTGGACCTTATTTGTTCATTTTAGGTTGAGAATAGTTTCATGGTGGTTAGGGTTATGACATAGTGTTTTATGATCAAGAAGAGCTACTCGAGTGGGTTCTTCTAATCCAGTTGGTGCAGTTCGATAGTATATAGAGACCGGGTATGGGGTCTGGCTCAATGTTAGTAGTAGATCCCTATACATTTATTTCAGCTTATTTTCAACTTCTGTATCTATATAGAAAACCCAGTGGGTGACTAGTGTTGTATGAATGGAATATATTTTTTTACATTTACATTTTTTAATTTATTGTTACAACATTTTCTATTTTAGTTGTTTTAATACCTTGGCACTCGTTTTACTTAATATTATGTATGATACTTATTTATTTATCTTATATACTTACTCTAATATGAGGTCATAGTCTACCAACTATCACCCCTAGGACCTGGCTTCAATTTTACATCCTCTATCACATTGGAAAAAATTCTTTAGGGGTCATAACCGACCTGACTGGTGCACATTTTTAGTGGCATTCAGTTAAATAAATTAAAAGGTTGTATCAGATGTGTTCTTTTCTTGGTCATTATAGTTTGGGATATGGTATACATGAGTTTAGAAATGTGTCAGAATAGATGATGGATATCACACTGGTCCGTTGAGAACACTTGTTCTGGTAAGAAGTCATGGCTTCTAGGGTATTTCATTTTTGTTTTGATCTTTGATGTTATATTTGTATCTGGTTTTCTCCTTGCGTAGTGCAGATGCTATTTGGATGTGATGATTTACAACAAATTTATGGTTCTTGTACAATCGAAAGAGGATATTAATGGATTTTGAATCTTATCCAAAAAAAGAAAGAGTCTTATCATGTATCATATTTGGAATGTAGGATTCACATCATATAGGCCTACTAGTGTCTGATTTTATTGAAAAATGAGGCATACTTAATTGGTTCGTATTACATATATATAATTCATTTTGATGACAGGTTATGTGGATCTATGTTGAGGCATTGGTGTTTTGGATGATGACCTTGTCCTCAAGCATAGGATGTGAAGTGACCCTAGTAGGTTGATATGGAATGTGATGCCCTTATGATGTACCCTTTATAGGGTTTTGTGTCTCATGTCGTTATTATCTAGTCAAATCCCTGTGTATACTACCAATGGATACTAAGAATTTTCTCCTAAACTAGACCTCCATGGGGTATTGTTGTATACATATTCTTGGTGAGTTATAGTTCAGTATTTACTTTCTTCTGATTTCATGTGACCTTTAGGGAGAAGTTCCTTATAAGGATTCCTTATGATAATCTAGACCTTATAGAATGTG
Organism: Viscum album; assembly: GCA_963277665.1. Taxonomy (NCBI): domain Eukaryota; kingdom Viridiplantae; phylum Streptophyta; class Magnoliopsida; order Santalales; family Viscaceae; genus Viscum; species Viscum album. The sequence continues at coordinate 1,772,971,645 of OY728153.1, read as the reverse complement.
ATTTCAGTTTTTACCCACATAGGTTGTTATGATAATCACCGTATTTATAGATGATGATATTTTATGTTATGTGATTAGAACTTGTGACCATGTTTTTCAATGAGATCTGTAGGGATATGTGGGAGACCAAGAGGCTATTAGTTTGGATTATAACCATATATGTTGATGATATTTTTTAGGTAAACCTGGATGAGAGAGGTTGTCCCATGTTTTTCGATGCCTTTTAGGGTACGGATCATTGATTTATGATCATTTTTAGATCGATTTATTTTTAATTTTTGAGTTTTGTGTCATAGAAATGTTGATGCCATCAACATTTGATAATCACCTAGGTTTATTTGGTATCAATACTAGCTTCGACGAGAAAGATTGTTCGATTACCTAGCTCGATTGACCAATGTTTCCGATGTTTCTTTTTTTCAGAGAGCATGTAGATTCTCATCACTGAAATGATGATGGGTGACTGGCGACTGTTAAATAAAATCACAAAATAGGCGAAATTCCTGATTTTGAAGGGGATTTCCAAGGTAGATTTTAGTTTATTTGGACAAACATGCCATATATCATGGTCATTATTGACTCATTTTGGATGCCTAACTTGAGAATGATTTGGGTGATAAAGGTAAACATGGTTTGTGTGTGGTTACATTCAAATCTTAATTCGTGAGTGGTTGGGTTTGATTTGAGTACCGATGTTTCCAAGGCCTCTCGTGGGAATTATTTCTCAAGAGTTGTGGTTAAGTGATAAATATCTTTTAGTGGTATATGTGACATTGATATTGACTGTGTACTACAAGACAGTCGACCTGTGGCTGGACCTGGACATGCATTATCAAGAGACATGGTTTTAGGAGATATTTAAATGAAATATTAGCATATTTTATTTGAGCATAGATCAAAGAGAGTTTTACAAGCATTTCTATGGAATCTTATTGTTCTCTTGTTATAGATGAACATGATTTATATTGATATTGTCTTGAGTATAAAGATAGATCATCGATCCTACATTGTGATTATTTTCTTTTCAATACCTTTCCTGGTTAGGAAGATGAACTTGTTGAGGTTTTACTCAATGAGTAGTATAAGGTAATCCATATGGTGGGTCATAAACCATTGGTATCCTAAGGGTGGTGAATCTCATTTTCATTTGAAAATTTTTGTTTTTCACGCATTTTTGAGCTCAAAGTTTTATTTGATATGATGATAATGGTATTCCTATAGTGAGGAGTAAAATATTGGTTCCAGTTAAGTATCTTCAATGTAGGAGACTGTTATTGATTCTATGAGGTTGGTCATCAAAATTTCTAGATATCTCGGTTGTGTAGATTCTTAGGTTGAGTTCATAGTTACTAGTCATACCACCAGAGTTATCAGGGATGATAAGGTTTATAGTGGGGGGATTGTAAGGCCACATACTTTTATTGACTTCATATTTGAGTAGAAATTTTATTTTTTTCTATAGGATGAATTTAAGGGGTAAAATGGTATTTTTTCCCTTGCAGATGATCTTGAAAATTTTTATAACCACTTCGTTTTCCTTGGAATAAAGTTTTTACCCATGGGCATGAGTTTGGTAGAAATACGAAACGTTCAAATTTTAGCAGAATAATTAATAATTAATATTTAATCAAATAAATATTAATATATTCATGCAGGTTCATTCATTCAAATCATTTGATTGAAGCGACAGATTGATACTCCATTTCTTCCATTGAGACTAGAATGTTGATTTTTTTCAAGGATATAAATAAACTCGAGCAGGGCATTGGGGCCAGCCTGAGCCCCTTTTACTTTACATTTTCTTATTTTTTTCTTCCATTTCGTTTTATCTTTTTCTTTTCTTGATATCCTCATAGCTTCTCACACACATGGATTTGGTTCCGCCTTCACACAATATAGAGAAAAGTGGTTTAGGGAGATATATTTAAGGGTTGTAGTGTACCGTCATGGAGCTCAGGACGCACTGAATCATCATGTGGAAACCATGGACTATGGAAACAGGTGATGATTTGGAAGATTATACCCAAAGTATTTCATTTTTATGTTTTTTCATAAATCTACAAGGTTTAATAATTTTCATGTTTTAAATCTTTTTTTCATGATTATTACCCCTAATGAGATGAACTACTATATGTGGGGTGAAATGGGGGATTTTGGGTGATTTAGAGGCTTTCTATTTAGGAAAACCCATCTACACAGTGTGTAGCTTAGAGAACACATGCCATGTGTTCTTCCTATTTGTGGAAGATGAAATTTTCTATGTATAAACTATGTATGGTTCATATATTCCATGTACTAGTACATATCCTTGAATTTGAGTACCTGTACAGGAAACTGTGTGTGGGGAACATGCCATATAGAGTAGACAACCATACCCTATGTGGGTCAAACACCATGTACAAGTACCCAACCAGGATAAATACATGGCCAGTACAGGTGAGGGACACAAGAAAGTATCCCTTGTTGGGTAAACTTTTTTTACCCATCTTAAACATCATGTACTTGGGAATTTACACACCACATATGGCTATAGTACATGCCCATGTAGGTCATTGGGACTACACGCTCTGTGATTAAGGAGACAATCAATGTACAACCCCGTTTTCAAAACTATTTGGGTTTTTTAGTATTTCCAACCCATATATGGAATTGGACATGAGAGGAGTCCATTATGATTATGATTTTTACATAGATCATTATAGTGAAACCATTGTGGTGATTTGAGAACTCATGATGGGTGACTTTATGATTTCTCCTAAATGGAGAGGGTCTTCCTCTGGTAATTGAATTCAGTTATCTCTTGAGGGTGAGACCATTGATCTGATATTTTCTATGAGGTATATCTCCATACCATTATGTTTGTATATTTTCCTTGATGATATCTCATCTGTGAAATTTTTCCTTTTTCCTAAGAGGTCGAGAAGCCAGTTTTCTAAGGATCCCTAATAGGATTCCATTGCTTATGCTCCGACATAGAGGATCACATGTTGGATTTCTATCTCTCCTTTCTATACTAAGGAACACCTAAGTGATTTATTTTTTTAATAATATGACCTAGTTAATTCCATGTTGGATCCCTATACCTATATAATGCTCTTAGGATCCCATGCTAGATTCATTTTTTCCTTCATACTATGTTGTGATGGTCCTATGTTGGATACCCCATTTTCTATGAAGCATTCTATGGATCCCTTGTAGGATGTCTCTATTTTATTCCCATTAGATAATACCTTGTAAGATTCTTCATCTTACCTATTTATCTAAGGATCCAAAGTATGATTCCGTCTCTAATTCAAAGACCATGTGGATCCCTAGTATGATGCCCCTCTTGTCATTAACTTGAGGGACATAGTGGGTGCCTCAGTGTTTTACCCACATTGAGATAGTATGTCATGTTTGGGTTTAGACATTAGTAGGTGTAACCTAAGAACCTATAAAAAACATGTACGCACATGGGGTTGTTTTTTTAGTGTTGGGGTTTGGAATTTTTTCACCATTAGTCATTTGTTTATTCTTTAACAAGTTTACTGTTGATGGGTCTATGATAATGAGAGGGTTTTCCTAGTTTGTGTCTATTAAACCTGATGTGAGGAAACATTATTTTGCTTTGGGATTCCTAAAAATTATTTCATAGGATCTAAATTTTATGAAATGTTATTTTAAAATGTTATTTTTATACCTAGAGTTACTTCCTATGATCTGGCTGTTGAGCCTGTATATTTGATTATTATATTATCTGGTTGTCCAACGGTGCTTCTTGTAATCTAACTATTAAGCCTGAGATTATGATACGTGGGCATAGTTTCCCTAATAATGAGTCTCATGGATGATTATTCCTTCCTGAGTGATAAGGATGATTCCTCTCTCCCTATTTTGATATGTGATGAGAATTATTATGCTCTCCTTGATCTAATTATACTCATGGATGATTAAGATCTCCTGAGCAATAGTTACGATTACGCTCTCCCGGATCGATTACATGACTGCAGTGTTGGTAATGGAATCTCACATAGTTGTATACCAAGAATTATTATACTATTCTGGATGATAAGAATGATTACGCTCTCCCTTATTAAAGACTCTATGGGAGTGAATGGCATCTCACTGGTGAGTTCTACTTATAGATGGCCTAAGGGTCAAAACCTTTAGGAAAATATGAGTTCTGAATGTCACCACTGCCTATGGACTTGGACCTAGGCATTAGAAATTGCACTGGATTTACATGGAATGGGTAGATAGGGTCTATCTCAATGACCATTTACAGGATGTCCATATGTACTTCCCTTAAATCCTTCTTTAAAGTGATAAGATGTGATTATCGGTGATCCTAGGTGTAAGATGAGTATTACCCTATATTCATGTATCTTTCTTAGATATATTTCCATATTTTTACTGAAGAAGGTATATTATTACTTGGATTACATACCCAAAAATCAATGTAACAATATAGTACTTGAGTGGCATGACTTCTAGCTCAATTACCTTGCACAAGATGTCAAGAAGGCCAGGTTTACAGATCGAAGGATTGAATTTTGATTGGGTTTTATGTTATTTCATTTACCTTAGAAATGAATATTCATATTTATGTATATATTTATCGGTGTGGGACTATACATGTATATGCATATAAATATGGGCATCCATGGTGGAACTTTTCTAGTTGATTGGGGTTACGGACCCAAGGTTCAACTTTGGTTTCACATTTATTTGCTTTACTTTTTTTAAAAGTAGAGTCTTGGGTAGTCTAAGAATGTTGCTTTTTCATTCACTTATAGAAGTGTATTTATATGTTAATCCTTGGGGATGTATATTGCGAATATTTCCGACCCATGCATGTGAACCTCGATGTATGTTTAGACCATATGTTTTCTTTTTTAGGTTGAGAATAGTTTTATGTTGGATAGGGATATAGCCTATAGTTGCATGATTGAGCGGAGCTTCTCAAGTGGGTCTCTATGATCAGGATGGTGCAGTTCGACAATGTCTGGAAACTGTGTATATTTTTTTGATCAGTGTTATTATAAGATCCCTATACTTTTATTTTAGTTTTATTCTTACTCATGTATCTATATATTCATCCCAGTGGGTGATCATTTTTCTATGTATCTCATATCTATTCCAGATTTCACAACATTTCATTTATTATTAGAGCATATTTGATTTTAGTTTTTTACTTCTTTTGTACTTTATTTATTTACTAACTTTTATAATACATATATAGTTTTCATTTTCTTTCTCTTAAATGATTTCATAGTCTCCCCATAATCACCCATATTCCCTTTTTTGTAGTTAGAAACCTCTAATGTATGGGGAGGCACAGTTGATGCCTTGTAACCAACCAGCCTGAGTCACTGTTTTTGTGGCATTTAGGCAGGTAAATTACAACTGGATTTTATAACTTTGCCTTCATGGATGGGTATTAAATGTACAATCACATATGTATAGAACCTAAAAATGAAGAATCCACTTACTTTTGATCTCCCAAGTTATTATTTTTCTATCTGGTCATGCCCTTTTTTTAAGGATTTTTTGTGCTACATATCAATTGTCCATACATCATATATTTAATCCGTTATTGGGAAGAATAGTCAATTTTTTTGTTGAAGATCTGGTTATAAAATCCTGATTGTAATATAATCACTTCATATATCTTCAAAAAATTATATTATAAGCTATGATAGAATAGTATGAAGATAAATGAACCGAAATTATGTTTTGGGGTAACATCGGGGGAATTTCTCATCTTTTTGATGATCCACTTTGGCATTTAGGTTGACCTGGGGAATATTGGTTGTATTTTAGAAATGTCACCCCTAGAAACCTCACAAAACTAAGGGGACTCCAATGGAACCTTTCCTACATTTGGAATTTAATAGCCAACTTAGCCAAAGAAATATCTCCCTTTCCCTAGGATAATGAAGAAAGGAATTTCCTAACAATGGGATGTGGACTAACAAGAAGCCATCAAAATTATCAAGAAGTTACTACTACACACACATTTAATGTTGAATCAAATGGAAGGAAACCCACTCATATTATATGTGTCTATCATGGAATTCTCCCTGGTAACCCTCCTCCCCAAAAAGAAATATGATACTAGTTAGAAAAGTGTCTATTACCTCATACAAACACTGCCAGGTTCTAAGATCCAATAGTCAGATGTTGAGAAGAAATTCCTTACACTTATATTTGTAGTGAAAGATATGAGGCATTACTTGCATCATGAAAATTTCTATATGGTCTCTCATACTGATCCTCTCAATTAAATACTTGGATGAACCATGATAACTAGGAGTCTAGCCGGATGGAAGGTCATTATAGAACAATATGAGATCTTGTTCATGTCACATAAGGCGGTGAAAGGGAAATCCCTAGCCGATTTTCCCACAGTACATCCAGGCCTAGAGAGTACCCCAGTAGACACTAAAATCCAATATGAGGAGGTTTTATATACCCATGAAACTCCACCTATATGGTAGATTTATTTTTATGGAACCTCCGGATGTCCTATAAGGAAAAGGATGGAAAATCCAATTATCAATTGGGCTGGCATAAGGATTGTATTTGTTTCTATAGATAGAAAATGTTTTCCCTAATCTTTCTCACTATATGAAGGTGGAAAAAAGAGTGATGAAAAATACCAATCCCTCATCACTGGCTTAGAACTAGCCAAACATCCTCAAATAACCTACTTAAATATTAAACATCATTGGGAACTAGTGATAAAGCACATCAATGGTGAATATGCTATAAAAAGGTAATAATTGTCCCATATCACTTGCTATGTCAGGGGACTAATGTTAGAATTATCTTTTGAGGCCAAATTTAATCATGTTTCTTAATAATAGTATGCTTATGTCGATTCATTGGCTAATACAACCATAGTCTTGGACAACCATGATCAGGAGGAAGCAATCCTCCGTATCATGCAACGAGGAATGGTCTCATCAATCATCCTCTATGATAACAAATAGATTAATATGTTTGTCACCACCTAGAGCATGATAAACCAACATCCAACCCTTTATGGATATATCCCATAATTGGTTATCAAAAAAAGATGAATCTTCTGCCTGGATGAGCTTGAAGGGAATAGATTTGGCATCATGGAGTGAACTTTAGTCTATAAGGTGTCCCAAATGAAAAAATACCTATAAGAGAAAGTATTTTAAGGAATCCTCTTCAGATGCATTGAAGAAAGATAGATTCACTCCATCATGGAAGAATTCTATGAATGATCTTATCAAATTCATTAGTCTTGGACCATTATCTCCCTCCAAATCAAGAGGATGGGTTATTAGTGGAAAACAATGGTATTAGACTATAAGGAATTCACCAGGAAATGTTATGTTATCTAAATCCATGAAATCTTCATCCATCCTCCCCTGAAATTGGTATGTACAACTATATATTTCTAGATATTTTATATTTGGGGAATTGATGTTGTGGGTCCATATAACACATCCACTATAACACCCCAACCATAGTTACCTTGGGTTAGTGAATTATTACTTAACATTGACATGATCACAAGTGATCAAGTCTTGAAATACTGATTAGTTTAGTAGCCCTGGAAGTACTAGATACATACATAAGTTTTACACTATATCATGAAATAAAACAAACAAAATTTTGTCCCCTTTTAACACACTTATATCCCTTATCCTATCCCTATAGGTCTACCATAAAATAATTCTTCGCATCCTAAAAAAATAAAACATAGAAAGTAGTGAGCTCAGATGCTCAGTAAGGATCACAACATATCAGAAACATTAATAAATAAGCATAAAAATATAAGGCAATTTATAAGAATAAAACAGAAGCCTTATAAACATAAAATTCAGCATAATATGGAAAATATAAATCAAATAATCCCATTTACTTATTCACCTGGATATTCTACTAGTAGAATAATCACATGTAATATCAGTAACTAATTTCGTAATAATGGAATGCAAAATGCCGGACATCATAACCACATAGTCAACGAATTATACTAAGAATATAAATTAGATTTTTTCAAGGCCTTGTGCCAAGACACTAGTTTCTCTCGTGAGACCTACCGATGTATCTAGGAGAAATAGCGGGCTCCACCCATCACTTACCAAGTCCAATGTATTCATAATATGAAAATGCTGAAACATAACATAAACATTTTTATTAAAACTAGAATAAAAAATGTCAATACATTAACTATAAACCATGAATGGTATAGAAATAACAAATCCACAGTCAAAAAAATCATAACTCATTCAATACAATTTGGAATATTGTATTATAATGAATCAACTTCAAACAAGTGTAAAATTTATTAAAGGATGTTGACTTAGATGAAATCAAAACTATTTGAGTGAAATATCTCTTTTTATTATGAAATCATTTAAATGTTAAGTAATTATAAAAGAAATAATTTATATTGAAAATACTCATATAAGATTGTAAAGGATGCTTCAAAGGTGTTATAATGGCAGAAACTCTCATTATAAGTTAAAAAACATTCATTCCTAAATTTTGTCAAAAAGGTCATAAAGGAACTTGTTTGCAAAATGACGAAAAGATTCCTTTAAAAATATTTTATAAAAACTTAAAAAAGGAATAAATTACTTTAACCCATATTATAAGAAATATTAAAAATGTTTTGAATTACATTTTTATGAAACACGGATGTTGGTGATACAGAATTCCTAGTAGATACTTATATACTAACAACCATATATAATAATGAGATTGTAAAATTAACCATTACCTTGTAATTTTCCTTAGTCGAGGGTACGTTATCATACTGTATAATAGTTAAATCAATGTTATTAAATTATACTAGATCCACATACACAAATATTATATCATATGTGATATTCTAATATTTCTTTGTTAATGATATTTCAATATTATCATTATTTCGGGTGTCAACTGATTCATTTTACTTTTTATGTTTTGTTATGTAAGTCATGTTTGTTATGAATAAGATGTATTTGATTCATATATATAATTATATTATTTTCTTAAACATTATTCTTTAATCATAAAATGATATGTTTTTTTGAATGGTTACAATGGGGAATGAATCTCATCACGTTCCTGGAGACGGTAATCTGTACGAACGTACGACCCACAATACCACTCTATTGATGGTGAAATAATAAGTAATTGGATGTTATATCATATATAAAGAATCATTAAAATGCTATTTTTATTTTTTTACATCAATTATAGTCATTACTATACCCATCCAAATAATTAAGTGTTGAATAACAAACTACACCACGACGTGCGGACGGTAAGCCGTACACAGTCACGTATGATGACATTGTCATTCATAGGATGGATAGAATAATGAATATGGTTATACCATATTTATAATAACATCACAGTATGTATAAGGTACAAGATTTATTATTTTGTTATGGAAACAACAAATAAATAGGAAGTTGAAGAAGAAAAGAACATTGAAAGAGGTGATGAAATAATTACCTCTTCTTCGGGTGCTTCATTTTGATTTGAAAAAAAGGGCTCCATTCGATGGATTTATGATCAAAGTAAGGAATATAGGTTAAATTGATGATCGTTGGTAGGATATTTGAGTAGAGGATGGATGATCCAAATGGCTTTGGAGGTGTGATTTTGGGAGCATGGTAATTACCCATTTATAAGAGAGGTGAGGGTCACTTTAGGAAAACCTTGAAATATTATTTTATTATACAATAATATTCAGTTTATAATGGATCCAAAATGATTAATTTAGAGGATAATGAGGGGATGTGTCAGAAAACTCTCAAGAAATAGGATTTAGACAGGTTTAGGTTATCATATTAACCATATCCTTTAGATTTAACTCTTAGTTAAATAGTTTAACCTTTTCCATTTATTCTTGTCTTATTATAATAAAAGGTTATTAAACATACTATAAAAATCAAGAGAACCCAAAGTGGTTAATTATTGATATATATAACATTATATAAGTCCTTTTGATAAACCTTATATTTTTAGGAATATTATATCATTAAATAATATAGTATATTTTTAAAATAATCATTTATGTTAATTTCGACACTATTTGGTATATTGTTTTTGTGAAAGTCATCACTACTTCATCACTTACAAAAAAATAATTTAATCAACCCTAATATGTCATATTAACATATAAAATTATTGTAATTTATTATAAGTCTCAATTTTAATTTATTTGCATATTTATAATATCAATTATTTTTATCTTTCATAAATATGGTAATTACAACATCATCATTGTGTCATAAATAAATTTGATTATTTAATGTCTAAAAATTATAAATAAAATACAATTATGTTGGAAATATTTTTATATTTATAATAAATATTTATAGTTGACTAAATTATATGTATAACCCCATATTAATAATGTCTTAGTTATCAAACATTGAATTTAACAATTTTAACTCTTCTTTAAATATAATAATAATAAATGTCTTATTCTAATCCAAGTAGACCAAAAGGATCATATTTTATTAATAAGCTTGATTTTGGTCGAAATATACTTAGTCAATAGAATTTGGACATGTGTTAGGGTAATTATAATGTCATTTTTTAACATTAGTTACCCTATTTACATTTAACCATGGTAAATAAAAGTAAAAAGTTACTATTCACCAACAATTATTCTCATCTTATTGAATCACATTTTACTTACTGATTTCAAATATGTCTCTTGGAATTTTGAAAATCAATTCACAGAAGTGGTAAAATTAGGTTTTATGAAAATTTTCCAATGCGCCTAGAAGGTGGGTAAAAATGGTAAAAAGATTAATAAAATTTTATATATCTAATATTATTATAAGATGACTCAAATTAATTAAATTGAACATATATAGGTATTATGTATCTATTTTTACATAAAATAAATTAAAATAATATAAATAATTATTTTAATAAAATGTCGGTTTTAAGTAATAACGTAGTGTTTTTCAATATTTATCAAAAATAGAATGTTTTTAGGAAAATACAAAAAATTCACCCTTAACTAATTTTGATATACTAAATCCAAAAATGAAGTCCATTTTGAAAAATAAAATTTCTAAAATTATAAAAATTTGGTATTACTATTCATAATGGCTAGTTTGATTGGTCGTGGTGTTTTAGAACTCGAAGTTGCGTACATCGCAAGCTATAGTATTATTCAAAGGGAAGCACACTGTGGAAGCTTGGGGTGTTACATCCACAACATATTTGTTTATGTAGATCCTTAATTCTACAGAATTATTCTCTAAATGGAATGAGTAAATACAACTCATAGAATTCAGGAAAAATAATATCACCAACTTTATAAGCTCCCATATCGTCACCAGGTTTGGGGTCCCTCAAAAAATATTGACAGGAAAAACACCAAATTCAGTTCTATATAATTGAATAAATTTTATTAGGAGTATAATATCGAGTCTAATCACTCATCCCAATATCATACAATGGTAAATGAAAAAAACAGAGGCCTTCAAAAAAGACCTTATAAAACATACATTAGAATATGGTGAATAAATACTAGAAGTCATGGCATGATAAACTCCTCCATGATTTATTGGCCTACCATACCACCACATGTACTTCTACACAAGAAAATCTGTAATCATAGTGTATGGGACCGAAGCAGTATTTCACATAGAAGTTCAGTTCCATCAATTTGAATATAAATTGGCAGAAAACTCTCAAATGATGACTAATTAAAAAATAAGTTGGATGAGCTATAATAGATCAATTAGAATAGGTTGTCTACAGTTCACAACCTTGAATTATATTAGGATCAGATTGCATGAGCCTTTAATAAAAATGTTCACCTCCATTCATTTCTCCAAGGAGAATTTGTGTTGGCTCTCAGATCTCTAATGATACCACAGAAGAAGCCTTAAAATATGTAACCCAAATGGGATGGGACTTATATAATACATAAGTACTATAATAATAGATCCTACTCATTGGATGCAATTGATTTAGAGTATGTCACCCCCACCATTGTGAGGTTTCTCAAGAAATAATTTTCATTGTTGTCATAAAGCGACAATTCCTCACATAAATACTTTAAACTGCATGACATTTAACATCACAACCACATGACATTAAACTATATAGAGTTTTCCTTGTTTTTTTATGTTAAACTACATAATGGGGTCCTAGTGGTATGAAATTAAAATGTGCAGGAACATCCTGACAACATGACACTAAACTGTACAAATCACATACCCACCACATGAAGTTCAAACTACATGTATATAACAATAGTTCTTCTATATTCATATTAGGAAACCAATTATTGAGAAGTAAAAACTTTAAACTACACATCATCGCATTCTCTTACCACATGATCTAAAAATTTATTGACCATGTCCCTACCATAAGATGTTAAAATGCACATCTAGTGTCCTATCTGTAAGATAAAAAACTATAGGGTTCCCAAGAACTATGTGTGGAATGATTCTGAGCATCACAAGATACTTAGTGACACCCAAAAATTCATTCATGATTCAAGAGAAAACATTTATCCTCTTTCATATTGATTCGCCCATGTCCTTAACACAATATGTCAAATTGTACTGCTGATGTCCTTTCCCCCTGACATAAAATTGCACAGGTTTCCAGAACTATGTATGACATGATTATCATTTAAATGAGATAGATTGGGTTTTCTCTATCATATATCATGGTTTGAACTACACCTAATACAAAATAACCATGTCCCATAATTAATTGGCTCTCTATCATGAGAGGAACCCTTTACATTCCATGGTTCTCACATAGATCATAACTCACATGAGCATACGAATATCAGTAAGAGATTCCCCACACGAACAATGCATAACAACTCATGATAAGTTCAGAATTTTCATAAATGAACTACAATTAAATTCATACCACGAGTCCCCACCACATCATGTTAAACTTCATGGTTGATATCCCTTATATGACATAAAATTACACATTCCCATGGACCTCACCCAAGAGGACCTCTATTATTGGTGATTAGTATCTGACCACACCTCTGTTAAATAACTACTTCTGGCTTGGTTCCTCTCTTCAAAGGATACATAGTGACACCCACCCCATCATTCTTAGGTCCATCCACAACATTCCTCCTCTGTCACATTATGTCACCCATGTCCTTACCATAAGAAATTAAATTATAGGGCTGATGTTCTTACCGCATTCAATTAAAATATACGTGTTTCTAGAATAATGTACATCTTTATTCTCATTTAAATGAGATATGTAGGAATGCCTTGATAATATATCTTGGTCCAGACACCACATGATAAACAATGCCATTGTGTCATCCTTAGTCTCCACTATATTGTGAGATAGACCCATTACATTTCTTATTTCTCACATTGTGCGTAGCTCTTGTGAGCCTAGGAGTCTAGGTAAAAGATTCCTTGTACGAATAAGAAATAATATCTCACTATGGGTTCATCATGGTCCTAAATAGAATGTCTAAAAAAGAATACCATGATTCCTTGCTATATAAAATGAAAATTTTTTGTTGATGTCCCTTGAAGAAATAAAATTACACATTCCTATGGACCTCTCCCAAGAGGACCACTATTGTTATTGATTGGTCTCCCCTCAATCCTTCATTCAGGAACTATATGTGTCTTCATTCCAAACATCACATGATACGTAGTGACACCTGAATCTCCAACCCCAGGTCTATTCAAAACAAATAATCATAAAAATCCCCCCTCCTTATCTATAAGATAGACTTTTTTAGTAAGATCCTTCCTCAAGAACTACATGTTTCATGATTCCTATTACTAAATTATATATAGTGACACCCATATTCCCATACTTGGGTCTAGTCACAATACCCCTTTTCACGTCAAGATTCCTACATCCATTCAACTCAATGTTAAACTACATGGTTACTCAAGAACTATGTGTGGCTAGATTCCAATCATCACCGGACACATAGTGACACCTAGATATCCAATCCTAGGCACATCTACAACAATCAATAGAAAAATCACCAGCTTTATGTATGGATTAAGTCTACATAGAGTGTTTCCCATTAAATAACTACATGTGGATTTATTCAAATCATTATATTATATAGATTGGTTCATAGATTTCCAATATTGGACCAAGCTACAATTACCGATTAAAAATTCACCCCAAATGCATAAGTGTTGAGTCATACAAGGCCATTTTTTCCAAATGTATAAGTCAGATCTACTTTCGACCTGCTTGTAAATGTAATATATTTTGATCAATTTTTCACATCAGTTCCCACGTTCTGACTACATGATGTTATACTACATGTAAAATTTTCTTTTAAAATGACATTAAAACCGAAAAAAATAAGTCATCACTGAATTTTGTTAAAATGAGTAGGCCATCACCCATTATCATCCCTTATCAAAGGATTAAAAGATCCTTACTCTGGCAAGACAGACTATGAGGTTCTTCTACTACCATTTAAGAAACTCAATTCATAATTCAAACATCATGTCCTGAACACCTCAACTGGTCGCAACCCTTTGATTTCCCTTGGACTGAAAAAGGTATATCTCTTCTTGACAATGTCATCGATACATAGGGGATTAAACCAACCAGAAATAGAGATATTTTCTCTTTAGGGATGGATTTCTAATCCTCAGGAGCCTGATTTCACAATGGCATAACTCACCACTTGAGGGTGTTTTCGATGATCCATGGTATCATTTTCCCATACCATTACTTATGACCTGAGAACCTCGATTAACGATTTACAACATTTTCATCTCCTGCTTAGAAGGATGCTTGACTTTTCTTGACCCTGGATATCGTAATTTGGCTCTTCTATAACATCCTCCATATTAGTTTCATATACATCATGACCTTGAACTACCTACACTTTTGTCAAAGTTGTACCACCTTAAACTCTAGCCTATAATGGTCTAAATTGCAAGACCTTAAAATTATTGTGAAAGAGACCCAAAAAATGTCAGGATGAATACCTAGGAAGGGATACATAAGAAAAAGTCAAGTATTTGATTGCTAAACTCTTCATATATATATTTTATGAAAAATTTACGGTAAAAATAAATAAGGCATAAATCTAATAGGTGTATCTTTGTAGCCATAGTAAAAGACAATATATTCTCACTAGATGCCCTAGTTTAAGAAAAATTTAGATTAATGATTTATCACATATCCTCAATATGAGAATATGTTAACTGGGCAGGGAATCAACTTTTATTATTCTTGAACCATTCTTTGATATTACACTTCACACAAATCACACATCCTAATTTGTGTGCCTTAGGGCACTATAAATATTCCATGGCACTTGTAAATGGTTACTTGGCTTCAAGGGACCATTTTTATTCAATTCAGGTAAGTGTAAGGCTCCTATATTTGCACATGTGGTTGTCAACCAAATACATCACTCTACAAAAAGTTAATTCTGATCCTTTTCAGCCTTGATGTCACCACATAAGATCTCATCACCTCAATGTGTTATGGTCCATTCTCTGTATGATTGTCCCCTATAATCCTCCAGACCCAAGACTTCGAACCATGATTTAAAATTCCTGTACCATACTATGCAAGTTTATTCTACAATATTGACATTACAACGCCGTGTTTTTTAGCCTTTATCAAATAAAGAATGTGACACCCAATTCCTGAACCTTTGATGGACCACATATCTTGATTCGAAACCATAGGATATAGGGATCAATCTTTACAATTAATAGTTTAGCTACCCTATGGTGGTAGAACCCTTCTTGAATAGATTTCCTCCATACCCAACCTCATTATCTTGATAATTTAGTCTTCAAGAATCTTTTATATCCCATGGAATGGAGCGGAGATCATATATTATTGACCATGATATTTATGGATAATGGATTATACCTAATAACATGAATAATCTCCTCCTTGAAATAAATGAGCTAAAATCCTTGAGATATTATGTCGTTCTGGCTAATGTTTACACTTTATATGGCCCAAGTTAAATTAACCACTATGGAAACTAGTATAGTGTATGTATTGTGTCGATCCACATAGAGAATTAATGTTTCATGTACATTGATTTGTGATTATTTAATTGATTTTTTTTGAATTTAGAGTTGATATTTTGTGGTTTTGAGAATTTTTTCAGATGGTTGAGTGATTAAATTTCAAATTTCTTAATGGTTTATTAAAAAAATACATTAACTAATTTTAATAATTAATGGTATATGTATGTCGGGGATATCTATGGTTATGAATACCATCAAAAATTTATTATCTTATTGTGTTGTGTTGTATATAATAACTCACTTCTATGGGGTTCAAACAATATAAAACTCCCTTGGTCTGATGAATTTCTATTATGTTAATATAAATAAACATCTTTGTTTGACAATTCGGTTTTATGAATATTCCTAATAACAAACACCCTTTTCAGAATACATGTGCATCCAATGGTCAAGGAATTAATCATCTTAATTCCATTGGAGATCCTCAGAAGCTCTATTCTTGATCCAATGTAGTGTTACAGAAAGGGAAAGAAAGCAGGCATAATGGAATTAGGAGAGATGAAACAAACTAACACAAACACAATAAGTGGATTCATTACCAATGATTCTGAATTACCCACAACCCTATCAAATAAAATCAAATAGACACTCATTGAATAAATTGTGAAAAAATCATTTATTACCACTTGTGTTCATTACACCTGAGAAAGGATTGAACTCCATGAAAACCCAAGATAATCATCTCCAAAAATTCCTGGAATGAGTTTCATGCTCCTTCTACGGCAAGATGGATCCCCTCAAGATGATCATCTCCCCCATAATGGTCCAGTTCTCATTAATTGGTCATCCCCTAGTGTCAATAGGTGGTTAGGGGTCCAAATCCTACGTTATATGATGGTCAAGAGGGGTATATAGAATGTATGTGACAATTTGTTGATGTTCACATGGTTAAGTCACACTGTTAGTTTAACTGTGTGCCAATTGTGCTTAAGGTTTTTCCTTGAAGGCACGAGGTGAACAATTCTCTGGTTTGGTCTACATGGTTTGAAAAAGCATGTGGATGATTTATTGGAAGCCACTACCTCCAAATAAGCACATACTGCATGGTTTCCTAGAGGATCTGCATAGTTTCGAAAACATATAGAGACCAAGAGGATGGTTGTTTCTCGATGCTCCTAGATTGGAATGGTTAACTAGTTTGGGGTGCAGGGTTTAGATGAATCAATAGTAACCATTCTATATGGATAAAGGATCCAAAAACCTCTAATTTCCATATAAATTCCTCAATTCATGCCGACTGTTTTTTCCAATCCTTTGATGACTGAATTTCAACAAAAAAGTCATTTTTATGTTCTAAAAATATGACAATTGATCCAAAAAACCATTTTTTATAAGCTTAAAAGAAATGAAATTATATATCCATATATGTGCATCAAACATCCCAACACATGATTGGTTTTTTACTCAAAAATATCCTATGTAAGCATCTTAAAGGGGAGACCAAAGAAACTTGTGGAAATTTCACAGGTTAGATCAAATCAATGAATGTGAATTTTGGATGAAAGATTATTGAATATCCTACATGAATTCTTCAGGAATCACCAATATTTGATGTTATCCAACCAAGTAATCTCAATTAAAAACTGACAAATATTCATTCGTAAATCATCATTTTTAACTGAAATTTTCCTTCATCATTCAAATAATGTTCCAACCTCCATTTCAGTCTCATCATACACCTAGGAAGGTCCAGAAAAGATTTCATAAACACCAAATGATAGTCTATCAATTTTATATTTCATCGAAACTCATTGACTTGCAACATTAAAGAATGATGAAAGGTCATCAAAATTTTTGTGCATGCTTTTTTATATCTCAAATTGTTCTCATTGGGATTAGATACTAGCATTGAAAATTGGGGCCCTAATTTTCCATATTTTATCAAGATTAATTTAGAGATCAAGTCAAGGGTTTATGAAATTAAAACTCATAATAACCACTAGGGTGTCATAAAAATTTTTCATACTTCACTTCCCTTAATCCATAAGTTGATTTCTATTTTAAGCAGTTCCTTAATTTAAAATACCCCATCATAATGTTTTTTTAAAATTATATATTTTATGAATGAATATCTATAGGATTATCTTCATGTGGGGTAATGCTTCTCCACATTTAAAATATCTTTATCAATATGGAAATATGAGTAATTTCAAAAATATATCTCTAAAATTAATTTTAAACTAGTTTAAAAACATGTGTGACACCTATAACAACCCTTTAGAATACCCCTAAGAAAAACATGTCATCCTTGGTAATATTAAAGAAATAATCAAAAGGGGTTTTATAAGTGGGATCCCTCCCCCACACATAAAACTGATAATGGTCCCCTATGAATGTGGTATGGTTGATAAGGGTGGATAGTGAAATTTAAGGTAAGTGGAGGGAGATACAATTAATTGAAATAAATTGGTATCACAATAGATGAACTCCCCTGGAAAATGCTTGAGGAAGAATCATAAATTAGTGTATAAGAGATTTCCAAGTGGAAGAGTGACCTCTTGATAAAAATAGTGAACAACCTATTTTATTGACAATGCAACCATAAAAAGTGATGCAATGATATCCCCATAGTAACATGTGGAATGAGAAAAAGGATCCAACAATCACACAATTCATAACAATAAAAAAAAATCCATAAGATAATGGATGTTTCAAAACAAATCCAAAAAATATATTGTTAGAAAAGAATTAGAGTAACTATGTAAATCAGTGGTATCCCATGAAGGGGTCAGTGCTAAAGGGATTGATGGATTATGTATGGGCTTCCTCAACCAATGAGGGATTAGCTGGGGCTAAATCGGTATCCATCCCTTTAGTAAGAGGTTTTGTTGGTTGGTTCAATCGTAGAAGGGATTCCCAAGAAAGATACGAATGATAAGGGGCATCACCATACATGTATTAGGATGGGGGATGGATGGGAAGGGGATGGTAGAGATTAGAGGAAGGGGTTTTTTTCATGATAATTCATACCATCGATCACCGAGTGGCCTCAACCTGCCAACTGAACATATCATACATATATTGGTGTATCTTTTAGTTTAGATTCAGGTCACCCAATGAGTTTCCCTCTAGGTGAGGTAATGTTGAATAAGAATATTAGTGTAGAGGATTCATATAGGTGGATAGTGTGGTGGTTGATATTCCTTAGCATATGGGGAAGAATGGAAGGAGTCATCAAGTTGGGATGATCGGGTTTGGGATTCATCATGGGATTCCTCTTATTGAACTTTAAACTGATAATGGTGGAAATCAAAAACTATAATACTCATGCTAAAAATGATATTCATGTTGAATGGGAAGGGTTTTGCTTGCTCAATGAAGGTCACAACATCAAATTCAATCTCAATTCACATTTCTAGGCACGTGATGTAAGGGCCTCCAAAAATTTCAACCTTAGGTTTGGTAAACATTTGCTAGATATAATGGTTAAAGACAAACGAAGTGTTGATAGGGGATCTAGTAATCATAGATTATAATAGGAATATGTCCCATATGCTATCATTTCCCTCATTGTCTGACTGGTTAGTGAAAAACGTGGTCATTTTAAGGTGGATAAGGCAATGGATGGGATTCAAGATTCGGGAAGCATTGGTATTTTGTGGTACATATGGTAGTTCAGGGTTGGAATTGGTGACCCAAAATTCCTTGGAGGTGAGAGGGACCCATTTTCAAGATACTTCAGAATATTACATGCTTTGAATCTAGTTTTGATCATAAAGTCCAATAAATATGTAAAAGTCTCTCAATAAAAAACAACAGTGTTTGTTCATAAGATGTGATTTGATTTCACCTATATCCTCTACTAATTCACTTTTCTCATCAATAGTATATATCTCATGGCACAGTAATGTGGAATCTGATTCTTGCACTTGATCCTTAAAAGTGGGTTGCTGAATAGAAATTTCTATAATAAGGTGACCATGTGTAATTATCCTCTACATTTCAAAAAATTATCCTGGACTCAAGATGTTTTCAGTCAAAGAACAGTTGTGTATTGACATAAGGAGTGATTAAAACACGGTAATTCTTAAGCTCTTCCTCCTTCCAGAATTTAATGCGGGGGGGGGGGGGGAGGGAGTTGGTGGATTAGGAGGTACGAGAATCCTTTGAAGAGTCCATGGATATTAGGATGATTTTCAAGCATGAAGTAAAATATTAAGTATGTAAATTTCACAAATGAAATCAATTATAGAAATAATATTGAATTTACACTATCCAATCTCGCAAAAAACTATGGAAAGAAAAAAATTGAAGCAATGAAATGATGAAAATTGTGGGTTTTTTTCAAAAGAATTATTTTGTGAAAGTGTATTGTGATGAATTTTGGAAAAATCGTTTTGAAGAAGGTGAAGAAGACCCACAATTGAAAAAAATTAAAAAAATTTAAATGGGGGAATGTGAAATCAATAGGATGCCGAACCGTAGGGAAAGAAGAGAATGGAAATGGGAATTAAGAAGGAGATGATAAATAATAAGAATCCATAGAATAAGGATATGAAGAGGAGGAAAGAAAAAGGGTCTCAAAATTGAGTTGAAATTGGTGACAGAGGAAGACCAAGATCATGGAGGTTGAAGGATTAGGAGAGGGGGAGCATGGGCATGTCTGTGAGGGGATAAGGAGCAAGATTTTGGTTGTCAAAATGGGGGGAATTTTTTTAAGTTTTAAAATTTTGGTGATTTTAAAATGCTTCAAGGTTACATCGCATGGTTTAACAAACTGTACAATAACTATGTGGTAAGCTACTTGAATGTGGTGAATGTTGAGTGTGGTTTAAGAGCACAATTTTCTTAACCATGTACTAACCATGTGTATTCCCCTGTCTTTGAAATTTTTTAGATTATTCCTTTATTTTAATAATGAAACCCTATAAAATTAAAATATTTAATCACTGATTATTTTAAAAATATAATTTTAGATTTTGAAAGGAATTTTATGTTGAGAATAAAAAATATTTAATGATAAATATATCAACTTTCATGGATCCTATTACTAAATAACATAAAAAACAAAAAATGCATTATTATGCTCCCCTAAGTACACACATTCAATTAATTATTATGATAATTTGTTTTGGAAATTTTGTGTTACCTCTCAATCAGTGATAAAGTTTTGGTCTTAAGCATGACATGCATGGGCCTCTTGTTATTTGAATTGGATGGAGGAGACCATGCATACCACATCATCCATTTGCGGATATGGTTTAAGAAATTTTTTGTTCACATTGAACATCTTCCCATCTACACAAATATCATCCACTATGCCATAGTGGAAATCATTGACCAATTTGAATGTTCTCGACCCTAAGGATGTCAGATTTCATGGAAACAACCTTAACTGAGAGTTGAATACAATACCAGTTCACTAGGATGGAGGTATGTCCAAGAAATAATGCATTCATAAACTTCCTTTTTCTACTCCTTCTAATTCTTTGCATTTTCATATGTCTCTGTCTATGTTTAATCTTGCATGGAATATTGGAATTTCTATTTCTCTTTGGCTGCCTTGGAATCATATTTTAACACTTTAATATCCTAGTATGCCTTATGTTCTATCTCTATAGGTAGGTGATATTAAATTTTACAAGTAACCAGAATGGGCACACTCCGAACATAGTTTGGAATGAGGTCTGGTAGTCCCATAGAGGGTTTTATAGATTTTTAGACCAATCCTTTCTTTATTATCCCACTATCATTTCAAAAATTTGTTTAAGATCATGGTTGGACACATCCACTTGTACACTATATTTGGGATGGTATTTTCTTACCATTTTGTACATTAAACCACATTTACATAAAACATAATCGTCATGGTATTATCAACTTTAGTTCTCTTATCCCTGATGAGGACCTGAGGAACACCAAACCTTCTGAATATGTGCTTCTTTAGAAAAGTGATGATGAACTTCACCATGTTTTGGAATATGGTGGTAGCTTCTACCCATTTAGAAAAAAACCCACACATACCTAAATTTATGTGTTTCTATATGATCATGGAAATTACCCCATGAATTCAATACACCACATGTTAAAGACTTCAACTTCAAGAATGGGTTGTTGAGGGATCTCAGCTCTATGCCCTATATTACAAATCTGTGGGTACTTATTATATAGTTCCATGAAATTTAGAGCATCCTTATGAATCATTGGCTAGATGAATCCAAATTGTAATATTTTAGCAATTGTATGGTCTGACCTAGGATTCCCTCCAACATAAGATGAATGAAAAATATTCTAGAAGACCATTGATTTCATCCTCAAACATGAATTAGTTAAATATGAAGTCTCCACAAGAATAAAAGTGAATTGGATATTCACAAAATTACATCTTTACCTCTCAAAAAATGTATTTCATTCCTGGTAAGAGATATCAGGATGAAGCAATCTCATTGCCAAATAATTGGTGAAATCTAAAAACCATGGACGGGGTGCATCTGCTACAGAAAATAAATTTTTATCAGGAATTCTTATTTTTTATCAATATCATATTCTTCTTCCAAGTGTGGAACTAGATGCATGAGAGATGATCAACAACCCATATTTAACTATCATACTTATCATAGATCTCTAAATAAAATTATTTGATAAGAATCACCAATTGAATCAACTATGGAATATTATTTTTCTTGTTTAATAGGTACTTGAGTATTGAATGATCGGCATAAACAATGACTTTTGATAGCACCAAGTAGGATCTAAATACATCAAATGAAAAATCCACCACCAACATTTCTTTTTATGTGGTGGTATAATTGATATGATATTTTTCAAGGTTTCCTCGACATAGTAAATAGTCCAAAAAATTTGATCAAGCCACTTCCTAAGAACTACTCCTACTGCATAATCACTAGCATAACATGTAAGCTCGAACTAATCATCCCATTTCTAAAAAACCATGATGGAGCTTCCACTAATCTATGTTGAAAAGGATGAAATGCTCTAACATATACTTAATTAAATTCCAATATATCAACCTTCAACACATGATTAGTTAATGCTTGATATATCTTCAAAACATTATGTAGAACCCGTTAATAAAATCTCACATGACCAAGAGAGATCTGTATTACATGGAAAAAAGTGGGAATGGGTAGGTTTTCTATCACATCAATCTTTGCGGTATCCACTTCAATTCCTTTTTTAGAGATACATTCACCTACGAAAATTCCATTTTTCATCATAAAAAAAGTAATTTTTTCCAATTCAAACCCATATTAATTTGCTCACACTGTTCTAGTACCATTTCCATGTGATTCAAAAAAATTTCAAATGACTTCTCATATATAGAGAAGTCCTCCATTAAAAAATCAATAATATTCTCCACCATTTCATGGTAGATAGATAACATACACCACTAGGAGGTGGCTGGAGAGTTACACATACCAAATGAACTATGTTGGTAGGAAAATGTTTCGAATGGGAGTTTGAATGTTCTATTATCTTGATCATCATGGGAGATGGATATATGGTTATATCCAGAATAGCCATATAAGAAATAGTGTTATTCATTCTCCACTAATCTTCCCACCATCTAATCCATGAATGGGAGTGAGAATTTGTCCTTCTATGTGGAGTCATTCAACTTACTATAATCAACACACACTTTCTGTCCCCTAATAGTCCTAGTTTGGAATAACTCATTTTTCTCATTGGATAACACAATAACACACCTCTTTTTGGGTACCACATGCAAAGGGCTGACCCACAGACTCTGAGAAATTTGTTATATGATTCAAACATCTAATAACTTGATCACTTCAATTTTCACCACCACCTTTATTAATGTATTTAACCATTATTGTGGCTATCATGATGGTTTAGATCCCTATTCTTGAAGTACCATATGTGTAAAAATGATTTGAATGATTCCCTTATGGTCAGCCACCATCTAACCAATATCTTGTTTTCTTCTTCTTAGAACCTCAAAATAAGATCATCCTCTTTCTCTTCTATGTGGGACACATAGAGAATAATAGGTATCATGTCCTTATCTCCCAAATACCTATACCTCAGAGATGAAGGAATAGTATTTTTTCTAGTTTTGGATCCTTCATAACTGAATGAACCATGGGTTTATCTTCTTCTCATTACCAACTATTTGAGATTACAACTCCCTGCGAATAATGATTTCCTTGGTCTGAAATATAATGCACCTACCCATGTTCATTTTCGGACTGGATTTCCACTAAATCCATCTCATTGAAAGAACAAAAAACATACCATTTAAATGATTGTGTAGTCCAAATGATCTTCAAAAATGATTAAAGAGAAAACATACTCACTCTCTAAAAATGAGGATTGTTTGAAAGATTTAATAACATTATAGTGCACCCTTTTATCCCCCACCCAAAAATGTAATTCAACTTAATGGACATCGATAAAAACATTTCCCATACCTAGAATGGGTTTCCCTAATATTTGTGGAACATCTTCTAATTCCTCCATGATAATGATAATAAAGTCAATTGGGAAAATTAACTTCTCATCCTTCACCATCACATATTAAATAATCCCTTTTGTGTATTTGATTGAGAGATCATCTAATTGTAGTGCTACCCAAGTATGCATCAATTCATTATGTCCAATCTTCACGGAAACCCTAAATGTCATTAAATTCATGCTATACCCAAAGCCATAATAGTCTTTCCCAAAATGACAAGATCGTATTTTAGATGGAATAGAGAACCTCTCTGTATCTTGAATCTTTGATGGAATTGAATGTCATACCCCCATTCTGAACTCGATATTGAGAGGGATAGTACCCAAATACTTTGTATTCCTCTTGATGGAAAGGATCTATTTCCTGAAACTTCTGTATATGGTAATTTGATTCAATTCTCTATAAAAGGGTATATTTTTGTGGAGTTTCCTAAAAACCCCCATGAATCTTCCAATCTTCCAGCCTGGTTTTCTCTAATTAGTAAGTTTTGGAAAGGGCATTGTGGGTTCATAAGGTATGTCCATCTCCTTTTCTTTATTATACATGTCCCCCTTCCATTTTTATGTTTCGTATGGTGAGGAAATACTCTATTTTAGATTATTTTTCCAAAGATGGTGCGTAATTATTTTTATCTTCAACTTCACCTCCTACTTTCCTTTTGTCCACTTTATGAGGAAGCACCTTCGCACTCTTAAAGATTATTTCATTGGGATTATACTAAGGTTTTTTCTCAGTGTTTCATGGTAGTGTATCAGGTTTCCTTGTTGAATGATATTTTCATAGCTATCCAATATGATTATCAAGGCTTCTAATAGAAGGTTCTTTTTTTGGAATATAGTTTGAGTAGTGGTGATGAATTTAGATATCATCTCTTCTAACATTGATTAGTGTTCCTACTGAGGTTTTTTCTAAAAAACATACTGTTGTTGTGGTTGTCGAGGAGGTTTTTATGGATGAGTGTTTTGATAACCTTGCTAGTGAAATTTTCTTATAGATATTGATTGATTTTTTGTTCTCTCAAAAATGTATTCTGGTATTTCTATTGTCCATAATTGGGTCGATTCTGGGGTTAGGGCTGAGAATTTTGTTGAATCTATCCCCAACCCATATTCTAATTATCTTTCTATACAATTTTTTTATATTTAGGGACATATTTGGACCTCGGTTTAGGGATATATAACTTAGCTAACTTGTCGAGGGACTGAAACATATCCTCAAATGTTTCTCCCATGATGTGGTTTTCACCACATTCGCTGCAAGTCATATGATTTATTACATGAACTTGGGAAGTGGTTTTCAAATTCCAATAATCAAGCTTCTTTGATAGGAAATCAAGTTGAGATGCCAACATCTTAGTGGAATTAATGTTATTGAAACCTCTCTTATTGTTTCCCCACTCATAATTCCATTGCAATACCGATTTTTGACATATCTTACAAAAGGTTACATGGTTTATCTGGATATTATCCCATTACCATTCCTCTAGAAATCACATCCACCACTAATTTTGGGTTCATATTGATACCCTATAGAAGGTTTGAACATGCATCCACAGTGGGATTCCATGATGGGAAAATTTTCTCAACATCTCTGTGAAGGGTACCCATGTATCATACAAATATTTTAACTCATGCTTCTGAAAATTAATAATCTCATTTCGTAATGTCACTATATTATAGTGTGAAATAGTTAGACAAAATGATTTATCTAATGCTACCCAAGTGATTATGGAATTCTAGGGTATTTACTTGATCCAATAGTTTTCTTTTTTCCCTTAAAGAGAAGAGAAATAGAGAGAACCTAATAGAACCGTCAGACACCATATAGTGATATAATGTGTCACAAATCTCTTGCAAATTTGAGAGATGTAAATTAGGGTCCTCGATTGAAAAACCCCCAATTTGAAATGTGTTCTAGATGAATTTCATAATGGTTGGGTTGATTTAAAAATTTTGTGCTTGCACCGAAAACTTGAAAACGCATATATCATCTCCACTAATTTAGACCAACCCATAATCCATAAGGGTATGGTGTAGAGGTATTTTTTCTTGAGGGGGTGCAAGATTGTATTTCATAACTTTTGAAAAATAGGTTCACTGATTCTATTTCATATAATTCATCTATTTTGGTTGAATATATTACTGTGGATATTGTTGGCCATGTCCGAACAGAAATTGGGCTGGTGGTCACCGTTGGACATCATTCAGTTCTTCCTCTTCCATATTTACAATGGGGGACTTCTGGTGGTGTTATCCTATAAGTCATCGACATCATCTTGATATTGTTTGTTCAATTTTTGGGTCAAACAAGAGTGTTACCATTTACATGACACTCATTGAATGTGTAATTTTATGTCTCAGACACCTAAGGTCCTTCAAACACAAAAAAACAGATAAATAATAAAAGGTAAAACCTAAAATAACCAAAAAAATGGGGTTAAGAGTATAATTTTTTGGAAATTTAAATTTTAGTTTTTAACTAATTAATAAAAAATCAATGTCTCAAAATAAAATTTAATTTATCCTAAAAAATGGTGTTATAATTTGGTGTCATTCTAGACAAATTTGTTGCTATTGGAAGCCCAAATTGAATTAAAAACTCTCAAAAGCCGTATAGTGTAAGTATGTGGTTGATTCACATAACTGATTAAATTTTCATTCACATTGAGTCATGATTAATTAATTGAATGTTTTAAAAATTTATAGTCAATATTTTGGGGTTATTAGAATTTTTTCAGATGGTTGAGTGATTCAATTTCCAAATTCATTAAGATTTACTAAAAAAAGAAATACAAAAAATACTACTAACAATTAGTGGGAGAAATGCATAAGATCTATGGATGATTACGAAGATCATAGAAAATAAATTAGCTTATTATGATGTGTTTTTTATAATAACCTACATGTATAGGGTTAAAATGTACTGAATGATCCTTGGTCCGATGAATTCCGATTAAGTAAATGTAAGTCAACTTCTTGTTCTGGTAATTGGTTTTTATGAAAATTCCTGAAAACAAACCCCCTTTTGAGATGACGTGTACACCCAATGGTCATGGGATTACTCAATGTAATTCCCATGAATATATTTAGAATATTTGTTCTTGATTTGATACGATGTTATAGTAATAGAATGAAAGGAGGCACTGTGGGATTATGAATGATAAAATGAACTAACACAAACACAATAACTGGATACAATTACCAATGAATATTTCTTTCCCACAACACCAACACATAAAAGGAATTAGGAAATGTAATTATGTGACCCCAGTTACCCAGATTTTGTGCATTATTACATAAAATTGGAATGATACATGGAAACATGTCCAAAAAGACCGATCAGTTTAGTAGCCAAGGAAGTAATATATAAATACATAAGTTTTACATTACATTATGATTATAAAAACATTGTGTCTGCATTGAACACACTCATATTCCTTAGCATATCCCTATAGGTCATTCATAATTTACTTCTTCACATCCTGGGAAAAAATAAAAGGGGTGAGCTCATATGCTCTGTAAGGATAACAATATAGTGTAAAAATTCATAAATGAGCATAAACATTTAAGGCAATGTATAGGACTAAAAAAACACTATTAAACTTAAACATCATCATAATATGAAAAATATAAATCTAAATAATTCCATTTAATTTTCACATGGATATTCTTCTAGTCGAATAATCACATGTAATATCAATAGCTAATTTCATAATGATGGAATGCATACTGCAGGACATCAGAACCACATAGTCAAGGCCTTATGCCAAGACTATAAAAATAATATTTTCAAGGCCTTGTGCCAAGACATTAGTCTGTCTCATGAGACCTACCGATGCATCGAGGAGCTATAGTGGGCTCCGCCCATCTCTTACTATGTCAAATGCATTCCTCATATGAAAAGGTTGAAACATAACATAAGCATTCATTTTAAAACTACTATACTAAATTTTAATACATTAACATTAAACCATGAATGGTATAAAAATACCACATCAACAGTCAAACATATCACAAAACCATCAATTCAATATGAAAGATTGTATCATAATAAATCAACTTCAAAGAAGTGTAAAATGCATGAAATGATGTTGAAATAGATGAAATCAAAACTATTTGAGAGAAATCTATCATTATATCTTGAAATAATTTACAAGTCACATAATTATAAAAGAAAAAATTTATTTTGAAAATATTATTATAATATTTTAAGAGAAGCTTCTAGGGTTTTATAATGGTAGAAAATATCTGCACTCTCCGTATAAGTTAAAAAACAATCTTTCCCTAATTTTTTCGAAAAGGTTTTAAAGTACCTTGTTTATAAAACAACATTAAGATTCCTTTATAAACATTATATAAAAAGTAAAACAAGGTTCTAAATTAATTTAACCAATATTCTAGGAAATAGTAAAAATGATTTGAAATATATTTTTAAGAAACAAGGATGTGGATGAGAAGGAGGTCTCGGTAGATAATCTTGTATAAACTACCTCGGATAATGAAGAGATTGTATAATTAACCCTTAACTTGTAATTTTCCTTAGTTGAGGGTACGTTAACCTCCTGTATAATAGTTAAATCATGGTTATTAAATTATACAAGAATAACATACATAAATATGATATCAGATATGATCTTCTAAAATTGCTTTGTTAATAATATTTCAGTAGTATCATTGTTTCAGGTGTTAAATGATTCATTTTCCTTTATATATTTTGTTACATAATTCATGTTTGTTATGGATAGGATGTATTTGATTAATATCAAGAATTATATTAAGTTCTTAAAAATTATTTGTAATTATAAAATGAAAATTATTCTTGAATGGTAATGATGGGGAATGAATCTCATCACGATCATGGAGATGGTAATCCGTACATATGCATTAGCGACAATATCATTCTATTGATGGTAAAAATTGTATGTAATTGGATTCTATATCACATATAAATAATAATTAACATGTTATATTTATTATTAACATCAATTATACTCATTATCATATCCATCCAAATGATGATGCGTTTAATAACAAACTACACCACGACGTGGAGACGGTAACCTGTACGTACGCACATATGGTGACTTTTTCATGCATAGGATGGATAGAATAATGAATATGGTTGTTCCATATTTATAATAACATCATAGTAAGTATACTTTAATGGATTTATTATTTTGGTATGGAAACAACAAAGAATGAAGAAGTGAACTAAGAAAAAAACTTTGAATGAGGTGATGAAATTTTTACCTTTTCTTCAGGTTCTTCATTTAAATATGATCAAAAGGGCTCCTTAGGGTAGATTTATGATCAAATTGAAGCGTCTAGGTTGAATTGAGAGTATTTTGGAGGATATGTGAGAAGATTTTGTCCAAGAGAAATGGTTTTGGAGGTGTGACTTTGAGAGATGGGGAAGTTCCCTTTTATAAGAGAGGTGAGGGTCACTTTAGGAAAAGATTGAAATATGATTTTATTATACAATTATATTCGGTTTATAAAGGTTATAGAATGATTTATTTTAATTATAAGGTGGTTATGGGTTGAAAAACTCACATCCAATAGGTTTTAGAGAGGTTTATTTCACCATATTAACCTTATCCTTTATATTTAACTCTTAGTTAAATAGTTTAACTATTACAATGTATTCTTGTATTATTATAATAAATTGTTAATAAAATTACTATAAAAATCCAAGAGAACCTCATGTGGTTAATTATTGATATATATAAACTTTTCTATGTCCTTTTTCTAAACCTTATATTTTTAGTAATATTATATCCTATCATAATATTGTAATTGTTATAACAATTCATTTATGTCAATTTTGACACTATTTAGTAGTTGGTTTTTGTGAAAGTCATAAAAACTTTATCACTTTGAAAAAAATTAGTTAATCAACCCTAACATGTAATATTAACCTATAAAATTTGTTTAATTCATCAAAAATATCAATTTACATTTATTTTAATAATATAATATTAATTATTTTAACCTTTCATTAATGAGGTACTTACTGTATCATCATTTTTCTCATAAATAAATTTAATTTTTTAATTTCTAAAAATTATAAATAAATTAAAATTATGTAGGAAATAATTTTTGTTTTCCAATGAATATTTATAGTCTATTTTATCTTATTTATAACCCTATATTAATTTTTTTTTATTTATTAAACTTTGAATTTAACACTTTTAACTCGTCTTTAAATAAAATAATAATAAATGTATTCTTCTAATCCAAGTGGACCAAAATGATAATATTTTATTCCTAAGTTTTATTTTGGTCTAAATACACCTATCCAATCTAATTGGGACATGTGTTAGGGTAATTATAATGTCATTTTTACCTTTAATTGCCATATTTACTTTTAACCACGGTAAATAAAATTCAAAAGTTACTATTCACCAAAAATTATTTTCCTCCTATTGAACCAGATTTTACTTAATGATTTAAACCATGTCTCTCAAATTTTTTAAATTCAATTCACATAAGTGGTAAAATTATGTTTTATGCGAATTTGCAAATGTTCCTAGAAGGTGGGTAAAAGACGGTAAAAAGTTCAATAAAGTTTTATATATCTAATATTATTATAAAATGACTCCAATAAATTATATTGAACATATATAGGTATTATGTATCTATTTTGACCTAAAATAAATTTAAATAAAATAAATTATTATTTAAATAGACAGTTTTTTTTAAATAATAATGGAGTGTTTTCACTATTCATAAAAAATGGAATGTTTTCAGAAAAATACAAAAAATTTACCCTATGATAATTTTGATATTAAAAATTAAAAAATAAAGCCTATGTTACCAAATTAAAAACGTATAGGTTTCATTAAAAAATTTAAAATTAATTCTTGTTTTCAAAACAAAAAGCGGGGTTTTAAAAGTAAAAACTATCAAAAGATTGACATGTGTTTATGTCCAATTTAAATGTGAAATTACTTATAACGACCTAAATTATATTAAATTATAAAAAATATAATCTAATCGTACATTAAAAACACTCAAATTCATAATTTAACACTATAAATTATTTCAATTAATATTGTTTTTTTCAATTAAAATTTAGTATTTTTCACTATTCATCATATTATGAACGTTATCCGAAAACTAACAAAAATTTAGCCATAATAAATTATTATGTACCTATTCTAAAGAAGTATTTAATTTCACTAAATTGGATATATAAAAGTTTCAAATATTGGATTTAAAAATGGTTCTCCATTAAAAGGCGGAAAAACTGTATTTTTTGAAAAATACTACTTTTATCTGAAAATTGAATTTGTCCTTATATTATGTCTATGAAACACCAATGTTGAATGTTAAAATTATATATTATATATAAAAAATTCAAAATGTGGTTAATACTATTCATAACCTCTTTTTGAATGACTAGTTTGGTAAGTCGTGGTGCGCTGGAACTCAGTGTTGCGTATAACGCAAGCTATTGAATTACATTGAAGAGATAACATATTTTAAAATCATGGGGTGTTAAATTATCCCCTCCTTCAATAAATTTCATCCTCACTATTTGAAATTGTTCTTTAAAAATAAAATATTGAAAAAAGAAAATACCTTTGTGGAAACCCCACATCAGAAATAGGGTTAATAAAATTTAATCTTAATAAGAGGGAAAAATAATTGAAAAAGTCCCAAACATATTACAATCTCAAATATAAAAACACTGGTGGAAATTATAGACACATAATTGGAGGAAAACGTAAATATTTATATGGAGTTATTGAGGTCATCAATCAAAAACAATTGTATAATTGAGGGCCTCAAATCCATCTATCTATGATGATTTAAATTTTCATCGGTACAACAAAACATAATGTATTAGGATAACACAGGTTTGGTTTTATGATACCTTCCCTAAAGTTTTGGAATTAATTTATTCATTGAAGAAAATAAAAAATATACTTGACAAGAAGAGTTTCGATCTTCAACTAATTTCTACAACAAACTCATACTTCACTCCCAAAGATAATACAATTCAAAAACATTTTATTTATCCTAATCCTAGAGGATTCAAAAAATAATGAATTTATAATTCATTTATCAGACTATTTAAAGAAAACTTCAATATTCAAACTAGGACATCACGTAGGCCATTGGTAGGTGATGCACCTTTTTCACCCTTCAGTTGCAGGTTCATGTCTTGCAGCCTTGCCAGGCACGACGAGTTGTCACCCGACCTCTAGGTTGTCTTTTTTATAACAATCCAAAAATAATCTTCATAAATGTTTTAACCTTAAACAATAGTATCCAATGTCCAACTTAATTCATTCAAACCATTAGACTTATCCAAAATACTTCTATCCATACTCACAGTCCAGAATTTATAAGGAAGGTAAACATAATAAAGATCTCTTTTTCCATGTAATAACATATGAATACCTTCCTCATGTATTCTTTTAAAACATGGTAACACCCTGAATTACCATAAAACCTTATTGATTACATTCATGCTCCCTTATTCCTTATCGAATATTGGATAATCTCTTTATATAATAAAATGTTTTAAACTCCACCAATGACGGAATAAATAAACAATTAATTAGTTTCAAGGTAGTCAAGAATATCGAATATAATCTATCCAAATAAATCATATCTTATTACAAAAGTACTACCTTAGTATCAGAACCATATTAAGTTTTATCTTTCCCTCAACCATGTATTTTGCCAAAATTTTTACTTTCTATTGAGTCAATTTTTTTAGAAATATGTAATCTCAAATCCTCAATGAAATAATACTACATTAAAATACTTATTTATTTCCATAATTCATATAACCAGTACATCATTGATATAACTCTCAAATTACATTATTCTTTAATAACAACATAAGAACACTAGTCATTTATCTTCTCTGTGGTAGTATCATAACCTGATTATTATCCAATTTCATCATTTAGGTTATACTCTGATTATTTGGACATTGATTCACGTAGTGCCCCAACTCCTTGCAGATGAAGCATTGTAGATTTGAAACCTCTTTATTCACACTTATATCAAACTCCCATTCCCTTCAAGCATTTAACAAGGTGATTCTTTCCATAGTTATAACATATGGGAAAATTCTTCTTTCTCTTATTCCCTTTGTCCATCTTCCCCTCTACCATCCTCTTCTTCTCTGGCATCCCTTCAAATCCATATGTCTCAGATAATTCCTTACTTATCTTATTAACACGTGATATTATTTATTAATATGATGAGAATACAAGGGAGTCTATTTCCCTTCTAAATTTTGGCTTAAGGCCACGAAAGATATGATCCTTCTTACTCATTTGATCATGAATATTACAAGATTTTGCATTCCTTCTACTATGTTCCATTTCTAAACAATGGCATACACTAGGTTAGTTTATGAATTGAAATGAATAATTACACACTTGTAAAATACCTAACATAAATAGTTTTTGCATAAAATCCATAATCATAAAAAAAAATTCTTTGAGGAAGTATTTACTCCTAAATCCTTCATAATGTCTTGTAAGGAAAATATGAATTATCCTATGAATATCCCCCAGGAGTGTCGTAACCAAGACTGCAGCAAGGCTCGTTGTCGTGTACTAGGATACCCCGGGTCAAGCCTGAAACTCATTGTCAGTGTTTTCACTCCAAGGTACATCTATTCCAGAGCCACCACTACCTGATCGTATCTAGACAGGGATTTGGTTCTTGGAAAATACACAAAATCTCTACATTACCAAAATTCTAGGAAGTTTTTCTATACTAATCCTCAATGTTTATCTCAGGGAATGTTTTCTAATTAGAGATTTTCTAAATCTACTGTCTACAGTTTGAACTAAATTTTCTTTGATACCAACTGTAACACCCCGACCCCTGTTACCCAAAGTTGGTGAATTATTATATAACAGTGTCATGATACAAGGAATCATGTACCGAAAGACCGATCGGTTTAGTATCTATGAAAGTACGAGATACATACAAAAGTTTTACATTACATTATGAATAAAAAACATTATGTATCCCTAGAACACACACATATCACTTATCCTATACATGTAGGTCATTCATAATTTACCACTTCACATCTTGGAAAAAATTAATCATAATAAAGTGGTGAACTCAGATGCTCTGTAAGGATAGAAATATAGCATAAACATTCATAAATAAGCATAAACAATTAATCCAATTGCATAAGACTAAAAAAAGTATTCTAAACTTAAAATTCAGCATAATATGGAAAATATAAATCAAAATAATTCCATTTACATATTGACATGAATATTATACTAGTCGAATAATCACATGTAATATAAATAGCTAATTTCATAACGATGGAATGCATAATGCCAAACATCATAACCACATAGTCAAGGTTTAGTTGCAAGATTACAAATGCAATTTTTTCAAGGACTTCTTCCAAGATATTAGTTTGTCTTAGGAGACCTTTCGATGCATCGAGGAGGTATAGTGGGATCCACCAGTCACTTACTAAGTCAAATTCATTACACATATGAAAAGGTTGAAACATAACATACACATTCATATTAAAACTCGCATATGAAATGTTAATACTTTAATAATAAACAATGAATGGTATAAAAATAACTCATCCATAGTCAAACATATCACAAAACCTTTAATAAAATATATAATATTGTATCATAATAAATTAACTTCAAGCAAGTGTCAAATCCCTCATAGGATGTTGACATAGATGAAATCAAAACTATTTTAGAGAAATGTTTCCTTCTATTTTGAAATAATTTAAAATTAACATATTTATAAAATAAAACATTTATTTTGAATTTTAATATTTTAAAGGAAGCTTCTAAGATGTTATAACGGTATAAAATAGCCGCACTCAATGTATAAGTTTAAAAAAAATTCTTTCCTTAATTTTGTCGAAAAGGTAATAAACGACCTTTTTTGGAAAATGACCGAAAGCTTCATTCATAAACATTTTATAAAAAGTAAAACAAGGGTATAAATTAGTTTAAACCATAGTATAGGAAATAGTAAAAATGTTTTGAAATACATTTTTATGAAACACAGATGTGGATTATAAAGAGGTTCCAATAGATACCCACATATAAACAAATTCGGATAATAAAGAGATTGTAGAATTAACCCTTAAATTGTACTTTTACTTGGTTAAGGGTACGGTAACCTCATATATAATAGTTATATAATTGTTATTATGTTATAAATTAACCACATACATAAATATGATATCATATATGATCTTCTAATATTTCTTTGTTAATAATATTTCATTAGTATCATTGTTTCAGGTGTAAACTGATTCATATTCCTTTATATGTTGTGTTATGTAAGTCATGTTTGTTATGGATAGGATGTATTTGATTCACATAAAGAATTATAGTAACTTCATAAAAATTATTTTTAATCATAAAATTAAAATTATTCTTGAATTGTTACGATGGGGAACGAATCTAATCGCGTTCGTGGAGATGGTAATCTGTACATACACATGAGAGACAATGTCATAATATTGATGGTAAAAATAGTATGTAATTGGATGTTATATCATGTATAAATAATCATTAACATGTTATATTTATTATTAACATCAATTATACTCCTTATCATACCCATCCAAATGATGAAGTGTTGAATAACAAACTACACCACAACATAGAGACAGTAAGCCGTACCTACGCACGTATGGAGACTTTTTCATTCATAGGATGAATAGAATAATGAATATGGTTGTACCATATTTATAATAAAATCAATGCAAGTATAAGTTAATATATTTACTATTTTGGTATGGAAACAACAATTAAAGAGAAAGTTGAAGAAGAAAAGAACTTTGAAAGAGGCGATGAAATTATTACCTCTTCTTTGAGTTCTTCCTTTGAATTTGATCAAAAGGGCTCCTTAGGTTGAATTTATGATCAATGTAAGTCCTCTAGGTTTAATTGAGAGTATTTGGGAGGATATTGAGATGATTTTGGCTAAGAAAAATGGCTTGGGAGGTGTGATTTGAGAGAATGGGAAGTTCCCTTTTATAAGAGAGGTGAGGGTCACTTTAGAAAAAGTTTAAAATATTATTTTATTATACAATCATATTCAGTTTATATCGGATATAAATGGATTTATTTCAATTAATAGCTGGGGAGGGATCGAAAACCTCTCATCCAATAGGTTTCAGATAGGTTTAGGTCACCATATTAATCTTATCATTTAGATTTAACTCTTAGTTAAATAATTTAACTATTAGCATGTATTATTATATTATTATAATTAATTGTTTAAAAACCTACTAAAAAATCCAAGAGAACCCTATGTGGTTAATTATTGATATATATTACCTTATAAATGTTTTTTTTCAAAAATTATATTTTTATAAACATTATATCATTTAAAAATATAGTATTGGTTTTAAAAACTCATTTCTGTCAATTTTTACACTATTTAGTTTTTTTTGAATGTTATAAAAAAATTATAACTTAGAAAAAAAATTATATAATAAACCTTGAAATGTCATATTAACCTATAAAATTCATGGAATTCATAAAAAATTTCAATTTACATTTATTTTAATATTTATAAGATCAATTATTTTAACCTTTCATTAATGAGGTACTTACTACATCATCATTGTGTCATAAATACATTTAATTATTTAATGCCTAAAAATTATAAATAAAATAAAATTATTTAGGAAAGATTTTTATCTTTCTAATTAATATTTATAGTCGAATTAATCTTATGTATAAACATATATTAAAAATATTTTTTTTATTAAACTCTGAATTTATCACTGTTAACTATTCTCTAAACAAAATAATAATAAATGTCCTAATCAAATAAATGTGTGCCAAAATGATCATATTTTATTCCTAAGGTTGATTTTGGCCGAAATACACTTATCCAATAGAATTATTACACGTGTTAGGGTAATTGTAATATCATTTTTACCTTTAACAACCCTATTTACTTTTAACCTTGATAAGTAAAATTCAAAAGATACTATTCAAAAAAAAATTTTTTTCATTCTATTGAACCACATTTTACTTACTGTTGTCAACTGTGTCTCTATGATTTTTGGAATTCAATTCAAAGAAGCGGTAAAATTACATTTTATGAAAATTCTCAAATGTGCCTGAAGGTGGGTAAAAGACGGTAAAAAGTTCAATAAAATTTTATATATCTAATATTATTATAAAATGAATCCAATGAATTAAATTTCACATATATAGGTTTTATGTATATATTTTTACCTAAAATAAATTTAAATAATATAACTAATTATTTATTAAAAAGTTGGTTTTAAATAATAACGCAGTGTTTTTTCACTATTTTTTGAAATTGAATGTTTTCATAAAAATACCAAAAATTCACCCTAAGGTAATTTTGATAATCCAAATTTAGAAATAAAGTCTATTTCACCAAATTTAAAACATATATGTTTCATTAATTAATTTAAAATTAATTATCATTGTCAAAACAGCAAAGCGTGTTTTTTAAAACTAAAAACCATCAAAAGATTGACATATTTTTATGTCCAATTTAAATGTGAAATTAATTATAATGACCTAAATTATATTAATTTATAAAAATATAATCGAATTATACATAAAAACCACTCAGATTCATAATTTACCACTAAAAAGTATTTCGATTGAAAAAGTTGTTTTCAATTAAAATTTAGAGTTTTTTACTATTCATCAAAATATGATAGCTTTGAGAAAAGTACCGTAAATTTATCCAAACTAAATTTTTATGTCCCTATTATAAAGATTAATTTAATTTCAATAAATTGAATATATAAAAGTTTCCATTATTGGATTTAAAAAGGGTTCTCCATTAAAAGTTAGAAAACCTGTATTTTTTGAAAAATACTTCTTTTATTAGAAAATTGAATTTGTTCTTATATTATGTATACGAAACACTAAAGTTGAATATTAAAATTATACAGTACATTTATAAAATTCAAAAGGTGGGTTATACTATTCATGTACACTTTTTGAATGGCTAGTTAGGTAAGTCATGGTGCGCTCGAACTCGGTGTTGCTTGTAGTGCAAGCTATTGAATTACTTTAAAGAGATGATGTACTATGAAATCATGGGGTGTTACATGAAATCATTGAATAAATTGAAACAAACAAGATCTTGTTACATATGGTGTTCAATATAGCTGAGAAATAACTATAAAATAATCATCTCTAAAAATTACAAGAATGTGTTTCAAGCTCCTCCTATGGAAATATGGATCCCCTCCAGATGAATATCTACCCCTAAAATGGTCCGTCTCACATTAATTTTCCACCTCGTAGTTTCAAGAGGTGGTTATGGGACCAAATCATGGTTCAAATGATGGTTATGAGGGGTAGAAATAAAGTGGGTGACCATATATTGGCCTTCACATGTTTAAGTAGAATCGTTAGTTTAACCATGGAACATATATGATGAAGGCTCTTCCTTCATTGTTTGAGGCACACCGTTGTCTTCGAAAGTAAAAAAAAGTTTTAAAACCCATGAAGAGACTATGACAGAAGACACTACCTCAAAACAAGAAAAAACTGCATGGTTTCCTAAAGGATCCACTCGTTTTGGAAAACAGTTTGGAGACCATGAAGATGGTTTTCCCTTGATGCTCCTAGATGTGCATGGTTAACTGGGTTTGGTTTCATAATTTGGATGACTCGTTAGTATTTTGGAAAAATGAAAATAGAATGTAAACCCATTATTTCCATATGAATTCCCCATTTCATGCCAACTCTTCATGGACCTTCCTTTTATGACTAAATCCCAACTAAAAAGAAATGTTTATGTTGTAATATCATGAAAATTGATCCAAAACCCCCTATTTACTAAGCATAAAATAATTTCAATTCCATATCCACATAACTGCATCATGAGCCATATAAAAATCATGTCAAAACCTAGAACCTAAAAGTGTTATAGGTTATCCCTGATAGGTCTTCCCCATCTCAAATTCATCGGCTCAAAATTATGGGTTATTACATATATCACCCATATTATAACTATCTAGGTAGACCTAAAATACCTATTATTTTTTCCTGATCCAATATTAAAGTCATAAATCCTTTATGGACCTTGGAGAAGGGTGTATATACCTCTATTTGAACATGCTATGCACGTATAAGGGCTTTGACCAACCAATCTGTGGCATCTCCTACTTACTGAAAAGGATCTCAAATCCTTATGAGATTTGTCAACACCATAGTAAAACTCAGCATCCTAGTGTGTTTTTAGTATTTCATGGCATGTTAGCACCATATTCTATGATCATCAATGATTTTCTGGTAGTAATACTATAAACAGCATTGAATCCAATGGTTCGATCTAAAAGACCATAATTTACAGCGATATATGGTCCAAGATAAAAGACCCTAAACTGAAATAATTGAAGGTATGAACTAAAATACACTAAAAGACAATGATATAAGGTCCAAGATAAAAGAACATAAATTATAGTGATATAAGGTCTGATCTAAGAGACCCCAAACTACAATGATAGAAGTTCCATAAAAAAATGACCCTAAACTATAGTGATAATTGGTAAAAGATAAAAGCCCCTAAACTCCAATGGGAAAAGGTATTATCTAAAAGAACCTAAACTAAAATGATATAAGGTCTTAGCTAAAGAACCCTAAACTACAGAACATCAACAATTTAGCATGAATGAACGGAAAATATTATAAATCCCTCATATGGCCTCGGATAAATTCAATCTAAACTCACCAAACCTATCATCTTTGAAAAAATATAGAGAACTATAGCATCCCGCATTTTTAATAAAAAAATTTTCATTGAATTTCACGTATATAGGATCTTTAAAGTCTAGTGTCTTGGAAATCCGGAACATAATACATGAAAACAACAAAAAAATTCTTCTTAAACACTTGAAAGGCTTATTAAATGTTCATCCTACGTTCATTACAACATCTCATAACCTAGGAGAATACATCAAAGGAAAGGGTGAGCAGAAGGCCTAGTAATGGAAATAAGAGAAACATTTTACATGTGAACTTGAGATATATCAATAAAGTCATGATAAATAACTTTAAGGCATGAGAAAGATTTCATGAGGCATATCATAATAAAACTAACTTGTTTCATAACATGAATATGTGGCTACACCATTTAACTTAAACAATAATTTCTGTATCACCCATGACCATCCCCAAGGTGTCATAAAAATATTACAATAGTTATTAACCAGGGTATCATTAAAATGGTCATCTCTAGAGATTAAGTCTTTATCCAATGAATTGGAGCGCTATCAGGGTGCACCATTAATTTATCTTTATTATCATGTGATACACATATATTATCATCAATAATATCATAAAAAACTAATATATCATAAAAGA
Source organism: Viscum album (assembly GCA_963277665.1). Lineage (NCBI taxonomy): Eukaryota > Viridiplantae > Streptophyta > Magnoliopsida > Santalales > Viscaceae > Viscum > Viscum album. Next base: position 1,772,930,835 of record OY728153.1, on the reverse strand, counting down.
TATGGGTTTAATTTCATAGTCATATCATTTTAAAAACTGCTTTAAAGACGTGATCTTTATGTGACTTTAAACCCCCGGAAAAGGAAAGTAGGTGTAATGTATGTAAATAAAAGAATTTGAAATAGAAAAGTTTGATATATATGTGAATACCCCTGTATAATAAAGAGTTCTGAGTATTCACATCAGAAAATTAATGAATTTGAGAAAAAGAGAGAGACATTTTGAGACGAAAATTCGACAACATAACGACTATGTTGCAGGTTTTTAAAAAACATTGAAAAGAGAGGGGCCATGAGTTACCCACTCATAAATGATCCATAAGATATTATAGTGAAAGAATATAAAGGATATTAGAACATGGTAATGAAATTTTAACGACATACCATATGAAATGAAAAACATGAAAGGAAGATAAAAATAAGATTTCTCTTATGAAGAATTCAACTGCCTAATGACATCACTTAAAACATCAAAAAAATGAATTGATGAGATTAAATAGGTTCTATAATCATGTGAACATAAAAGGAATGTAGTATGAATATAGAGATCATTCCCCAAAATGGAAAAAAGGTTCTTGAAATACTTAACATGAAAGTAGAACTTGGAAAATGGGAAGAATGAAAGAATCCCTTACAAAAATTCGGCAGCTTAATGACACCACTTAAACATTCAAAAAAGAAATGATGAGAGAAATAGGGGGTCTCTCATAATATGAACATGAAAATAACAGTAATATGAATATAAAAGAACTCCCCCAACATAAGAACATGAGGCTTAAATGAAATGACACAAACAAGAGTACATGAAAAGAAAGTGAGAGGTATGATCCCTTACCTTAAAACGTCACTCTTAATACTTGAAGGAAGGGACCTTGAGGGCTTGAGGGCACATTGGTAGGACTCCTTGGGACGTAATGAGACCATCGAATTGTTTAGGGAGAGTTTGGAGTTATATTAATGAGGGAAAGGCTTGGTATTTATAGGATAAGTGAGGGGACAAAGCACTAATTTCCAAGGGCACCTCATCGGTTGTATTGGAAAAACCATGGGCTTGACCATGATATTTTCCCATGGTATTGCCCACTTGGGACACCTCATACATTATCTTACTATTCATAAGTCGGCCAGAATTATTTCATAATTATTACATCCTTAATGATGCCATTAAACACCCGAAACTCAAAAACTATATTTTCACTATTCACTGAAAATTCAACTTTCGTAGAAAAATCCGAAAATATAACCTTAACCAAATATCGATGCTCTGATTTCAAAATTGAACTCCATATTATGAAAATAATTTTTTAAATATTTTTAATTTAATTTTTAAATAAAAACATTATTCCCTGAAAATTCAATTGTTTCAGAAAAATCCCAAAAATTCACCTTTAACAAATATCGGTGCTCTGATTTCAAAAATGAACTCCATTTTATGAAAATAATTTTATATATATTTTTAATTTAATTTATAAATAAAAAAAACTATTCACCCAAAAAAAATAACACTTACCCAATAATTTCTGAAATATTTATATACCAATTTTATTAAATCACATTACATAATCAAGGTGCCTAGATTATATTAATAGTTTCTTAAGTGCGGTTACTTAATCAATTTGATGAAATTGCTAATCATAAGTGTAAAATCACTATTCATAAATTACTATTCATCTGAAATTATGTTTATCTTAATAGACTATAAATTTCTTACTGAACGTAACTGTAGAATACCATTTTTTGAAAATCATTGCATATTATTAATTATTCATGGTTTAGATAAATATTTTAAAATATCCTTTTTCTAAAAGTTATTAACAATATGCATACTATATTTATCCAAACATTTGATAATTCACAAACCTCGCCATAACAAGAAATCACAATATTTATTTAAATCAAATGATTACACAAGGCAATTACAGTCTCATTACATATCCCCTTATAACACCAGTATAAGACTTAAGATTAAGGTGTGCTAGGGTGATTGAATCTTGGGGCGGCTCAGCCAACATTGCCCAAGTAGTGATTTCTATCATCTTTAACTTCTCGTGAAGGAGATTCCTTTCCAGCTTCACATGATGAAGTTAGGCTTGGGTTTGGTCTAGAGCAAATACCAAAGGTGCTACCTCATTCCCGCGTTCTGTTAGATGGGCTTCGATCGGCCCGAGACTACTGGATGGGTCCATCATATCTTCTTACAATATAAATTAAGCATGATTACTTGTATTTATAGGCAATAATCACAACATTTAGTTTCCAACGGTCATATTGACCAATGAAAATATTACAGTCAAAACCCAATGGACTTATTTTGATTAGAATAATTTTATTAAATTAAATAGTTTTGTTGAGTATAAAATAAAATAACAGACAAATTTAGGAAAAAAATTATTCAAAATTTCAGGTCGTTACAATCTTCCCCCATTAAGAAATTGTGTCCTCACAATTTTAAAATTGGGTTTGAAATTTTGTTGAATGTCCCACATCAGAAAAGGATTCAGTAAAACTATTATTTTAAAAGAAGGAAAGGGAAGTACAAAGGTCACCCGGGTTAACCCATACTAGGATTCCATGTTTGAAAACATGGATATGGAAGAGAAAAAAAGGGTCAAGTTCTGATGGAGATTGATAGAAAACATGATTAGGAGAAAATTAACCACAAGAAGATCACATACATAAGATGTGTTAAACGGTCTTTGATTACCCACTTGGATACCTAAACTAACAACATTTTTGTTTTATGTTCCTTTTTAAAATTTTGAGGAATTCATTTACTACATAGAATAATAACATAAGGAAATATACTTAGCTTCAAGTATAGTTTCATCCTTTAATATGTTTCCACCAAGACTAATATTTTCTCCAAACAATGAGCATTCAAAAATACCTGGTCTCATCAAGAAAACATGAATCATTTTCTAAAGAATCACATAATCCACAAAAGAATAACTATATTTTTCTCTTGTTTTTAGTCATCAACTAAAACAATAATGGTTAGTAAAAGATCATATAATCCCAAAAAAGGATAATATGTTATAAAAATAAATATGATTATTAATCTCCAAAACTAAAAAAAAGTATCCAATGTTCTAGAAAGACCATTCATTACAAAACTATCCTTAAAATTCTTCAGTATAATCCAAATTAACATTGGAACCCAAAACTCAGAAGGATTTAATCAAACTTTCTTCCTCTATAAATCTTAAAATTTATCTCCAAATAACATCAACTACTATTAAAGTCTCATACTAAAGTGTAATTAACCTATTCACATATTCTCTATGCTAGGTTAATCATTTTCCAGATATAACCCAAATCACCATATGTCCATAATAAATACATAAATTCTTAAAAAAAAATTCAACCATTCCTCATCAATTTAAATCCTATAGTATTTTATTTAACATAGGAAAATAGTACCCCGATAGAGAAAACATTTTCCAAAATAACCTTTATCATTTAATCACCAAATAATTTTCCTATACAAAAGATATCCATTTTATAAAACATATGTTTCCAAAATCAACTTATTCTCGATCCATAAAAATAGAAGGTGCATTGGTCAGTCCAAAAGGAATAACAATGAAATCATAATTCCCATATCTTGATTAGAAGGTAGTTTTTGGAATATCATTATTCTTCACCCTCAATTGATGATAAATAAAATGAAGATAAATCTTAAAAAAGAATTGAGTCCCATGAATTTGGTCAAATAAGTCATCAATTCTTGGAAGAGAGTATTTGTTCATCACTTTTATCTCATTCAGTTCCCTATAATCAATGCATATCTACATCCATGCATCTGTATTCTTCACAAAGAAAACTGGTGCTCCCCAAGGAGACACACTTGGTCGGATAAACCCATTCTCCAAAAGTTCTTGGAGTTTTTTTCTTTAATTCCTCTAGCTCCACATTTTCTATCCTATAGGGGGTCTTTGAAATTGGATGAGATCCAGGTACATTTTCAATGGAGAACTCTACCTCTCTTTCTAAGGGAGGTTCGGGTAACTCCTTAGGAAATACGCCAACATATTCCTAAACAATGGAGACATTTTCTAAAAGAATAAATATTTACTGAGAAACTTCTTTTATTTATGAATCTTTTAACTAGAAAATATTTTATGTATTAAAACATATTGATTAGAGAATTACGTTTTTCTATAATTCCTTCATAATGATTCATAAAAATATTGCGATTAACCAAACATATTCTCCGGGAGTGCCGTAACGAAGAGGGTAGCAAGGCCTGTTGTTGTTTACAAGTTCCCATTCAAGTTGAGCTCAAAGTGTTGTTTTCGAGTTTTATTGCTATATACATCTCTGCCAGAGCCACCTCTACCTGCTCGTATCCAGACATGGATGTATTTTCTTGATAAACCACGTACACAATACTCACCAAAATACCAAGAAGATTTACTAAATTTAAACTTTTCTATAGGGTTATTTCTAAAGGATTATATCCTAATTTCCATAAATAACTAAACTATCCTTTGATACCAACTATAGAATCCTGCCTTTTAATACACAACTATTCATTACATTTTAAGTACAGAGGATCTTTGAAGTCTACTGTCTTGGAAATCAGGAACATAATACATGAAAACAACATAAAAATTATTCTTAAACACTTGAAAGGATTCTTCATTGTCCATCATATGTTCATTATAGGATCTCATAACCTGGGATCATACATCAAAGCAATGGCTGAGCTGCAGGACCAGTAAGGGAAACAAGAGAATCATTATACATGTGAACTTGAGATACATCAATAATGTCCTGATAATTAACATCAAGGCATGACAAAGAGATCATGAAGCATATAACAATAAAAAAAACATGTTTCATAATGTGAATATGTGTCTAAATCATTTAACATAGACAATCATTTATGTATCACCAATTTCCATCCCCAAGGTGTCATAAAATATTACCATGGTTATTCACCAAGGTATCGTTAAAATGGTCATCTCTAGAGATTAAGTATTTACCCAATGAATTAGAGCCTTATCAGGGCACACCATTAATTTGTATTTATTATCATGTGAGCCACAGATATCATCATCCATCATTTCATAAACAACCATATAGCATATGATAAATGGGTGTCATTTCATAGTCATAACATTTTAAAAATTTCTTTAAAGACGTGATTTTTATGTCACATTAAACTCACGGAAAAGGAAAGTGGTTCTCATGTATGTAAATAAGAGAATTTAAAATAGAAAATTTTGATATATATGTGAATACCCTTGTAGAAGAAATAGTTTTGAGTATTCACTTCATAAAATAAAGGAATTTTAGAAAAAGAGAGATACATTTTGAGACGTAAAGTCGGCTGCATAGAGGCTATGTTGCAGGGTTTTAGAAAACATTGAAAAGAGAGGAGACATGGGTCACACAATCATAAATTACCCATAAAATAGTAAAGGTACATAATATAAAGGATATAAGAAAATTGTAATTAAATTTTAAGGACAAACCATATCAAATGAAAAACTTGAAAGGAAGATAAAAATAATATTTCTCTTATGATGAATTCGGCAGCCTAACGACGTAACCTAAAACATAAAAATAATGAATTGATGAGATTAAATAGGGTCTCTCATCATTTGAACATAAAATTACTATAGGATTAATATAGATATCATACCCCAACATGAAAAAAATGAGCATGAAATACATTACATTAATGTAGAACTTTGAAAATGGGAAGAGTAAAACAACCCCTTACAAAACATCAGCAGCCTAACGACGCCACTTAAACATTCATAAAATGAAATGATGAGAGCAAGAGGGGGTCTCTAATAATATGAACATGAAAATGAAATTAATATGAATATAAAATAACACCCCCAACATTAGAACATGGGGCCTTAAATAAATGACATAAACGAGAGTACTTGAAAAGAAAGTGATAGGTAAGATCCCTTATCTTAAAACGTAACTCTTAAAACTTGATGGTCGGGACCTTGAGGGAATGGGGTCACCTTGGGAGGCCTCATTGGGAGGTAGTGAGACCAGATATTAGTTGAGGGAGAGTTAGGAGTGATATTATTGGGGGAAAGTCTTGGTATTTATAGGAGAAGTGTGGGGACAAAGCATTAATTGCCAAGAGACACCTCATCGGTGTTATTGGCAAATGCATGGGCTACCCATCATATTTTCCCATGGTATTGGCGAAATGGGACCCCTCATACCTTATCATACTATTCATAAGTATATCAGGATTATTTAATAATTATTACATCCTTAATGATGTCATTAAACACCCGAAACTCAAAAACTGTATTTACACTATTCATCGAAAATTCAACTTTCTCAGAAAAATCCCAAAATTTAACCATAACAAAATATTGATGCTCTGATTTCAAAAATTAACTACATTTTAGGAAAATAATTTTCTAAATATTTTTAATTTAATTTTTAAATAAAAACACTATTCATTGAAAATTCAACTGTTTCAGAAAAATCCCAAAAATTCACCTTAACAAAATATCGGTGCTCTGATTTCAAAAATGAACTCCATTTTATGAAAATAATTTTCTAAATATTTTTAATTTAATTTTGAAATAAAAAACACAATTCACCCGAAAAAAATAATAATTAACCAATAATTTCTAAAATATTTAATTACTTATTTTATTGAATCACATTACTTAATCAAGGTGCCTTGATTATATTAATACTTTCTTAAGTGAGGTTACTTAATCCATTTGATCACATTACTAATCATAAGTGTAAAATCACTATTCCTAATTTACTATTCATTAAAAATTAATTTGATCATATTAGACTCTAAATTTTTTACTGAACGTAATTGTAGAAGGCCATTTTCTGAAAATCATTACACATTATTAATTATCCATGGTTTACATAAATAACTTTAAAATACCCTTTTTCTAAAATTCATCAACTATATGCATACTATATTAATATAAATATTTGAATATTCACAAACTTCACCATAACAAGAAATCACAATTTTTATTTAAATCAAAGGATTATACAAGGCCATTACGGTCTTGTTACATAGCCCTTTTTAACACCAGCATATGACCTAAGAGTAAGGTGTTCTCAGGTGATTGAATCCTGGGGTGGCTCATCCAACATTGCCCGAGTAGTGATTTTTATTAGCTTGAACTTCTTGCGAAAGAGATTCTATTCTAGATTAACACGATGAAGTTAGGCTTGGGTTTGGTCCAGAGAAAATCCCAATGGTGCTACCTCCTTCCAGGGTTCCGTCAGATGGGCTTCGATCGGCCGCAGACGACTGGATGGGGCCATCAAATCTTCTCTCTATATTAATTAAGCAATATTAATTTTATTTATAGAAAATAATCACAACATTTAGTTTCCAAAAGTCATATTGACCAATGGTAATATAATAGTCAAAACCCAACGGTCTTATTTTAATTATACTCATTTTATTAAATTAAATAGTTTTTTTGAATATAAAATAAAATGACACAGTATGTAAGGAAACGAAATTTATTCAAAATTTCAGGTCGTTACAATCTTCCCCCATTAAAAAATTTGGTCCGCGCAAATCTAAAATTGGGCGTGGAAATTTTGTTGAAAGTCCCAAATCGGAAAAGAGTCAGTAAAACTATTACTTTAAAAGAAAGAATGGAAAGTATAGAGGTCACACGAGTTAACCCATACTAGGATTCCATGTCGGAAAACAGAGATATGGAAGAGAAAACAAAGGGTCATGTTCTGATGGAGAGTGATAGAAAACATGATTAGGATCAAATTAACCACAGGAGGATCACAAACATAAGATGTGTTAAACGGCCTTTGATTACCCAATTGGAAACTTAAACCAACAGTGTTTTTGTTTTACGTTCCTTTTCATAATTTTGAGTAATTAATTTACTACAAAGAATAAAAACATAAGGAAATATACTTACCTTCAAGTAGGGTTTCATCCCTTAATATGTTTCCTCCAAGAATAATCTTTCCTCCAAACAATGAGCATTCAAAAAGACTTGGTCTCATTAAGAGCACAAGAATCATCTTCTAGAGAATCACATAATCCACAAAATAATAACTATAGTTTTACCTTCTCTTTAGTCATCAATTAAAACTATAATGATTAGTACGTGATCATATAATCCCCAAAAAGGATAATTCTTTATAAAAAAAATATGAGTATTAATCTCCATAATTCAAAAAAATTACTCAATGTTACAGAAATACCATTCAATACACAACCATCCTTAAAATTCTTTAGAATAATACAGACTAATATTTGAACCCAAAACTCAGAAGGATTTAATCACATAGTCTTCCCCAACAAATCGTAACATTTATCTCCAAATAACATCAGCTACTATTAAAGTATCATACTAAATTGTAATAAACCTAATCACATATTATCTATGCTAGGATCATCATTTTCCTGAAATAACCCAAATCACCATATGTCTACAATAAATACATAAATTCTTGCAAAAATAATTTCAACCATTCCCCGTCAATTTAAATCCTGTAGTATTTTATTTCCCTTATGAAAATAGTACTCCAAAAGAGAAAATATCTTCCAAAATAACCTTTATCATTTTTAATCAGCAAATCATTTTCCTATTTAAAGTATATCCATTTGATAAAACATAAGTTTAAAAATTCAACTTATTCGTGATCCATAAAAATATAAGGTTCATTAGTCAGTCTGAAGGGCATAACAACAAACTCATAGTGGCCATATCTTTATTGGAAGGATTTTTTAGAATATCATCATTCTTGACCCTCAATTGATGATAACTAGAACAAATATCAATATTAAATAAGAATTGAGTCCCATGAAGTTGGTCAAATAAGTCATCAATTCTTGGAAGAGAATATTTGTTCTTCACTGTTCTCCAATTAAATTCTCTATAATCAATGCATAGCTCCATAAATCTGTAATTTTTCTTCACAAAGAGAATTGGTGCTCCCTAAGGAGACACACTTGGTCGGATAAACCCATTCTCCAATAGATTTTAGAGTTGTTTCTTTAATTCCTCAAGCTCTACATTTTCCATCCTATAGGGGGTATTTGACATTGGATGAGATCCAGGTATCAGTTCAATGGAGAGCTCTACCTCTCTTTATGGAGGTGGTCTGTGTGACTCCTCAGGAGAAACGTCAACGTATTTTTAGATGATGGGGACATTCTCTAAAAGAATAAATACTTTATGAGAAACATTTTTTATTTAAGAATAATTAAACTAAAAATGATTTTATGTCGTAAAACATCATGCTTATACAATTACATTTTTCTATAATTCTTTCATAATGATTCATAAAAGGATTGCGATTAACCAATCATATACCCCGGGAGTGTCGTAACCCAGAGTGCAGCACAGCCCGTTGTCGTGTACCAGTTCTTGTTCGAGTCTAGCTCAAAGATGTGTTTTTGGGTTTTACCGCTATGTACATCTGTGCCAGAGTAACCTCTACCTGCTCGTATCCAGACATGGATGAATTTTCCTGATAAACCACTTATTCAATACTCACCAAAATACCAGGTAGATTTCCAATATTTAAAATTTTTATAGGGTTCTTCCTAATGTTTTCATTTCCTAATTTCCATAAATAACTAAACTATCATTTGATACCAACTATAGAATCCCACCTTTTTAATACATATATTTTCATTACATTTTATGTACAGAGGATCATTAAAGTCTACTATCTTTGAAATAAGGAACATAATACATGAAAACAATATAAAAAATTCTTCTTAAACACTTGAAAGTCTTCTTCATTGTTCATACTAAGTTCATTGCAACATCTCATAACCTGGGAGAATACATCAATGGAATGGGTGAGCAGAAGGCCCAGTAAGGGAAATAAGAGAAAAATTTTACAAGTGAACTTGAGATACATTAATAAAGTCATGATAAATAACATTAAGGAATGAAAAAGAAGTCATGTGGAATATCATAATAAAAATAATGTGTTTCATAACATGAAGATTTGGCTACAACATTTAACATAGAAAATAATTTCTATATCACCAAGGTCCATCCCCAAGGTGTCATAAAAAATAACAAAGGTTACTCTCCAAGGTATCGTTAAAATGGTTATCTCTAGAGATTAAGGCTTTACCCAATGAATTGGAATGCTAGTAGGGTGTACCCTTAATTTTTATTTATTATCATGTGATCCATATATATAATCATCAATAATTTAATAAAAAACCCATATAACATAAAATAAATGGGTTTCATTTCATAGTCATAACATTTTAAAAACTGCTTTAAAGACGAGATCTTTATGTCACTTTAAACCCATAGAAAAGGAAAGAGGGTCTCATGTATGTAAATCCCCGAATTTAAAATATAACTTTTTGATATATATGTGAATACCTCTGTAGAATAAAGTGTTTTGAGTATTCACTTCATAAAATAAAATAATTTGATAAAAAGAGAGACATTTTGAGATGAAAATGCGGCAGTAAAATGGCTATGTTGCAGGGTTTTAGAAAACATTGAAAAGAGAGAGGACATGAGTCACCCACTAATAAATAATCCATAAAACAGTAGAGGGACAGAATTAAAAAAATATAAGAACATGGAAATGAAATTTTAAGTGCATACCATATGAAATGAAAAACAAGAAAGGCAGATAAAAATAAGATTTCCCTTTTGAAGAATTCGGTAGCCTAACGACGTCACTTAAAACATAAAAAAAATGAATTGATGAGATTAAATAGGGTCTATCATAATGAGAACATAAAAGGAAAGTAGGATTAATATAGAGATCATACCCCAAATTGGAAAAAAGGAACTTGAAATACTTGACATGAAAGTAGAACTTTGAAAATGGGAAGAGTGAAAGAATCCCTTACAAAAATTCGGTAGCCTAACGGCGCCACTTAAACATTCATAAAATGAAATGATGAGAGAAAGCGTGGTTCTATAGTCATATGAACATGAAATTTACAGTAATATGAATATAAAATAACACCCCCCAATATAAGAACATTGGGCATAAAAAAAGTGACATAAACGAGAGTACTTGAAAAGAAAGTGAGAGGTAGGATCCCTTAACAAAAAACGTAACTCTTAAAACTCGAAGGTGGAGACCTTGAGGGCTTGGGGGCACCTTGTGAGGAATCCTTGGGAGGCAATGAGACCAGAAATTTTTTTAGGTAGAGTTGGGAGTAAAATTAATGAGGGAAAGGTTTGGTATTTATAGGAGAAGTGAGGTGACGAAGCATTAATTTCCAAGGGACACCTCATCAGTGGTATTGGAAAAACTATGGGCATTACCATCGTATTTTCCAATGGTATTGGCCTCTTGGGACCCTTTATACCTTATCTTACAATTCATAAGTCGACCAGAATTATTACATTATTATTACATCCTTAATGATGCCATTAAACACCCGAAACTCAAAAACTATATTTTCACTATTCACGAAAATTCAACTTTCTCCGAAAAATCCCAAAATATATCCTTAACCAAATATCGATGATTTGATTTCAAAAATTAAATCCATTTTATGAAAAAAAAATTCTAAATATTTTTAATTTAATTTTTAAATAAAAACAATATTCACTGAAAATACAAATATTTCAGAAAAATCCCAAAAATTCACCTTAACCAAATATTGTTGCTCTGATTTCAAAAATAGCCTCCATTTTATGAAAATAATTTTCTTAATATGTTTAATTTAATTTTTAAATAAAAATCATGATTCCCTAGAAAAAACTAACACATAACCAATAATTTCCAAAATAGTTATTTACCTATTTTATTGAATCACATTATGTAATCAAGGTTCCTAGATTATATTAATACTTTCTTAAGTGAGGTTACATAATCCATTTGATCACATTACAAATAATAAGCGTAAAAACAATATTAATATTTTACTATTCATCAAAAATTATGTTCATCTTATTAGAGTCTAAATTTTTTATTGAACGTAACTGTAGAATACCATTTTTTGAAAATCATTACACATTATTAATTATTCAAGGTTTACATAAATATTTTTAAAATTTCATTTTTCTAAAATTCATCAATAATATTCAAACTATATTTATCCTAACATTTGAAAATTCACAAACTTCACCATAAGAAGAAATCACAATTTTTAATTAAATCAAAGGATTACACAAGGCAGTTACGGTCTCATTACATATCCCCTTATAACAACAGCATAGGACCTCAGAGTAATGTGTTCTAGGGTGATAGAATCTTGGGGAGGCTCAGCCAACGTTGCCCGATTAGTAATTTTTATCAGCTTAAAATTATCGCAAAGGAGATTCTGTTCGAGCTTCACACGATGAAGTTAGGCTTGTGTTTGGTCCAGATAAAAGCCCAAAGGTGCTACCTACATCCTGAGTTCTATCCGATGGGCTTCGATCGGCCCGAGACTACTGGATTGGGCCATAAAATCTTCTTTCTAAATTAATTAAGCAAGATAACATGTATTTATAGACAATAATCGAAATATTTAGTTTCCAATGGTCATATTGACCAATGGTCATACAACATTCGAAACCCAACGATCTTACATTAATTATAATAATTTTATTAAATTAAATAGTTTATTTGAATATAAAATAAAATAACACACAAAGATAGGAAACAAAATTTATTCAAAATTTCTGATCTTTACAATCTTCCCCCCTTAAGAAATTGCGTCCTCAGAATTTTAAAATTAGTCTTGGAAATTTCATTGAATGTCCCACATTAAAAAAGGAGTTAGTAAAACTATTACTTTAAAAGAAAAAAAGGGAAGTACAAAGGTCACCCGAGTTAACCCATACTAGGATTCCATGTTGGAAAACATTGATATGGAATAGAAAAATAAGGGTCATGTTCTGACAGATAGTGAAAGAAAACAAGATTAGGATAAAATTAACCACCAGAATATCACAAACCTAAGATGTGTTAAACGGTCTTTGATAACCCAGTAGGAAACATAAACCAACAACATTCTTGTTTTACGTTCCTTTTTGTAATTTTGTGGAATTCATTTACTACATCGAATAAAAACATAAGTAAATATACTTACCTTCAAGTAGAGTTTCATCCCTTAATATGTTTCCACCTAAACTAATCTTTTCTCCAAACAATGAGCAGTCAAAAAGACTTGGTCTCATCAAGAGCACAAGAATCATCTTCTAGAGAATCACATAATCCATAAAAGAATAACAATATTTTTCCTTTTTCTTTTGTCATCAACTAAAACTATAATGTTTATTACGAGATCATATAATCCCCAAAAAGGATAATCCTTTATAAAAATAAATATGACTATTAATCTCCAAAATTCAACAAAAGTACTGAAAGTTCCAAAAAGACCATTCAATACACAACAATCCTTAAAATTCTTCAGAATAATCCAAACTAAGATTGGAACCCAAAACTCAGAAGTATTTAATCACATAGTCATCCCCAATAAATCATAACATTTATCACCAAATAACATCGACTACTATTAACGTCTCATACTAAAGTATAATTATCCTATTCACATGTTCTCTATGATAGGTTCATCATTTTCCAGAAATAACCCAAATCACCATATGTCCACAATAAATACATAAATTCTTAAAAAACAAATTGACCATTCCTCCTCAATTTAAATCATGTAGCATTTTATTTCCCTGAGGAAAATATTACTTCGAAAGAGAAAACATCGTCCAAAATACCATTTATCATTTAATCACCAAATCATTTTCCTATACAAAGGATATCCATTTGATAAAAAAAGTTTCCAAAATCAACATATTCTTGATCCATAAAAATAGAAGGTGAATTAGTCGGTCTGAAGGTTATAACAACAAACTCATAATGCCTATATCATGATTGGAAGACAGTTTTTTGAATATCATTATTCTTCACCCTCAATTGATTATGACCAAACAAAGATCAATATTAATGAAGAATTGAGTCCCACGAAATTGGTCAAATAAGTAATCAATTATTTGAAGAGAGTATTTGTTCTTCATTGTTATCTCATTTAGTTCTCTATAATCAATTCATAGCTACATCAATCCGTCCTTCTTCTTCATAATGAGAACCGGTGCTCTCCAAGGAGAAACACTTGGTCGGATAAACCCATTCTCCAAAAGATCTTAGAGTTGTTTCATTAACTCCTCTAGCTCCTCATTTTCTTTCATATAGGGGGTCATTGACATTGGATGAGATCTAGGTACGAATAAAATGGAGAACTCTACCTCTATTTCTGGGGGTGGTCTGGGTAACTCCTCATGAAATAGTCAATGTAATCCTAGAATATAGGGACATTTTCTAAAAGAATAAATCCATCCTGAGAAACTTATTTTATTTATGAATTTTCTAATTGAAAAAGATTTTATGTCTTAAAACATCATTCTTAGACAATTACATTTTTCAATAATTTATTTTTAATAATTCACAAAAAGCTTGAAATTAACCAAACATATACCCCGAGATTATTGTAACCAAGAGTGAAACAAGGCCCATTGTCGTGTACCAGTTCCTATTTGAGTCTAGCTCAAAGCAGTGTTTCCATGTTTTACCCCTATGTACATCTGTGCCAGAGCCACCTCTACCTACTTGTATCCAGACAGGGAGGTATTTTCTTGATAAACCACATACTCAATACTCACCAAAATACCAGGAATATTTCCTATATTTAAACTTTTCAATAGGTTTCTTCCTAATATTTTCATATCCTAATTTCCATAAATAACTAAACTATCCTTTGATACCAACTATAGAATCCTGCATTTTTAATACATAACTTTTCATTACATTTTACATATAGAGGATCCTTAAAGTCTAGTGTCTTTGAAATCCGGAACATAATACTTGAAAAAAACATAAAAAATTCTTCTTAAACACTTTAAAGGATTATTCATTGTTCATCCTAAGTTCATTAAAACATCTCATAACCTAGGAGAATACATAAAAGGAAAGGGTGAGGAGAAGGCCCAGTAAGGGAAACAAGAGAAACATTTTACATGTGAACTTGAGATACATCAATAAAGTCATGATAAATAACTTTACGGCATGAGAAAGAGATCATGAGGAATATCATAATATAAATAAAGTTTTTCATAACTTGAATATGTGGATAAAAAATTTAACATAGAAAATAATTTCTATATCACCAAGGTATATCCCCAAGCTGTCAGAAAAAAAATTACCAAGGTTATTCACCAATGTATCATTAAAATGGTCATCTCTATAGATTAAGTATTTACCCAATGCATTGGAGCGCTTTTAAGGCGCACCCTTAATTTTTATTTATTATCATGTGAGGCACATGTATCTTCATCAATAATTTCATATACAACCCATATAGAATAAAAGAAATGGGTTTCATTTCATAGTCATAACATTTTAAAAACTACATTAAAGACATCATCTTTATGTCACTTTAAACCCACAGAAAAGAAAAGATTGTATCATGTATATAAATCACAGAATTTAAAATGTAAATTTTTGATATATATGTGAATACCCATGTAGAATAAAGAGTTTTGAGTATTAACTACATAGAATAAAAGAATTTGAGAAAAAGAGAGAGACATTTTGAGACGAAAATTCGGCAGCATAACGACTATGTTGCAGGGTTTTAGAAAACATTGAAAAGAGAGGGGACATGGGTCACCCACTCATAAATGATACCTAAAATAGTAGAGGGAAATAATATAATGGATATAAGAACATGGTAATGAAATTTGAAGTACATACCATATGAAATGAAAAAACATGAAAGGAAGATAAAAAAGGATTTCTCTTATGAAGAATTCAGCAGCCTAACGACATCACTTAAAACATAAAAAAATGAATTGATGTGATTAAGTAGGGTATCTCATCATATAAAAATACAATTACAGTAGGACGAATATAGATATCATATCCCAAAATGGAAAAAAGGAACATGAAATACTTGACATGAAAGTATAACTTTGAAAATGGGAAGAGTGAATGAATCCATTACAAAAATTCAGCAACCTAACGACGCCACTTAAACATTCATAAAATGAAATGATGAGAGAAAGAGGGGGTCTATAAAAATATTAACATGAAATGTAATGTAATATTAACAGAAAATAACACCCCCAACATAAGAAAATGTGGCTTACAAAAATCACATAAACAAGAGTGCTTGAAAAGAAAGTGAGAGGTATGATCCCTTTCCTTAAAATGTAACTTTTAAAACATGATTGTCTGGACCTTGAGGGCTTGGGGGCACCTTTGGAGGACTCATTGGGAGGTAATGAGACCGGAGCGTCATTTATGGAGAGTTGGGAGTGAATTTAATTAGGGAAAGGCTAGGTATTTATAGGAGAAGTGAGGGGACAAAGTATTAATTTCCAAGGGACACCTCATCGATGGTATTGGAAAAAACATGGGCTTTCTCATGGTATTTGCTTATGGTATGGGCCACTTGGGACACCTCATAACATATCATACTATTCATAATTCTATTAGAATTATTTCATAATTATTACATCCTTAATGATGTCATTAAACACCCGAAACTCAAAAACTGTATTTTCACTATTCACCAAAAATTCAACTTTCCCATAAATGTCCCAAAATTTATCATTAAGCAAATATCGATTCTATGATTTCAAAAATGAACTCCATTTTATGAAAATAATTTTCTAAATATTTTTAATTTAATTTGTAAATAAAAACACTATTCACTGAATATTCAATTGTTTCAAAAAAATCCTAAAAATTCACCTTAACAAAATATATGTACTCTGATTTCAAAAATGAACTCCATTTTAGGAAAATAAGTTTCTAAATATATTTAATTTAATTTTTAAATAAATAACCATATTCCCCCCAAAAAACTAATACATAACAAATTATTTCTGAAATAGTTATTTACCTGTTTTATTGAATCACATTACCTAATCAAGGTACCTAGATTATATTAATACTTTCCTAAGTGAGGTTACTTAATCCATTTGATCACATTACTAATCATAAGCATAAAATCACTATTCATAATTTACTATTAATCAAAAATTAAGTTGATCTTATTAGACTATAAATTTCTTAATTAACATAACTGTAGAAGACCATTTTTTGAAAATAATTACAAATTATTAATTATTCAAGGTTTACATAAATATTTTTAAAATATCCTTTTTCTAAAATTCATCAATAATATGCATAAAATATTTTTCCAAACATTTGAAATTTAAAAAACTTCACCATAAGAAGAAATAACAATTTTTATTTAAATCAAAGGATTACACAAGGCAGTTATGGTCTAGTAACATAGCCCCTTATAACACCAGCATAGGACCTAGAAGTAAGGTGTGCTTGGGTGATATAATCTTGGGGCGTCCAACCAACATTTCCCGAGTAGTGATTTATATCAGGTTGAACTTCTCGCAAAGGAGATTATGTTCCATCTTCACAAAATGAAGTTAGGCTTGGTTTTGGTTCAGAGCTAATCCCAAAGGTGCTAGCTCTTCCCCAAGTTCCGTTAGATGGGCTTCGATCGGCTTGAGACTACTGGATGGGGCCATCGAATCAACTGTCTATATTAACTAAGAAATATTACTTGTATTTATAGACAATAATCATAACATTTAGTTTCCAATGGTCATATTGACCAATGGTCATATAACAGTCGAAACCCAATTGTTTTATTTTAATTATACTCATTATATTAAATAAAAAAATTTTGTTGATTATAAAATAAAATAACACACAAAGTTAGGAAATAAAATTTATTCAAAATATTAAGTTGTTACAATATTCCCCCATTGTAAAATTTCATACACAAAATTTTAAAATTGGGCTTGGAAATTTAATTGAAAGTCCCACATCAGAAAAAGAGTTAATAAAACTATTACCTTAAAAGAAAGAAAGGGAAGTACAAAGGTCACCCGAGTTAACCCATACTAGGATTCCATGTTGGAAAACATGGATATAGAAGAGAAAAAAGGGTCATGTTTTGATGGAGAGTGATTAAGAACATGATTCGGAGAAAATTAACCACAAGAAGATCACAAAATTAAGATGTGTTAAATGGTCTTTGATTACCCAGTAGGAAACGTAATCCAAAAACGTTTTTGTTTTATGTTCCTTTTCATAATTTTGAGGAAATCATTTACTACATATAATAGAAACATATTGAAATATACTTACTTCAAGTAGAGTTTCATCCCATTTATGTGTTTCCACCAAGACAAATCTTTTCTCCAAACAATGAGCATTCAAAAAGACTTGGTCTCATCAAGAGCACAGGAATCATGTTCTTGAGAATCGCATAATCCAAAAAATAATAAATATATTTTTTCCTTTGTATGTAGTCATAAAATACAACTATAATGGTTAGTATGAGATCATATAATCCCCAAAAAATACAATCCTTTATAAAAAGAAATATGAATATTAATCTCCAAAATTCAAAAAAAGTACCCAAAGTTCCAGAAAGACCATTCAATACACAACCATCCTTAAAATTATTCAGAATAACCCAAACCAAGATTGGAAACCAAAACTCAGAAGGATTTAATCACATAGTCTTCCCCAATAAATCTTAACATTTATCTCCAAATAACATCGACTACTATTAAAGTCTCATACTAAAGTGTAATTAACCTATTCACATATTCTCTATGCTAGGTTCATCATTTTCCAGAAATAACCCAAATCACCATATGTTCACAATAAATACATACATTATTAAAAAAAATTCAACCATTCCTCCTCAATTTAAATCTTGAATTATTTTATTTCCATTAGGCAAATAGTACTCCGAAAGAGAAAAAATCGTCTAGAATAACCTTTATCATTTAATAATCAAATCATTTTCCTATACAAAGGATATCCATTTGATAAAACATAAGCTTACAAAATCAACATATTCTTGATCCATAAAAATATAAGATTCATTAGTCAATCCAAAGGTAATTACAATGGGCTCATAATTCCCATATCATGATTAGAAGGAAGTTTTTGGAATATCATCATTCTTCCCCCTCAATTGATGATTACCAGAATGAAGACCAATTGTAAATGAGAATTGAGTCCCAAGAAGTTGGTCAAATAAGTTATAAATTCTTGGAAGATAGTTTTTATTCTTCACCGTTATCTCATTCAGTTCTCTATAATCAATGCATAGCTGCATCGATCCATCTTTCTTCTTCACAAATATAACTTCTACTCCCCAAGGAGACTCTCTCAGTCAGATAAACCTATTCTCTAAAAGATCTCATATTTGTTTATTTAATTCCTCTATATCCACATTTTCTATCCTATAGGGGGTCTTTGACCTCGGATGAGATCCAGGTATGAGTTCAATGGAGAACTCTACCTCTCTTTCTGGGGGAGGTCCATGTAACTCCTCAGAAAATACTTCAACGTATTCCTAGATGATGGGGACATTTTTTAAAAGAATAAACCGTTCATGAGAAACTAATTTTATTTACAAATATTTTAACTAAATTATATTTTATGAATTAAAACATCATGCTTAGACAATTACATGTTTCTATTATTCCTTCATAATGATTCATAAAAAGCATGCGATTAACTAAACATATCCCCCGATAGTGTCGTAACTAAGAGTGCAGTAAGGCCTTTTGTCATGTACTAGTTCCCATTCGAGTCTAGCTCAAAGCGGTGTTTTTGGGTTTTAACCCTATGTACATCTGTGCCAGATCCACCTCTACCTGCTCGTATCCAGACAAATATGTATTTGTTTGATAAACCACTTACTCAATACTAACCAAAATACCAGGAAGATTTAATAATTTTAAACTTTTCTATAGGTTTCTTCATAATGTTTTCATATCCCAATTTACAAACATAACTAAACTATACTTTGATACCAACTATAGCATCCCACCTTTTTAGTATATAACTTTTCACTAAATTTTACGTATAGTGGATCTTTAAAGACTAGTGTCTTGGAAATCAGGAACATAATACATAAAAACAACATAAAAAATTATTCTTAAACAATTTAAATGATACTTCATAGTTCATCCTAAGTTGATTACAACATCTCATAACTTGGGAGAATAAATCAATGCAAAGGGTGAGAAGAAGCCCCAGTAAGGGAAACAAGAGAAACATTTTACATGTAAACTTGAGATACATCAATAAAGTCTTGATAATTAAATTTAAGGCATGAGAAATAGATCATGAGGCATATCATAATAAAAATAACGTGTTTCACAACATGAATATGTGGCTACAACATTTAACTTAGACAATCATTTCCGTATCACCATGGTCTATCCCGAAGGTGTCATAAAAATTACCAAGGTTATTTACCAAGGTATCATTAAAATAGACATCTCTAGAGATTAAGTCTTACCCAATGCATTGGAGCGCTGTCAGGGAGCACCCTTAACTTTTCTTTATTATAATGTGAGACACCTATATCATCATCAATCATTTAATAAACAACTGATATAGAATAAAAGAAATGGGTTTCATTTTATAGACTTAACATTTTAAAAACTTCTTTAAAGACGTGATCTTTATGTCACTTTAAACCCATAGAAAAGGAAAGCATGTATCATGTATGTAAATTCCAGAATTTAAAATATAAAAATTATATATATATATATATATGTGAATACCCATGTAGAATATATATTTATGATTATTCACTTCCTAAAATAAAATAATTTGTGAAAAAGAGAGAGACATTTTGAGACGAAAATTCTGCAGCATAATGGCTATATTGTAGGGTTTTATAAAACATTGAAAAGAGAGGGGACATGGGTCAACCACTCATAAATGATCCAAATATAGTAGAGGGAAAAAATATAAAGGATATAATAACATGTTAATGAAATTTTAAGGACATACCATATGAAATGAAAAACATGAAAGCTAGATAAAGATAATATTTTTTCTTATGAAGAATTCGGCAGCCTAACGACGTCACTTAAATGATAAAAAAATGAATTGATGAGATTAAATAGGGTCTCTCATCATGTTAACATAAAAGGGAAGTATGATGAATATATAGATAATAACCCAACATGGAAAAAAGGAACTTGAAATACATGACATGAAGGTAGAACTTTGAAAATGGGAAGAGTGAAAGAATCCCTTACAAAAATTCCACAGCCTAACGACTCCACTTAAACATTCATAAAATGAAATGATGAGAGACAAAGGGGTATCTAATCATATAAACATGAAAATTAAATTAATATGAATACAAAATAACACCCCCAACATAAGAACATGGGGCTTAAAAGAAATGACAAAAACAAGAGTACTTGAAAAGAAAGTGAGAGGTAGGATCCCTAACCATAAAACATAAGTCTTAAAACTCGATGGTCGGGACATTGAGGGATTGTGGGTACCTTGGGAGTAATCCTTACGAGGTAAAGAGACCATATATTTGTTGAGGGAGAGTTTTGAGTAAAATAAATGAGAGAAAGGCTTGGTATTTATTGAAGAAGTGAGGGGACAAAGTATTAATTTCCAAGGGACACCTCATCGGTGGTATTGGAAAAACCATTGGCTTGACCATGGTATTTTCTCACGGTATTGGCCACTTGGGTCCCATAATACATAATCTTACTATTGATAAGTCTGCCAGAATTATTTCGTAAATATTACATCATTAATGATGTCATTAAACACCCGAAACTAAATAACTGTATTTTAACTATTCATTGAAAATTCAACTTTCTTAGAAAATCCCAAAATTTAACCTTAACCAAATATCGATTCTCTGATTTCAAAAATGAACTCAATTTTATGAAAATAAATTTCTAAATACATTTAATCTAATATTTATATAAAAATACTATTCAATGAAAATTCAACTGTTTCAGAAAAATCACAAAAAAAATTAGCCTAACAAAATATCGGTACTCTGATTTCAAAAATGAACTCCTTTTTATTAAAATAATTTCCTCAATATTTTTAATTTAATTTTTAAATAAAGAACTATTCACCCAAAAGATATAATACTTAACCAATAATTTCTGAAATAGTTATTTACCTATTTTATTGAATCACATTACTTAATCAAGGTGCCTATATTATTTTAATACTTTCTTAAATGAGGTTACGTAATCCATTTGATCACATTACTAATCATAACCGTAAGATAACTATTCATCAAAAATTAAGTTTATCATATTAGACTCTAAATTTCTTACTGAACGTAACTATAGAAGACCATTTTTTGGAAAATCATTACACATTATTAATTACTCACGGTTTTCATAAATATTTTTAAAATATCGTTTGTCTAAAATTCAACAATAATATTCATACTATATTTATCCAAACATTTGAACATTAACAAACATCACCATAATAATAAATCAAAATTTTTATTTAAATCAAAGGATTACATAAGGCAGTTGTGGTCTCGTTACATATCCCCTTATAACACCGGCATAGGACCTAAGAGTAAGGTGTTCTAGTGTGATAGAATCTTGGGGCGGCTCGGCCAACATTACCAGAGTAATGATTTCTATCAACATTAATGTCTCACGAAGGAGATTCCGTTCCAGCTTCACATGATGATGTTTGGCTTGGGTTTGGTCCAAAGCAAAGCCCAAAGGTGCTACCTCCTTCCCAAGTTCTGTCAGATGGCGTTCGATTGGTCTGAGACTTCTATATGGGGCCATCGAATCTTCTTTCTATATTAATTAAGAAAGATTACATGTATTTATAGACAATAATATCAAAATTTAGTTTCCAATGGTCATATTGACCAATGGTCATATCACAGTTGAAACCCAACAGTCTTATTTTAATTATACTGATTTTATTAAATTAAATAGTTTGGTTGATTATAAAATAAAATAACACACAAAGTTAGGAAATAAAATTTATTCAAAATTTTGAGTCGTTACAATATTCCCCCCAGAAGAAATTGTGTCCTCGCAATTTTAGAATTGGGCTTGGAAATTTCGTTAAAAGTCCCACATCGGGAAAGGAGTCGTTAAAAATATTAATTTAAAAGAAAGAAAAGGAAGTACAAAAGTCACCTGAGTTAATCCATACTAGGATTCCATGTTGTAAAACATTGATATGGAAGAGAAAACAGAGGGTCAACTTCTGGTGGTGAGTGATAGAAAAAATGATTAAGAGAAAACTAACCAACAGAAGATCACAAACATAAAATGTGTTAAATGGTCTTTGATTACCCAGTAGGAAACGCAAAACAACAATATTCTTCTTTTACATTCCTTTTCATAATTTTGAGTAATTTGTTTACTACATAGAATAAAAACAAAAGGAAATATACTTACCTTCATGTATAGTTTCATTCCTTAAAATATTTCCACCAATACTTATCTTTTCTCCAAACAATGAGCATTCAAAAAAATTTGGTCTCATCAAGAGCACAAGAATCATATTCCAGAGAATCACACAATCCAAAAAAGAATAGCTATATTTTTCCCTTGTCTTTAGTCATCAACTAAAAATATAATGGTTAGTATGAGATCATATAATCTCTAAAAAGTATAATCCATTATAAAAAGAATTATGACTATTAATCTCAAAAATTCAACAAAAATACCCAAAGTTACAGAAAGACCATTCAATACACAAAAATCCTTAAAATTCATCAGAATAATCCAAATTATGATTGGAACCCAATACTCATAAGGATTTAATCACATAGTCTTCCCTAATAAATCTTAAAATTTATCTACAAATAACATCGACTACTATTAGAGTCTCATACTATAGTGTAATTAACCTATTCACATATTCCCTATGTTAGGTTCATCATTTTCTAGAAATAACCCAAATCACCATATATCCACAATAAATACATAAATTATTACAAAAAAATTCAACCATTCCTCATAAATTTAAATCCTATAGTATTTGATTTCTCTTAGGAAAATAGTACTCCAAAATAGAAAACATCATCCAAAGTAACCTTTATCATTTATTCACCAAATCATTTTCCTATACAAAGGATATCCATTTGATAAAACATAAGTTTCCAAAATCAAATTATTCTTGATCCATAAAAATAGAAGGTTCATTCTTCGGTCCGAAGCGCATAACAACAAACTCATAATGCCCATATCTTGATTGGAAGGCAGTTTTTGGAATATCATAATTATTCACCCTCAATTGATGATAACCTGAACGAAGATCAATTTTATAGAAGAATTGAGTCCCATGAAGTTTGTCAAAGAAGTCATCAATTCTTGGAAGAGATTATTTGTTCTTCACTATTATATAATTTAGTTCTCTATAATCAATACATAGCTGCATCAATCTATCCTTCTCCTTCACAAGAAGAACTTGTGCTCCCCAAGGAGACACACTTTGTTGGATAAACCCCTTCTCCAAAAGATTATGGATTTTTTTCTTTAATTCTTCTAGATCCACATTTCCATCCTATAGGGGGCCTTTGACATTGGATGAAATCCAGGTACGAGTTCAATGGAGAACTCTACCTCTCTTTCTGGGGGAGGTCCAAGTAACTCCTCAAGAAATACATCAATGTATTCCTAGATGATGGGGAAATTTTCTATAAAAATAAATCATTTATGAGAAACTTATTTTATTTACTAACCTTTTTACAAAAAAGGATTTTATGACTTATAATATCATGTTTAGACAATTATGTTTTTCTATAATTCCTTCATAGTGATTCATAAAAATATTGCGATTTACAGAACATATCCCCCAGGAGTGTCGTAACCAAGAGGGCAGCAAGGCTCGTTGTCGTGTACCAGTTCCCGTTTGAGTATAGCTCAATGTGGTGTTTTCATGTTTTACCCCTATTTACATCTGTGCCCGAGCCACTTCTACCTTCTCATATACAGACATGGATGTATATTCTTGATAAACCACTCATTCAATAGTCATCAAAATACCAGGATGATTTCCTAAATTTATACTTTTCTATATGGTTCATCATAAAGTTTTGATATCCATCCATCCAAGATAAATTTTTTATTCAAAAAAAATGGAAACACACCAGATCAAGGGCATTCCCTTGCTATGGAGGTCTGAAATAATGTAAGACAGGGGCATCACCTCTAATTAAGTTCACCGCCTCAGGTTTCAGGTTGCAAATAGGAATGAGGCAAGTGTGCCCGGTAGTCTGCTCAGCCAAGGAGGCCAGATGATCAGCTACTTTGTTGCCCTCCCGCCTTGTATGGGAAACATGAATGGAGTCCCGAATCAATGATCTGCATTTCCTAACTTGATATGAAATGGACCAATGGTAGTCTCCCTTTCCCCTCAGAGCATCATGAAGAATGAGAGAGTCGGTCTTGGCCTGAGTTATCACCACACCTTTATGGAAGCAGAGCAGTAGGCCCGTGAGCAAAGCCTAGGTCTCCGCCATGAGAGGGTTATCCATACCAAAACAAGATGAAAAAGCTAGAACAACATCACCTTGGGTGTCCCTAACCACACCCCCTCCACTCATTCTACCAGCCACACATGACCCGTCAGTATTGAGTTTGAGACCAGAACTACGTGGCTTCTAGGAAACCCACCTTCCCCGCACCTCTTCTGAAGCAGTCATAGGATGGGGGATATTAATCTGCAGCCTACCAAACGAAGGAGCATCCCGCCACTCCTTGTGAAGAGAAGACCAGTCCAGTAGCAAGAATATCATCCTTTCTAAAATGGATCGAGTCGAAGAGACCTCAACTTCGAAGCAGGCCTGGTTTCTGGCCTGCCATAAACACCAGCACCCTGCACTCAGAATCGCCGTCCGAGCCGTACGCTCCTTCTCCATCCTGAGAGACCCTTGAAACCAGCCCTCCAGGAACGAGAAGACATCCCATTGTTGAGGGTAAGAAAAACCAGAACCACCGAAACATTTCCACAACTCTGCTGCCCAGTCCCCTTCAAAAAACAGATGAATCACGCTCTCCACCTTCTTATTCCTGCAACAGTGGCATGCAGATGCTAGGTTTGTGCCCATGTTTTTAACACGATATTCCGTGGCCATTGCTTTCCTTCTGATACGCCAAAGAAGAAAGTTTAATTTAGTCAAGATGAGATTGCACCACAGCACGCCATTCCATTCTTCCTGGTGGTTCTGCTCAGAAACCAGCCTTCGATACTCTCTGTTGGAAAAGAATCCAGAAGTCGAGGGAGAGAAAACACAGATATCCGGACTTGTGTTTAACTCGATGGACGCCAGAAGGTCTTGCTGATAAGCATTCAGCACAGCCTCTGTAAACATGGGAAACAACATCGCCTCTTTTATTGTAATCAAAGGAGCAGGACACCCCGGGAAAACAAGAGAGTTACCAGCCCAGTTCTTGTGCCAAAAAGAAAGGTCCCCTGAACCAACAATCCATCTGGCATGCGGGAGCAGAAACTGAATCAGGGGGAAAACCTTCCCCCACAGAGGAGATCTGTATCCATGCCTTTCATCTTTCCGAACCCCCCCAGTCCGTGACATGGTTCTTTCCCAAGGTGTTCGTTCCTCCAGAACATCCCAGGAAAGCTTTTCATGTATACAGTTAATCGAGCTGCGAAGGCTCCTGACACCAACTCCCCCTTCTAACACCGGCCTTTCCATTTTATCCCAAGAGACCCGGTGCCTCTTGCCTTCGGCTTTTGCATCCCAAACGATGTTACATAGGATCCTGTCAATAGTTTTGATCACACCTTGAGGCACATTGGAAGCATCCACCGCGTGCATGGGGATGGAAGACAGAATGCTATTAACTAAAGTAATATGGCTTCCAAACGACAGGAATTTGTTGTTCCAGTTCAGCACTCGGTTAGTTATCTTACACACAATTGGATCAAAGTCATGTACCCGGAGTCTCCCCGAGGAAATTGGTGTGCCCAAGTACTCCAGAGGCAGATCCCCATGCTGTATGTTCAGCCGTCTACACAATGAGGCCACCCGGCTAGCAGTGCTCTGTTTTGGAAGAAAGAAACTGCTCTTGGTGGAGCTGATGATCTGGACACTCTTGTGGCAATAAGTTAGAAGGATGTGCATAATACCTCGAACCGACTTCTTCCCACCGTTGATGAATATGATAGTATCATCCGCGAACATCAGATGAGAAACCGAGGGTACATTCATCCTCCTCTTAAAAGGATTAAGAATCCCTTGATTTAGATCACTTTGAATGATCCTGCTTAGAGTGTCTTGAGCCAGGATGAAGATGCTGGGAGATAGGGGATCTCCTTGCCTAAGGCCTCTAGTTGCCTTGAAGAAGCCATGCACCTTGCCCATAAGAGCCACTGCCATCCATGGGGAACTGAAACTTCGGAATAAGAGATCCACCACCTTATCTGAATGGCCAATGCTTGAGAGAACTCTATTAATGAAGATCCATTCAATTATGTCAAAAGCCTTGTTCATATCCACTTTGATTGCCAAGTTTGAGCCGTGGGTCCTAATATTAATATCCCTTAGCATCTCCTGAGCTGTCGCTATCGCACCTTGAATGGATCGCCCTTTCACAAACCCATGTTGTTCCAAACAAATCCAGGCCGGAAGAAACATGGTTAATCTCTGGTTAATGACTATCACCAAGATTTTATAGGGGAAGTTACATAAGCTCACTGGCCTATAGTGAGACAGAGAAGAAGGGTTGTTAATTTTTGGTATGAGAACCATAGTTGTTGCACTATCCACCCTTGGAATCCCACCTTTTTAATACATAACTTTTCATTACATTTTACATACAGAGGATCTTTAAAGTCAAGTGTCTTGGAAATCAGGAACATAATTCATGAAGACAAAATAAAACATTATTCTTAAACAATTTGATGTAATATTAATTGTTCACACTAAGTTCATTACAACATCTCATAACTTGGGAGAAAACATCAAATGAAAGGGTGAGCATAAGGCCCTGTAAGGGAAACAAGAGAAACATTTTACATGTGAACTTGAGATACATCAATAAAGTCATGATAAATAACTTTAAGGCATGAGAAATCATTCATGAGGAATATAATAATAAAAATAATGTGTTTAATTACTTGAATATATGGACACAAAATTTAACTTAGAAAATAATTTTTGTATCACTAAGGTCCATCCCCAAGGTGTCATAAAAAAATTACCAAGGTTATTTTCTAAGGTATCGTTAAAATGGTCATCTCTAGAGATTAAGTCTTTACCCAAAGCATTGGAGTGCTATCAGGTTTCACCATTAATTTGTCTTTATTATAATGTGAGCCAAATATATGATCATAAATAATTTCATAAAAACCCCATATTGCAAAAAATAAATGGGTTTCATTTCATAGTCATACAATTTTAAAAACTTCTTTAATGATGTGATCTTTATGTCACTTTAAACCCACAGAAAAGGAATGAGGGACTCATGTATGTAAATACCAGAATTTAAAATATAAAATTTTGATATATATGTGAATAAGCCTACATAATAAAGAGTTTTGTGTATTCACTTAATAAAATAAAATAATTTGAGAAAACATGAGAGATATTTTGAGACGAACTTTCGGCAGCATAACGCCAATGTTGCAGGGTTTTAGAAAACATTGAAAAGAGAGGGTACATGGGTCACCCACTCATAAATGATCCATAAAATAGTATAGTGATATATTATATAGGATATAATAACATGGAGATGAAATTTTAAGGACATTCCATTTGAAATGAAAAACCTGAAAGGAAGATAAAAATAAGATTTCTCTTATGAAGAATTCAACATCATAACGACGTCACTTAAAACATAAAAAAAAAGAATTGATGTGATTAAATATGGTCCCTAATCATGTGAACATAAAAGTACAGTAGGATGAATATAAATATCATACCCAAACATGGAAAAAATGAACTTGAAATACTTGACATGAAATCAGAACAATGAAAATCGGAAGAGTGAAAGAATCCCTAACAAAACTTCAGCAGCCTAACGACGCCACTAAAACATTCATAAAATGAAATTATAAGAGAAATAGGGGGCCTCCCATCATGTGAAAATTAAAATTAAAGAAATATAAATATAAAAGAACACACCCAACAAAATAACATGGGGCTTAAAAGAAATGACATAAACGAGAGTACTTGAAAAGAAAGTGAGAGGTAGGATCCCTTACCTAAAAATGTAACTCTTAAAACTAGAAGGTTGGGACCATGAAGGATTTGGGGAACCTTGGGAGGACTCCTTGGGAGGTAATGAGACCAGAGATTCGTTGAGGGAGAGTTTGGAGTGAAATGGATGAGGGAAAGTCTTGGTATTTTTAAGAGAATTGAGGGGACAAAGCATTAATTTCCAAGGGACACCTCTTTGGTGGTATTGGAAAAACCATGGGCTTGCCCATGGTATTTTCCCATGGTATTGGACACTTTGGTACACCTCATACCTTATCTTAATATTCATAAGTCGACCAGAATTATTGCATAATTATTACATCCTTAATGATGTCATTAAACACACGAAACTCAAAAACTGTATTTTCACTATTCACTAAAAATTCAACTTTCTCAGAAAAATCCCAATATTTAACCTTTACCAAATATCGATGCTCTGTTTTAAAAAATTAACTCCATTTTATGAAAATAATTTTCTAAATATTTTTAATTTAATTTTTAAATGAAAACACTATTCACTAAAAATTCAACTCTTTCAGAAAAATCCCAAAAATTAACCTTTACCTAATATTGGTGCCCTGATTTCAAAAATGAACTCCATTTTATGAAAATAATTTTCTAAATATTTTTAATTTAATTTTTAAACAAAAACTCTATTCACTCGAAAAAAATACTTAACCAATAATTTCTGACATAGTTATTTACCTATTTTATTGAATCACATTACTTAATCAAGGTGCCTAGTTTAAATTAATAATTTATTAAGTGAGGTTACTTAATCCATTTGATCACATTACCAATCATAAGCGTAAAATCACCATTCATAATTTACTATTCATAAAAAAATATGTTTATCTTATTAGACTCTAAATTTCTTACTCAACGTAACTATAAAAGACCATTTTTTGAATATCATTACACATTATTAATTATTTAAGGTTTATATAAATATTTTTAAAATATCATTTTTCTAAAACTAATCAGCAATATATATGATATATTTATCCGAACATTTTAAAATTCACAATGTTCACCATAAGATGAAATTACAATTTTTATTTAAATCAAAGGATTACACAAGGCAGTTACGGCCTCGTTACATTTCCCCTTATAACTCCATCATAGGAACTATGAGTAATGTGTTCTAGGGTGATAGAATCTTGTGGAGGATCAGCCATCATTTCCGGAGTAGTGATTTCTATCATCTTGAACT
Organism: Viscum album; assembly: GCA_963277665.1. Lineage (NCBI taxonomy): Eukaryota > Viridiplantae > Streptophyta > Magnoliopsida > Santalales > Viscaceae > Viscum > Viscum album. The sequence goes on along the minus strand of OY728153.1, from coordinate 1,772,900,645 downwards.
TCTCGTGAATTCGATTCCATTATAGCTTCATACGATGAAGTTAGGCTTGGTTTTAGTCCAGAGAAAAGACCAAAGGTACTACCTCCTTCCTAAGATCTGTCAGATGGGCTGCGATCGGCTCGAGACTACTAGATGGGGCCATCAAATCATCTTTTTATATTAATTAAATAGGATTACATGTATTTGTAGACAATAATCGCAACATTTAGTTTCCAACCTCCATATTGACCAATGGTCTTATAACAGTCGAAACCCAACTGTATTATTTTCATTATACTCATTTTATTATTTTAAATAGTTTTGTAGAGTATAAAATAAAATAACACACAAAGTTAGGAATCAAAATTTATTTAAAATTTCAGGTCATTACAAGAACACTCCCTCTGGGACATATATTCTACCAAATTTTCCTTTTTAGAAACTTTAAATCTCCTGATATCTTGATTAGATACATCAATGTGGAACCTCGTGATTGATGGGAATTCATGAGAACATCACGAGGATGATCTTTTATTATCAAGATATTCAGGTTTACTTGATATTATGAAAAGGATAGGTATCATGAGTGATTCATATAACTAGGGATCATTGAAATTTCGTGCACATCATGAATTAAAGGAAACTAAACAACAAATTCTATGAGATTCCCCAACATATATCAAGGTATCACTAATAGAGGGTGGGGTGAATGAGTGATATCTTTTTCTTTTTTCTTTCCTATGTTTTGAAACAAAATTCACCTCCTATTAAAGATTTATCACCTTTCTAAAAAAACACACACCCATAAGAATACAAGAATTTACAATTTTCACAACTCAATAATAGTAGTTACATCTTTTCTATGGTTTGGAAACAATCCAATACCACACAATCTACTAGGAAAAAAATCATTTGTTGTGGAATAAAATGAGTCTGATATTTTTTGACACTCGTTTAGCACTTTGTTCAATACAATAATGCATGTGATTTAATTTTTATTAAAATTTGTAATAAAATTTGTGCAATATACATGTTATTGTGGTTCTTGATCAAATTTCTAAAATAATATATTTAAAACAATTCATTAATTTCTTACCCTCCAGTAAGAAAGAACTAATTTTGGACTTTGTATTGACATATAGACTGATTTCCTCGTCTAATTTCCTTGTCCAATTAATCAATAAAGAAAATATAATTATATCATAATATCACTAAAACAATTCTGAACTTCTTATGTATGATTATGGAAATCACAATATGATTTCTCAGTCTAGTCTAGAAACCCTAATTAGGATATTTTCTCTTCTAATTTCTTCTTCTATAGGAAAACATTCTTCAGTAAAGCATGATCTAGAAGCTTTTTCCCTTTATAATTATCCAGTGCTCAACCTTCTATCTTAAATATTACATCCATTTCATAAAGTTATATGTACTTTCACTATTTATCGATGACCCAATAATGGTTTAGGTGGGATTATGAAAAACATTTATGGTCAACCAAATTTCATGAAATATAAATTCCCCTTTAATTTCAAGTGCATCATGGCTTGTTCATCACTTCTCAACTTTTATAGAAACTTCTCTATTCTTCTCAAAAATTCATCTCTCCTTATAATTTAATTAAAAACCTAACAATGATTCTAATTCTCCATTCCAATTTTCTCATTACAATGAAGAAAACATATTTTTTTGTTATGTTGTTCTTCACTAATTGAAAATCAAACATATGTCTTCTCATTACTATTATTGAATCCAACTACTCATTCTAATTTCATAATTATGATGCCAGAAGAAACTTCTTCACCATGTTACACTTCACCAAATGAAAAATATGAAAACCATTATTCAAACCACTTCAACCACTTCTCTAATTAATCTTAAAACACTTAGACCAACATCAACAAATTCTCCTTTTCTTCTTTTCCAAGATCATTGATCTTGTGTTTGATGATGTTTATCAATGTCAACTCTAGTATGATAGTTTTGAACCACTTCTTTTAAAGACTTTTTAAAAATATCTGATATGTTATTTTCATTCTTGACCAACATGATAAGAAAAAAATCAATTCTTACTTTTCACTTGACCCAATTATAATCAAACAATAATTCATCTTGATGGAAATGGTTTACTACATTGTGGACCAGTCTCTTTCTTTTTTTAAAGTATCAGTCTCAAAATCTTCCAACTAATTTTTTTTAATTGATCCCAATATATTAAAACACAAACAATACTTCCTTTGATGTTTGGTGTCACACCACATTTGATGTACTAGTATTAACAGTTTCACCTATAACAGCTTCTCTTAATTTTTGAATATGATTCACACCAACTTCATTCTTTGAAGATATAAATATTTTGTCTTATTGGTTTTAATGAAAAAATAGAATATTCATCTTCTTAAATTTCAAAAAAAAATCCTTTCCAGCCACAAAAAAATTAGGCATCTGTTGATTTCACACAGATGGACTGAGACAGGAAAAATTTGACTTTAGAAACATCCTTCTTATACAAACATCATCTTATATCATGATTTATTCATTCATTTTGAGTATGATAATATAGAATTTAACTTCACAAGACTTATAATGAAATGTATTATAAATTCACATTCCTTAGGAAATTTTTTCATTACAACCATACCTCAATATGATTCATAGAACCAACACTCCAAATTTCCTTCATATAGATTGAATCATATGTCTCTAGAAATCATATGAATTTTTATAATTAAAAAAATAAGGAATATTCGAATTTATTTTGGATTCTTTCCATATCTAATTATTTTCCTTATTACGATCATAACCTTATTTTGGACCCAAAGTTATTCTAATGAGCTTTTCTTCCAAAAAAATCTCATAGTGCGATGGCCTTTCTTATGAAATGTGAATAAAATGGTCATTATTATCACCCAACGTTTTTACAAAGTGAGTTGATTTCGTTTCTTTGAATATAAAATACAACATATTTAGACCAACTTCTTCCAGATTACAAACACCTTCTCCAACCAACTAGATCCCAACAATCTCTCCATTTTGATTTTATTTTTAACTCAGATTAATAAATCACTAAAAAATGTAACCACATGTTATATATTACTTATCAATAATTCTAATCCTAATTGAGCTAACTCATTTGAGGGAATAATAATTATTGATATAAAAATCATGATATCCAAAAATAGTGACTCTTGAAAACTTCCTCAATTTCTATTCACATATTTTCTTCTCTTCTTTCATGTTCATGTAAACAAAATCCTGTTACAAAAACTTCAAAAAATAGTTACAATAGTTCACACAGATACATGCGGGGATCATGGCTTACCCACAACTCCCCCTATTTACATTCTTCCTTAAAAGGTTTCAGAAATCATAATGGATATGTTTATGAAACAATTATTCCCCTAGAATACAATATCCAAAGACAATATGAGAGAGTTGAAAAAAAAACACATACCTCAACCTTGACGATAAAGAGATTTTCTCTCCCACATTCAACCTAAATATATAAAAATGTTCCTTAGGTAATGGTTTTGTGAAAATTTCAGCAACTTGTTCCAATGTAAGAACTTGTTCCATGTTCAATTAATTATTATTATCATTCTCTCTAATGAAAATATATTTGATATCAATTTATTTTGAATGAGATTTTTGTACCAGATTTGGTGTAAGGTTTATAGAACTTTGATGATCACATCCCAAGAGAAAGGGTGACATTAAATAAACAAGTAAATATTCCCACTGAGTATTCATCCAAATAAGTTGGGTATAAACTTTAGTGGATGAAACATACTCATATTTATTCATACTAAGAGTTTTGGAATTATATTTCTTTATATTATAACTAATTTAAATTTTCTCCATAAAGAATACTTCATCAGATGTGGTATTCTATCCTCAATAGCTCCTTCCCAATCAGTATCTAAATATCCAAATAAGTCAATTCAATTTCATCTATCATACCATATTCTGAATTTTTTTACCTTATATATATATATGATTATTCATTTTAAATATAATATATGTGATTATTTTGGAGCACCTTGAAATATTTCAAATAAGGATAAAACATAAACAATTTTTCAACTTAAGGTAGTTAAATTAAATAATTAACCAATCTCCTTAATAAAATATTTTATGTCAACCTCATTAACTTATCCATCATTATAAAACTTGGTTCCTATTGAAATTTGTGTGGGAACTAATTTTGATTTTTTCATTCCAAACTTCCTTAGAAGTTCCTTAGCATACTTTTCTTGAAAAATATAATTTTTTTCCTTATTCTATGAAATTTATAACCCAATAAAGTATATCTTTTCATCCAAGATGGATAACTCAAAAAATATTTTCAACTCTTCAGTAAATCATTTACAAGTTCTTTCTTCATTCTCATTAATGATAATATCATCAACATAAATATTTATGATGAGGTAAAACTCCTAAAATTATATTATCTCAAGATTGTTATCAACACTTCCTTTCTTAAAACTCATCTTCCTCAAGAAAGTATCGAATTTGGGATTACATTCCCTTGGTTTATGCTTTATCCCATACAAGAATTTATTCAACATGAAAAAATAACATTCATACTTACCTACAAAAAAACCACATGGTTGTTCAATATTAACTTCCACATCAAGATACCCATTCAGAAATATAGGCTTCACATCCATCTGAAATATACTTTAACTTCATTGTGCTGTAATAGAATGAAATATTTTGATTGTTTCTAATGTTTCCAAAAAATAAAAAGCCTAATCAATATTTATGTGTTTAATTTGTGAGTATCCTTTTCCCACTAATATTTCATTATTTCTTATCTCTTCATTATCCTTATTCATCTTGTTTAAAAAAAATAAAAAATTTTCAAATAAAATTTTTGATACATATATTGGGTAAAAGGTTCCAAGTATCATTATTCTAAATTTATCTAGAACATTATTCATGTCGTGAACACATTCTTGATTATTACTGGATTCATTCACATATTTCAACTCAACTTTTCAATACAAAGAATTATGTTAAATAAGTTGTGATTTTATCATTTTTGAACCATCTAAAGTTTATCACAAAAAATGTTCCATGTCTCCACATTATTCCTCAACCTTAGATGAGATTTTCAAGTTTCATAATCATCAATAGAAATAGTTGAGACCAATTATTCTTCATGAGTATAATCACCATTGTTGGAATCCTTATTCGAGTCATTAATAGAAATTATTTTGTCCTATTCAACTTCTTTACCACCAAAAGATTGTTGAACATCTTATTAATTCTTCTCAATTACAGTCATGTCATAAGATTCATCTATTCTTTCTAAATCTTTATTAAAACATTTAGATCATCTTCCTTCTAGAGTGTAGCCAATAAAAATTCCATCTTCACCCCTCTGCCCAAATTTTCCACGGTTTTCACATTTCTTCTTTATAATGCATGGACTCCCAAAGATCTTAATTGTTTCAAAATTGGAGTTTTTTCATAAAACATTTCTCATGGAGTCATATATAATATTGATCTATAGAAACTCATATTTTTAATATACATAGTAGTACTCATGGATTTCCTACAAATGTAATTAGGGTGACCCTGTTCTAGTAATATAGTTCATCCCATTTCTACCAAACATCCATTCATCCATTCATAATAACTATTTTTAGGAGTGTATGGTTACTAAATTCCTGCCTAATTACATGATTCTCGATATAAATCTCAAATTTATCATTATTTTACTTTCTATCATTTTCATTTCTCAACTTCTTTAATAAATACCTACATTCCTTCTCAGCATTGTTTCTAAAACTTTTAGATTTTTTTGAGAATATGACTTATGTTGTATATACATAACATAAGTAAAAATTCATCAATGAATGTAATGAAGTAATTAACTCTGTTAGTTGATTTTTTTCTCATTATCCCATAGATATTATAATGAATAAGTTCAATATTTCATCTTTGTTATTCATAGAATTTACAATCATTTCTTTGTTACAAATTGTGCAACACCAAAATCTAATTCTTTTCATATGGTGAATTATACATACATTTTATAACATTGAAAACATTTTCATGTTTCTTTGACACATGTTACAAAACCTTTTATGGAACAAATGATTTTCTTATACCTTTTCCAAGTAATAATATTTTTTAATTTGACTAGCATGAAAGAAATTTCATTTTCTAGGTTTCACTCCTGTGACTATATTTCTATTTGTATCTATTTTCAAAAAAATCCTATATTTTATAAATAAAACTTTATCTCCATCATAAAAGTTTTTTAAATCACTTAGAAAGTTTTGTTTCATTCCATCAGCAAATAAATCCTTTTTAGAATTTTACTTTTCCATCATAGTGACCCTGGACCAACACCTTTAATTCTGAGTGATTCATCATTTCCAAATGTCATTGTACCTTATTTTATGTCTTTCCCAAGCTTCAACAATTTGTAATCTCTTTTCATATGAGAATAACACCCACTATCCACGATCCAAGGTTGTTCTCCTTTTTAATCATTGTGTGCGGTTTCAACAACCAGATCCTTTTATCTCCCTTTTTTATTCGTCACAATTGACATTTGATAATTTTTAATAATCTATTTTTGTGATAGTCAAAAAATAAGACACCATTTTTCATGATTTCTAGGTTTTTCAAAACATTTACACATTTTTTCTAGGTGTTGAAACCAATTTTCAAATTTTATACTAGCCCCCTCAGATTTATTCATAAAATCCTTCTCGGACTTCCTCCTTTGAGGTGATTGACTCCCCCTCAAGATTTTTCATATATATATTTTGGAATAGTTTTAATGTTGTTGATTAAACCAACACTTTTTTGACATATGTATGAATCCACAAAAATAACATATATATATATATATAAAGAATATTTTATTCTATAACTTCCATTTCTCCCATAGTTTTTCTCATGTTTAATATAAACCTTCTTATTTGAACTTTGTTGACCACTAACATGTATGTTTTCAACCATAACATTATTATTTGTCATGTTATTCTTTTTAGCCTAATTGAAACTAGATGTAATAGAAAAAATTTCAGACTAATAATGTTTACAAACTTCTAACTTCATCACATTGTTGGTATTGGCCACATACATAACTTTAGAAAATTAATTATTTTTAAAAACAATTAATTCTTTATTTTCATCCTTTAAAGGTAACTTTGAATCCTTCTGAATATAATACTTACGAGAACATTCACCAACAATAGAGAAAGAATTATTGAAATATGTAATCCTCAGTTTAGCATTTGAATTCTTATTTGGGGGAAATTTGAACGTATTATTATTTTTACTACAACTTTACATCCATACGTTCATCACATTTGTTTTATTTTGAATGTTATTTCGTTAAATCATCAATGACGTTGAGCATCTTAGATTTCTCATCTAGAAACAATTATTGATTTTTTTAAGAGTATTTAGTTTTGAATTTCCTAATATTTTTCTCAAGCCTCCTTATTATTCGCAAACATACTTTTCATTCTTCTTTTAGATGAAATTATAATTGTGTTTCATCTTCTTCAAACCCACTTATTTCAAACTCTTCATTATTAACTATTGTAATGAAATTATTTTCTCCAGCCTTTATAAAATACTTTTCTATTTCATCCCCACTATCTTCTTCTTCATCATCTTTATATAGGATACTACTTCTTTTAGATTAGAATAATTTTTCCTCGTTACCTTTGGAATATGATTTAGCCTTTTCACCCTATTTTTTTCGTTACCATATTGAGCTTCTTTCATATTCATCACTGATTTTTTCTTTCTTTATTAATTGATAATTAGGTTCAAATCCCCAACAACTCCACATTCCAATAATTTTAATCGAATTTTACCTCTATAATTTATTTTATATCTTTTAACAATTTTAAAAAACATGGATAAAAATTCCTCAAGATTTTTACATACATTATTTTGAAATTCAGAGGCAGTAAAATGTTCTTCTCAAAGATATTTTTAGAATTTTCTTTCTTGAAAGTCTTCAATTATGTTTTAGGATTAATTTTTTTCCCTTTAAAACATTCTCCCTTTTTAATTAATATATAATTAGGGTTATATGAAGATCATCAAGAGATAGAGTTTCAGGATCCTTAACTTCCAATGAGAAGACTTTAGCATAAAAAATTTTAGGAATAATTCTTAATATCTTTTCAATGACTATTGAATCCTACAACTTTTCACTAAGACATATTATTGTGCTGACAATGTCATTGACCCTTGTAAAGAATTCCCTAAGAGATTCAAACTCAGCCATTTTTTATATATTCATACTTCCTCCTCCATATTTTTAATTTTTTCTTTCTTCACATTTTTTATTTCCTTTCTAAATGTTTTTAAAATTATCCAAAATACCATTGGATGTATAAAGACTCTTCACTCTTAAAAAATCACTCTTAGAATGTGATGAGAGTAGAGAATTCATAGACCTTACATCATTCTCATGATTCTTATTCTCCACAGATATTAGAGGAAATTTGTCATCAATGGGAGGAAATTCATCTGTTGCATCATCAGGAAAATCATACCCAATAGCCATAAGTTAATGAAACATTATATCCTTCAAATATGATTTTTGTTAACATATAAGACCGAAACACCATTACTATTGAAAGAATTCAGATTATACATCAAATTATCTTCAAAACCTCTGATACCAATTAATATTTCCCATCCTAGGTCATTATATCACTTAGAGGGGGAGGGGTGAATCTATGATATGTTTTTATCTTATGTTTACACTCTTTTGAAACAACCTTTTCTTCTTGTTAAATATTAATCACCATTCTAAAAGAACAAACACACATATGTAGAAAAAGATTAATTTACTAGGTTCACTACTAAAAAAGTGTATCTTCTCCCTTTTTATGGTTTAGAAAAAATACAATACCACAAAATCCACTAGAAAAAAATCCTTTATATAGAATAAAATTATTATGATATTCCTTTACACTCGTGTGGAACCATATTCAATACAACAGTGCATGTGCTTAAAGTAGAATAGTAATATGTAATGAAATTTGTTTAATAAAAATGTTATGGTGTTTATTGATCAAAATTAAAAATCAAGATCTTAAAAAAATATTCAATTTCTTACCCAGCAATAGGAAATAACTTCTTCTGTACTTAATAATGTCACTAAATCTGATTCCCAATCAAATTCCATAGTCCAATTTCTCAATATAGAAAATTTGTTTCAATCAGAATACTGTGGAAAAAACCATGAACATCTTGTATATAATTCCATAAATACCAGTCCAATTTCTCTATCCGATCTGGAATCCCAGATTAAGATATTATCTCTTCTCATTTCTTCTTCTGTTTAGAAAAATTATTTAAGAAAGCATGATCTAGAAAGATCTCCTCTCTAGAATTATTCAGTGATCTACCTTATATCTTCAATAGCACATTTGTGTCAGAAATTAAAAGGTATATTCAATATTTATAGGAAAAATAAAAATGGATTGCAAAGGATTTTGAAAATATTTCCCTCTCCACAAAATTTTCTTAAAAAATTCTACTTTAATATCGGGTGTATTTTAACTTCTTCAATGCTTCTCAACTCTTTTTGAAACTTTTCAAATCTTCTGACAACATTATATCTCTTCATAATTTCTTTACAAACCTCAGTTTGATTCTGATTCCCAATTCCAATTTTTAAATTATAATGATGAAACCCAATTATTCATTATGTTGTTCTACCCCAATTGAAACGAGATTATACGTCTTCTCATTATGATTCTCAGAACCATCTTCTCATTCCTATTTTTTCCTTGTGAGGAAGGAAAAATATTATTCATTACATTTCAATGAACCAACTGAAACATTTTAAAAACATCCAAAACACGTCTTCAATAGCTTATATGATCCCTCATGAAAACACTTCAAATAGCTTCATGAAATTATCATTTTCTAATTTTCACAAGATAGATGAACTTGTGTTCGATGATATTTATTGGTGTTAGATCTAATCTGATAATGTTAAACCACTTTATAAAAATACATTTTAATACAATTTAGAGAACATCATTTCCTTCATGATCAAATTGATAAGAAAAAAAATCAGAGATTCCTTTCCCTTAACCTATTTGTAGGAAACCTAAAATTCATTTTAATGGAAGGGTCAAGTTCATTGTTGATCGGTCTCAAAAACATTTAACCAGAATTAGTCTCAGAAACATATAACCTATTTTATTTTAAATTTATCCCAAAATGTCCCATAAAAATAAGTATACCCCTGATGTTTGGTGTCACACCACGTCTGATGGGCCGCTATCAATAGCCTTTGTTTAAAAAACTTTTCTTTTATTCTAAATAAAATTCATAAAAAATTATTTCTTCAAAGATATAAATATTTTATTTTATTGGTCTAACTAGAAACTAGAATCTTCATCTTTATACGTTACAAAAAAAACCTTCCCATTCATCAAACAATTATACATCTAATGATCTCACACCGATGTATTGAGATTGGAAAATTTTGACTTTAGCAACATTATTTTTCAAAAAATGTCTGCTTGTATCATGATATTATCATGACTTTGTAGTATTATAAGACTATCTTCAGTATCATCTGACTTATAATGTAATGTATTATAACTTACCATTCCTTGAAAAAATTATTCTTTCCAAAATATCCTCAGTGTGATTGGGAACACCATCTCTTCCACTTTTCTTTATATGTCTTGCATCTTATGAATATATACAACTTATGGATTTTTTGAATTACAAAATAGAAAGACATTGTATTATTTATATTATTTCCATGTATAATCTGATTCTCTTCATCATTACGATCAAAACCTCATTCTAGGCACATGGTGAGTCTGATGGTCCACTTCATCCAAAAAGAATCTTGCTAATATGATGGAATTTCATAAGAAATGTGAGTTCGATTTTTTGGATATGATGGTCAGTCCGATCACCCAAATATTTTAAAAAGTGAGGAGATTTATTTTCGTTGAATAAAAACAACATACATATAAAATATTTTTCTAGATTCCAAAATCATATCCATCTAACTTGGTCCCAGCAAAGTAGAGTTCATCAGATCCAATCATTGACAACATATAGGAGGATAAATATCCCCATACTAGAGTCTCTCCCATGAATATACAATCCAATATAAAAGTTGAAAAATAAAAAATCCATCAAAATATATTCCAAGAAGAATCCATGAACATTGTAAGCCTCTATTCCAAGGGGGAATAAAATTGGTGTAATTGGTTTACAGGCTAAATTTTCACCTCTGAAGCTTAATGTAACTCCTCCTCCCTAGAAAACGCTTCAATGCTCTCCTTATCTACCACATCAAAAAGTCCATGTTTTTCTATCATAGACTTTTTGATATCCAGAGTTCATGTTGAAATTAGGATAGCTCTAGTTGAAGAATGATTATATTAGATTGAATATTTTCAAGAAGAGATTGGAGATGGTCTATTTCAACACTCCTAACACTAACTATGTCCTAGTGAGCTACCACCTCCACCACACATTGGGATTTTTCATTTACAGCCTCATCACAATTTTGATTCACTAGAGAGAAAGACTTAGTAGCTACCACCCTTGATTCAAAGTCTCACTTCAACTCTTTCTCAGAGACCACCTCCATCACCTGGGTATGGAGGAAGTTATATGAAATACCTCATAACCAAGGTTATGAAATCCAACCCTTAAAAGGGGGTGTCTGAATCAAAGCATCAAATCTCCCTCCAAATTTTCATCACATCGATTGGTAGAATGATTCATATCCAATGCCTTGATCTATGTTCGTCCTAGGGATGGGAAGATATTCTAAGTCTTGTTATCTTAGTGAGAGATTCATACTCATTGTATTTAAGGAAGTGGAAAGGGAACTATCCTCAACATTGGTTGATACAGTCAGAGGAACCCCAAAGGGAGAAGGTACAAGATCCTCTGAACATTAGTGAGAAGATTATACAACAAAGTGCATAAGGGATTATCAGTAATAGGATAAAATATATGATATCACCAAATTACCAATGGATATGACTGATGATACAAACACTCCTTTATAATTCACATCACTCGTGTCATATGTTTCCCAAACAACATCCATGGGTGAAGAAGAGATACCATCTTGTGATGAGTGACTGTAGAGACCCGAAGCTTGATGTACATTGACATTACATTACTTTTGCGGAATACTTAGTACATAAAAAAACACACACAAAAGGATTGTAATAGTTTAGTGTCTTTGGAAACTCGGAACGTAATCTTCTAATCGTGGTGAAAGATCTTCAATATCTCCCATAAAGATCTTCCCTTTTTTTAACCTAAAACCTTTCTTTATATCCTGGGGAAAAGAAAACATAAAAGGGTGAGCTCAAATGCTCAGTAAGGGTAAACAAAAGAAATATCAATCACATCATATACACAAGCACATAACTTTTGGAAATCTTAACCTGCAAAAGAGATCAAAATTTCATAACATGGGATAAATCATGGCAGTGAAATGTAATCACAATAATCATAACTTAAAACATGAAACTTTGTGGCATTCACACATAATCATAGAGAATCATTTCTTGTTAGTCAAGACTCATTGCCAAGACTATCTTAGTGGACAAAGTCCCCTTCTGAATCGAGTAACCCTCGTTTCAGTCCTGTTTCACTGAACCGGTATAACCTACTGTTCCAGCCCTGTCTATCTCATGAGATATAAAATATTTACCCAATGCATTGGAGGGAGATATAGGTCCCACCCATCTCATAATGAATCCTTTCTTATGTGTGCCACAAAATCATAAATCATACATCATTACATAACCCATATAATACAAATGGGAATCTTAAACATCATGACATCATAAAACAATTCATATAAGATAAAGGAATTCATAAAAATAATTCCATCACAACATAATCAAATCAATGTAATAATAGGGATAAAAACAGAACCCTTTATTATCTTAGATGGAAAATAATTTTGATAAAACACTTGAAATCCATTCTGGAGGAAAATATCATTTCTACTTCAAAAACATTTTCCTTTCTTAGCATGTCTTAAAATTTAAAACTAAAAGAATTTGATTAAAAATAAACTTGAAAACTTGTAAAGGAAGCTTCTTTGAAATAATTTTTTAAAAATCCATTCATGCCGTATAAGTTAAAAAAAACATTCATCGTACTTTTGTCGGAAAAGTCAAAAAGTACCTTGTACGAAAAAACGACAAAAAATTCCTTTCATATTCATTACTAAAAACTCACCGAAGGGTAAAATTGGATTTAAACTAGTGTAAGTGGATGGAAACAATATTACATATTGAGGGAACATGGATGTGGATGATAAAATACACCCCAGTAAATACTTACGAATAAACAATCTCAGATAAAAATGAGATTGTGATATTTCCCTTACCTTAGGTCCGATTTGCTTTGTTCGTGTCCGAAGCTCCTGTATAATGGTTTAAATAATGTTATTGACTTATTCCAGAATCATACATATTCATATGATATCATATATGGTCATATTATTAGCTTCTTGTTAGTAATATTTCATTGTTACTTGTTACTCGGGTCTTTATAACTTTTTGTTCTTATGCGTGTTTTGTCGAATAAATTCTTATTCATATCTTTAGGTTATAGATAATTCATTTACAGAATGGTATTAGTGTATTATATACCATATTCATTCATTCAATTCATTTATATAATCATTATGAAATGAAGATCATGTAGAACGAGTCACATCACATCGTGGAGACGGTATTCCGTACGTACGCACGAGTGATGATATCGTTCCTATGATCGTGGAATTGTATTGGAGTATATATATATATTATTTCAGTATCAATATTACTTCATAATAATCATATATAGTTACTCATTACACCATTATACCCATCCTTGTAATGTGATGGTGGAAAAATAGATTCCACCACGGCGTGGAGACGGTATTCCGTACGTACGCACGCGTGGTGATATCATTTTTCCGTAGGATGGATAGAAGGTGAATTAGGGTTGTTTCATATTTATAATAACATATCAGTATGTAAGTAATACTGATGTTATTACTTTATCATGAAACAACTAAAGAAGAAGAAGTTGAAGAAGAAAGAAATTGAAAAGATCGGTAATGGATATTACCTCTTCTTTGGAACGCCTCTTTGAATCCTCCACTTAAGGAACTAAGATTGTTCTTTGGAGAAGAACAGGACCTCTAGGATTATTCTAGGGAAGTGGAGAGGTGAAAATGGCAGGGTTTGGCCGAGCTTGAGTGCTCAAATTGGTGTGAGGAGGAGGGGGAGGAGGTGTCCTTTTATAAGGGAGGAGAGGGGCACCTTAGGAATAACTCAAAATATTATTTTATATTAAAGTCAAAAATCGGTTTATAATGGTTAAAAAGGGTCTTATTTCGAAGCTAAAGTGGGTATGGGTCGAAATCCTATCATCAAATAGGATTTATACAAGTTTAGGGTATTATTTTAACCTTATCAATTAGATTTAACTCTAAGTTAAATAATTTAACTTTTACCGTGTCTTTTTGTTTTCTTTCACTATATGGTTAATAAACTTACAATAACATGCCAAAAGAACCCCAAATTGTTTATTATTAATATATATATCCTTATCTAAGTCATTTGGACGAACCTTAGATTTTTAGGAATAAAATAACAATTAATAATACAATATTTGATTTAAAAACTATTTTGTGTCAATTTTGACACTATTTGATATATGATTTTTGTGAAAGTCATAACAGAATTATATGTTCTAACCAAGTTGATTAAATCAACACTAATATAGCATAGTGACCTAGAAAATTATTTTAATTCATAAAAAGTCTCAAATTACATTCATTTGAGCATCTATAACATCAATTAGGTTAATATTTCCTTAAAAGGGTAATTACTGCATCATCGTTGTGTCATAAATAAATTAATTTATTTAAAGTCTAAAAATTATAAATAAAATATCATTATGTAGGAAATCTTTTTAGCTTTCTAATGAGTATTTATAGTCGAATTTATCTTATGTATAACCCCATATTAAAAATGGTTTACTTATTAAAATTTGATTTTAACTATTTTAACCCTTCTTTAAATAAATTAATAATAAATGTCCTAATCTAACCCAAGTGGGCCTAAATGGTCATATTTTATTCCTAAGTTTGTTTTTGGTCGAAATAAACTTATCCAATAGAATTAGGACATGTGTTAGGGTTATAGTAATATCATTTTTACCCTTAGTTACCCTATTTACTATTAACCGTGGTAAAAAAAAGTAAAAAGTTACTATTCACCAAAAAATATTTTCACCTCATTGAACCACATTTTAGTCCTTGATATTAACCGTGTCTGTCGGATTTTCGAAATTCCATTCACAGAAGCGGTAAAATAAAGTTTTATGCAAAATTCAGTTTTTAACCTACCACTTAGTGGTTTCACTATACATCAAAAATTGAATGTTTTCAGAAAAAAGGCCAAAATTTCATCCTAAGCTATATTTCATATTCCTAATTCAAAAATGAAGTCTATTTTACCAAATTCATAACATAGAAATTGCATTAATTAATTTTATAATTAAATCCCGTTGTTAAAACAAATAGCGTGTTTTTAAGAAATAATATCTATCAAAAGATTGACACTTGATTATGTCTGATTTAAATGTGCAATTACATCCAATGACCAACATTGTATTAAATTGTAAAAATATATTCTAAATATACTTTAAAACTACTCCAATTAATAATTTATCACTATTAATTATTTCGATTAAAAAAGTTGTTTTTTAATTATAATTTAGTAATTTTCACTATTCACCAGAATATGAAAGTTATCCGAAATGTACCAAAATTTCACCTTAGGCTAAATTCGATACTCCGAATCCAAAAATGAAGTTCATCTTGAAAAATAAGATTTACAGAATTTTAAAAAGTTTTTATTACTATTCATACCGGCTAGTTTTAATAATATTTTAATAGCATATCGTTGTTTAGTGAGACTCGGTATTGCATATTACACACGCTATCGAGGAAGGTCGTGATTGCGTGTAATGCAAGGAAAGTCAAGGATGCGTGTTCTGCAAACTCCTTTTGGTGTAGCGTACAACACAAGCCATTAATAAAATTAAAAAGAATATTTTTTTATAAAATCTTGGGCTGTTACATTCTACCCCCCTTAAAATGAATTTCGCCCTCGAAATTCGTCGGGGTTATAAATGGTTTACTATTTGAAAGTTTCTTTAATAGAAACCCACATCGTAAAAAGGAATATCAAAACCAATCTTTAAAAACAAAAGTATGAAACGTAACGGTTACCCAAATAAACTAATCATTGGGTTTCCACATAGGTGAAAATATGGATATGGAAGAGAAATCTAACCATCATGTTCTGATGGAGAGTGGTAGAGAACATGGCTATGGAAAAGCCAATAATCACAAATCCATAAATTTGTGACGATCTAAGGTACCATCCGATTCATCAGGTATAAGATCACTAGGACAACATTTTTGGTTTTCAAGATCATTTCCCTAAAGTTGAAAATTTTAATTGGAATAAATACTTTCTTTATTTTGGTACAATCTCACTATTGTTCGTGCCTAGAACAATTTCCACTTCATCTCTTAAATAAATGAAGTTGAATTTGTTATTCGTGAAGTGTTAACAGATCATGTGATAGAATGACGGGTCATTCCATCTGTCTCAAACAAAAGGTTAGCAAAAATTATATACATAAGTCGATCTATAGTGAGATTAATCATATATAGTTCCTAAAATGGACTTATACATCATATATCATACTGCTTAATATAATAAAACTAGTTTCTACTAAACAGGGACTTCCTGTAGGCCAGTGGTAGGCGATAAAGGCCAGTCGCACTTCAGTTGTGGGTTCGATTCCCACATCCTTGTCCGACGTGATGGGCTGTCGCCCGTCCTGCAGGTTGTCCTTTTTCTAAAACTATATTACTATAACATCCCATCAATAATATCGAGAAAACTTCGATCCTTAAACAATACTCACTTATGTCCAACATAATCCATTTCAATCTTTAGGCTTATCCATAATACTGCAGTCCACTCTCATAACATAGTGAAAACAATTACCAGAGATTTAATACCATCGTTGATCCCCATATATCATAAGATATGTTTTGTTGGTCACATTCCAAACATTCAAAGTCCTTAATCATGTATTCTCTTGAATACCTTAGTGAAAACATGAATGCAGTTAAAAGTGAACACCTTCCACATACTAAAATCCTCAAAATTCTATATACTCAAACCATGATATCACTTAGTCCTTATACCAATCATGAGCTCATGAATACTGTTAAACATTTCATTTTCTCATTTTCCCTTCCATATGTGCATAATATCTCAATCAATTTGAATACCACATTAGACCAATACATAAATATTCCAATATTCCAAGATACAACATTATTTTGGAATCCCATTACATAAACACTTAATCATTCCACCACATCGTTGTCATATTCAACATTGCCAATACTGATCGCATGTGACTTCCCTTTGTCCTTTGCCTTAAGCGGTTGCTCATGTCGATCATCACTAACCCTTGGATTAGGGCATTTATTAGCATAATGCCCCATTTCCTTGCACTTGAAGCATTGAAGTGTTGGTTGTACGTTCTCTGCAGTGTTTGCTTTATTCACTTCATTAGAATCCCATTTTCCATTACTTCGACACTCAGCTGCTCGATGACCTTCTTTTCCACACTTAAAACATTTTCTAGTCCCTTTAAGACAATCTCCACCATGCTTATTTCCACACTTTGTGCATAAGGAAACATTCATCTTCTTTTCACCATTATTCTGAGTTTTCTCCTTGAACTCCATCTTTCGTTTCTTGTCAAACCCATGAGATGGATATGTAACACCAACTTCCATTTCTACCTTGATAGCACAACGCACAATTTCTTCATAGCTACTGAAGTCTCTTATAGCTAATGCCCTTCGAAGACTTGGTTTTAAGCCACTGAAAAATCGATCAACTTTACTTTCAGGTTGGAAGATAATACCAGAAGCGTACCTTGCAAGTCTTGTAAAATCCGCTTCATAGGTACCGACAGATTCATCATCCCTTTGCTTTAGTTCAAGAAACTCTTTCTCCATCTTTGTTCGGAGAATACGAGGGAAGTACTTATTGAAAAATAAGTTCTTGAACTCATCCCATTCCATAGACTCAATTTCATCCCTTTGCCTCGTATTCTTAATAAGATTCCACCATTGATCAGCATCTCCTTCCAAACGATACACTCCTAGGATGACTTTATCATGTTAAGAACATTGAAGAACTGAAAATATCTTTTCAGTAGTACTAATCCATTGTTCAGCAACTAATGGATCAGTAGACCCACTGAAAGAAGGTGGACGCTGCCTCATGAAGGATTCAACAGAATGTTGCTCCTTCCTTTGCTCGTTTGGAAATCCTGCATGATTCATAGCTTGAGAAAGTTGTGTGAACATGGCTACAAGATTTTGCATTCCAGCTCCCATATCGTTTGGTTGCTCAGGGGGACAATCATTGCATTGTCCATTGCATTGATCAACACGGTTCCTTCGGGTTCCAGCCATCGTCTAAAACCCCAAAAGAATAGTGTGAGAGGCAAAAATCATGCTAGGGAAAACAACATAATAAAGGGGTAGTACCCTCAATATCTAACATCTTAGGTTAAATTCTAAGATCGTTAGAGCAATTCTAGGACTATAACCTATACGTATACTTAACCTTAGAGACATCCCTAGACATACCTTAGAAATATCTCTAGGGATCTCACTAACGTTTTCGCATCCTAGTTTCCAAAGGTTGACTAAACCTTTCCTCTGATACCAACTGTAGAGACCCGAAGCTTGATGTACATTGACATTACATTACTTTTGCGGAATACTTAGTACATAAAAAAAACACACACACAAGGATCGTAATAGTTTAGTGTCTTTGGAAACTCGGAACGTAATCTTCTAATCGTGGTGAAAGATCTTCAATATCTCCCATAAAGATCTTCCCTTTTTTTTAACCTAAAACCTTTCTTTATATCCTGGGGAAAAGAAAAAATAAAAGGGTGAGCTCAAATGCTCAGTAAGGGTAAACAAAATAAATATCAATCACATCATATACACAAGAACATAACTTTTGGAAATCTTAACCTGCAAAAGAGATCAAAAGTTCATAACATGGGATAAATCATGGCAGTGAAATGTAATCACAATAATCATAACTTAAAACATGAAACTTTGTGGCATTCACACATAATCATAGAGAATCATTTCTTGTTAGTCAAGACTCATTCCCAAGACTATCTTAGTGGACAAAGTCCCCTTCTGAATCGAGTTACCCTCGTTTCAGTCATGTTTCACTGAACCAGTATAACCTACCGTTCCAGCTCTGTCTATCTCATGAGATATAAAATCTTTACCCAATGCATTGGAGGGAGATATAGGTCCCACCCATCTCATAAGGAATCATTTCTTATGTGTGCCACAAAATCATAAATCATACATCATTACATAACCCATATAATACAAATGGGAATCTTACACATCATGACATCATAAAACAATTCATATAAGATAAAGGAATTCATAAAAATAATTCCATCACAACATAATCAAATCAATGTAAGAATAGGGATAAAAACAGAACCCTTTATTATCTTAGATGGAAAATAATTTTGATAAAACACTTGAAATCCATTCTTGAGGAAAATATCATTTCTACTTCAAAAACATTTTCCTTTCTTAGCATGTCTTAAAATTTAAAACTAAAAGAATTTGATTAAAAATAAACTTGAAAACTTGTAAAGGAAGCTTCTTTGAAATAATGTTTTAAAAATCCATTCATGCCGTATAAGTTAAAAAAAACATTCTTCGTACTTTTGTCGGAAAAGTCAAAAAGTACCTCGTACGAAAATACGACAAAACATTCCTTTCATATTCTTTACTAAAAACTCACCAAAGGGTAAAATTGGATTTAAACTAGTGTAAGTGGATGGAAATAATATTACATATTGAGGTAACATGGATGTGGATGATAAAATACACCCCAGTAAATACTTACGAATAAACAATCTCGGATAAAAATGAGATTGTGATATTTCCCTTACCTTAGGTCCGATTTGCTTTGTTCGTGTCCGAAGCTCCTGTATAATGGTTTAAATAATGTTATTGACTTATTCCAGAATCATACATATTGATATGATATCATATATGGTCATATTATTAGCTTCTTGTTAGTAATATTCCATTGTTACTTGTTACTTGGGTCTTTATAACTTTTTGTTCTTATGCGTGTTTTGTCGAATAAATTCTTATTCTTATCTTTAGGTTATAGATAATTCATTTACAGAATGGTATTAGTGTAGTATATACCATATTCATTCATTCAATTCATTTATATAATCATTATGAAATGAAGATCATGTAGAACGAGTCGCATCACATCGTGGAGACGGTATTCCGTACGTACGCACGAGTGATGATATCGTTCCTATGATCGTGGAATTGTATTGGAGTATATATATATATTATTTCAGTATCAATATTACTTCATAATAATCATATATAGTTACTCATTACACCATTATACCCATCCTTGTAAGGTGATGGTGGAAAAATAGATTACACCACGGCGTGGAGACGGTATTTCGTACGTACGCACGCGTGGTGATTTCATTTTTCCGTAGGATGGATAGAAGGTGAATTAGGGTTGTTTAATATTTATAATAACATATCAGTATGTAAGTAATACTGATGTTATTACTTTATCATGAAACAACTAAAGAAGAAGAAGTTGAAGAAGAAAGAAATTGAAAAGATCGGTAATGGATATTACCTCTTCTTTGGAACGCCTCTTTGAATCCTCCACTTAAGGAACTAAGATTGGTCTTTGGAGAAGACCAGGACCTCTAGGATTATTCTAGGGAAGTGGAGAGGAGAAAATGGCAGGGTTTGGCCGAGCTTGAGTGCTCAAATTGGTGTGAGGAGGAGGGGGAGGAGGTGTCCTTTTATAAGGGAGGAGAGGGGCACCTTAGGAATAACTCAAAATATTATTTTATATTAAAGTCAAAAATCGGTTTATAATGGTTCCAAAGGGTCTTATTTCGAAGCTAAAGTGGGTATGGGTCGAAATCCTATCATCCAATAGGATTTATACAAGTTTAGGGTATTATTTTAACCTTATCAATTAGATTTAACTCTAAGTTAAATAATTTAACTTTTACCGTGTCTTTTTGTTTTCTTTCACTATATGGTTAATACACTTACTATAACATGCCAAACGAACCCCAAATTGTTTATTATTAATATATATATCCTTATCTAAGTCATTTGGCCGAACCGTATATTTTTAGGAATAAAATAACAATTAATAATACAATATTTAATTTAAAAACTATTTTGTGTCAATTTTGACACTATTTGATATATGATTTTTGTGAAAGTCATAACAGAATTATATGTTCGAACCAAGTTAATTAAATCAACACTAATATATCATAGTAACCTATAAAATTAGTGTAATTCATAAAAAGTCTCAAATTACATTCATTTGAGCATTTATAACATCAATTAGGTTAATATTTCCTTAAAAGGGTAATTACTGCATCATCGTTGTGTCATAAATAAATTAATTTATTTAAAGTATAAAAATTATAAATAAAATATCATTATGTAGGAAATATTTTTAGAGTTCTAATGAGTATTTATAGTCGAATTTATCTTATGTATAACCCCATATTAAAAATGGTTTACTTATTAAACTTTGATTTTAACTATTTTAACCCTTCTTTAAATAAATTAATAATAAATGTCCTAATCTAACCCAAGTGGGCCTAAATGGTCATATTTTATTCCTAAGTTTGTTTTTGGTCGAATTAAACTTATCCAATAGAATTAGGACATGTGTTAGGGTAATAGTAATATCATTTTTACCCTTAGTTACCCTATTTACTATTAACCGTGGTAAAAAAAAGTAAAAAGTTACTATTCACCAAAAATTATTTTCACCTCATTGAACCACATTTTAGTTCTTGATATTAACCGTGTCTGTCGGATTTTCGAAATTCCATTCACAGAAGCGGTAAAATTAAGTTTTTTTGCAAAATTCAGTTTTTAACCTACCACTTAGTGGTTTCACTATTCATCAAAAATTGAAAGTTTTCAGAAAAAAGGCCAAAATTTCATCCTAAGCTATATTTCATATTCCGAATTCAAAAATGAAGTATATTTTACCAAATTCATAACATAGAAATTGCATTAATTAATTTTATAATTAAATCCCGCTGTTAAAACAAATAGCGTGTTTTTAAGAAATAATATCTATCAAAAGATTGACACTTGATTATGTCTGATTTAAATGTGAAATTACATCCAATGACCAACATTGTATTAAATTGTAAAAATATATTCTAAATATACTTTAAAACTAATCCAATTAATAATTTATCACTATTAATTATTTCGATTAAAAAAGTTGTTTTTTAATTATAATTTAGTAATTTTCACTATTCATCAGAATATGAAAGTTATCCGAAATGTACCAAAATTTCACCTTAGGCTAAATTCGATACTCCGAATCCAAAAATGAAGTTCATTTTGAAAAATAAGATTTACAGAATTTTAAAAAGTGGTTATTACTATTCATACCGGCTAGTTTTAATAATATTTTAATAGCATATCGTTGTTTAGTGAAACTCGGTATTGCGTATTACACACGCTATCGAGGAAGGTCGTGATTGCGTGTAATGCAAGGCAAGTCAAGGATGTGTGTTGTGCAAGCTCCTTTTGGTGTAGCGTACAACACAAGACATTAATAAAATTAAAAAGAATATTTTTTTTATAAAATCTTGGGTTGTTACAGTGACTTTGTGGTTCTTCCAGTACTTTTAAAAAATATGTACTTTGTTCTCTACACATGAGAGATACAGGAACAAAATAAAATATCAGGAGACATGGCGTAAAGTAGAAAAAGTTTTAATGTCCCCAACCCAGGTTCCACTCAAACGTTCCCCAAGCCCGATTGGAAGCATGACCTCAAGTGCGTCTCCCAAAACACTAAATGATGTAGACTACTAGTGAGGGAATAGGGTGTGGCTGTGGTATGATTATCCCCTCTTACTAGAGTGTAGTATATCAGAAATACAATGAAATTCAGTTACTAGAAGTAGTAATAATAGTCATACTATAGTTAAAATGTATTAATAGATAAAAATATCAAAGGGAAACTAAGATTAAATGATAATACATGTCATGTATCTAGAAGAGTAGCTAATATAGGTAAAAATGAGTACAATAGAATATATGTAAAAAATTAGAAAAGGCCAAAAACAATCCAACTAGCATCGCGGGCCTCAACTCGGTCCCATGATCCCCTAATCCTAATTATAAATCAGCAACCTGTTGTTGGAAACTTTCCCTTATCCATACCTGTAATCATATAGTCTATTTGGGTACCCTTTGGTAACCCAAAAAAGGTTTCATATATAATCCCAGTAGGCAACCACCCAAGGTCACATGTCATGCATCTAGTGAATGTATATAATACTAACGGTGTGTAGGTAGTAATAGTACATATAAAATATGTACTAAAAGTAAACATACTATAAATTCAATGTTCAAATATTATAAAAAATTCATTTTATCAATTTTATTTAGAATTTAGGTCTATGATTTGATAGTCAGGAATGTTTCATTTATATTTAAATCAATTAAATTATCCAACTTCATTTAATCAATAAGTCTCTAGATCTGACTTGTAGCCCAACTTCCTCCATAGTAACATGATCAATATATTCCTAAACATTCCATATCAATGTTATAATACTCTAAACAAATAATAAATTGTTATTCAGCTTGGAAGAGACATAATTTAATTTATTTCATTCATTATTCAATCCAGAACCCAATCTTGTTAAGTCCATTAAGGGAGCCCAAGTATCACCCATGGCATATACGATCAACTTCCCAATGATCCGGTCAATGGTAGTCCATGAGGATTCCAAGTATCACTCAGTATATTATAGTATACCCCCCATGATTTTGTCCTTTTCCATCCATATATAAGGTGTCCAAGTGTCACTCGAGCATAAACAATGTCGAAGACAAATGCGTCCATCCTAGAAATTCTTATAAGAACTTATTTGTCACCTAAAGAATATAAGATCACATGTATTCAATAACATTTAATCAATATCATTTAATCATTTTATGGTCATCACCAAGAACATATCATTTAAATCTCACCTAAAAAGGGGATTCAAAGCATTGTCTAAGCATAGAAGTCTTAGACTCTTGGTTAATCACATGGTAATTTAATTATATGAAGTAAACTCAAGCTTAAGTATTCAATTTCATGTCATAACCAAGGGTCATGGTCCTCACATACCATTCCTTTAATCCATTTCAATTAAAATACACAATTTATATTTAATTTCAATTTAAAATACTATTCATTATTTAAAATCCTACATAAAGGGAAATGGCACACCTCAAAGTAATTATAAACCATATACCACCCATGGTGGTCAATTTAATTAATCAAAACACACAATGGGTGGTTTCATTTCCAATATCATAGAGTTTAATCAACTATCAACAGTGTAATTAATTACATAGGCTATACCTATCAATTCAATATCAGGATTGAACATCATTTCAAGGGAGATGCTTTGAATATTGGTTGCATTAAAAAATGGAATATATAAACCCTTTGAATTTAAAGAAAAATCAATAGACCACCAACTGTAGGTCTATAGTGGATAATTCATCTAGTATTAGCTATTAATTTTACTTAGATCAAGATAAATTAGATGAATAGATGAAGAAAATCATAATATGGAAAATTAACTTTCACCTAAATAGTGCATCCTATACCAAGAAAAATAAAAATCAGTTAAAAAATAACTGATATATTATAGGTGCATATCTAATGAGACAAACAATTCTCGATTCAGAGCTTGGTTGGAGAGTTGGTGAAACATCAAATAATAGTCAGCAAAAGAACCCTATGAATGAACTAAGGCTATCGAAAATGAGAAATGAAGAAGAATTATGTTGAAATAGATTTAGTTTTGGGTAATTTGAAAATTCATCCCAAAAACTAGGTCGTATGGTTTGGACACATGGTTGGACAAAATATGACCCAACCGTGTGCAATTTTCTATATGAATGGATTTACCACATGATTTTTTTCACACAGGTTGACTAACCATGTTCAAACCATGAAAAACACCTCTGTCAAAATTGCAGACATTCCACCATAATCGTGTTTCTTAAATCACATGGTTTATCTGACCAAATGGCCTGTTGGAATCCAGTTTCTATCCTCACACAGTTTTATCTTAACATGTGGCATGCCCCGCATGGTTTATACTAAGAGGTGATCCGACCCTATTTCAAACCAAAGGTTTGGTTGTGGGATAAAAACCATCCCCTAACACCCTCAATACCTCCATAAACTCAAATGAAATCTGCATTAGTCCATAGTAAATAATTTAAGCTGATAATTGAAATATGGTAAAAGATATATACATGAAGAAATAATTTGGTTCTTTTAAACATCACCCCCTTAAAATAATTTTTCTCTAAATACCCCTTCTATGGGTGGTGAAGCATGATATGGGAACAAATCTGACCACTGTGTTCATACATTGGCCTCCTACTCCTGGGTATCATCCTTTACATGATCATGCTTCCATAGCACCCATACTAGAGGAACTGAATAGACTTAGAGAACCATCATGTTACGATCCACAGAACAAAAGGATGACCCTTAAAGGATGCATCAACATATAACTGAACATCCTCAGGCTAAAAGTCATGAGATGGGTCTGAATGATAATGGAATATCTAAGATACATATAAGACATCATCCATGGCTCGACACCTACAATGTAACTATAACCAAGAGTTTATGGGCCCAACTCTATCCACAATCTTAAATGGCCTAAAATATCATGGTTAAAGTTTACCCTATATCTTGATCCTTATGTGTCCCAACCTTGGTGAGACATGTAAAAATACCTCACCCTTGACCTAGAACTCTAGAGGTCATCTACAAATGATTGTAATATGGTTTATATCAATACTGATAAGTATCCATCCACTAATGAATCAATTTCTCCAACTTTATGCTCTCTTGAACAAGACGATATCCAATCATTGCAACCACCCCCCCCCCCTCTAACCAACATATAGGTGATCAGCATAGCCTACTCTAAAAAGCCTCAAAAGGTACCATCTGAAAAATATATTGAAGAATTTTGTTTTAGGAGAATTAATAAAGGTGGTGCATTTCTCTCCCAAGACCCCTCTAATTCATGGACGCATTCCAATTAAATGTCCTTAAGCACCTGAATCATGAACTTTGGTTGGTCATCGGTCTGAGGGTGGTATGTTTGGATCAGAAACACCTATTTAACTAACACCATCTCTTGACCTTTCTATAAATGTGATGTAATCTAGGAGTCCCTATCTAAATTGATGGTATTCGAGCCCTACAAAATCATATTATCTCTTGGATATATAACCACCCTAGATCGTAAACTAAAAATTTCTCCTTGATAGCTATTAAATGATTGAAATTTGAGATCCTATCAAAAAAAATATGGAAACATTACCTCAAGGTGACCTTAGTAATCCTATCATGATGTTCTTCATGACATCATTCCATTTACAATTGGGAATGGGTAGAAGTTTTAAAAGTTAGACCTGTCACTTTTTTTCCACCTTAAACTACGGAGAGGAGGAACATCTTATGAAAAAACCAACTATATCACTTTTCATACTCAGCCAATAATATTAGAGATCTATTTCCTGAAACATTTTGGTGAAACCAGGATGCACTGTGCTAGATAAAGCATGAATTTGTCACATTATATCCTCACACATGCCTGCTAAAATAATTACACAACCATGTATATGTGGAATCTCAACCTCAACTATGGTCCAACCAAGAGGATGATCCTCACATGCAACACTATTCCATAGTATTAGGTCCTAGTAATATTATAGATTACCCATCCTCACTCTATCTAATAGGAAAGTGGTCACAACTAAGGATGATTGAAAATTCTACCCCTGACTATCTTGATCCACCAATTATATCTCATATGACAAAGACATGAGCTTCCAATCACTACTCACCAACTGCACTTCATGTATATGAGTCCTCCAACTCAATTCATCATCAATTATATTTCAAATATTGGGCATATTAGAAATATTGAAGTCAATGGAAAATAGGCACTCAACCCACCTTACTACCTCAGATTTAGATAACGCTATGTAAATATGTACCAGGTAATTTTATGTCCCATGAACACCAAAAAAATTATATCTATATAAGTAATGTCTCCAAAAGCACAATACGTGAACAACTATATCTAGATTAAGATTTTAAGTACAGTAATTCATCTCATATTTCCTCAACTACCGAGGCCCGTACAGCATGAATCAATCTCTCTACATAAGGACTAATCCTAGACCAATACCTAATGGATCTTAATGCACATTGAAACTCATACCTGTCTCATGAGACATTAGTATCAACATTTTATTAAATCCTCTTTTCATATATTTAAATTCATCTCATAGGAATCTAAGCATACAAAATCTCAACACTTCTTATTTAATCCCACAAGCAGTGCTGCTAGGAGTGGGAAGTCTTCAATAAAACACATTTAGTAACCAGTTATCCCCAAAACATTCTGTACCAAAAAGCCATTCATGGGATACTCCAAAGAAACTACCGATCTCACCTTCTCTGGGTAAAATGATACTCTTGTATTGGAGATAATGTAACCCAGGAAGTGAATCGGATCCCTCTAGATGTTTCACTTTGTGATCATATCTTATAATTGATTCTCTCTTAGTGTATTCAATACGATCTCATAATTTTTGGAATGGTTGTGCAGATTTTGATATGACACGAGATATTATCCATAAAAACCACCAAAACCAAATATAGATAATGATTGAATACTTGGTTTATTAGTTCCATGATGACCATTGGATCATTCAAGAGACTAAACAACATAACCAAATTCTCATACATACCATACCTTCTTCGAAAAGATGTGTGAAGTGTGTCTAATGATCTAACATGAACTTGATGATAACTGGATCTCAAATAAATCTTTGTAAACACCTGATATCTTTAGAAATGGTCTAAGATACCATCTATCTTTGGAATATTATACTAGTTCTCTACCATCATCTAGTTTGATTTCTGTTAATATACGCATAACATGAGGGTATTGTACCCATTTTTATCAAAAATGACTAGAGAACTCTATGGAGAAGCATTTGGTTATATAAACCTATTCACCTCTAAATCGTCTTGTTTCCTATTGATATCATGTATCTTAGTAGTAGAAATCATATAAGGAGGAATGAATACTAGTTAAGATCCTGACACTATCTTGATAGAGAAATGTACTCTAACACTAGAGGACATCATAAAAAGTCTTCTATGAAAATGTCCCTAAAATGATCAACTAATGGAGGGAAATATATCTGATGTGTTCCCTTATCATCTAGATAAGAACTAGAAAAATAGGTTGTAATACCACCCAAAACATAATACTGGGGCTATCTCAGCTCACCTGGGCACCCCATTCACATTTTTGAATAAACTCTCTTTCCTATGGTGATATAAAATTCACCATTTGGTGATTGAAATCAAGAAAATCATTAAAGGGAACCTGCCATTCCATCCTGATAATGATGTAAGCACATATCATCTCAAATAGAATGTGGTCCCATATGAATTGACATAAATCCTCTACTCTACCCCTAATGGAGTGTCAAGAATTAGAACACCATCAAAACATTGAACACTGAACCGAAAGTTCTCGAAAATGGGGATAGATATAAAACTATCAGAATCCCCTACATAAAAAATAAAATATGATATTTTAGAGGATATTAGAATTTTACCCCTCAATTTAGAAGGTCCAAGATCCTTTTCCTCATATGTCAATTTCACTTCATACATCTGGTATATTTTGTGGCCTTGTGATACTAACTGGATACCCTGAGCAAATCTGCACTACAATCACTTTAAATCTAGGGTCTAGATACCACAACCATAAACACCACTTCATTTTGATTGTCCAGATATAATCCATATCCCTGATTTATGAGAAGCTACTAACCCCTCTCTTGAACTTATATTTGGTGAAGAACCTCTCTCACTGGTTTCGGGAGGAAATGTTCTACAAAAGTACTATAAATCGACCATCTTACCACAGGAATGACACGCTCCTAGGTCTCTCATGCATTGAGGTCACTTATGCCCCGATCTATTACACTGGTATCACCTCACTGGACTACATAAGTATGTTCTTGGGTTTCAAATATCATTAAATGGAATCTCAAGATGATGCTTCTTACCACTGGTCATTGTAATACCAGATTTAGATGTTGAACCACCCTGTCTCACACCCCCAGCCTCAATTATTTCACTCTCTATTATAGGTGCCTAATTGAAAATTCCATAATTAGTAATCAGTAAAAACATATTCACCTATGATCAGATTTCATACCTGAGAACATCATCAAATCTCTTGGTTTTAGATAAATCATCACCCATCAGAATAGGTTAGAATCAATGAAGATCTATGAAATGGGACGAATAATTTATCACTAAAAATGTTCCCTACTCCAAGTACATGAACTATTGGGATCTATAGGCCCTGAAATTCTCAGGATAGAATTAATCATATGAGTTCATTGAAAAACCCCTCTAGGAAAAATCTTTATGATGTTCTATCTGATTAATAAAATCACACCATATCTTGGAAGAATCACACTAAATATACATAGAGAGCTTCACCCTCATCTCAGGAGGTGTCTCTAAATGCTCAAAAATAGACATCATGATATAGTTATGACCATAAAACTTTTATTTCTCCATCCCATGAAAACGTTGGTAGATACTGATTCTAGAACTCATGCATAAACTCTACCATAGTCGGGATAGGTTGTGATATTCTCTGAACTATATGCATGAATCACATAAATCTCTCATGAAACTATGCCTTATAACCTATGTCTGATGCTATTACTAGTGCCTCATCTGACACTACTGGAGGATCCACTAGTATCCCATGGCACACCACCTTCGATGTGTGGTCATTACCACCCTCCTAGAATACGAAGGGAGGACATCACAGTGGAATTCATCTACAAATTCCATGTTCACACCTCAAATCATGATAAATAATAAAGATCACAACTCAATGTATTTATATTGAAATTGGATAGATATAAGACTTCCTATATAAGAAAACATCCCTCTTCTTTCTCCATGATTCAGGTCTGTGAGACATATAGATCAGAAGAAAACTATAAATACTACTTACTACCCACTACCAAGGTTGGGTCGAGGTTAGGTTATCTTCTATAACAATTTCAGTTCCCATTTCATTTCCATTTATGTCACATTTATATCATAGTTAATTTTAAATGGTTGAACCAAATAGTTCACCAAATATGGATCCATAAGTTTCTATACACCTAATGAACCAAAATATGGACCCCCCTAATCGACACTAGAACACATTTCATAATACCTATCACAATAGCAGGTATGTATAATACAAACCCTATCACAACATCAAGCAATAAGTAATGTCTCCTAAATGGAAAATAATAATTCTTGGAATGGGATTCCTATAAATTTCCTAAAATTATGCATGGGATGGAATGCCTTCATCTCATTAGGTTGTAAAAAAATACAACCTATAATCATATCAATAACAAAATCCTTAATCAAGTGAAACACCAAACAATGGAATCAAATCAACTATAATTGTAAATTCCAAAAACCAACAATTTCATTTCAGTAAAATTGGTTTTTTCATATACATTGGTTAGCTATACCCAAGTAAAAAATCATTATGAAATTCAATTCCATTCCTATCCAATTTTATTATCTCAAAAATATAAAGCAAACCAGGAAAAAATTTCCCTCTGATACCACTTTTTAATGTCCCGGACCAAGGTACTACTAAAGGGTTCCCCTAGCAAGGTTGACCACATGGCCTCAAACGCATCTCCACAAATGTTAGAGGCTACTGACTAGATGTGAGGCTCTAGGGTGTATCTATGTGGAGACTATTCCCTCTTACCAGAGTGTAGCCCAGTGGAAATACAATAAAAAACAAGTAGTGGAGGCCATAATAACAATTACAAAATTAATAAAAATATGGAATAGATTACAGTATCTAAAGTAAACTCATATAAAATTATAAAAAATGTCATGTGTCTAGTAAATCATGTTTAACAGGTACATGATAGTATGATACAATATATTTATAAAAAGTATAACAATTTCAAAAACAATCCAGCTAGCATCATTGGCCTCAGCTCAGTCCCATGCTCCCATGCTCTGATGTAGTAGTCAAGAACTTTTAGTAGGAAACATTCCCTTATCCTACCTATAGTCATATAGTACATCCGGGTACCTTTTAGTGCACTGAATAGGGTGTGAGATATAATCCTAGTAGGAAACCACCCAAGGTCAAGTTCCATCCATCATGTGAATGTATATAACAATAACAGTGTGTATGAAGTAATAGTATATGTAAAGGAAATATAGGAAGTAAACATCCTATAAATTCAAGGTTCTCATTTTATAACCATGTCATTTAATAAATATCATTCAGAATGTATGTCTCTGAATAAACAGTTAGGACTCTTTCATTTATAATCACAATTCATTTAATTAGACAACTTCATTTAATCAATAATTCTCATGACCTGGTACATAGACCAACATCCGCCATAGTGATATTCTCAATAGATGCTTAAACAGTCCATCTCTGAGGTATAATACTCTGACCAAATCCAAGCTTGTGCTTTGTCTTAGAAGATGCCTCATATAAATCATTTCATTCATTATT
Organism: Viscum album; assembly: GCA_963277665.1. Lineage (NCBI taxonomy): Eukaryota > Viridiplantae > Streptophyta > Magnoliopsida > Santalales > Viscaceae > Viscum > Viscum album. The sequence continues at coordinate 1,772,868,761 of OY728153.1, read as the reverse complement.
AAATTAAAAAACCTAAGACTTTCCTCAACATTCCTCATTTGGAATAAAGGTATCAATATAGGTATAAGAGAATCCAACACCCTACATTCCCTTCCATGGTGATCCTCACCATAACATAGGTATAAATCTAGGTGGGGTACAACAACATAACCACTTGAGTCCATCCTTGATGGTCCACTAAGGGATCCCATGTATCACCCATGGAATATATAATCAACTATACTCTATGTCTATCTGTGGATGTCCTTAATGAGTTCAAGTATCACTTGTCTTGTAACATTATTCCCCCCATGATTTTGTCCTTGGGAGTCCATATAAGGATTCCAGTTATCACTTAGTCATAATAAAGGTAGAATCCTGATGACTCCGTCCATGACATTAATATAAGAAGTAATGTGTCACCCAAGGTATATAATCATACATTCATTTAATAACATTTATTCAATATCCTTTAATCATGTAAAGGTCATAACTAATAATAATTCATATAAAAATCACCCCAAAAGGTGACACAAAGCATGGGCTATGCTTGAAAGGCTTATCCTATTAGTTACTCACATTACCATTTCATTATAAAAATGAAACTCAAGAATAAGCATTCAATTTTATGTAATAACCTAGGGTCATGGTCATCCCATCTAGTCCCAGTAATCCATTTCCATTAAAATTAAAATTCCATATTTCAATTCAATTTACAATTCAATTCATAAATTAAAATCCCAAGGAAAGTGGTAAAAACACACCTCAAAGGTATTCTAAATCATATACCACCCATAGTGGTCCATTTAATTAATCAACACACCCAAAGGGTGGTTAAAATTGAAGGATTATATCCCTTAATCCACTATGACTGGTCTCATTAATTACAAAGTTTATACCTAAAAATTAAATTCAGGAATTAAACTTCATTTCATGGGAGATGCTTTGAATATTGGGCTCATGGAAAAATGACATATATAACCACTTTTACATTAAATGAAAATTTAGAGACAAACTATTGTAGGTCTATAGTGGATAGCTCATCCAGTATCAACTCTTGATTTGACTCATATTAGGAAAAAATTTAATAACGAATGAAGAACCTAATAATAGTTTAAATTATCTTTCACCTAAATAGTGAAAATGATACCAATAATAATTATAAATATATAGAAAGGAATTCAGATATTACCATCATGGATCTAATGAGGAAAACAGTTCTTGATCTTGAGCTCGTGCATAGATTCATTGGAAAATACTAAAATAGTCTCCAAAAGAACCCTATCAAAGGCCCAAGGCTGTCCACATGAGAAAAGAAGAAGAATTAGGTTGTAATAGCTTTAATCTGGGTCAATTTTTTAAATTCAAAAAACACATGGTTCACATGGTTTTGCTGCATAGTTGGCCAACACATGCGCCAACTGTACACCCTTTGCTATTGTAAGGGGCATACCACATGGGTTGTTTTCACGGTTTCACTAACAATGATAAAACCATGTAGAACTCATTTGTTAAAATTTCATAAATTCCATCACTTTTGTGCACCTTAAATCACATGGTTCATCTAATAGTGTTGCCTTCATGACTCCACTACCCAGCCTCACATGGTTTTATTTATCCTTCTAGCCTCCACCGCATGGTTTCTACTAATTGTGTGACATGCCTATTTCACAACAATTGTTGGGTTATGTGCTCCGAACCATCCACAGACACATTTGATAACTCCATAACCTCAATGATTATTCATGTAAGACCATAATCAAGCATTTTAAAAAAAGATGTAAGGTAAAAGATCTATACCTCAAGAAAGAATAGAGTTCCAACAAAACTGTGCAATTTTTGAAAAATTAATCACCTTCTCCAAAACTTACCTCCATTAAGTCCAATTCAGAAGAAGAATAGATACATGTATTAGTGTCCTTGAAAAACAGGTTCTACAATGGAATGACCATTAAGACATCAGTAGAAGAAAACATGAATGACTAAGTTGGAAACTAAGCCACCTCCTCTTCTTTATGGGTTTGGCCTGCCAGCGAAGGGTCTTCCCAAGAAACCAAATGCTCACCTAAATAATTATAAGTGAAAATAAACTCCTTTGAGAGATATTGGAGAGTACCTAAAAGTTCTTGAAAAAATCATTATGTGTTGTTAAAATATCCCAAATAAATTAAACGAGTTGAATGCCACAAATATGTTAATATTCCATGGGACAATGCTCTAACAACTCATAAGACTTCCCTTTAAACTTCCCTTCTAGGGAGGCCCCCCATAAGGTGTTGAAGAATAATTTGTTGCTCCAATAGAAATAATAATTGATCTCATCTAGACCAGCTGACCTATGAATCCCTCATCATTGGTCCCCTAGTCACTGCCAAATTTATCTCTAACAACAGCACCCTGGGGAATATATTTAGGGAAAAACAGGACTATATGGTCTTCTATAGTCTCCTATTATATCAAAGAAAAAAATTAATTACATTGGTTCTTAAATTCCACATAAACCCACACACAGCCTAATTTGGGAAAATGGATGCCACTATCGGACTCAAGGGAGCATTGTAATAACAAAAAGGTTGTTGGACGCAAGTTTCATCCTGTGCATAAAAGACCAAAATCTACGCACAACCCCCTTTCACACCAAAGGTGATGACAATTCTGATTCCTCCCTCATTGGTCACTTGGATATCCAAGTCAACCATACACAAGATTTTTGAGGTGCGAACAAGTCATCTGATCCAGGTGAAAATATCTTGAGTATGAAATGGTGCGTCAAATTTATGCCTTATTTAGGAGGCCTCCATGAAATTGGATAAAGGTGTGTGGAAGAATTATTCCATGATCAGAATCTTGTGCACCCATTGTCGAAGGATTCATCTATAAATATAATCTCACCCCTTTTTTCAGCATGATCATCCAAAAGAAGAAGTGTTTCTCTTCTTCACGGAAGGAAAATCTTCAACCACATTAAGAAAGCATGGAATCCTCAATGTAGAAAGTATTTTGTGAAAGGTTCATTGTTGTTCAACCACTGACTGGTCCCATATTTGAGTAATTCACTCCCAACCTTTTTCCTCCCATGTTAGGTGTGAAAAGGGCTCTATCTTGCATGCAACCCAATCCTTGCATGGATCTCCCAATCTTGTGTGTGCCTACTCCCTTTTCCTCAATGGAATACCTCGATACTAGAGCCCATGGATTGAAAAATTCTTGTTCTCAAACTAACAAACCATTACACAACAACTTTTGGATCCCCTACCCGATTTCCCCTATTCCACCATAACACGTTCTTCTATGGACGACCACTCTAACCCCAGTTTCTTTTAAGAATGAGTAATATAACATGGACCATGTGATTTACCACTCCTCCCCATCATCATAACCTATAATTTCAAAATCAATGCCCCACCTAGAGGCACATGAGAGATAGTTATGTAATCCAAATGGGAAAAGAGTGAGTCCCCATGTCTGAGCCACATGACGTAAAACATCCTAGTACTACGTCCTAGTCACATGTTGTTAAAAAACATATTATGTGATCCATAGATGATATAAAAATATAGTCTAACCCAATTCAATTCACATGGAATTCCCCATGTATGATTATAATGTGATTCCATCTCCTCCTCTACCACCGAATGCGAAACCTATTGAGTGAAACATCCATACAAAATACCCAAACATCCTATTCCACAAGCACATGATGCTAAATTTCTGACTTATAGGGAATGAGATCCTCCTCCCATGGAATGGCATCCTCAATGCGAGTCTTCCGTGCAAAAACCCCACCTCATCTCTCATTGAAACTTTTTTCCTGACATGAGCATCTCATCTGATTCTTCCTCTTATTTATCACACCAAGTACAACCCATATGGGATTAATGTTTTGTATCGACCATGAAATATACATACACTCCAATAGGAGTACACCTAATTGTAATAACCAATAACCATACTCATCCTCTATGGGCCTATTTTATTCATAAGTCCAAACCATATTCTTTTTTAGGTCTCATCCATAGGTATAATTCCTAGCCCATTACGAACTACGCATGCGTAGTTCCCCAACTAACTGGGATACATAATAATTATCCCTATGTTTCAAACCCAACATCTACATCCATCCTTCTATTTCTAGACCATATACCCATTAAGATCATTCCACTCACATGGTATACGAACTCTTCTATAAGTCCATTGGGTAGCTTTTATTCATAATCCCCAAACCAACTCCAACTAAGAGTATTAATATTGTAAAAGGAATATTACATGCATAATAATGACACCATCCCTTATTGATTCTCTTTTTGTGGCCTCAACATCCTTACCACATGATTTAATATTACACAGACCTTTCATATCAATCAACCTTAAACCGTTCCTTCGAACTATCTGAGTTTTGATCCCAATAATCTAAATAGGGTACATAGGTCACCTCTCTAATGTTTAATCCTGACTAATTGTAAACCAAGGTCCTCCTACAAGGGATGTACCTCCCTGATCCACAACTAGGGGTGTCCCAATAAATCTTTATGGTGTGACTTATTCTATTTATGCGATAAAACTCTTTGATCCCCTCCTACAGATTATTCTAAACAATCTTCCTTCATGGTGTGTATACCGACCCATACTTTACATACATGGTTAATACTTCAAAATTGAAGCATACTTATTACAGCATATAACAAAACCTTGAACGGACCGTATATGTATAGTGTCTTTAGAAACTGGGAAACATAAACAACTTGTTCATAAAGCATCTACATTACCTCCCATTTATTTCATCATATATAGAGTCCCTTTTGGCATATACTACTTAATAACCTTCTTCCTGACCTGGGGAAAGAAAACATACAAAAGGGTGAGCTCAAATGATAAGTAAGGGTAAACAAAAGAAATATCAATCACAACATATTCATAGGAACATAACATTTTGGAAATCTTAACCTGCAAAAGAGATCATAATTTCATAACATGGGATATATCATAGTAGTGAAATGTTATCCCAATAATCATAACTTAAAACATGAAACATTGTTCCATACAAACATAATCATAGAGAATCATTTCTTATTAGTCAAGACTCATTTCCAAGACTATCTTAGTGGACAAAGTCCATTTCTGAACCGAGTTCATTCCTCGTTTTAGTCCTGTTTCACTGAACCAGTTTAACCTACCGTTCCAGCCATGTCTATCTCATGAGATATAAATTATTTACCCAATGCATTGGAGGGAAATATAGGTCCCACCCATCTCATAATGATACCATTCTTATTTGTTCCACAAAATCATAATCCATACAATATAGCATAACCCATGTAATAAAAATAGGAATCTTAAACAGCATACCATCATAACATAATCCATATAAGATAAAAGGACATCATAAAAATAATTCCATCATAACATAATCAAATCAATGTAAAAATTGGGATATAAATATAACCCTATATTATCTTAGATGGAAAATAATTTTGATAAAACACTTGAACCCCATTCTTGGAGAAAATATCCTTTCTACTTCAAAAACATTTTTCCTTTCTTAACATGTCATAAAATTTTAAACTAAAAGATGTTGATTAAAAATTAACTTTAAAACATGTAAAGGATGCTTCTTGGAAATAATTTTTTAAAAATACATTCATTCCATATATGTTAAAAAAAATACATTCTTCTCGTACTTTTGTAGGAAAATTCAAAAAGTACCTCGTACGAAAAACGACAAAAGATTCCTTGCATATCTTTTACTAAAAACTCACCGAAGGGTAAAATTGGATATAAAATATTGTAGAAGGATATAAATATTACATATTGAAGAAACATGGATGTGGATGATAAATATTCCCCAGTAAATTCTGAAGTATAGACAATCTCAGATAAAAATTTAGATTGCGAGATTTTCCCTTACCTTAGGTCCGATTTGCTTCGTAAGTGTCTGAACCTCCTGTATAATCATTTAAATAATATCATTGACTTATTACAGAATCATAATAATTGTTATTATATCATATATGGTCATATTCTTAGCTTATTATTAGTAATATTTCATTGTTACTTGTTATTCACGTGTTTATTGGTTTTTGTTCTTATGCGTGTTTTGTCGAATAAATCCTAATTATTCTTTTAGGTTATAGATAACTCATTTACAGAATGGTATTCGTGTAATATATATCATATTTATTCATTAAATTCATTTATATAATCATTATTCAATGAATATCATGTAGAATGAGTCGCATCACATCGTGGAGACGGTAGGCCGTACGTACGCACGAGCGATGATATTGTTCCCATGATCATGGAATTGTTTTTGAGTGTATGTATACTATTTCAGAATCAATATATCTTTAAAATAGTCATATATATTTTTTATTTACACCATTATACCCATCCAAGTAAGGTGGTGGTGGAAAATAGATTACACCACGGCGTGGAGACGGTATTCCGTACGTACGCACGCATGATGATTTCGTTTTCCGTAGGATGGATAGATGGTGAAATAGGTTTGTTTCATACTTATAATAACATATCCGTATATGAGTGATAATGATGTTATTATTTCATAATGAAAAAAATAAAGAAAATAAGTGGAAGAAGAAATAAAGTTGAAAGAATCGATAACGGACATTACCTCTTCTTTGAAGCGCTTCTTTGAGACCTCCTTTTAGGGCACTAAAATTGGTCTTTGAAGAATACCAGGACCTCTATTATGTTTTTAGGGAAGTGGAGAAGAGAATTTTCTAGGGTTTGGACGAGCTTGAAGGCTCAATGTGGTGTGAGGAATAGAGGGAGGAGGTGCCTTTTTATAAGGGAGGAGAGGGGCACCTCTGGAAAAACTAAAAATATTATTTTATTATAAAGTCATATTCATTTTTAAATAGATCCAAATTGGTTTATTTAAAAGATAAGGTGGGGATGTGTCGAAATCCTCTCATCCAATATAATTTAGAAACGTTTTGGTTCCTATTTTAACATTATCATTTAGATTTAACTTTAAGGTAAATAATTTTACTTTTACAGTGTCTTTTTGTGTTCTTACACTATAAGGTTAATAAACATACTCTAACAAGCCAAACGAACCCCAAGTTGTTTATTATTAATATATATAACCTTAGATATGTCATTTGTCTGAACCTTATATTTTTAAAAATAAAATAACAATTAATAATATAATATATGTTTTAAATACTATTTTATGTCAATTTTGACACTATTTAGTAATTGATTTTTGTGAAGATCATAATAAAATTGTTAGTTCGAGAAAAGTTAATTAAATAAATACTAAAATGTCATATTAACCTAGAAAATTAATGTAATTCATAAAAATTCTAAAATTAAATTTATTTGAGTATTTATAACATAAATTATGTTAATATTTCATTAATAAGATAATTACTGCATCATCATTGTGTCAAAAATAAATTAAATTATTTAATGTCTAAAAATTACAAATAAACAACCATTATGTAGGAAATAATTTTATCTTTCTAATTAATATTTATAGTCGAATTTATCTTATGTATAACCCTATATTAAAAATTATTTACTTATTAAACATTGATTTTAACTATTTTAACCCTTCCCTAAATAAATTAATAATTAATGTCCTAATCTAATTAAAGTGGGACTAAATGGTCATATGTTATTACTAAGGTTTTTTTGGTCTAATTACACTTATCCAATGGAATTATAAAATATTTTAGGTTAATAAGAATATCATTTTTACCCTTAATTACCCTATTTAATTTTAACCGTGGTAAATAAAAGTAAAAAGTTACTATTCAACAACAATTATTTTCATCTCATTGAACCACATTTTACTTACTAACATCAACCGTGTCTCTTGGATTTTTGAAATTCCACTCACAGAAGCAGTAAAATTAAGTTTTATGTAAATTTTCAAATTCTCCTAGGAGGTGGGTAAAAGACGGTGAAAAGTTCAATAAAATTTTTATATATCTGAAATTATTATAAAATTACTCCAATGAATTACATTGAACTTATATAGGTAATATGTATCATTTTTGACCTAAAATAAATTTAAATAAAATAAATAATTATTTAAATAAAAAGTCTGTTTTTAAATAGTGACCTAGTGTTTTCACTATTCATCAAAAATTGAATGTTTCCAGAAAAATACCAAAATTTCACCCGAGGATAATTTCGATATTACGAATCCAAAAATGAAGTCCATTTTGAAAAATAAAATTTATAAAATTTCAAAAAGTGGTTATTAATATTCATATCGGCTAGTTTTAATAATATTTTAATATCATATCACTGTTTAGTGAAAATCGATATTGTGTACGACGCAAGCTATCGAGGAAGGCCGTGTTTGCATGTAATGAAATCCAAGATAGTGTTATGTGTAGTGAAATATTCTTTTTATGATATATATAACATAAAGAAATACTTATTTTAAAAGTCTCGGGTGTTACAGTGTGACATCATCCCTTTATGGTACTCACCTCCCAGATATACCTCCATAAAGAATTCTGATCTGTCCATCAGTAAAATTCTCTGTGTGACATCTTCCATACTAGGGAAGCACCTTCTTGATCTTCCACCATAGCGTGTCTTGAAAAATCAGCTACATCTCCAAAAAAATCATTTAATTCATGACCCCAAATACATACCTCATGAAAACATGGGATTTCTAAAGTGAAATCATTGGTAGATATATTTATATGGTTTCATATGCCACATGAAATAAATGGAATTAATACGGTTAAATCCATGTAGGATATACTCCTTTGGCATTAGATACATCATGATTGACAGCGGATTCCTTAGGTTTTACACCTAAGATGCCTCCATAAGACTCCCTCCAATGAAGAAGAATTCAGGTGTCAAATATTCCTAGATTCCACAGATGCTAGTGATGCCCAATATGAATACTCTCATGATTTAAGGTTTATTCATTGTCAAGACCCACTGGAATGTTCATAAATAAGTAGCACAATTAACCAACATCCAAAAAGATGTGGAACTGGGAATGTGTTCAACGAACATGACATTACTCTACGAGGGAGACCCAAACTAAGAGATAGTTCCAAGGGGGAATCCATGGATAGTGGAACATACATCCCATCAGCCCATTTCAATCAAGGAGAAGAAATCACCATTGAATGTTATGGACAACATAAGAATTTGGAAATTGAGAATTTGGGGAAACAATGCACTCAAGCCCACATTCACACGAAAGGCGGGGTTCCCCAACAAAAGCGGAGGGAAAAAATGTTGAAACCAACAAGAATATATACTACTCAAGATTGGTAATAATGGAATTTATGATATCATTAGATTTTTATGTCACTATATCTATATATTGTACTAGGACCCACAATGAAAATATTGGGATTTTCAAAGAACTCACCCGAAATTGGGGTAGTTAATCGTTGGGAACCTTGTTCTTTGAGATTGTCTACACAGATCTCTCTCTATGACCATCGAATATTGGAAAATCATGGAGAATTGGGACTTTCATTCCTTGTACCCATAATTATATCAAAATTAGCCTTCTTTACAGGACCCAAGATATAGGAAAAAAACCCCAGCACCCATAGATTTATGGGAAGGAGAAATGGTAAAGAAAAATTATCTCACGACACCACCTACTCCACAAATACCACTAAAACCACCGATACTTGGCAGCCATTCCCCATATTACCCTCATAAATCATTTGGAGGAAGGTGATGGACACCCAATTTTTTTATATGAGGATGGGTAATTCCCAAAAGGGATATAGACCACTAGGACCAAGAGGCCTCAACTCTTCACTAACATCTCCACCCCCAAGGGCTGCATGGGGATACACTACTCCCCACTCTAATAGTGAATCACATTGGGAGCCTCTCCCTAGATCAATCCTATGACTAGCTCTTATATTCAAAAGTGGTGGGGGATGACTGAGTCACCACGACCAATACTACCACTTAGGCCTTGCCAAAAAGGTCTCCCACTAGGCCTCTTCAGCACCAACAATGACCAGTCCATCAGGCCGAAGAGTGGGTGGACTTTACCCATGATCATCCAACCCCATCCAAGACCACCCGAAATAGAATTTTGGAATGAGCTTAGGAGAATTCCTTTCAAGGGACTTCATATTCTATAGCTCTAGTGGCCCCTTCCTCTGTTGGCACATCCACCATATTCTTGTGGTAGATAAGTATGGTTCAATCCGTTCCCAGTTAGGATCGAGACCTCATCTGTCCTTTGAGAATGTTTGTTTGACGCTGTAAATCATATATACCCCCAACACATATTATACTTCAACCCATTATGATGAATTTCAATGTGGAGGTTATCCCCATGTCATCAAAAACCAAAGCAGAGGTCCTCCCTACTAGCACAATAATCATGAAGGTCCTACTCATTCCATTAATATTTCAAGAAGAGTTACTCATTAATTTGAAAACCAGAACATAGTTCATCCCTATGCTGCTACCACTAGTCAACAAGGATTTCCTCCCCATAGCATAGCCAATCAGTTTGAAGGCCCTCCTCATTTTGTCTCCAACTCAATAAGAGTTCCTCCTTGATCTAATAACAAACTAAGTAGCGGTCCTCACCACTTCATCACCAATAAATACAATGGTCCTCCATATAATTATTCTTATCAATAAATATGTCCTACGCATGTAACAAAAAAATAGAGTGGAGGTCCTCCCCACTCCTCTGATGGTCATCATGAAGTCCCTCCCCATGTTTCTCCCAGCTCAGGTGGAGGTTCTCCCTACTGTAGCATCGATCAAAGTGGAGGTCCTCCCCGCGTAGTCACCCACCAGTATAGAGGTTCTTCCAATTTCATTACCATTAGTCAACATGTAAACCATCCCCATGTTCTCTCCAACAAATGTAAATCTCCTTCTAGCTTCATTAACAACCAGAGTGGAGATCCTCCTCAATCATACAATAGTCCAATCATATTTCCTCCCAGCCCTAACAAAAAGAATTATGTACCTTCTTGTATCTAATCTAATCAATGAGAAAGTACTCCCCATAATATCACCCACTAGAACAAATTTTATCCCCATGCTAAAGAATTATTATACAATGAATAACTATTCATGGGTAAGTGGTTGAATCAACACTGCCAAATGCAAAATATTGGAAGCAGAAAGTAATTTTATATCTCCTTCACCTCTCAGAGTGTGAAGGGGAATGAGACTCAGTGATAGAACCCACACCCCATTCATCAACATTAGAGTTTTGGATAGGATACTGGGGAGTGATGTTTGTTATCATAGATGTTGAGGTTCATAGGATCCCAAAATCCTTCCAGAGGAACATGCCGAGGGTGAAATATTTGTCTCATTTCTAGGGGATAATGATATAACCATATCTATCATTTCCCGTTCCCCCCTCAAAACCTACCCATGATCACAAATAACTACTCTAGAATGGTATAGATAACAAGAATCTCGTTGACCCACCAATGAGAACCGCCACCCTTTCACATGAGGCATTGGAAGAAACACCATCCTATTGGGATGAAGTTATGAAGTTTGTAATTCCATCATGAGATGACCCAACTTACAGAAAACATCTAACTCATGAAGAGACTCCTCTACCAACATCCCAAAACTTCACAGATCCACATCAGTGATGCTACCTATTTCTCAGTCGATGCTGATTGAATCATGGGACAACCTAGTTCAGGGCCCCAATTATAAGTATGGAATACCCTGAGAGACTTTGACTACTGATCAAATGTTAGTGGTATTCTTGAAAAATGTAACCTTCAACTTCAATATCTAAAAGTCCCTCACCTAGGACAAAGGTTGCGTGCTTGCACTGAACTATCTGGATGATACTTCATCACCTCCATGACCATATGTTAGTCTACTATAGAATTCAAGAGCACATAGATGATCCATGAGTAGTAGTTATGGATGGTTGAGTTGGCAGAACTTTCAGTGGCTCAACACCCAACATCGCCTTTTTACCACCATACCCACCAATCAAAATGCATCAAGATCCTCATAGTGCTCCAAATAATCATGGAATAGGCATCTCTACACATGATGATCTATGTTTTTGGAAAGTATTTTGTGCTTCAATTCAACCCTATCATTTGATAATCAGACATTAAAATTGATATTGAGGATTTTATTATGGGTATTGTTATGGTAGATATAGTATTACATGATATTTCTAATGACATGGGAACTAATGTAAGGTCTGACAGTGAAAAACCTCCCCTTTGGGCAGTGATGTATTAGGTATAATATCATAAATGTGTCCACAATTGCCTATAAAGGTAGATACTCATCCTCAAAGAACCCTATATTTAGTTTCCTATCATTTATAATACCAACAAGTGAAAGGGACCTCTCTATCAATCTAATCCATTTGATAATGCACATAAAATAGAGGTTGATCCTGCAATCACTATCTTACTCTAGTAGGTCTCAAATTAGAAAAGGATCGTCAATGGTCTCCTTACCTAGTAGAACCCAGATTATAGCACGCCTCAACCTGATCCTATTCCTCCTCCTCAGCGGTAGCCACAAGTATTTCTCATCTAGTTTCTCCCAGTTGTTCTCGATGACTCTTCACATCCTAACAATGTATAGGTAGTATTTTATTTCAATAAAATGATATATGAATCTCCAAATCAACTATAGTAGCATGATCACATACCTCATTACCCATATCGATCCCCTCCATAAGACATTGATCATACTTATCCTGTTAATTATCCAGTAAATGCATCGGTCTTTTAGTATCCTTGTCAAGATAGGGAACCCTTAAACGATTATTTGATAGTCTCTCTCACAACTCACCTAAAATACCTTAAGACATGACATGTGGCCATCCCACCTAACGTCATTCCATATCCATCATGGGTAGATAACATGAGAGAAACCATGGATTTTGGGAACCATAGATTTCACCATTTCAATGGGATGGGTGACCCACTATAGTATTTATACCACTTCATCTCAAGGTTGAGACACATATTGGGAACCCTAGAGAAGCGAGAGGCCTATGAGATCTGATGTTTCATTCACACATTGGTAGGTCGTATGTTTATCTGGTGCAACTATTTACCCATTTGGTCTATCAATTTTTGGAATGATCATCACAAGTATACCCTCTACCAGTTCAACTCCACCATGCATAAGACAAGAATTGCCGACCTCTTCATGTGAAAGAAAAAACATGATGAGCATTTCACAAAGTTTGTTAAACAATGTAAGGTATTCACATATTTACACAACATACCTCTGACTCATGAATATATACTAACGATTTGAATGGCGAATTTCACGATGTACTTGATTTCTACAAACATCACTCAGAAACTCCTGAGATGATTTTGGGATTTCTCAAAAAATTGCAATGCCTAGATGAAGCCTTGTAGCAGGATAAACATTCATGTCCCTTTCCTCCTCTAAAACACATGACAAGAACCTTCATGGAAGAAACTACTACTGTAGTATAGGTGGATTCCCCTAAGATGATAGAGTTGATGATACCTCCATTGATAGAATCTCACCCAGTGTAGCTGTCTGAGTTCACTCATACTCACCCATTGTAGAATTTGAAGGCTCCGCCTCACCAATCACAACCACCTAGATGAGAGAATGTGGCTATGTCATCACATTATTCTCCATCCCCTCATTATTCTATGTTCACAGTGTTCACTTCCATGACAAGAGAAAATAGAACTACTCTTTCAATGATTCATAGGTTCCCAGTTATTTCCTTAGTTCCATAGAACATGGGATTCTAAAGCTTCCCATGTATAAGAAGGCCCATGAAGACAAGCATGAAGATCACCTCATCAATTTCAATTACCATAACTTCCTTAGAAATACCACCAAATAATGTCATGTGTTCATAGATTTTCTCCAAGACCATGTTGAAAATGGTATGGTCATGTTGGGAAATATCCCAGAGAAGATGGAATACATCTCCTATAATCCTAACAGTGATAATGAAGGTGAATAGAAATAGGATTACAACTACAGGGACTTATATGTTTGATGACAGGTTGGCGCACAGAGTAATCAGTCCTGTATTTGGCATTATCTATGCCCGATGAGACTGACTCAACCCTCCTGCATCCTTCCCATATTCTCCAGATAATTAATCTACATAAACTTCATAGGTGGTAAGTCTCATAAATGTAGGCACTGATGGTTCTTGGGAAGTGAGAGTACCCTTCCCAGTGCCAACACCATATCATACCATCTATGATTTCATGCCTCTAGAGTTGGGAATCACCCTTAGGATTCACTCAACAATGGAGGATTCCTCGAATGATGATATGGAGTATGCCTCCAAGAACTATGTCAAGTTGGTATATCCATTCAGGGTTCATAATGATGAGGAATATCAAGAAAGGCCCCTGAGTGCCTCTGTATAATGCCATTAAAGTAACGTTCAAATACATTCAAGTTGAACTGGTGCTTAGGTCAACATATTGAGCCAATAAATACACGCTACCAAAACCAAACAACTTGTTCTATAGAGAGCTTAGTAGGAAAACACTTCTCATCATGCTCCATTAGACACACCAAGATAGGTGGTCTTATTTAATGACCAGGAAGAGAAGATGCAACCACATAATGTTCGGATGCATGTATTTAAAGCTAGGCCTCATACAGCCAAAAATCATCCAATATTGGTTTCAGGTGAGTTTTCTAATGAGGATATTAATAACACACACACCGGTTAGATTCCATTAGTAAAACTAGTAGCACCTGTTATGCTTTTCGCAAAAGAGCAACCCCATTCTGGAAGAAATGTGCATCTAGCAAAAAATAATGACAACATGAAACATATTGACAGCATACCTACAAGGATCATGATTATTGAGGCCCTGCACATGTTCAAATAAATGCGCAAATATCTCATGGAGGACTTGAAAATTCCCCTCTAGTTCAAATAATAAGTAGTAACTGTAGATACCTTCCACGCATAGGAGGTTGAGAAAGAAGAATTCTAAGCCCTTATCTCATTATCTAGAGGATATGAGGTCTCCATCATTTAGGGGAACATCCACCCATTTTACATCACCATATAGGTAAATGTCATAGATATTTGTCACTATCTTGTCAACATAGGTTATAGGATAAATCCCATCCTAACCCAAACACTCCATAGGTTGCAACTAACTACAAAATATTTGAGTCCCTATGACTTAAAGATTCAGGGTTATGATATGACTGAGGATAGAAAGTGTGGTAGAATATGATTGAACACCCATTTTGGTGGCTTGACAACAAGTGATAAATTCATGTTTGTCCCATATGATAGAACATATAATGCATTGATTGGTTGACTATGGATTAATATGCTTTCATCAGTCCCATAATAATATCACTAATTCTTTATGTACTCACTCAATGGCCGAGTAGGCATACCTTAGGGTGATGTGTCCCCCTTTCACTCATACAAAGCCTGTTTTTCTTGATGTCGACTATTTTTTATCAAGGCAAATCATGTTCAGACAAAAGAGGTTGAGCACACCACAGTTTTATCAATCCCATAGAGAGATTTGGATGATGATTTTATCCTCCAAATTCTCCAGTTAGAGGCCATGATGCCAGATATGGGAGGATTTTTTATCTTGACTAAGTGGAAAATGCATTGATTCCCTAACTATAAGGAACATTGGAAGACCACCTATTATTCCTACATAAGCTATGACTAGGTGATACTAGAGGCCCCTATCTCTTTGAGGTACCTAGATTTTCACCCCATGGATACCATTATATGTCATACCCGTATATTTTTCCAAGTTGGGTTGAACCGAAAAAAGCTGTCTTGAACCATTTTTTGACATCATGCATGGACCATGTAATCGAAGGCCTGATGTAATTGTCATGAAAAAATCAATCTCCATGGTTTCCATATATCCATAGTTCCCTAGTAAGGATACCACATCGTCCCACAAATACAACAATAATCCACCAGAATCATTCAACCTAGATGAGGCATCTCCTCCGATTGATTCCCCTTCCTCAAACAATGAAGGTTATTTGGAATACAATCCTCCCATATTTGTAGGGGCATCTCAACCACCATCGAAGAGTTCATTCAGGTGAACCATGGTACTAAGGCATAACTGAGGTGAACGCTGATTAGTGCAGGCATGCCTCTAGAAAAATAATAGTAGTATGTGGACTTCCTGAAGAAACACTATTATTTTTTTTCATGGGGTTATGATGATATTTTCTAACTAGAACCTTGGGTCACTATCCACCATCTTAGTCTCCTAGTGAGTCCATGTAGGTTCAATAAGCCTCCCATGAAAATTAACCCTTATCATGGTTCCATTTTCAAGGTCAAAGTTGATAAGATTATCAAACCCAACATCATAAAGGATTTTGAGTAACACAAATGGATAGCCAACATAATTCCTATTAGGAAAAAGAATAGACATATCAAATTCTATATCAACTTTTGAGACTTCAATCATCATTGTATGAAGGATGATTTTCCCCGTACAATGAATTTTTTTTTGATTTATTCCATAGATGGGTTCCAGGAACTCTCCTTATTAGATGGATAATATGGATACAAGTAGATCTAGATGGCCCCTAAAGATGAGAATTTTCTTTCCTTCAGATCACCTCAAGGAACCGTTTTTTATTTAGTAATTCTTTTTGTTCTGAATAAATAAAGAGACACTTATCAATGTTCCATTCACCGTATATTTGAACTGATCCTTGGGAAGATAGTTGAATACTACGTAGATGATTTGGTGGTAAAATCCCATCACTGTTAGGACCATCTCATAGATCATGATAAAGTGTTCAGCTTCCTCAACTCCCAACATTTGAATATGAACCCCTTGAAGTATGCATTCATGGTTAACTTTGGAAAGTATTTTATTTTCATCATCAGATATAAAGGAATCATGATTATCCTAGAAATGATCAATTACATTATCCAGAATCCCCCTCCAAGAAACCTATGAGAGCTATGATGCCATCAAGGCCACTTATCCTACATATGACAATTCGTTATAAATCTAGACTAAATGTGTAAGACCATTTCTTGGATCATGAAAAAAGTCACCATCTACCAGTTGGATAAAGAGTTCCATACCGCATTTGAGTAAATAATGTAGTATCTCCTAGAACCTTCGATTTTGATGACACATATCTCAAGTATTCATTTAGTCCTATATGTTACTGCCCTGGAATGATCCCCTAGTTCCCTATCCACCCATAAGAAAAATAATTATAGAGAGAACAATTTATACTATCTCATTAGAATTCTCCTCAATAAAAAGGCAAACTACTCTCCTATCATGAAAATATGCCTCATTTTTGTTTTCATATTATAGAATTTGTGGAACTATTTATAGCATCATGAGATAAAATTGGTGTCCTGAGTGGACATGTGTTTCCCCGAAATTCATCAAGGGTTAGGCATTGATAGACTTTCTGGCTTCCAATTCATCTCCTAAATAATTTCATATAGATATAAATTTCCCATACAAGGATATTCTCTCAATTTATTAGGTTGTTTCATGCTGGCAGATGAATTTTGATGGTTCCTCCTAGAGCCCAACTGATAGAGGTATCAATGATCCCAAGCTCATTAGAATATGAATGGGGATCATCTTCATCATTCCCACACATACATTTTCATTTTACTAATTCATTCTATGAGAAGGATTCAACAATAGTGACGCATAATATCAATCTCTCATTACTAGTATTGATTTGGACCTTTAGATTGATGTCCCCTACATTAATCTTATGGGGGACTTCGAGTTAGTCAATAACAAAATCAATAGTGACTATTTCATCCGCACGATAGAGATAATGTATAGCGACCCTATCATTTTTCACATATCGTTTCATGATTTTAATCACAATTAAACATCAAATTTTATGATAAGGATCTTGAAGTCTAGTTTCATGGAGATGAGGTTCATAATTAAACATCACGATTCCAAAAACAAAAACATCTTTAATTTAATATTCATAATGAGATCCTAACATTCATTAGCCCTTAATTGTGCATAGAATAACCTGAGAATAAAATGAACACATGTTTAAGCTAAAAATCCCAATAAGGAAATAATCATAAGAATAAAGCTTAGAACATGGGTTAGAAGGCATAACATAATGATAAAAAAATTAATGTAATGTGATCAAATATAATGAATCAGAAGATCAGATCATATAATCATGGAATCAAAGTAACATGGATGATGATAAAATATGAATTTTGCATGATTCACGGATTTTTTCACATAGTGGATCATAATTCAAGGTTCATTTCAAAAATAGGATCATGAGTCAAGGCTAACCAACAATATTGTTTCACATGGATCACGAGTTAAGGCTTACCACCAAGACCGTTGTAGATAACGTCTCATAAAACTAAGCACTACCCAATAAATTATAGAATTATCTGGGTAAACCCATAAATACATTTTCATGAATATTTTTTCCACATGAAGAATCATATAGAACGAATCAAACACAAAAATAAGGGTCACCGACGATATGAATTGGGTATCGTAGTCTTATAAAAAAGGTATAACATAAGGGAATATCAAAATGGTTCCCATGAAGGAAAGGATTTAAATAATATTTGGACATTAAATAGGAATATTTCATGATAAGTTATGTCAAACATAAGTGAATACATGTAAAAATAGTCTTTATGAAACTTTTTAGAAATAAATTTTTTTAGTGCGGTTTATGGAAAATATCAAAGATAATATAAAGATGAAAAGGAAATAATCATTTATATAAAACTATAGGAGAAACAGTATAGTTTTCATAATAAAATTATTGATTTTATAATAATAATAGTGCCTTATAATAGATCATATAGTTCACTTGAAAATGGGTAATAATTCAAGAAGTTCCCCTAAATCGGGCTTGCTTATCTGAAAGAATTGAGTATGTAACATTTTAAAAAAAATTATCCACAAAATGAAGGATAATTGGAAGTTGATACATGAATTTGGAACATATAAATATAATTTAGAAGATATATATAAAAATAAAATATATGTTCATTTGGGTTAATAGAGAGGAAGAGGAACCTGAAGGAATAATGGTGGTTTGGGTAGAATCCCTTACCTTAAGTCTGAAGATGTTATTAACTTGATCATAATGACCTCTATTATAAAATTAGATTATTAAAATTATAATTCTAAAACCATTTCTACATTTATTTATTATATAATTACTTTATTATTTTCATTTATGGTCTTTTTGTTTTTTTAATAGATTCAATTTAATCTTTCAAGAGCATTAGTTTCCTTGGTTTTCATGATCATTTTACTTGTATATGTGTATGTTAAATCTTTTTGAATGAGGATAGTTGTCCTGACATGAACTTATATGTTATTAATTAACATAAATAATATTAGTATTACCTTTTTTCATAGGTGAGGATTATTCATTTGATAAATAATTAATGATATTCATTTAGATTAATTTAGCATTTTTCATAATGACAATATAGTTTTGTTATATCATTAAGTATATTGTATATAAACTAATTCCATAATATCAAATAGATTTTAATACATATAATATAATATGTTTCAACCATAAAAGTGGTTTCATGACAATCATTGAAGGTTTAATTGAAATATTAAAGCTCATCATCTACGATGGTGGTAGATTGACACGTCAGAGACGATGTTTTCATTCTTCAAATAAAAGTGAGAGGAGATGATATTTTTTGAATAATTATTCCATAAACATGATAAAATTATAGTAAATTTAAGATACTATAGTTTCAGTTACACATGGACAATGGGAAGTGAGAAGTGTATTGTAAAAGAAAGGAACATGATGAAAATAAAATAAAAGGAAGAGGGTTTAACCTCCAGATTCCTTATTCTTGAGAGCCTCCTTATGGGATTGGTTTTGGTGTTTTGTTAAGACAAAAAACTCATGGAAATGGTGGAGTGGTTTGGGAAGAGTATTGGGTAGATGTTTTATAGGGATTAGGGCTTGATATGTGTGAGGATAAGAGGGGGTGAGGTGTGATATTTATAGCGGAGGAGAGAGGTGTTTTCTCAATAGTTTAATCCCTATTTTATTATTTTGGATTAATAATTTGAATAGATTGAGAATTATCACAAAAAATATTAAAATAATTAAGTATAGTTCTAGATTGTGGGCTTACATCAACCACACATCATCCATTAATCCATAAATCATGTATTTTTCATTTATCGTAAATTATCATATTTTAATATTCACAAAAATTCAAGTATTTTAGAAAAATCCAAAAAAATAACATAAAAAACTCGTTAATGAGTAGAATTAAAAAATGAACTCCATTTTATTATAATAAGTTTCTAAATATTATATTTTTTTATTTTATTTAAAACCATCATTTACTTGGAAAATACATATTATAAAATTACAAATTATTTTATAATACCTTGAAAAATTACTTTAGGTATCATAAAGCTGCCATAAAATCACATGACATAAAAATATTTATTTATGAATACATTTTATGAAAATAAATAAATTTTATATTATTGTATTAAACATAAAATAATATTTAATATTTATGACTAAAAACTACCTACAATTAATTAATAATTTTTAAAATATTTATTTACTTATACTATTATATAATAATATCATATTGTCACTTATATAATGGATAAATTTTATTTATACTTTCATTGGTGAGGTTACTATTCAATTGTGTAGTTTACTATTCCTAAGTGTCATGCTACTATTCCAATGGTCAAGTTATTATTCCTTTCGTATATGTTTCTTAACATATAGAAATGCCTTTTATTTCATTCATTCCTCATTTTTAAAGATTTTATATTATTTTATATGTTATTTTATGTGATTATACTATATAACGTAAATATAAGAAGGTAATTTCAATTGATAAAACTTTGGCTTGTTACATTCTTCCCCCCTTATGAAATTTAGCTAACAAACATTCAGTTTACACACTAAGGTTAAAACAGGTACATGTACTTATCTTCCATCACATTATCTGGTTCCCATGTCTCCTCTACAAACTTATGGTTCTACCAAAGTACATTGACTAGGCAAGTGGTCTTACTGCACAAAACATTATCTCTATGATCCATTATCGTCACTATCTAACCCCTACAATAGAGATCATTCTCCAACTGTAACAACTCTAAATTCATTACATTTTAGAGATCTGATATGCACTTCCTCAAGAGGGATACATAGAATATATCATGTAATTGAGATATAGTAGATGGTAGTGGTAGTAAAAAAGCCACCACTCTAACATGATCAATGATCTTGAAGGGGTTGATGTACCTGGGATTCTACATTATTTTCTTCCCAAATCTCATGATCCTCTTCCATGGAGATATGTGGAGGAATACCATGTCCCTAAATTTAAACTAAAGGTATCATAAATGATTTTCTACATAGATCCTTTTTCGAATTTGGGCTACTTTTAGGCGATGTTAAATGGGTTTTACCTTCTCCACCATTTCTTAGACCATTTCAGGTCCTAGCATCTTATGCTCACTGAATTCTTCCCAGCATGTCGGTGTTCTGAAAACTTTTTCCATAAAGGGCTTCATATAGATACATTTGGATGATCAAGAAGAAACTATTGATGTAAGAGAACTAAACTAGAGGTAGATGTTTGTTCCATCCTCCTATTAAGTCCATCAAATATTCTCTCAATATGTCATCCAGTGTCTGAATAGTCCACTCAGATTGGCAATCTGTTAGAGGATGATTCGCTGCAATATAGAGTAACTTAGTGTTCAGGTCATTTTGGAGGATTTTCGAGAACATGAAGGTGAATCTAGGTTATTTATCAGATTGAATAGATAGTGGTACTCCATGTAGCCTTACCACTTTATTGATGTATATTCATGCGTGATGATCTTGTGGGAAGTTATTTGGAATTTCAAGAATGTGAGACATCTTTATAAGATGATCCACCACAACCCATATAGTTTTTTCCCTTTATATGTGTTTGGAAGACTAGTGACAAAGTCTATGGTGATGTTCTCCCACTTCCATATTGGTATGGATAATGGTTTCATCATCCCTTTAGAATTTTTTCCTTTCATCCTACACATTCTAGAACATTGATCTCTATTACGTGATATCCTTTTTCATATTGTCCGACTAAATGTTCTACTAAAGATCTCGATACATCTTTGTGCTCTCTAGGTTAACAATAATGGATGATATATGTGCATCATTTAGAAGCTCTTTATTTATCTCTAGATTAGATTTTACACATAGTTGTGACCCAAATATTATGAATCCATCCTCATCGATCTTCAATAATGTGGATTTTAAATTCTTGATAGCTTCCACCCTTTTCAGAATTTCCACATAAATTCTTTGAGAATTCATTATTTTCTCCATAAAGGATGGTTGAGAAATAATTTTAGAAAGTATTGATGATATCCCTCCCTTGATGATTCCCATGTCCATCAAGTATAAGTCTAGGAATATTGTATCTTTATCGATTCACATCGTTGATAAAGATGCATGATACTTTTTATATAGAGCATATTCCACCTTTTTTCCTTACCAGTACTGTAGTAGATTGAGTAGTCACAATCCAAGATTAGATCTAACCAGCTTTATTAGTGCATATTAATCTCCTTTTGTGGGAATATATATTTTAGAATCTTGTGATTAGTACATATCTAACACTTCTCCCCATAGAGAAAATTCCGCCAGATTTTCAATGTGAAGATCACAACTACCAACACTATATCAGGTGGGATAGTTTTGATCATGAATTTTTAACATCCTGGAGGAATAGTCTATAACCATAGAATTTTTCATCAGTACACATCCTAGTCATTTCTTTTAAGAATTTTTGTACAGGACAAAGAGGTGTCCACTTTTCAGTAGTTTGAGTACTGGAGCAGTGACAAGCCTCTTTTCAAGATTTTTAAAGCTTTCCTAACATTCTTGGGTCCAAACAAACTTCACCCCCTTCCATGTCAACTTGGTTATTGGGTTTGATAATCATGATAAGTTCTTTAAAAAATGTCAATAATACCCAGATAGGCCATGGAAACTATTGATATCTATTACAGATGTTGTATAGGGACACTCTACACTTTCCTTTGTCTTGTAAGGATCTAGAAATATCCAATTTTGGTTATTACATTCCCCAACAATGATACTTCTTCCATCCAAAACTCAATTTTTCTATAATTTTCATATAGTTTCTTCATTTGAAATTTTTTTATCATAGTATTCAAATTCTCATCATGTTCCTCCATGATCATGGAGCATATCAGAATGTAATCAATAAATACTACCATAAATTTTTCATGATAATATCTAAAGACTTTATTCATTGAATCCAGGAAAATTCTGGGGGTATTAGTGATTTAGAAGGGAATAACTATGAACTCATAGTTTTTATACCTCGTTCAAAAGGAAATCATGGGAAATTATTTCTTCAACACATTTAATTGATAATATCCTGACTAACATTACAACTTAGAGATAATGGTTTCCCCACTTAGCTGATCAAAGAAGTCATCTATCTGTGGCAGGGGATATTTTTTTATTGTTATTTTATTATGTTGATGATAATCCATGAAATGGCATGTTTATATATCCTTATTCTTGAAAAAGTGGACTAGTGTACCCCATGCTGAAGCAATCGGGAATATAAAACCCTTGTTCAGATTCTCCTATAACGTATTCTTTAGTTCTTCCAGCTCAACAGTGGTACAATAGTGCAGAAAATGTTTTTTACATTGGTTATTTTTCATTTTTTACGTCGGTTTCTAGCCGACGTTAATACGGGCGACGTTATAAATAACATTTTTGACGTCGGTTATTTAAAAACTGACATTAAAAACATAAAATAGCGATGTTTATGATGTCGGTTATTTTAGAACTGACGTGATAAAGAAAATGGGAAGGTTTTAAAACGTCGGTTATTTTTAACAGCCGACCTGATAAAAGTCCTGGAAAATGGTTTATCACGTCAGTTATTTAAAAACCGATGTGATAAAAGGACGGGGAAATGGTCTATCACGTCGGTTATTAAAAATTGATGTGATGAACCGGGGGGAGGGGGTTATCACATTGGCTATTATATAACCGACGTGATAAACTGGGGTGAGAGGGGTTTATCACATCGGTTATTATATAACCGACGTGATAAACCGGGGTGAGGGGGGTTTATCATGTCAGTTATTATATAACCGACGTGATAAACCATTTTCCAAGCCTTTTATCACGCCAGTTATTAAATAACTGACGTGATACACCATTTTCCAGGCCTTTTATCACGTCGGATATTAAATAACCGACGTGATAAACCCAATTTGTTTTTAAAAAATTCATTTCAGTCATCCTCTCTCCACCAGAATCAACCAGAAAACAAATCAAGAAATTGTACCACAAAAACAAAAGTAGATCAAAATTAAGCATGTACATTGATAACATATAAAACTTACCCCCTAGACAGCCCCCACCCTCATGTATACCCCATGGACAGCCCTCCCCCACCCCGTTGGAGCCCCCACCCTCATGTATACCCCATGGATGTCCCTCCCCAACCCCATTGGAGCTCCCACCCTCATGTATACCCCATGTACAACCCTCCCCCACCCCATTGGAGCCCCCACCACACTCCAGGACTACCCCAACCCCCGGACAGCCCCAAACACCCCTCAAAAACCCCCCACCCGCCTGAACAGCACCCCCTCGCCCCACTTGACAGCCCCCACCACACCCCTGGACAGCCCCAAACACCCCTGGACAACCCCCCACCATCTTGTATACCCCCCACCCCTGGACAGCACTCCCAGACCCCTGGACCGCCTTCCCACACCCTTGGACAGCCCTGCCACCCCCAGGACTGTCCCCCCACCCCACCGGACAACCCTCCCAGACCGCTGGACACCCCCAACTCCACTGAACACACCCCCACACCCTTGGAACCCCTCCCCCACAGACCCAAATCCATACCAGAAAAACCATCAAAAGTAAACCAAAACAAGAAGTAGAGAAAAATTAATCATTCACTTCTATAACATTCAAAACGTACACTGTCAACTTAAAAAAACTAAATCCAACCTAAACAACTACCAAATACACAATTACAACAACAATATTCAAAATTACATTTTACATTACAAAGAACTAAAATTGAATCAAACCTGAAAAAGAATTTGACCACTCCACTTGTAAGTGTTTGATGTCTTCAGCAGTATAGGGTTTAGGGCCATCAAAAATCTAAAAATGAAAAATAAGGTAGTTAACGTGTATAATGAATAAATCAAATTGAAATATTATGGCAAATTTTAAGAGGAAATCGTACCAGGTCAAAATTTACAACAGTCCCAGTTGTTATTATTTCATACATAAATCTTAACATATAATATCTGCATTCGATGAGTCCTTGTTGTTCATGACAATTCTATTTGAATGAGTGTATATTCAATATATTATTTTTATGTAATAAATCAAAAAGTACAAATTATAAATGTAAATTTACCTTCCCATTTACATATTTGATCATTGCATTTCTTTTCCTTGTGTTTTTTCAAAAGTTAGCCCATGCACTATTAGAAAATAATAAGAATGGGGTAAATTTAAAATTCATTATAACATATAAAACTATTGAGAAATTGAAATGTACCTTTCCAATATATTCTTAATACTTTCCCGCACATCACCATGGACAGAGAATATCCAATAAAGAGCTTTCTCCCTTGGGCAAAAAACCCCTAAAATCCAATGATCACTGATAAAAGGAAATTTAACATTAGTGCTTTTTTATGTTAAAATATAATTAACTCTTTGAGATAAATGTTTTTCATACCTATCACAAAAAGGAATCATCCAACATTGTGTTATTATATTCTTTTCAAATCTTTCAGCAATATAAACCATTCTTTGTTCCTCATTCAATGGACATGCTTCAGGGGAAATCAATTACGGGTCCATGAATCCATATACTTCTATCATCTCATACCTATCACAAATTTTATAAAGATACCTAATACAAAACATACATAAGTATACATTTTTAATAAATATAACGTAGGGAAAAGGTGTTAAGAATTACATGGAAAAAATTTGCACCACATTGATACCCAACTTATCTCCAGCAACAAGCTCCATGATAACAGTTTTTATAATCCCCACACTTATTTCACGTCCACAAACATGAGCTTCCAATGGAAAATCATAATAACCCAACAACAAATGCGAATATCTTGACAATCTGTCAAGACTATTTGAATCTGTATCTGATGTCATAGCCATTTCTCTTTGTTGTTGTCTATACAGTATTTCTTTACCTTTGAAGTATTCCTATAAAAAAATTTGAAACATATATTAGCTTTCAAATGATAAAACAACATTAATAAAAAAATAAAATAAAGGATATAACATTCATACCTCTATGGTAATGAGTCGAAGAAGTCTGGATGGCCAAAATAATAAATGTCCGATACTCTGTCCAACTGTCTCCACCTCATCTGTAGGTATTGGTACCCTAGCTGATCTATCTATAATATCATGTACAGTGACCCTCTAATTCTTGACCTCTAATTGTTGATGATGAACTATATCTCCTATACAATATACCAACCCATATGCTACTATATGATGTTGAGAATCATCAACATAAAACTCGCAATATGTAGGAAGCTGCGGAAGAGGCGTAGGATAAAAAATGGGGTCCACAGGATGATGTGGGGGAGTGGGAGTTACTGGCAGAGGTGGAGGATAAATAATGGGGTCTGCAGGGGGAGGTGGAGGAGTGGGAGCTACAGTCTGAAATTGTCTTTGCATTTCTGCAAACATAGACTGCACCGACTCTCTAATCTTTTCCTCCATCGTCGCATTAATATTATGAACTTCAGCCTCCAAGGATTATATTTTTTTATAAACCCCCTAAATGTTAGAAGTTGAATAACGTAGAAACACTTTTCTTACGGATACACCTGCCGGATATCCTCTTACATGACTATGATGTTCGGGTCTTCCCAATGCTGCAAATAAAATATCTTCCCTCCTAGTAGCTGTAAAATTCCCCTCTCAACTCTGCTCCTCAAGAGAGTCTTGTATAAATTAATTGATCATTTCTATAATGATTGAATTTATATGAAGAAAATAGTTAACTTAAATAAATTAAATAGATATCTTAAAATCCTCTCAACTATGATTCTCGATTCTTCTGAAAGATATTGCCCTTTTTTTTCTTCCGAGCTCTATTCCATTTTCAAGTCTAGATGGAGGGGATAGAGGGGCCACCACTCTAGAGCTTGAAGACTCAGCTCCTAGTTGTTGAAATTTTTCCGCCATCATTTGTTCTTCCAATAATGCATACACTCCTCGAGATAAACTATGAGGGTATACATTTTTAGATTGGATCTCCTGATGAGTTTTCCTTGTTTGCTGTAATTCAAGAATAAGAAATCATTAACAAAACATTAATAAAATCATTTATATAAGAATGTTTATAAATGTTTACATTGCCCTTACCAGAAATGACTCTTTTCTTCTACTTTCAAAAAACTATCTCCATGTGTCTTCATCTATAAAAGGATATATACGACATGGATTGTCATGACTCCTATAACCATAAATTAAATCAGATGAGAGGGTTGATTTGAAATCCCTCCATCTCCTAGCAGCCAACGATAAGCATTTCTTCCTGACTCCTACAGTGTCAGGAATATCAAATTTCATCTGATAAAGAAGTGGTTAAACATATTATATATACTAGAAACATTAAAATAATGGTCAATCAATGACAAAAGATCTTACCAAAATCGTCTCCCACAACTGAGAGATAATAGCTTTATCCACACTTCTTCAATCATCACACAGAATGCTTACTTTGATCTTAGCCTGAGTTGCTACAAAAATCTTAAAATATTTTGCATTCGGACCTCTAGGAATATCATCATCATCAAACTCAACGGCTATCCTCTTATCCTGCGTACGGGTATGTGATAATTTTGGTAAATGTGTGCACCCACGTTTACCAACGTTTGAACTCTTTTGCGTAATAGGAGCATGTGAATTTTCATCCCCAATGGTATGACCAACAATATGCTCATCTCCAGAATCATGTGGTTGATCATCTGAATGATCTGTCATTATCCTTCAAATAAAAAAAACAAACGTCAGTTCACAAATATAAAAATTAAATTTTTTTAATACTACTGTAATCAGAAAATAGAAATGTGTACTAAGTTACATAATAGTAAACATTGTTAATATGGTAAGCATGTTAAACAATGGTAAAGATGGTAAAGATGATCAAGATTATCAAGATGGTAAAAATGGTAAAAATGGAAAACCTAGTAAACATGGTAAATATGGTAAAGTAATTTTCAGTGATCAAAAAAATAGATATATAATTCATGTAATGGTTATAAACATGATAAAGTAAACTAAAGAAACTTAAAACAAACAAAAACATATATTTATTTTGTTTTAAAACATGTTTTAATAAATAAAAAACTTACAATATCTAACATTTAGGGAAAAAATAAATGTAAACAAGAAATAAACATAAGTTACCTGTAATTTTAGGAATGTACAAATGGATTGTTTTCCCAAAATCCTTCATCGTGATCATTCTTTATGGCACAAACTATGTCTTCAATATGATCATCATTATGTTCTGTTAATCTTTCCATGGAAGTAGATATCTCACATAAATCAACATATTCATCAAGTTCATCCTCACCAACATATTGTCTTTTCCCTTGTAAAACAACAACCCACTGCATATCTGATTGATCTACTACATAGAATTTTTTTTTTGCATGAGTTGCCATTCTAAAAGAATCAGTTGTGTCTTCCAATCTATTCAGATTAACAAGTGTCATTCCAAATTCATCATATCTGAAACTGTTGTTACCATTAAACCATTTATAGGTAAAAACGGGAACATTAATTTTAAAGTAATCAACCTCCCATATGTCTTCAATCACTCCATAATATTCACTTGATGCAGAAATTGGGTTTTTTTCCTTAGCACTCGAAAAATGCATTGCTTCTGCAAACACCGATACACCACTATTCTGAAATTCACTTCTATTGTCCTGAGCTTTCGTATGAAATATATAACCATTAATGTCATAACCGGACCATGTTATCACATTTAAACATAGACCACCCACTATCCATTTTAATGTCTCTGATACATCTAATCTACCAAGCAAAGTATTTTTAATCCATGACAAAAAAGTTTTGTTGTGCTCATTCAGAATCCACATTTCTTTCTTCTTTGAATGACATTTTTTCAACTCATTAATATGCAATGTGATATACGATTGAGCATCATCTATGTTATTCAAGATGTATGATTCTAACTTCTTCATCTGTTCAGATGACAATGATTTGACTTTCAAGCTGCGAATCCCCTTTCCCTCATTAGTAACTCGTTCATTGCGAGGTGGAGGCAAACTTATGTGTTGCACCGCAGCCAAGTAGCTCGTACCAAACACTACTACCTCCTCAGAAATATACTTTTCAATAATGGAGGCTTCAGGTTGATAAATATTTTTAACATAACCCTTTAATATTTTGATATACCTTTCAAAAGGATACATCCAACAAAGATATATAGGTCAAAAAAGCTTTATTTATTGAACCAGATGAATCATTAAATGCAGCATTATATCAAAAAAAGTTGGAGGAAAATACATTTCCAATTGACAAAGTATAAAAATTGCATCCTTTTCCAAAATTTTCAAATCATTCACATCAATCGCCTTCTTACAAATTGAATTGAAAAAATAACACAACTTCATTATAGTCTTTCTGACACGAATGGAAAATATTCCACGCAATGCAACTGGTAGAATTTGTTGCATCATGACGTGACAGTCATGTGATTTCATACCTATCAACATTAAGACCTTCAATGAGACAAAAATTTTTACATTAGAAGAATAACCTTGAGTCACTTTGGTATCATGAAGACACTCATAGAAGCTAATTTTCTCCCTCTTCGATAATGTATGACAAGCCGGGGGAAGAAATGTTCGTCTTCCTTTAGGAGGGGGAGCTTACTCCAAACGTATTCCCATTGATAGTAAGTCTAATCTTTCATTCAACCCATCTTTAGTCTTTCCTTTAATATCTAACAATGTTCCAATAAAAGAATCACAAATATTCTTCTCCACGTGCATGACATCAATATTATGTTTAACTTCATGATACCTCCAATATGGTAACTCAATAAAATTGACCTTTTCTTCCAAATATGTCTATCATTACCATATTTCTGTGTCTTTCCCAATGTCACGTCAAGGTTTTTCACCCTCTCAAAATACAGATCAGGGGATAAAAGTTTTGGAGCAGTATCACATTTTTGTGAGCCATTTAATGCCTTTTTTAGTCTCCTATAAGGGTGTTCCATAGGCAAAAACTTTCGATGACCCATGTACACTGTTTTCCTCCCATGAGGCAATTGACAATATGATGTCTGTTGTTCGCAAATTGGACATGCTTTATTCCCTTTGACACTGTATCCAGACAAGTTTCAATATGCAGGGAAGTCATTTATAGTCAACAGAATCACTACATGCAGTTGAAAATATTCCATTTTATAAGAAACACTAGTGCAGAAAACGTTTTTTACGTCACCATTTTTTACGTCGGTTATATAAAACGGACGTCATAATATGTAAAACGAGGTTTTTTACGTCGGTTATTTAATAACCGACGTAAAAACCTGTGTTTAGTACACCTTTAACGTCGGTTATTTTTATAACCGACATTATTAATCGCGCGGCTTCGTTTTTTACGTCGGTTATACATTAACCACCATAAAAAACAGAAACGGGGGTGTCTGTTACGTCGGTTATTCAATAACCGACGTAACAAATCGACACATGTATGATTTATTACGTCGGTTATGCAATAACCGACGTAAAAAACGCAGTTTTAGAAGGCCTTTTTACATCGCTTATAAAATAACCGAAGTAAAAAAAGAATCCGCAGATGTTTTTGATGTCGGTTATGGAATAACCGACGTAAAAAAACGCGGATTTTGAGCCCTTTATAACGTCGGTTATAAAATAACCGACGTAAAAAAAAAGAATCGGAGGAAGGTTTTTACGTCCGTTATTGAATAACCGACGTTATAAATGTTTTTAAAAAAATTATAACGTCATTTATTGAATAACCGACGTGATAACTCATTTAAAAATTTACCCAGACCCGTGGATTGTCATTCGCGATTTTACCTTCGACAGTCGCGACTCGTCTCTCTCGCGCGTAAACCCGAATCGGCTCATCCATTTCGTTGGTTTAGATTCGTTTTGCGATCATCGTTTCTCATATTTAATCTCCTCGGATCAATCATCTAAACTCGCAGCACTCAGGTAATCCTCCCACTCGTTCGTTTTTTTTTCGTGGATAGTATATATATATGTGTTGTGATTTTTTTGTTGAAACTAGCTAAGATTCTTCGATTGCGAACCATTTTAACTCGTTTTGGCACCATAATCTTATTTATCATCCCTAGATCTATTAGTTCGACTTGCAATATTGACTAATTTTATGATTTCACTAATTTTTCATCGTATTCATTAAATCCCTGAGAGGGTTGGAGCGTGTCATTTGGATGGGTTGCCCTTTTACAGTTGTTACTACTTTATTCACACGCAACCATGGCATAGGTGCATGGATTTGGGATCACATCACCATTTTCACCCCCTGCAAAAAAAAGTTTCACGAGGAGGACTCACCAGATTTCCCCTCGGCATGTTAAAAATTTTAGATACCCTCTTTTCAGCATGTAAAAAATTAACTAGTTTTTTCTTCACTACTTATCCTAAACAATAAAACCACCATTCTTTCTAGAACCTCTACTAGATCTATTGCATCCATCAACATACATATTTGGATCTGAAAGCATCCCTTAAGCCTTATGTTCGATGCTAACATCCTTTACTGATCTATAGAAAATATGATGGTCTGCTAAGCTCTCCATTTAAAAGTCAAACCCCTCCAATTATTCATCCTCATCATGAGAAAATGGCACAACATCTGAATTTCTGATTCAATCTCTGGGTCACTGAACAAACATTAACTCCTTCAAATCCACACCTAGAATAGACAACCTATTGTCGAGTTCCTTCTCTATCTATTGAATCTCACTTCTTCCTCCACACCTAAAAACATTCTTTGAATGGCCCAACTTCTTGTTATGGTAAATTTTCAGTGATTCCATGGGGGTGGGAGGGCTATCAAGAGGGTTGGGGTGTCCAGGGGGTGTCCAGGGGGTAGGGTGTGGGGGTGGTGTCCAGGAGGGGTGGGGGGCTGTCCAGAGGGGTCGGGGGGTGTCCAGGGGGGTTTACAAGGGGGTGGGTGGGTGTGGGGGGTTTCCAAGGGTGTGGGTGGGTGTTGGGGGGTGTCAGGGGGGTGTCCAAGGGGGTAGGGGGTGGGGGGTGGTGTTTAGGAGGGGTGGGGGCTGTCCAGAGGGTTGGGGGGTGTCCAGGGGGGTGTCCAAGCAGGTCGGGGGGTGGGGGGTTTTGTGTCCAGGAGGGGTGGGGGTGCTTTCTAGAGGGGTCAGGGGCTGTCCAGAGGGGTCGGGGGTGTCCAGGGTGGTGTCCAAGGGGATGGGTGGGTGTGGGGGGCTGTCCAAGGGGGTGGCGGCCTGTCCAGAGGGGGTCGGTGGGGTGTCCAGGGGGGTGTCCAAGGGGTTGGATGGGTGTGGGGGCTATCCAAGTGGGTGGCGGCCTCTCCAGAGGGTATTTGGGGTTGTTCGGGTGGGTGGGGGCTGTCCAGAGGGTTGGGGATGTCCAGGGGGGTGTCCAAGGGGGTAGGGGGTGGGGGGTGGTGTCCAGGAGGGGCGGGGGGCTGTCCAGAGGGGTCGGGGGTGTCCAGGGGGGTTTACAAGGGGTGGGTGGGTGTGGGGGGCTGTCCAAGGGTGTGGGTGGGTGTTGGGGGTGTCTAGGGGGGTGTCCAAGGGGGTAGGGGGTCGGGGGTGGTGTTTAGGAGGGGTGGGGGGGCTGTCCAGAGGGTTGGGGGGTGTCCAGGGGGTGTCCAAGCAGGTCGGGGGTGGGGGGTTGTGTCCATGAGGGGTGGGGGTGCTTTCTAGAGGGGTCGGGGGCTGTCCAGAGGGGTCGGGGGTGTCCAGTGCGGTGTCCAAGGGGATGGGTGGGTGTGGGGGGCTGTCCAAGGGGTGGCGGCCTGTCCAGAGGGGCGGTGGGGTGTCCAGGGGGGTGTCCAAGGGGGTGGATGGGTGTGGGGGGCTGTCCATGTGGTGGCGGCCTCTCCAGAGGGTATTTGGGGTTGTCCGGGTGGGTGGGGGGGTTGCCCAGAGGGTTGGGGGATGTCCAGGGGGTGTCCAAGGGGGTCGGGGTGGGGGGTGGTGTCCAGGAGGGGTGGGGGCTGTCCAGAGGGGTCGGGGGGTGTCCATGGGGGTTTACAAGGGGGTGGGTGGGTGTGGGGGGTTGTCCAAGGGTGTGCGTGGGTGTTGGGGGGTGTCCAGGGGGGTGTCCAAGGGGGTAGGGGGTGGGGGTGGTGTTTATGAGGGTGTGGGGGCTGTCCAGAGGGTTGGGGGTGTCCAGGGGGTGTCCATGCAGGTCGGGGTGGGGGGTTGTGTCCATAAGGGTGGGGGTGCTTTCTAGAGGGGTCGGGGGCTTTCCAGAGGGGTCGGGGGGTGTCCAGGGTGGTGTCCAAGGGGATGGGTGGGTGTGGGGGGCTGTCCAAGGGGGGTGGCGGCCTATCCAGAGGGGTCGGTGGGGTGTCCAGGGGGGTGTCCAAGGGGTGGATGGGTGTGGGGGGCTGTCCAAGTGGGTGGAGGCCTCTCCAGAGGGTATTTGGTGTTTTCCGGGTGGGTGGGGGGCTGTCCAGAGGGTTGGGGGATGTCCAGGGGGTGTCCAAGGGGGTAGGGGGTGGGGGGTGGTGTCCAGGAGGGGCGGGGGGCTGTCCAGAGGGGTCGGGGGGTGTCCAGGGGGGGTGTTATATCTTACTATATTTTGTTTAAAAAATAATATTCAAGCATATTTTTTTAAATACACATCGATTTGTTTTATAACATCGATTTGTTTTATATTTCAAAATTGTTAACATTCAAATTATGATTTTTTTCATATAAACATATATTTTTCTTATCTAAAAAATATATATATTTTTGCTACTTGTTATAGGTAATAATGAGTCGAAGTTGGATTACGGCACATCGAATGCGCAAGGAATATGAGGAAGGTGTTGATGCCTTTTTGAAATTTGCTAAACGAAATGTTCCAAGTAGTGACATTTGTTTCTGTCCATGCCTGAAATGTCTGAATATGAAGAAGTTGAGAAGTAGAGAGATAAAAGAACATCTGATTTGTCATGGTTTCAATCCGAGTTACAACCCTTGGATTTGGCATGGCGAAACTGGACAGAATGTCACTGATGATAATGAATCGCAAGATGGTAACTCCGATGGAATTGAAGAAATGATTCGCGATATTGTAGCAGAACAAATTGAGATAGAACCGACAGTTGCATGTCTATATGGTGATGCCGAAAAACCATTATATCCTGGTTGTACAGATTTTACGGTTTTTTCAGCGGTTGTTAAGATTGATTAACCTGAAGGCGAAACATGGATGGAGTGACAGAAGTTTTACAGAGCTGCTACAATTGATGAAAGACATTCTTCCAAAAGATAAAGATCTTCCAGATTCACATTATAAGGCCAAAAAAATATTATGCCCGATGGGATTGGGATACATGAAAATACATGCCTGTCCGAATGACTGCATTATATATAGGAAGGAATATGAATTTCTGAAAGAGTGTCCTAAATGTGGGACATCACGGTATAAGGTGAAAGAAAAATCACAAGATGATGTGGAGATTACAAAGCTCCCTTCAAAGGTATTTTGGTATCTTTCTATAATTCCACGTTTCAAACATTTATTTGCTAATTCACATGATGCAAAAAAGGTTAAGATGGCATGCTGATGACTGGGTATGTGATGGAAAAATACGTCATCCAGCTGATTGTCCACAGTGGAAGAAAATTGATGCCCAGTACCCTACATTTGGAAATGAAATTAGAAATCTGAGACTAGGCTTGTGCACAGATGGAATGAATCCATACCGAACCCTCAGTAGCACACATAGTTCATGGCCTGTTTTATTGGTAATTTACAACCTCTCTCCTGAAGTTTGTATGAAGCGCAAATATGTCATGTTGAGTATCATGATCTCTGGTCCAAAGCAACCCGGCAATGATATTGATGTATACTTGTCACCGCTGATTGATGATTTGAAACTGTTATGGGCTGATGGTATTAGGGTGTATGATTCTTATAAAATGAATATTTTCAACTGCATGCAGTGCTTCTATTCACTATAAATGACTTCCCAGCATATGGAAATTTGTCTGGATACAGTGTTAAAGGGCATAAAGCATGTCCAATTTGCGAACAACAGACGTCATATTGTCAATTGCATCATGGGAGGAAAACAGTGTACATGGGTCATCGAAAGTTTTTGCCTATGGATCACCCTTATAGAAGACAAAAAAAGGCATTCAATGGCTCACAAGAATTTGAAACTGCTCCAAAACCTTTATCCCCAGATTTTTATTTTGAGAGGGTGAAAAACCTTGATGTGACATTGGGAAAGACACAGAAATCTGGTAATGATAGACATATTTGGAAGAAAAGGTCAATATTTTTTGAGCTACCATATTGGAGGTATCATGAAGTCAAACATAATATTTATGTCATGCATGTGGAGAAGAATATCTG
Source organism: Viscum album (assembly GCA_963277665.1). Lineage (NCBI taxonomy): Eukaryota > Viridiplantae > Streptophyta > Magnoliopsida > Santalales > Viscaceae > Viscum > Viscum album. The sequence goes on along the minus strand of OY728153.1, from coordinate 1,772,833,092 downwards.
TGATTCTTTGATCGGAACATTGTTAGATATTAAAGGAAAGACAAAAGATGGGTTGAATGCAAGGTTAGACCTACTATCAATGGGAATACGTTTGGAGTTAGCTCCCACTCCTAAAGGAAGACAAACATTTCTTCCCCCGGCTTGTCATACATTATCGAAGAGGGAGAAAAGTAGCTTCTGTCAGTGTCTTCATGATATCAAAAGTGCGTCAAGGTTATTCTTCAAATGTAAAAAAAAATTTCTCATTAAAAGACTTGGAGTTGATAGGTATGAAATCACATGATTGTCACGTCATGATGCAACAAATTCTACCAGTTGCACTGCGTGGAATATTGCCCCATCCATGTCAAAAAGACTATAATGAGGTTGTGTTATTTTTCAATTCAATTTGTAACAAGGCGATTGATGTGAATGCTTTGAACATTTTGGAAAAGGGTGAAATTTTTATACTTTGTCTTTTGGAAATGTATTTTCCTCTAACTTTTTTTGATATGATGGTGCATTTAATGATTCATCTGGTTCGAGAAATAAAGCTTTGTAGACCTGTATATCTTCATTGGATGTATCATTTTGAAAGTTATATGAAAATATTAAAGGGATATGTTAAAAATCCATATCGACCTGAAGCCTCCATTATTGAAAAGTATATTTCTGAGGAGGTAGCATAGTTTTGTACGAGCTACTTGGCTACTGTGCAACACATAGGTTTGCCTCCATCTCTCCATGAACGGGTTAATAATGAGGGAAAGGGGATTCATGGCTTGAAAGTCAAATCACTGTTAGCTGAATAGATGAGAAGTTAGAATCATACATCTTGAATAACATAGCTGATGTTCAACCATATATCACATTGCATATTAATGAGTTGAAACAATGTCATCCAAAGAAGAAAGAAATGTGGATTTGAATGAGCACAACAAAACTTTTTTGCCATGGTTTTAAAAAGACCTTTCTTGGTAGATCAAATGTATCAGAGACATTAAAATGGATAGTGGGTGGTCATCTTTAAATGTGATAACATGGTCCGCTTATGACATTAATGGCTATACATTTCATACGAAATCTCAGGACAACAGAAGTGCAGTTCAGAATAGTGGTGTATTGGTGTTTGCAGAAGCAATGCATTTTTCGAGTGCTAAGGACAGAAACCCAATTTCGGCATCAAGTGCATATTATGGAGTGATTGAAAGACATATGGGAGGGCTGATTACTTTAAAATTAAAGTTCCTGTTTTTAACTATAAATGGTTTTATCGGTAACAACAGTGTCAGACACGATGAATTTGGAATGACACTTGTTAATCTGAATAGATTGGAAGACACAGCTGATTCTTTTATAATGGCAACACTTGCCAAACTAATTTTCTATGTAGTAGATCAATCAGATATGCAGTGGGCTGTTGTTTTACAAGGGAAAAAACAATATGTTGGTGAGGATGAATTTGATGAAGATGATGATTTATGTGAGATCTCGACTTC